>OW388304.1:10820707-11499708 GCA_936450465.1 Gibbula magus
ACATTCAAAATATTGGAAAACCTTGCCGGAAATCATAATGTCAACATGAATGACACACCCTATTAAAATGATAAGGGCAAATATCTGTTTCACCGGAATTAACAATAATCTAAACTGGGTAAATTGACAACAATGTATTGTAATGAATATGCTAAGGATCGCCTATATTAACAACATATAGGCTAATCATATGAACAAATGGACACGTACAATGTACATATATGACATATATGTACATACGTTTTATCAATACGGTCACTCCGAGTAACGCTGAGCACCTCACGGTTGTTCAGTTTCCAATCACAGAGTTTACCATTACACAACTAGGCCTCGTTCAAGAGAGGTTTCAAAGTTGAGCGATTACTTTTAAACCTCTCTTGAACGCGATTGCTCAATGTAGCGCTACGTAGCAAGGCGAGCAAACTTCGAGGAATTTGCACCGTGTCGTTCAAGAGAGAATGAGCGCTACTTGAGCGCTATACTTGAGCGCTACTTGAGCGCTACATTGAGCAATCAATGAGCGATTATAAGCGCTCGCTGTTATGGAACGGGGCTCTGTCTGTAACAGGCATAGATCCAAGATATGCAATGAATCACTGACACATTTCACAAATACTCCCGATACACAATCAGCTTGGAATGGAAATTGATCACGACTTCTTACCATACTTTTGTTTTGAATCAATGACTTATAAGTAATATATATCTATTTGTACATTCATTTAATCATATCTACCTCTTGCAAAGACAACTGTGAACACCTCTTTTGGTAAACAATATTTCGATCGCTTTTTCTCTGATGTAGTAGTTTCTCGTGATAGGTAAGTACACCTCGCCACTTGTTTTATGTATCTCTGTTAAATCACAGGTGTGAGTTATCGTGTTATTAAATAAACTAATGTGACTATGTTTGACTGTATATATGGTCCCTATATATTTAGAAAACCATACATATCTGAAACTTACCAGCCTAAATCAATTCAATGAAAAGGGCCAATCTTTTAACTCAACCATGTCAGTTGCCTACAATGAGCTTTGTCAGACAAATATTTGAAAATGGCGGAACATAGTTATACGACAAAATATGCTGGTCTCAGTTAAAATAATATCACTCAACTTATTATTCATCCCAAGTCGCCAAATATATCATAATTACTAGTTTCCAATGAAAATTGAGCAATCGAAATGTGCAGTAACCGAAACTAAATGTCCCATTTACAGACACAGTAGAAGTATGACCTGTTAAACATTACCAACCCATATTTGTCGTTTTGTCTTTCGTAAATAAGTTTGGCTATTTGACTAATAACGTTATGTGAAAAAGTGGTATATCGTGTGGAGTGAACGTCTTGCGTCACACTTCGTCATATCTTAGTAATTACGCGTTCAGTGATGATGTACTGGTGATGCGTCTCTGACAACTTCTAAACGTACTCAATATATTAAGTGTTTGCTTGAATAAGATAACACAGTCCATTGTCCTGGTGTGATAACACCTTAATAACACCACCGAGAGGAGAACATACACAGTGTTATCTATCGATCGTGTAATATCTAAATTCCACAGCGATGATATCACTAATACTATACCGATAACAGAGTCGACTATGTAACGTTGCTTGTATCGTTGAAACCGCCCACTTAGTGAAATAATTATTTATATTTACTCTTTCAACTTATTTGGATGAGTTCTGCAAAACCATTTAAACTTTATTTGTGAAAAACGAAGTTTACAAACGTTAGGTTGAGACACTCAGGACAAGAGAATGCCTTACGTTTAGTAGAAAGATTTTAACAAGTTCAAATATATAAAATTGATAAGTTATATTGGCCAATTGATAGTATTATAACTATAGTGAACCATTACACCATCTAATGTTTCATTGAGTACAACATCTAAGGTTACATTCACAATAATAATATGCATTTCACAACCTAACTGTTCTTTGTTATCCTCATTACTGCCAACTGGTCTGACCGGTCAGCCTAAAGGTCACTACAGAGCATGCATGCATGTCAAACCAGACTGACCAGACATGTCGTAAATACCTGATCAGTTAGTCCAAACTTCAAGTTAATAGTCGCCAATTGCAATCTCCCTCGTCATAAACTGTCATTGTCCTTGACCTTTTAACCTTGAGACTGGATGTAATCGTTGTCATGGTTACAAAGATACATCGGGTAGTAGTGGTTACTTACTAAGATGATTAAGGGAAAATTTCCTGAGACTTGTAGATATGTGAAATGTACTATTCATGAACATTCAAAGCGGCCTATAGCATCAGGACTGTCTTGCTTATCCGTGCATGTTGTATGCTTATGGTGAATAGGTTTATAACGTCTATCATTCTGTACGTTGATGAGGGTTATTATATAGGACCCTTCTTCATATAAACAGGATACATCTTTGAACTAATCTTATTAATCAAATCATTGATTCTTTCCCTAGGCTTATTTGCTAATTTGGGTTGTCACTCATCTATGATAACCCAAATTATCAAATACACAGGGGGGTAAGCCCTGTCCATTTCAACCGGAAGTTGTCAGTCGTCAACAACCATTTTCTCGACAGACAGAAGTTTTTCAACTCGGGTGGGTCCCGAAATTGGTTAGTTTTGAACATTTTCAATTGAATGATGTTATCAATATCAACCTGTTTCAACTCCTGAATAGCTATAGTTTACAATCGCTACATCTCTAGAACATGAAATGTAATAAATAATCTAGAATTCTAACATTTCCTAACTAGTCAATCGTCGTCAGAGAGACAATCCTGCTTCACGATACTCTACAATAAAATACAATACCAACAAAAATGCAAGATGTTTTAATCCACGAATTATTTATTTGGAGACATGTATATTTAATCCACGAATTATTTATTTGGAGACATGTATATTTAATCCACGAATTATTTATTTGGAGACATGTATATTTAATCCACGAATTATTTATTTGGAGACATGTATATTTAATCCACGAATTATTTATTTGGAGACATGTATATTTAATTCACGAATTATTTATTTGGAGACATGTATATTCAATCCCCGAATTACTTATTTGGAGACATGTATATTTAATCCACGAATTACTTATTAGGAGACATGTATATTAAATACACGAATTATTCATTTGGAGACATGTATATTTAATCCACGAATTATTTATTTGGAGACATGTATATTTAATCCACGAATTACTTATTTGGAGACATGTATATTTAATCCACGAATTACTTATTTAGAGACATGTATATTTAATCCACGAATTATTAATTTGGAGACATGTATATTTAATCCACGCATTATCTATTTGGAGACATGTATATTCAATCCCCGAATTACTTATTTGGAGACATGTATATTTAATCCACGAATTACTTATTTGGAGACATGTATATTTAATCCACGAATTATTTATTTGGAGACATGTATATTTAATCCACGCATTATTTATTTGGAGACATGTATATTTAATCCACGCATTATTTATTTGGAGACATGTATATTTAATCCACGAATTATTTATTTGGAGACATGTATATTATCCACGAATTATTTATTTGGAGACATGTATATTTAATCCATGTAGGATAGATACGACTGAACCTGTCTCTTACAGCCAACTAGTTATATAATTAACATTATCTGACTGTTTATGTTCCTTAAAAGCACAGCTCTTTAAAAAAATGTCGTTTTGAAATACCCTTAACCACACGAGATAGGTGAGTTAAATATGGTTTTCTGGATTGTTCTATGACACCCTACAGCATCAATGCGTCAGATCATGCAGATGCGATGAATGAAATTTTATATATCTCTTGACGGGATGATATCCTCATCACAGACATTTAAAATCTTCTGTGTCCAGCGCAATTTGTTTGTGTTTGACTCTGTTGAAAATTTGGTATAGTTTATTTTGCCATTTGGTTACACAACTTCATTACTTGAGATTTTATGTTTTGGGATCCCACTCTCTTTTACGGATCGAGTCGCTTGTGAGATTCGAATCCACACACTCAGAGTCAAGACACCAATCGTCGAGGTCTCGGGGCTGAATGGTTAAGCTGTTGAGACAGCCAGTGCTGCCCCTCCGGAATCCGAAATCTACAAGGGTCTTACAGTCCCGTACACCCTTTCAAAACAGTGTATAACTGATATGAACGTACCAAGGTCTACATCTTGCATGGAGTCAAACACAAGTGTCAATGTGATATACTCAGCTGTAGTAATTTAGTGTAGTTTAATGATTCATAGTGACATAAACATTGTAGATATTCTGAAATGTAGCTGTCGAAACGTGTATTATAAGCTTAACGGAGCGTTTGGATGGACCTTGATCGGAAAAAGTTAAACCTTCCGCAAAGTACATCTTCCTGAGGCCAAGATTTATATTTCATACGATAAGCTACGTATATAACAACTATTCATATCGAAGTATGTCACTTGTCCACTTGTCGCCTGTTAATGCTGAGAAGTATGTTTTATGTGTGCTAAGTCCACCTCATATGAAACTGAAGGCGTCACTCCAAGGCGTTCTTCGTGAAGAAAAAGGCAAAGAAACCAGTCCAGAAATGCAGATAATTGGGGTTTTTTTTGTCATTGAACGCTAAACACATTATTCATAGTAGTTGTTAAATTCATCCTTTATAATCATCTATCCTCTTCCATCCTGCTGGCAATATTTCTCCATCAGTTTCCCATCAGTGCTATGATGTAGATGTGAACAAGGCTTTGTAAGCTCTACCAGCTAGAGGCACTTACTAACTATTATACAAGTCACCTAGTTACACGTAACCCGCTGCATGACATTCCGTTTTATGGCATCTTTGTGGAGTTATCTAAAAACTAACACATACTTTTACTAATTAACACACATTATTGATATTATTTTTCAAATTAAAAACACACGCACATTCCAACATTAACAAATATTGAATAATTTCTACATACATCAAGGCATATCACTGATTAGGAAACGGATCGATATTGAGATCGCGAACCCTGGGGGTATAAAGGAATAGGAGGAATTTGAATATCAAACATGACTATGAAGCTCTGACATTTATTGTGTAATTGCAGTGGGACACTCAACGAGTCTGTGTTGCTATGAACGGTCTGGGTTCGAATCCCATGGGACTACCATACCAGTAACAGTGTCCACATTGATATGTATGTCGATGAAAGAGTCGTGTAACCAAATCCCAAATGTACTTCAATCCATGACTATATATTTCATATAAAATTTCCTGCTGGTTCATTCACGTGTTCAAGTTCCAGTGATGACATTTCAATGTACAGGACATTTTGGACAAAATGCTTTCCTTGCTCTTCCCTGGATGTGTTCGATGAATGCAGCTTATATTTCCCATTAGAAATATATATATATTGTGTAAAAAGTGAACCTTGGAACCACACAATCTGCATTAGTACATATTCTTGTACTTTGTCGAGTCGAGTTTTGGGGGATGGGCGGATACGGCGCTGGGACAGTAAGCGACCCTATTACAATAATGTGTACTTTTGAATATTGCGTGGTACCAAATATAACACTGTTACATTCATAGTTCATATCAATCTGATATTGTTGGGAGGACATGTAGATACACGAGATCATCGTTAAGTTGTATAAGTCCCGTATGAATGCTGAATAATCATTATATTGGGTTGTCATGTAACATTCATGCTCATATTCAAGTGATGGCGTTTAAATGTTATAAGCACGTCCCAAATTGTGACGAAATAGCGATATGATCATATATCCCGATTTTATATTTCTAACCAGCTACACATTAACTAATTTTCAAATTAAGTTATTGGATCAATGTCATATCTGATATGATAAAGTTCTATGTTTTATTAAAATGTCCCGTCGGAAACAACCAACCACATCTATGATTATGCTCCAAGGTCCGATGTGGGTCAGTTCATGATTACAGGGGTTAGGTCCCACCACGTGGTCAAGTGATGGAACTAGAAATCACGAAATAATGGACTCCGAAATACTATCAGTCCAGATTTCATATTCTTTAGCAGCGTATAACATAGCCTAAAAAGAAACCCTTGTTTAGATGCACACGGATCAATCAGAGAAAATCAGGCTTGAACAAAGACACTGATCACTACATTCAATAACAGTTAAACCTGATCCTAATGCTAAGATCGCTTTGAGCAATGGTTCTTGTTTATTGCCTGATTAGTGGCTGGGTCGATAGGGAGATATAGAGAAACATATAAGATACCCTCCCTGTCTTTACCTGATCATTAATCAAGTTTACAGCGCACCTGTCAGCTCGCCGGGGGAAGTATGTGTACATCATTATATCTCATCATGAGATTGCATGCAGTATGGACTCTATCAACAGATTGGAGGCTTACTGCAGGCATGGAGTGGATCAAACATATAGGCTGGCCCCCATCTGTAAACACTTGATACAATATCTCTCGAAGTTGATGATTGGTAGGCCGTTTATAATCTGGTAGAGTTTATGGACTTTGAAGAAGAGAATAACAAGTGTCCAATGGTTGCTAGTATATAATATTTAGAACTCGGTGCTCTGTATGATACGTTAACCAAGAAGTGGAATCAATGAGCAGTATATATGTGTAGAAAACTCACCTCCAACAGCAAGACGTCCCACTTTCTCAATAATAACAGTTTATAACAGTAGCAGCAACAGAAGCAATAACAACAATGAAAGCAATTATAACAGGAGCAACAGCAACAACACCAACAACTACAGCAACAACAACAACAGCAACAACAACATCAAGATCAGTAGTAGCAATGAAACCATTACTTCTCGTTTTATTGCTGTTGCATTCACCACGGTGCTCTTGTTATGTAATACTTTCTTATATTTGAAATCTGTTTTTAAAAATCAGCCTTACAACAGAGAATTGCCTGGGTCTTGACGTACCGACTGTTCCTTACATATTTATCGGTCTAGTACACGTTATTCTCTGATTCATCACCATATGCTCTTAGAAATGCAACATGGACGTCAATATGGGAAAGTATAGCCATAAACGGGCGGCAAAGCTTTTGAAATTTAACTAGGCTGTATCCAATGGACTTATACACGTACTTAGCGAGGCTGTTACAGCCTAGTTCACACCTTGAAAGTGCTTATGGTCGACATTTCAATAAGGTAAGTAATACAGAGAGCGTCGCTACATAAACCCACGAGTTGATGTTGGAGATGAAAGAAGATAAGGATTTAAATTGTGTTGACGAGAACAATTGAAGTGACTGTGAGTGTGCAACTAACGCAATGATATATATAATGTATTTGGTTCAGATATGATTTATAAATTTTATTAGATAATCAAAAGAATGTATAATTTTTTATGATTGTAATAATTGCAATTTTAGTAGTTTGTTATAACCACATGCAGAGTGTTCGGTGTACTATGCCTGACTTTACTTAATTTCGATGACATGGTTAATTATCTTTTGATATATTTCAAACGTCAATTTAATTATGGCGAGGATACCATTTGTAACGCGTCTCTCACTCCCTGTTTCTATCTTTCCTCATAAACACAACCTAAATTAAAGTCTTTTAAGAATATAATTTTAAGGTAAGCGAGATTTGCGGTAGATTGGAATCAATTACTTCCATTACTAAAAAATAGAGCCATGGCCTCTGTAGCTCATCAGGAGATAATAAGTGGGGTATGTTATGGAGTGGACTTTATAGCAATGGTCAGATAATGGAATGTAGTAATAAGAATCTAGGGTAGTGAAACGATTAAAGCAGTTTAAAAATATTTTGTTACCATAACTTTGCCAATCTGCTATATATATATGTGTTGAAAGAGCAACACAAAGCTTGGAAATAAATTGCTGGTATCAAACATATAATAATGTGGTGGAGATACTATTTTTTAAGATCGTACACACATTATATATAATAATGAATATACCGGGTACAATTCTTTGCATACAATTCACCACTGTAAGCTATTGCAATAATGGCCTGGGGCTGTAGAAGAAAATGAAAAAAACCTTTTTAGGTCATGACCCCTGCTAATTATTATCAAAATTGGTTACACATAAATCAACATTCGTTATGAATATCATACACCTTTGTATTATATTGTTTTAATTCTTAATTGCATTATGGCAATACCAACATTTATTACATAATGAATAGGAGCCTCAGTTTTTGAAAATCCCATTTCTCATAGGCTCCATTTCAATACTTAATAAATTGGTGAATTTATTTTAGTAAATTCTTTTTCACCATTTCTTATAGGCTCCTTTTCAATATTTGATAAAATGGTGATATTCTATGAATAAATTCTTTTTTAGAGTCAGTGGAAGACTAAAGCAGTCTCACGCACAGTCTATGATAACACAGTGCTGCACAGAAGTTTGAAGTAACCTGAAACCTCTGTGTAACTATCAGTTTTCATTCTTCTGCCAGGAAGATGTCAACACAATGCAATTACATAACATGCAGACACTGGACTCACAGCCAGTATAATTTATATGTTAGATGCAGTTTTTCCTACAATTAATTATTTTTCTGTACTGGAGAAGATGATGAAAATAGGTGTGATGTCACAATCTCATATAGCTACTTCTTTTATAGTTCTATGTTATCACCAGTCATCACTAGTCATATTCAGTTCACATATCTCATGTAAAATGAAAAAATTTAATTCCTCTTCAAGTTATTCCTTCAAAGGGTATTCAATAGTTCTCATTTCAAATAGATTCACATTAAACATGTCCATGATGTAGACATCTATCTCATTTCTTGTTCCTATTGAATACAATTAACTGCAAAGTTAATAGAAAACTAAATCAGTTATAAAGTATAAAATATGATATAAATAAGGTATACCAAATTGACTCGTACTGGAAATTCTCATTAATTAATTAATTAATTCTCCAAATAATTACACAATATCATGAGATATTAAAAAACTCCATTATTTACTCTTAAATTACAAAGAACATAATATTAGATTTAATAAAAGATTCTGTATTAAGTCTTTAGAATACTTTTAGACTTGTGTACCTTTATCAGCAAATTCACTTGCAAAATACAAATAATTACTCATATGTGAAATGTGAGACAAAGATAAAATATGACTTATAATTTTTGTTAGACCTCCAATTCTAAGTTTTTAATTCTAAATATCTCTTTTTCATCAGACATATTATATTCTCAAAGCACATATTAGAACTCTCACATCAGAAAGATGAAATGCCTTTAACTCAGCTGTTTTCTTTAAAATTACCTCCCTTACCTACTTACTGATTGAAGTGCACATATAATCTCAGAAAGATGCTGTAAACTGAAATAGGCTTTTAGGTTATGATCCCTGTGACCCATATTTGGGATCACAGACTCACCAAATTTACAATTTAGAATCCCTTACAGCCAAGGAGTCTGTACATAAAATTTCAGCTCGCTAGAGCCATTGGGACTGGAGATGAAGATGAAAATAGCATTTTAGGTCATTGCCTCTGTGACCCAATATTTGGGGTCTCACTGTCACCAAATTTACAATTTAGAATCCCCTTCAGTCAAGGAGTATGTACATAAAATTTCAGCTCTCTACGTTCATTGGGACTGGAGAAGAAGATGAAAATAGTTTTTTTTAGGTAATGACCCCTGTGAGCCACACTTGGGGTCACAGGGTCACCAAATTTACAATTTAGTATCCCCTTCAGCCAAGGAGTCTGTACATTAAATTTCAGCTCTCTGGAGTCATTGGTTCTGGAGAAGAAGTCGAAAAAGCGAAAAGTTTACGGACGGACGGACGGACGGATGGACGGACGCCATCCCATGCCATAAGCCCATCGGGCCTTTCAGGCCAGATGAGCTAAAAAGCTAATGTGCCTCGGCCTAACGGGAATCGGCTGAATTATTTCTGATAAAAGAAGATTTACTCGGACATGAACCTATAGAGAAAGCAGATATTTGTTAAAGCAATGTTAGAAACGTTCATTATTCTCAAAGAAAGAGTCTTGCTGATGACCTTCAGTACATGTTCCTGTGCTAAAGGCGTGTTACTCGTTCTCTTCCCACATAGTTACTCTCTTCAGATTCGTTAGGGTCGGAAATCTGAAGGGAGAAACTTCTGTGGGAAAAGAATGCGTGTTACTTTAACCTTGGTATATTGTTTCCACAGCGCAGAACAAAATGTGTGTTTGATTGATGAATATTATCCGAATATTTTAACATTATTATATTATCCGTTATATTTGTGGATATAAGTGTGACACACATCGCATACACACATACACATGTTCGGGATCATGGAACCAAGGAACTGAGTCTAAACTTAGCACATTGCTTTTAAAGCACATGTTAAAATATGTTGCTCGATTTTATTTGAAACAAGAAAGTATAATATATTTGGCGATAGGGTATGAATGTGCCAGTCAAGTGAAATTATTTGAAGTTTAATCAGCACATGTGATCTTTCGGCACGTATGATAACCAACTAAAATATTATAAAGAAATAATCGATTGGTCTTTAAGTTCCTTCATGGCCATAGAGCCAGGGAATACAAAAGAACAGTTAATTCAAAACAATCTTACTGGCTTCAAAAGAAATGACCTCTCCCTATTATACTGACATTCTCCCAACCAACAGCCCTTGACTTGACGTCTTGACGCTCATAGATTGCTTCTAAAGCAAAATAAATCTAGAGAGCAGTTGAACTTCTTGATGACAGGCTTAATCCTTCTCCAGATACCACTCACAGACATGCAGGGAGCTCTTAGGTTCTTCTCCAGATACCATTCACAGACTTGCAGGGAGTTCCTCGGTTCTTCTCTAGATACCACTCACAGACTTGCAGGGAGTTCCTCGGTTCTTCTCCAGATACCACTCACAGACTTGCAGGGAGCTCCTCGGTTCTTCTCCAGATACTACTTACAGACTTGCAGGGAGTTCCTCGGTTCTTCTCCAGATACCACTCACAGATTTGCAGGGAGCTCCTCGGTTCTTCTCCAGATACCACTCACAGATTTGCAGGGAGCTCCTCGGTTCTTCGCCAGATACCATTCACAGACATGCAGGGAGTTCTCGGTTCTTCTCCAGGTACCACTCACAGACTTGCAGGGAGTTCCTCGGTTCTTCTCCAGATACCACTCACAGACTTGCAGGGAGTTCCTCGGTTCTTCTCCAGATACCTCTCACAGACTTGCAGGGAGTTCCTTGCTTCTTCTCCAGATACCACTCACAGACTTGCAGGGAATTCCTCGCTTCTTCGAGTTACAAGTCAAACATAGCCAAGAGTTATTGTTTACCTTAAAGCGAAAAGAATTGGACATTACGTGAAATCCTAACACAAAAGAATCGATTTTCAAAAACTAATTTACTTCAAGTGCAAAGTCAAATATGGTGCCATAGTTTGAAAACAGAAAGAAATAGGGTATTCAGCTTAATTCTAACATGCAAGAATTGATTTTACCAATATCCTTGTTCTTAATTCAATATCTCTTGAATTGACATTCCCAACGAAATGCTCTTGGCTTCAAATCGAACTTGATTATATTGCCCGATGTCGGAATTAATGGATTGTGTCAGGCAATAATGTGCTTGATTTTTCTTGCAGTTTTCGTGAATGATGCATGTAATGTGATTTTGGCACTTTTAGCATCATCCCGATAGAAAGTTATTGATTTGATTTCACGTTTCAAGTGAAGCCTTCTAAATAGCCTGCAAATTGACCACCATATCAATTAAGAATATACCAGACTATATGCAACAAGTTATACCATCGCCGTGTACTTTAAAGTGATTGTGTCATTTTGCAAGATGATGTGGGTTGGCAGGTCCAACAAGAGTGGAGAGGGGTATTGCTGTTTAAAATTCATAATTCACCTTTTTGCAATATCAAATAATATGACAATTATCGCATACATTGGGGGAAATGTTGTATGTGAGGGAATATTTGCTCAAGCTTGCCGTATAAAAAATATTTGCCTTGCTAATATGACATAATCACTTTAAGTGAGAAGATTATATTCTTCTAACGACAACATGATTATGTTTAAGGATTTACTTTTTAGCATTGTATCACTTTTTTTTAGCACTTTTCACATTTTCGAATTCTTCTCCAGAACCGGTATATCCCCAAAACTGAATATAGTGGAGAAGTACCTTGTATACCTTAGTTCATTTGATGCTTCCCCCACCCCCTCAAATATTGGCGTGACAGGCATTTCCCTTTAAACTTCATCTCCAAAACCGTTTGACAAAGAAGCTGAAATTTTCAGAATATAACATCTTTGTTGGATGGAGAGTTAAGTTTGTTCATTTGGATCTCATCTTCAAGTATCTTCAAATATGGGCGTCGCAGGGGAGTAATTGTGGGAAGAGAATGCAGCAATGCTAGAAAGACTTGTATAAGTTGTATTGCCCTACTCCAAACAATAATGGTGTGGCAGGGGCGCAACGTAAATGCGGTTTAATCCCTAAATGTATCAACTTATGAGTTCGATAAAACAAAATAAAATAGAGCCGTGGGCTCTGTAGCTCATCAAGATTTCATTGATTATTATCTAAGGTTGACTATCTAAGTTATATCAGGTAATACATTGTTATCAAGAAAAAAATAGGTTTTTTAGACCATGACTCCTGTGACCCAACTTTGGAGTCACAGGATCGCCAATCCTACAATTACAATTTCACCTTTCTACAGCTTTACGTACTTAAGATAAAGATGAAAATATTTGGGTCATGACCAGTGACCTAGATTGGGGTCACAGGGTCACAAAATCTACAATTTTGAATCCCCATTGGACAAGGAGTCTGCACACAACTATTCAACTCTCTTGACTTTTTGGAACTGGAGAAGAAGATGAAAAAAGGTTTTTAAGGATATGACCCCTGTGACCCCATTTGGGGTCAAGGGGTCACGAAATCTACAATTTAGAATCCCCATTGGCCAAGGAGTCTGCACACAACGTTTCAGCTCTCTAGACCTTTTGGAACCGGAGAAGAAGATGAAAATAGGTTTTTAAGGATGTGACCCCTGTGACCCCATTTGGGGTCATGGGGTCACGAAATGTACAATTTAGTATCCCCTTTGGCCAAGGAGTCTGCACACAACTTTTCAGCTCTCTTGACCTTTTGGAACCGGAGAAGAAGATGAAAATAGGTTTTTAAGGATGTGACCCCTGTGACCCCATTTGGGGTCATGGGGTCACATAATGTACAATTTAGTATCCCCATTTGCCAAGGAGTCTGTACACAACTTTTCAGCTCTCTAGACCTTTTGGAACTGGAGAAGAAGATGTAAATAGGTTTTTAAGGCTGTGACCCCGGTAACCCCATTTGGGGTCATGGGGTCACGAAATCTACAATTTAGAATCCCCATTGGCCAAGGAGTCTGTACACAACTTTTCAGCTCTCTTGACCTTTTGGAACTGGAGAAGAAGATGAAAATAGGTTTTTAAGGATGTGACCCCTGTGACCCCATTTGGGGTCATGGGGTCACGAAATCTACAATTTAGTATCCCCATTGGCCAAGGAGTCTGTACACAACTTTTCAGCTCTCTAGACCTTTTGGAACTGCAGAAGAAGATGAAAATAGGTTTTTAAGGATGTGACCCCTGTGACCCCATTTGGGGTCATGGGGTCACGAAATCTACAATTTAGTATCCCCATTGGCCAAGGAGTCTGTACACAACTTTTCAGCTCTCTAAACCTTTTAGAACTGCAGAAGAAGATGAAAATAGGTTTTTAAGGATGTGACCCCTGTGACCCCATTTGGGGTCATGGGGTCACGAAATGTACAATTTAGAATCCCCATTGGCCAAGGAGTCTGTACACAACTTTTCAGCTCTCTAGACCTTTTTGAACTGGAGAAGAAGATGAAAATAGGTTTTTAAGGATGTGATCCCGGTGACCCCATTTGGGGTCATGGGGTCACAAAATCTACAATTTAGAATCCCCATTGGCCAAGGAGTCTGTACACAACTTTTCAGCTCTCTTGACCTTTTGGAACTGGAGAAGAAGATGAAAATAGGTTTTTAAGGATGTGACCCCTGTGACCCCATTTGGGGTCACGGGGTCACGAAATCTACAATTTAGAATCCCCATTGGCCAAGGAGTCTGCACATAAAATTTTAGCTCTGTGGAGTCATTGGTTCTGGAGAAGAAGTCGAAAATGTGCAAAGTTTACGGACGGATGGACGGACGGATGGACGGACGGACGGACGGACGGACGGACGGATGGACGGACGGACGCCGGACGCCATGCCATGCCTTAAGCCCATCGGGCCTTTCAGGCCTGATGAGCTAAAAAATTCACCTCTGGATAGGTCAACCAATTTTAGCATGTTCATATTGGTATACAGTTTGATGCATGTTATTAGTTCCTCAAACTGTGAAATGTGTCGATGTATTATGGGGTAAAAAAACATTTAAGAAGAATAGTATCCGTTTCCTTCATATATACGAAACAATCAGAGAAATTAAACTGCAGGGTAAAACAGGACGTTTAGCATGCGCTTTGACATCTTGGATATCAACCTTCAATAGTATATACACATTACACACTATATAATACATGTAATGCATATATAGACATCGGTATAGACATTCTCTTTCCACAGAGGTTACTCCCTTCAGATGTCCGATCCCAACGTTAGGATCAGCAATCTGAAGGGAGTAACCTCTGTGGGAGAGCATGTCTATACTGATGTCTATATAAAAGTTGTCAAAAGACTTTCTGGTATAGCCAATACAGTTAAGTTACAAGAGACGTAAAGTATTCTCTTGCTGCCTATATCAAATACATTTTAAGCGGTATGGTTTTATATTATCCCATTATATTTTTATCACACATCTAAAAATATGAAATATTACATGGTGTTTTTCAGAATTGCTAATATCAAGCTTGCATAAACATAACTTTACACAACATGTAAATTATATTCAGACAATACGCCTTTATGTCGTGTTAATGTAGATATATGCATGTTCACGTACGTCTGACATATATACAAGAAGGGGTCAGTTAAACAAAGCCTTATTAAATCAAGAGCAACGCTAGACAATGCGTAAAAAACACGACCCTTTGCCACTATCTTAATCAACTTCATCCTAGCATCCCGAGTTTTGTGTTCAAATGAGTATTAAGAGTTAGTCAGTTGGGACTAAAAGACCGATATGAAAAGTGTTCCGTTTACATCGCAGCTATACGTAATAATACAAGGCAAAATCCTACGGCACTAATGTATGTGTGTGTTGCAGAGAAGCCTGCGCGCATTGGTTGAAATTAGCGAATGATATGGGTGATACTGCTTTCGAATTTCAATGTTCCATACACATGTGATAAAATTCGGATATTCTTTGATAGAATTATTTTGACTCCTTAAGCTTTTACGACTGAGACAAACATCGTTTTTTTTATTTAATCAACAAGTGTAGAAGCGAGCACAACCCCGCTTCCAAATATAGTTTAAGGTGATTGAAAATAGCACAGCTGTGGGAAGGACTAACATGTGTTATGTTGAATGAATATGGAATGTACAGTTCCGGAGATAACTGTAAAGTCATGTTTGTATTGAAACCGCAAAAAAGAAATTCAGAAAAAGGTCTAACCCTCAAAAGGCACATCTAGGCACCATGGTTGACATGTGTATGAAGTTAGGTGTAGCTGGAAGGTGGTGTAGATTGGGAGATAAGTTCCGCACAATATAACTTCCTCACAGAGTCACTGTATTGGTCACGTTTCCATGGAAACCGCCAAAAGTAAAATTCAGAAATCCGTCTAATCCTCAAAAGGCACAACTAGAGATCATGGCTAACATGTGTAGCAAATTTGGTAAAGCTAGAATGTGCAATTTGAGAGATATGATCCGCACAAAGTTTTGTGACGGACGGACAGACGGACAGACGGACAGTATGGACGCTATATACCCCCGATTACGCTGTAAGGCGTGGGTATAATAAGATGATGTTGTCTTTGAATGAACGTAATTTAAGTCGTCAAAATATTAGCGAAATTTTCAATCATATGATCTTTAAAATTGATGTAATCGAAGTCAGAAAGATGTGAAGATAGTGGTCCATAGCTCTATAATAATACATGGTTTTGCGGAAACTGGGTTATGCCTGTTCAACTTATTGAATGACTTCCGATTCTTCTCTTGACGTCACCAATCCCATCTATGCCATCAGGGTATTGCAGACAGACAGAGTATTTTATTTGAGTCTAACCTTGTACATATATTATGCATACCATATAAAATGTTGATAAATATATACAAGCCACTCCTTCTGGAGTTATGAGAGACTATGTTAAGACAAAAGCATATATACATAACTATAACATTGTAATTGCATGTTTGGAACCATGTATGGTCCCGCAGCACGAGTGTTCGAGGGAGGGAACCAAATATTGCATTCTAAGGGTTAAGAATTACGAATGAGATAAATAAAATTATATATTAAACATATGTAAGACCGTAATGGGGTAACATACTTTGACATGTTGATATATACTCACAACAATATGTTTCGGAATTGGCTGTCAATTGTATACAAAACATTTATCACATTTCTTTTAATATAAAATGCATGATGGAAGTGACCTTAGAGAAGGTCAGTCGAGGGTGTTACCATAACGTCCCATAGCCTCTTGTATTATTCAAGTATGATATTGATACACAAGTGTGAAAACATGGTGTTATACCCGCTCCATGTTTGCTATACCTACGTGATAAGACTCTGTATAACTTAGACCTAGTAACAACCCAATAAAAAGGGCTCGAGTCAACAAAGCCGTGTTTGACCGGCAAACTCGAGCAAATATACCTACCCTGTGAGTAGCCGCGGGTCACCGCAAGCAGCTTAGTCTAATTATCATGGGCTTTTTACCAGTCTGATATCACCTGCACGTACAGACTCACATGTAGAGAAACCGAATTCTCGTATAATTTCATCACAGAATGTCTGGACATACTGCAGTGCAGCTTTCCAATGCAAGGCATAACTCTTGCCAGTCTCCATTACTGGCTGATTTAGGCCTTGGTTAAATTAGCCAGTAATGCAGACTGGCAAGAGTTATGCCTTGCGTTTGGAAGTTGACTGCAGTGTAATTTGAAAATGGGCCTCTCATGTAGAGAGGATTATGAAATACATTTAGTGTAGTTTATCTTGGTTATTTGCTGGATATATTATACATACTAATAGCATTGTGGCTCCATCAATTTATGACATTATGGCATTATGATGAAAAATGACTGTAGTGTCATCTGATGACGGTGGATATTGCAAAATATACTGTCAAACACAGGATTTATAATATTTTCACTAGTGAAATACGTCATTTATCGGTTACAATAGCATCTGTATTTTCACTGAGTGAAATACCTTGTTATTCTGCTCAGAGCAATAACACGGTAAATCATATGACGTCATCGTAACAATGGGATGATATGACGTCATAAGAAGACCACGATAAAGCAAGGCGACAACGGATGTTCCATTGAGCGTCATTTTAAAACTATACACAATTTCTTAAATCTAATCAATAAAACATTTGACATTTCTCGTCGAATATCATGTATATCTCATTTGGCGATGTAGATGCGTTATTCATGGTATTCGACGAGACATGTCAAATATCCTCAACATATCCAATGGAAGACATTTTCGGGTGATAAATTGATACATTTCGACAGTTCTGAGATCCACTGTCCTGCTTGGTGTGTTCAGACAGAAATGAGAGCCACGTATGTCCTGGTCGTTCAAATTGTCTATTCATATATACAAATAATTACATGGGAAACATTAATTTTGTCAACTGTGTGTCTGTGAAATTTAGGTGAAAAACTGTAAGATGTATTGTCCTTGTACTCTAAGCTGAAGTAACATTTCTCGGTTTGTTTCATCTATCGTATAACATACATCAAAGAGCGAAAAACAATTATTTACTTGTTTATTCTTTTGGATGAGAAAAGAGGAAAACAACATGCATTCTGTAGACGTATACTGCCGTGTGATTTGGTCACGCAGGGCGTTTAAATGTCCCTCTTTCTATTTAGTTTACAACATCAAATTTACATTAATTTTCATTATTTAGTTTGGCAACTGTCCTGCATTACACAAGCCGAAGTTGTTTCTGTAATCCATGGTCCATTTTTTTACACAGAAAATTTCTGTTGAACGAATGTGGAGATCGACAGATGTCCTGGGTTCGTATACCAGACGTGGTTAAGATTAGGAACGAGTAATGCCAGTAATTTCCAACTTCTAAATGTCACCGAAAGAAGATTGTACAATTGACAAGGAAATATTCCACTTCCACATTTTAAAACCCGAATAAAGGAATGGTTTAAATCGCATGAGCAAAGACAAAAAATTAAAAATAAGGGGCTAAGTGCCCCTCCTTGACTAGATCCTTATTTGATTGGTCAAATACTTCCCATGGACATAAACTGACACTTTTGTTAACTAAGTGGCCAGATGTGTAAGTTATTCGCACATTATTTTTCAAAGAGGCGAATAAATAACTTCAGGAACTGGAGGTATGCAAGATAGCATTTTTCGTTTCATCAAGATTTGCACCAAACGGTTATTACAGAAAAACTAATTTATAACACCCTGAGACCTATAGATCAAGATCAAAGAGCCTTCAGTTTTGTATGATGTGATAGATAACATCACCTCCTCTCAACAGATATAGCGCCTATAAGTCGAGGTATACAATAACCTCCTGCATATGACCTGTGTATGTGGTATACACAAGAGCCTTCCAATGTTTAGTATCAAATCCACAATCTCAATGTTGACAAACTCGTGTAGGGTTCCAAAATACATACCTAGCACTAGATTTAGATCTTATTTTGTTTGAACTGGGCCGTTCTTTATAATCTGAATGGGATCAAGGCCTCTATACTTACACCGAATGTAGACATGTAGACAGGGTTGCGGCAAGGAGATGTTTTATTACACAACGTAATGGCGAGCTGCACGCTCTCCTGAGCTCTGACCTACTTTCATATCGATCAGAAAAATATATTTCGTATCGGTTCGTTTAACGTTAGCTCGTCTGTATCACGCACGGGTCGTGTGATCATTCAACTGTATGGGCCTGGATATAAGTGAAGAATACCACTGTTTCAGAATTTAAAAAAACCCAATTGTACTGTTAACCTCAGGTATTTAATTAAATATAGTATAAGGGATAATGATTTATTACTTATTCTTGTATTATTTTCAGTAAAGGCATGGGATTGCCTATTTTGCATGTTATAAAAATGTTGAACGTACACATTTTGTAAATGAATTTGACAAATGTGTCCATTTTTAGAAAAGCGTGGATTGCAATAAAAACATGACGAATAGTTATGATGATAACATAGTTGAGAAATAGTATCAGTTTTGATAGAAAATATATGCTGGTATAATATAAATTCAAGCGGGTCCAAAGCATATTTCAAGAGAGAGTTTATTTTTACATTGTGAAATATGTGTCATATTACGTACATCAACTTGGAAATCTGCATTAACGTTGAAACGTTTTGACTGGAAAAGAGTTACTTTGTTGATTTTAAAATGAGATTTCTGAAGATAGGATTATTTGGAAATAACGAAATATGACTTGGTTTCCCTTGATTTAAAGTTGCGAATAACGATCCAATTAAAATGAGCTGGCATTCATCCCACCCTAGAATATCAGCACATAACACAGCATTCTTCAGTCAACAGTTTCCTTTCAAGTAACCATAAAGCACAACGTTTCTCTTAAGTGGGCAATGATGAAGGCATAAAGAGCGAGTAAGAGGGGCTGATGTAGCAAGTTGAAAGGAATTGATTCGGAGTTTCTCATCATCGATTGCCCACGTTGATTCATTGGAATGGAAAAACTGTTGCTTCCCATCTCTGTTTATTGCCATGGAAATCAGTCGGCGTTGTCAATAGACACACTGGGAGAACAATTAATGTACCTGACTGTTGTCGCGCCTCGCTGCTTTTTTATTTATGTTGGAGATGAATATATCGCCCTGACGCCGTTTTGTCAGGTAATATTCCATCATAATCCAACCTACAATGGGCGGGGAAATCACCAGCCTGAAACTCCGAGATCGATAACAGAGGACGAATGTCATGCATCATAGGGCAAAGCTTGTGCACATCTACTGAGAACATGCCTATCTGTTCTAATATACGCCAGGCTCAGAAGATAAATAAGGGAGCCTTTTTAAAGGCAATGATAGATGTCTTATTGGGTTATGAACATAATGGAGTTATGATACAGTACCCCCGGAATGACATCGTATCGTATCTACATCTTTTTAAATTTCTTAAATGCCACTCAATGTAAATTTGTCTTTAGTCGCCCTTACACCCCACTAGGGCACTAATTTAAATCGTCAGACCGAACCAATTATTTGAGATGTATGTCAAGGACATCAAGGACATTAGGCAAGGCTATATTTCTTAACCAGCGCTAGTCTGAATTTTTAGATTCGATTTCCGAATTACTTTATACCGAATTTTAAGAGGAATATATATATACTAACTTCAGTAACAAATATTTTTTTCAGGGACCTCTAGTAAATGTGTTTAACACCCTGGCATCCGTTATTTCATTTATTTGTCCCGATGACCATTAGAAACTATCGCCGATTAAAGTTCGAGATTGTATGGCCTTTCAAATGAACAGTATTCTCTAACAGCATATACTACCGACGCCTATTAGATGACATACAGTTAGCTTTATACGTTGCGTCCTCGCATACCATGCATATCAACGTCTTGTCGTGCACTCAAGCCTAAGTTGAAGAGTCCCTTGTTGAGATGAAAGGGAGACTGTCAAGCCGACTTGGGAATATGTTGACTGACGTTATACTGCATGTTTGTACATATATGGACTATATTCAGTTAATGGATTTGTGTTTGTCCTGAATTTATGAATGTTGTTGCTTGAATTTGAATAGTTACTCGGGAAATAAAATTATCTTGAGCGTGTGCCAACGGTAGGGCTGGACATGTTAGCCATTTTAAGAAGAGCATGTTCATTGTGGTTCATATTTTAACCAGTGAGTGAGTGAGTTATTGCGTAACGCCGCTTCGGCAGTACCGCAGCCATTAGCGATGAGTATTTTAACCCGATTCTAACATAATACATGTCCACTGGTTTGTGTGTGATTAGTCCTTGTGAAGATACTTGGTGATAAGTTATACTAGTGATGCCTTCCATGAAACTTGGTGGTCAGAGTCAGTTGGTGATGCCATTCAGGACACTTTCGGATGACATTCATAATATTTGCTGACAGTCACACTTGCTGATGCCATTCATTACACTTTGTAATGACAATCATGACACCAGTTAACCATATGAAAATTATTGAAAACTGTAATCATGTTCAAACCAAAACGTAGACAAGCTTTCAGAATACGGTGATTGGTGTTCAAACGTGTCCACATTGAATATATTGATAGTTTCAGAAAATGTTAAAACTCTGCTTACAAGATCCATTTCTCTTTTCCCCGAAACTGTAATTACATACTTAGTAGTACTAAATACTACACTATCGTTACTGACACCATTCCAGACCAAGAAAACCAATGTAACAGCTAAATACCTAAATTCCAGAGAATTAAGCAACTACGCCCCTTCGAATATCTACAGCTGGACAAAATCACATTTTGTGGAAGTCCATTAAACAAGGTGTGTTTTAAAAGTTGACTACCTCCTCACTTCAAATATTGGTTTTGGGATTTCAAAGCTTGAATGGTATTCAGGCCAACTGGACAGATATCCTAGATCAAAACCGACTGGAAATATTGTACAATATACATCAAATTCACAGTTACGTTAACTTGTGAAGCAAAATGTTGTTGATTTGTTGCATGTATAAAAACTGAGATGTTCACTTGGAAGCCAAATCTACACTTATGATTTATGATTAAATTATTGTTCTTAAAGGTGCATCCATTGTTTTGTTTTTGGTCACATATGGAAAAAGTTATAAATTGTGTTATTTTATTGAAAAGTACTGACTGTTGCCGAAAATTGCCATTTTGAGGATTGTCGATTCAGTATACCGACGATATAAAGGTAAAAATATCAATTCCTGATTGAAAACCGGACAATGGAATGCAAGTGGCACACATCATTTATTCCAAAAAAATATTAAAACTTTTTTATGGCAGACAACTTTTGGTTGATAATGTTTAATATGTCTTATAAGTGCTGTGCATGTAAATGGGACGTTTAGTTTTGGTTTCTGCATATGTATAATGATGTTGCGTGATTTTGATTGGAAACTAGTAATTATGATATATTTGGCAATTGAAGATGAATTTGTAAGTTGAGACAAATTACTGAAATCATCACATTTCGTATATTGGCATGTATTAAACCCAAATAAAATTTTGTAGAACACAATGGATGCATCTTTAAGACATTGTTGTACTTAAGAACAACCTGTTATATACTCATTAACAAAACTTAAGGACCATCTATAATACTATAAAAATTATATTCATCATAATATCAAACAATATCCATTAACAGTGGTCCTTAATGTTTGTTTGTTGAGCATATCTAAAATTCTATCAATCACACAACCACAACATGTTTAACAGTTCTTTCATATACATGAGACGACAATGGTAGAATTGAAAAGACAAAATCTATTTTCAATGAATTTATTCTTAACAAAATATATGTATGTGTATACATTTGTTCCTGGAATATTTATCATACAGGTGAGCAATCAGAAAGAACATGCTCCTGGTATAGTATACAAACTGTAACCCACAACAGAGGGGAGCAGACAATCTGTTACACACCAAGCAGCGAGTATATAACCTTCGACACACCGTTAGGGAAAGTATACAATCTGAAACATCTTCAAGAATGTGTATACAATCATAACACACCTTGAAAGGTGGATACAATTTATAACACACCTTCAAGAATGTGGATACAATTCATAACAAACATTCAAGGGCATACAATTCGTGACACAGCTTAAATCATGTGCAAAAAATTATATCATACCATCAAAGAATGTGTATAGAACTTGGGATGAGCTTTACATTTTGCAACACCACGAAGGGAACCGATAAAAGGTAAGGATACAATTTGTATGAATTCTTAAAAACAAGTAGACAATTGAAACCTTGGAAAGTAAGCATACACTTTGTATGAATTTTACAGGCAAGTAAACGCTGTTAATGACATCTTTGAAAGCACATACAAATTGTACACATCTCTCAGGGCAATTTGTAACATCATTGTTGGATGGTGTACACTTTGTATGATAATTTTTAAGGCAAATATATAATTTGTAATACACCTACAAGGACAAATACAGTTCAGGGTCAATATACAATGTGAATGTAACACACAATCTTATATTCCACAGAAGGCAAATATACAATAAGTAACTCACCTTCAGGGCTAGTATTAATCTGAATCACCATATTGTTATCACATATTGGACGCCAAGTTGCAACATTGTTGTTATTAAGCTTCTTTCAAGTCAAATACAGCTGGAGCATCTCTGATATATCAAATACTAGCTCTAATTCTCTGCTCTGTACAGGGTATCAAAACATCAACATGGAATGCGTAGAGTTTAGTTCTATAACAATGATCCTGATCATTCTTTAACAAGAGATAAAACATGAGCGAGCTCTCTCTAGCCTGCCAGAACATGGCATATTAAGAAAAAACCTTCAAGATAGTGGAATATATAACTAGTGTATGTATAGGTGTATATATAGTGTGTGAAACCATCGTAAACATGGTAATCCATTATGATTCAGGTAAAGAAAACTCAAAAGTGGAATGGCTGGCTTGAATGCTTTCATCGGCTGTTGATATATTGAGTGATGAAGTCCACGGTTGGTCCTCTTGCATGAAGATATCTCTCACATGGAGGTCTGCCTGTGCGGAGGATCACCCCACTGACAGGTACCCTCATGGAGGTCTGCCTGTACGGAGGATCACCCCACTGACAGGTGCCCTCCTCCACTGGTTATGCTAATTTCTGATTGGATATTTACAAAATGAAGAGAAGATATGTTCACATGCGCTCAAACAATTTGTGCTTCTCAACAAAACCCACGTTAGTTGAGCGAGGATCAGCCTTCTTTCTTGACTTGAGCCTCTCTTTCATCTCCGCTGCGGTCATTCCAAACACGGGGTCGCCGGTTCCGTTGGCTTGTTTAGGAGCAGGTGTCGGGTCCGGTTGGCTGACAGGAGCAGGAGTAGGATCGGGCGTTGGCTCAGGAGCAGTGTAGGATGTAACCGTCTCCTGCAGGAGAGAGACAAATTTTGTATACTTAAGTTAGCCTATACATGCTTGAAACGATAATTTGTTTTGCAAACTGTGCCCTGTAGTCATGACCACAAATTCATTCAACAAGCAAAAGAGGACTTGCACTGTAGGCAGAACAGGTAGGCAGAGCTCACATATGTTCTAAGCACACAGCCCTTTAGCGTTTATGAACATATTTGTTTATTCTTGAAGTAATAATACATCAGAAAATATATGGAAAATGTTGAGACAATCAGTTATTAAGCTTTAAGTTTGTAAGTGAACTTACAGTTACCATTGTTGATCCATTCACGGCAGTGGACTCAACTGTAAAGACAAACAAGACTATCATGAGAAGCTGTAACTAACATTGTATTCCCTGTTTTTCAAAATGAAGATTATTATTGGAAGGAAGGCATATAAATAACTAATTTTGAAAATAAAATTTAAATTCTTAAATACCCACCAAAACCTGGGGAAAAATAAATTCCAGATTAAAATATGTTTACTTCATGCAAATTTATAACAATCTTTTGGAGATCTAAGCACATACAACTGTATCTCGAGACCTGAAATGAAACAACCATTTAATACAGGCAAAGTTATTTGTTCATCTGGAGCTAATTGAAAAGCTTCTGTAAACAAATAAATATTATCCTTTTAAAAAAGAAAGAATATCATCCAGATTTCACAATTACGACTCAGTTCACACATTCGCAATAAAACACAGTATTATAAAGAAAACATTCTCCTTCAATAGGGATTCTATAGTATTGATTAATGTCAATGATTCTCTTTGCAAGGGGACCAGGAATACAGAAAGATCGACAAGACTATGTCCAGACATTTTCTACTACTGTTGAACCTGTTTGAATTACATGGAGATCATCAGTGTACTCTTGGTCTGGTATTAAGGTCATTGCAAACAATCTGGTCCACTTCAATCCAGAAAGTCAGGGCGGCTTTCTTCCCTAAGTCCTAATACAAACTGTCCAACTAACTCCTCCCATACACTTATAGGTAACCAACAAAACCGAAAAAAGGACACTAATCCTTTCCGTCCTCACATTGGCAGATCCCAAAAGAAGTTTGAAATCTAAACACGTCCATCGATGTTTAACGTTACAAGTTGGCGTTTACCTTGATGCTCTGTGAAGGTTTTGAGTTTGTGTGTTGGCAATGACGGCAAGCGAGGGACCTTCCGAACGTTACAAACATTGCAGTGAGCATAGGCTTCACACATACACACTGTCACAACCTTTGATTTCAGCAATTCAATAGCATTGTGCTAGAAAGTGAAGGTGGCACGTGGAATGCAAGGAATAAACACAGAGATGCAGCTGCACCTTGCCACAGCACAACCACAGGTTTCAATTTTATATGGCTATACAATGGCCCTTTTGTCTCGAATTCTAACCCGTTCTCATAGAATGCTACTCACGACGGCTAGTATGGAAATGTCACCTTACCATCTATACCTATCCCTCATTAACAGAGACCACCATATATATGTTGATACTGTTAACAATGTCTTTGTCTTTTTTTTATCTGACAAATTGGATTACTGTATACCATGCTCATGATGCTATGACTTTAGAAGCATAATAAATTTTCATCTGATAGTGACTATGTCACATTGAAACTGTTTTGATGTAAGTGAAAATTCTAGCTTAAAACATGACCTTGGCTTGCCCTATTGTCACATTCAGCTAGTATCAATAGTGTTATTAAATAACATATCATTTTGATAAGGGTTACTTTGCTAAAAGATTTGGCTATTTCATCAGTGTATGATTAAATACTTCACAAAGTATTACTTTAAGACTTGAATACTGAACGTTGTATACTCATCATACATTATACTGTCACATTTATGAACAATTTTCATGGGGTTTTTCTCTCCTCCATCCGTTCAAATATGACAATGTCAGTTATAATTCCTTCAACCAGAAAACATAATCAGCAAAAAAATCCAACAAATAGAAATGTTAACTCAGAAATCTAAATTGAGTCCGCTTAATTTGAGTTGGCAGAAAAAACGGGCGCATCAAATCTGTGTTAAGAGCCTTGGTATGTCATGTTTGTTTGTTCGAAAGCCATCTCATCATACAAACAATGTCAGCTGCTGAGTCCAGGGTTGCCGGGACAAGAAAGATTTTATTCTGTGTCCCCTCCGGTAGTAGACACATAACAGAATTAGCTTCAATGGTAGAATGTTATAAATGTGTGGCCTGGTAAATAATGTTGATGGCCGGTACTCTGGAGCTGACGGTATTACTGCTTATCTCACACCATGAGCATAGTGATTAATGAACTGAAGAAATATATTGAGTAGAATTGAAGCCTTTTTCCTGAAGCCCACTGACTTGAATCCTAAAAAGAAAATCACAATATACAAAGCAGATCCAGGAAATTTCAGAAGTTTTGTTTTTAGTTATGATTTAGTCTTAATCCTAAATCGAAACTATCAATTCAAATGAATATTAGATATCATCTTGTCCTAAATTACCATGAGCTTAACTGCTAAAATAAGAAGTAGAAATTTATTTGGTTGAAATCCAGTGAACCAAAACCTAAAATAAAGTTATAAACTACACTTATGGATTGAACTATATATGAAACCCAAGTCAACATAATATAAATTACTTAGAAATTCACTTAAACAGGGTTTGCTAAGTCATAAAAAGAATATGCTGAATGACAGAAAATACCTTTATACAAAACTACCAACCGTGACTTCATTTCAATTTCATTGCACAACAAATGTGTCGTGTGATTTCTTCCAAAAGATGAATTTGTTTATGCATTATAGTCAGCAAGACCGCAATGAGACCCTCACTTAACTTTGAATAAATCTATAAAAGGAGACATCAACATTGCCAGTCTAATGTAGGTGAATTTGATGACTCATTGAAATAATAAAACATTTCACAGTTACACTGGAATGCACAGTTGCACATATCTCTTCCTCAATACCACTTAACATTACACAATAGCACACTACACTTAACTTCAAGATTATGCATGCAGAAACTGTCAATTATAGAAGCATGAATAACGAGATTCAAAACACTTTGCACAAACAGAAAGGAATTTGGTCAACCATATGCGAAGTTATTTATTGCGCTTTCTATGTTGTACATACATGTACGATGCCATTCAAAATGTTAAAGCCACACCCATGAATGTAAGTAGCAACTATATTTTTTGGGGGGGGGGGGGGGGACAGGATTGTATTGCCACTCAGATATTGTATATATTTTATTGTTTGTATTTTAAGCATACCGAACGCCACTTATATGAGCATACCGAAAGATTCTATTTACAGTTTTTTGACAGCTAAGATAGGCAAGTCTCTGACAACACATTTCACAAACTAAATTAAAAAAACATTCATAAATTCTCCATCTCAGAGATGGATCCTATTAAATGTTAAAACGTAATACAAATGAAAACACTGATATGACACCAGCTTATGACTAAAAGGGTGCACAACAACTGTCAATGTTATTCTGCCCTGCTGCTATGAAATACAAATATTTATATGAGCTTACATAAGAACCGGTAGCTCGTATTTATAGGATTGGCCTGTACCCAACCACCCTATCTACACAAAACCTGTTCAAATAAAAAATGGACTAAGCAACGACAAATTGGCAGTCTTGACAAAGAGAATTATTCATTTGGACCGAAGGCTGTATAATTTGTACAACAGTTGTTACCAAGGTGAGGTGAGTTAGGGTTTAACGCCGCTTTCAAGAGTATTTCACTTATATCACGGCTGCTAGTATTATTGCAGGGAGAAAGACTGCAACGCGATGTGGCTATGCATTGCGGTGAAACCTGTGAGCAACGGCTGGAACTAGCGAACCATGAGTGGTACTGCACTGAAATTCAGTGTAGCATTGCACCCAAACCTTACTGTGTGTAGAACAGTTCTCTACTGCAGACAAAGTTGCCGTGCCCCTGACGGAAAACCACGGACCTCTTGATCTGAAGCAGAACATGCTAACCACTGCGCTATCCCGCCCCCAGTTGTTACCAAATTGAGTGGGCATGGGCTATGCTGTACATTCCACATGTGGTTTATCTCGGATATAAACTCTTTGAGCAGCATCTAGAAGTTGGTAGGATGAAGAATGAAGACAATATTTATGAATATACAACTTCTTTATTCTCAGTTTATCTCAGATATAAACTCTTTGAGCAGCATCTAGAAGTTGGTAGTGAGTGAGTGAGTGAATTATTGCTTAACGCCGCTTCAGCAGTATTGCAGCCATTAGCGGCAATAGACGTTGGTAGGATGAAGAATGAAGACAATATTTATGGATATACAACTTCTATATTCTGCATAGGAAGGATAAAAAAGTTGGTTATCCATATATAGTGACTTCATTCTTTATCTTAGATGTAAGTAGATGAGGTATAATCATGTATTTAGTTCCTGAAATATTTGTTTTATCAGTTGCCTGTTATTTGTATTCAGTTATCTGGATATCGATCTCGCATTCGATAGCAAAGTACTCAAAGAGGACTAGCACTGGATAATGGACATTCTAAAAGCATAAATGATATATAAACTAAAAATGTATGTAAAAGTAGCCTATTTTTCATTTCTAGACATTTTTTTTAACAAACGACTGTATAAACCTTTACATACACCAAATGCTATACTGCATACTGGAGGAGGAGATGGCCCAGAGAGACTAAAATACTTAATACTTGCAAGTTTGGGCTTGTTCATTCAGTAAATATACAGTATATCTTTTGGAATTTTCCACTCCTAAGGCTCAGCTGTGAGACATATTTTGACATACATTTATCAGCGAGGATTTGTCCTTTAGAAGATCGCCTAATAAAGCCTAATCCAATACATGAAATACACAGGTTGTTCCAGGAAGTTTCAATGAGAGAGAGGGTGGGATTTGGAGGTGGGGGGTACTCATGCAACATATTTCAAGGGGGGGGCATACACCTGATAAAGCCATTCTAGATTTCAGCTTGTAATATACTTTTCCCCAGGGTAAATATTTGTCAATATTTGATAATGTTGCGTTCTATTTCACATCCCAAACCAATGATGAGTTCTGTCTTGTGAATGTTTGTTATCAAAGCAATTACGGTTTTATTTCTTGGAGCCATGAATTTATTAACACTTCACCTGTGGGACAAGATGGGTTTCTGAATCAATCCTAATCTAACTTGGTTTAAGAGACTAAAATACTGAAATTATAATTCCTTAGAGCAAAGAGGTCAACTTTAATGATTCCCAGAATGTTCAACATTGAGCTGAGTTAAATAAAGGTAATAGCATATACATTTTAGCATATATTCAGCTTGTAACACAATCATAACCAAATTGAAAGACTGATACAAATCAAACATCTGTGACAAGTTAATCCTATTGATCAACAAAACAATGAGACGTATGTATCAACAACACTGAATAATTCATGAACCAGAAAATCTTGAATTAGTAATAACCGTGCACAAAGCTTCCAACAAAATATGTACTTCGGCAGTTTGGAACGATTACCAATTAACATTAACATAAGGCAATACAAAGAAATGTAAAATTTGAGAGAAGTTACATGTGAAAAATGTCAGCCCATGAAGTAATAATAGCCAATACATTAATAAGATTGGACAAAGCATATCACCCTGACAAACCCAAACCAAGATACCAAATATTTCCACATAAAATCAAATAAACATCCTTTAAGACAAGAATTTGTGACACTTATCAGTCATAAATCTTAAGAGCTCCATACCGGGGCAGTTTCATTGGGTCCTGTGTCGCCAGATATCTGATAACTGTCAAGTTCGTAATGAATAACCTGTTGATTTACTATTATATACTTGACATTCTTTGTCTTCTTTACAGATAATAGAGAACTGCTGTATTGTATATATTTTGTAGATGGTACTGCCAAATTAGGCAACAATTGCCAGACACCTTGAAGCATTGCATGAGCGCTACCCCAGAGTTCCCTATAACATTACATAAGAGATAGTTGTGTTTGTACAGAAGCCAGAACTACAATTCTTACCATGTTTAGAGAGTATTGAGTCTTTATTACATTAATCAACATTTATATATAAAGCAGCTCTTCTGGTTGCTAATGAGTATGTTAAATGAGGATTTTTTTAATAGCATTTTGTAAATCTTATACCAGTTTTAAACAATGCAGCTCATGTTTGTTAATGAACATCAAAGTATAAAGTTTGTCAAGACATTCTTGCAAAAATATATACACAAATAACATATTGAATAAATATAAAGTACATAGGTTTCACATAATAATATAAGTACTAGATTGGATTATGGTAGAATATAAGAGACAGTTAAACATATAAACATATATATAATATATAGAATATGAATACACATATATAACATAAAATAGAATAGATTTGAACATGAGATGAATTAGGTAGGTGTGATTAAATACAAACAGGTGGCAGTTAATATTGATTCGTCATTATTAATCATTTTGTGAATAAATTGAGATAATTAAATGTTGGTGACATGGTTTAATTTGTGCGAAAACTGTTCAGTTAATATCAGATCTGTGCACAAGGTGCGATTGAACATTCTCTTTGATTTCTGTGGTTGTGGATCCATTGTGGTCAGTACATTCATGAAATACTTGCAACCACTCTTGATGGGCTCCTGTTAAATGCCTTAATAGATGAACGATCAATTAAATCAATTAGAGAGAACTGGATGCAAGGTGAAGGAACAGAACAGAAGGGTCAGAGAAAGACTTAGCAGGGGTTACATTGAGGTGCTAGTTTAGTGGTTTGTTAGTGGAGATGTCACACGGGTTATCGTCCATTAGTGACGCAACAGTCAACAGATAGATTACCCTCTTTGATTGGTTTAACTGGGGCTGTCTCTGCTGGGGGCTCAGGACTAGGTTCTGGTGCAGGGGTTTCAGGCGTGGTCTCTGCAGGAGTTTCTGCAGGTGTTTCAGGTGCAGATTCAGAAGGGGTTTCTGCAGGGGTTTCTGCAGGGGTTTCAGTTGTGGTCTCTACAGGGGTTACAGGTGCAGATTCAGAAGGGATTTCTGAAGGGGTTTCCTGAACAGTCTCTGCAGGTTTTTCTGCAGGAGTTTCAGGTGTGGTCTCTGCAGGGGTTACAGGTGCAGATTCAGAAGGGGTTTCTGAAGGGGTTTCTGCAAGTATTGCTGGTGCAGTTTCTGCAATCTCAGCATGGCCATTGGTTATTACAGATTCTGTTGCATTTTCAACAGGTTTTTCGGATTCTACTGGGGTTTCTGAAGATTCAACTACAGGTTTCTCAGATTCTACTGGGGTTTCTGAAGATTCAACTACAGGTTTCTGAGATTCTACTTGGGTTTCTGAGGATTCAACTGCAGGTTTCTCAGACTCTGCAGGAGCTTCAGGGGTTACTACTGGGGTTTCTGCAGACTCCACTGCAGGGGTTTCTATGGAAGTTTCTGTTGAATTTACTGCAGGTGTTTCCGTGGGTTTCTCAACTTCACTTTCTGCTGGCACTGCAATTTTGAGGTAGACGGACATAAAACTTTTGTCTGTATTTTTTTAAGAATTATATTCAAGTTTTACCTCTCAGATTGATAAAATAGATTTTATCCTAGATCTCGTTGACTGGGATATTATAATTAACCAGAATGGGTAATACACTCATGCTTTTATGTTAACAAGAAATCAAGGAGAGTTAATTGGATTTCCGGTAACCAAAAGCAGATTAAAACAGCAATCATGCCCAAAACTTAATGTTGTTTTGCATGATCAAAATTGGAAGATTTAACAAGGAAAGAAATATAACTGAAAGAGTGCAAACTGTTATAAGAAAATTCAACCTAAAATGTTATAATGCACAAGCACAATTAGAATAAAATCTAAAATTGAATGTTATAGCTAACAGATCAGAAACTCAGCTCATGGTTAGAATGATGAAATAAAGAAATTCATGAATATGAGAAAAGCCTTTCATAAATAACACAGGTGTGTGGTTGAAGCCACCTGTGACTGCGAAGCCAGGTGTGACCAGTATAGCCGCTCAATAACACACAATTGGTAATATATGCCATCATAACCTGCTTCAATGATATGCAATATATGGCAAACATATCCCAGCTCAATAACATACAATTGTTATTATATGGCAACTCGTTCAATGATATGCAATATATGGCAAACATATCCCAGCTCAATTACATACAATAGATGGCAATAGAAGCATGTGTAATACAATGTACCACATCTGATAACATGGTAATATTGTACTGTAAACGAAACTTAACCTAAACACAGAACCTAATTAAATGGTATGTACTGCAACAATGGACTAAACATATACATGTAATCTAACTACCGGTAAATATTTTTTCAAACACTATACACTAAACAATAACAATATACCGTATTCTCGCGGGTATAAGACCAGGGGGCCCGGCAAACAAACATCTTCAAAACATGGGGGTGGGCTAGTATACGAGAGAGACCCCAACTCATGAGACCGAATCCAAGATGGCGGCTCGGAACTAACACAAATAGGCAAGGCATGTTACCGGCATAAAGAATATTGTACTTTGATGTTTCAAGTCTTTTAAACATAAACATAATATTATTAATATTCATTCATGTTATTTTTTAAATATATGATAATTATATTATGCACTTAAACATCATTTTTGTTTTTCAGAATTGTATGGTCGGCGACTGGAAAAAACATGAAATCATTGCCATTAATTTTTTTATTTATGAATTTTGTATGCCATGGTGTACAATGAATAAAAAATATAACATTCTTGAGTTGCGTTGTTGATAGTTGTGTACGTAGCTGACAAAATAATCCGGGAAAATTTAAATGTTGGGAATAAATTTAGCTACTCACGTCATCAAACATCGATGTAAGTTACACGTCCCGATTTGCTATTCATCATTACATAGCTTAATTATGATGTTGTCAATAATGTTTATGACAATTATGTACGTTATTTAGTCATAAATTCCAGAACAAATATCGTAATTTGCTTATGAACAATTTACAATTCAGTGTTGGTAGCGTCAATGCATGTCGACTGAAATGGCTTTTTTTTCAAAGGAAGTACAATATGATTGGTTGTTATATTAGTCTCGACCAATCAGAGCAGACTATCGTCATTACGGAATTCCCTTCCCGCAAGCGTGGTGTCACTCTCTCACACACACGATCTGTCACTAGGCTACATCATGTTGTTTAGGATATTGTTTTGATGTTTTATTTCATAACATAACATAAAAACGATATTTATTTATGTCATTATGTTTATAAAATCGTAACTATATTCGTTTAACGCACAAATACATCGTGTTTGTTTTTCAGGTGAGTAGCTACGATCAGCAAAGCCATGATACTCTAGTAACTTTTTCTGTGAAATTTGTTATTGCCGTTGAATTAAAAAAAGTGTGTACCATGAATTAAAACGATAACAATAAGCTGTGTTGTTGACAAAAAATCAACAAAATGTTTTCACTTTGAAGGTCGATTATTCAAGAACGAGTGCAGAATATAACGAAACAGATGGCAGATTATTGCGTCGGAACAAATGGCTAATTACTTATGCGAACTCTCATTGGTGGATAAAAGGGTGTGTCATCGATTCAAAATCTCATTGGCTGATATATTTGGCGACTCGTAGACATACGGTGCTTACTTCCTGGTTCGAATCGAAATATTTAGACACTTCGAAATGATACGAAAAGAGGACAAACACAGAAAATATAACAAATATTTTATTTCACAACTATCTTCAAATCGTTTCCCTCAAGTGATTGTTTGAAAGACAAAAAGTTTGTGACGTTGTTCGCTCCAAATATGGCGGTCATGACTAAACACGTGAGATAAATTTTTGTCAGATATGTTTACAGATGCAATTTTCTACTTGAATGTTATAATAACTTGACTGCATATCTATATTTTACTACCATATCAAAAAATGAAAATTCATTTAGCCTATTCGTTTATGGTGTTTGATATTCTTTTTAATAATTACGGTATCGTAACTGCACGAGACTTGACAGCTCGCAGGGAAGTACCAAGTTCGTGTTGTGTTTTGATTTACGTAGGCCTACACAAATATAATTAATGAAAGATATAACCCAAGTTATAAAATAATATTATAGATATATGTAATGGATCCAATTATTAAAATATATACGATAATTAAACTGTCACAATAAGAATATGAACACATAACATAAGACGATAACATGACAAATCAAACTTTATTGTATGTCCGAGAAATGAAATCTGTGCATGAATAGAGACATCGTTGGACCATGGAACATCTGTCAAAATGGGGGGTGGGCTATAACTAGGGAATAAGCCCAACCAGGACAATCCTCTTAAAAGTGGGGGTGGTCTTAGGCTCAAATATGGACTTATACCCGCGACACTACGGTAGTAACAACTGAGTAAATGCTATAACAAATGAAATGTAATAACACTTCATGCTAAACAAATAAGGTTCTAATATTAAGACAATATCTCCCTTTCCTTGATAAATAGTATTAAATACCATGTTTATCTCATCGAGTGAGGTAGCAAGTTGATATTATTGCGAGGAGCGTATGTCATGACTTATAATATATACTTTTTCTATCTCAAGCAATTTTCTATGATATCATATTAAATGATTTGTTGTTTTGAGGATGGTTTTAATTTAAGTCACCATCAGAAAGCACCTGTCACTGTGCCCTCAATATGATGTCATTAGCATGTAGTGTTGTTAGAGCACTGGAGCCGTTCAACCATCTGATCTTAGCCCTAAAATCAGTCGTAAGCTCATATTTTAACATTGGCTAAGGTTAATCTTAAGGCTAAAATCGTCTAGAGGAACGGTATTCTGGTCCATAACATGAGACTAATCACTATTGTCGTTATCAGTCACTAATGTCATTTTCACAAATGTATTTCAGGTACATATAAAAGTAGACAAAACAATATAAAAAATCAAAGACTACCGAGTATATGTTCAACATATCAAACATATTTAAACACATTTTCATAATGACACCAATGAAACTTGTTATTCTTAAGGACAAAATTGTAATAATGGCTAAATATTAGACTAATTAAATGTTAACATTAAGTTGCAAACAAATTGTTATTGTGCAGTCCATTCACTCTATAGCCACTCCTTCTCACTGTATTATCGTTTCAATTAAATACACTCTGCATCTCTTGTTATAAGAATATGTTAAATCCTATTTGAACATATTCTCCATATGTTTTCCATTGAAAACAGCTTGATTATTAAATTTTCAATTTCTACAGTTTCAATTCTGGTTATCTGTTCTTACTGATTTTCTTTGCATCATAAATTCCACAAAATTCCTTGATGTTATTTAGTAAACTTGACCACAGACCATTGTTCTTTCTCCCATAACAGTACAGTACAGTACAGTACAGTACAGTACAGTACAGTACAGTACCAACATGGCATTGCACCTATACCCATATCTAAACCTACAGCTGCTAGTATTATTGCAGGGATAAAGCCTGCAATGCCATGGTGACTATGCATTGCAGTGAAACCTACGAGCATGAGCTGGAACTAGCGGACTATGGGTGGTACTGCGAAAAATTTCAAGGTAGCATTGCATCAAAACCTTCCTGCAAGTAGAACAGTTCTATACAGCAGACAAAGTTACCGAGACAATGGCAGGATTCGAACCCTGGACCTCTTGGTCAAAAACAGAACTTGCTAACAACTGTACTAAACCCCAAAGTCACATTTAAAGTGTTTTGAATATTTTGGTTGGAATTCTTGCATTTCACTGGGAGATGCTAGTGATTCACCAGTTACTTTGAGCCCTGTATGTAACTTATTCCCTGAAGACAGATTATGACCCCTCATAGACCCTCTTCCAATTAACTCATTTGTTGGGTACTCTTCATTTATCCGTCTATCTCTTTCTTTCTCTCCCTGCAAATACACACACAAGGTGAAGAAGCCATATTGAACTGCAGTGCAAGCGTCCATGCACAATCAATACATCTCCGCCAGTGCATCACACCACGCACACACTCTATGCACAATCGACTATCATTCAAACAAACAACGCATTCTGCACGCTCAGCATAATTGTGTTAATGTAATGCCAGCTCGGGAAGGAAGGTTCATGCAATGTGGTTGCTGAATTCGATTCAAAACATATATGACCTCCATCACGGTTAAACCCTGGTACCAGTGCTTTCAAACAATCTCTTTCAATCCTTAACATGCATCCAATCACCGGCGTCTTATTATTGAGCTTAAGGATGACAACAAATAAAATCTTAATTGGGTAAGTAGTCCTCTGGGACACATTCATCTACAGATTAAACGGTCATTCAGTGTTAAATCTTGTTAAAGCTCTTCCTGCCCGGAGACCCTGTAGGTCTACATGCTTAATTATTAGCACGTTTGGGTTTGGTTAGTCTTGTTGGAACCAGGGACCCTATAGTACTACCTCTCCAGCGATTGTGGGTTGCTTCAAGCTGCAAAGCTTATTAGTGAAGTAACGAAATTGACTTTACCGTTCTCAGTCAGTTCCGATACATTATTTTCTTCAACTGCGGCTTGCACGTCTTCTGCTACCTCAGCAACTTCAGCCTCAGTGGCTTCAACATCGTTTTGAACAATTTCGCTTGGCAAAGATTCTTGAACCTCCTCAACGGCATTTTCAACGGATTCTTCGGCAACTTCCTCTGAATTTTGAGTTACTTCTTCCATCCTTTCAGCAATCTCTTCTGATACGACATTTGTGGTAATCTCTTCCGATACGACAGTCGTGGTAATCTCCTCAGATACGACCGCTGATTCAGCGGTTTCAGCGACTTCAGCAGTTATTTGGTCCTCAATCTGGTCATTTTCGACCACTTCATCTTCAGGGGGAGGGGGTAAATCCTCTATGGAAAAGATTTTATCATGTGCAAGGTAATTTTCAGCAAGGATTTTGCGCAAAGTTATCCTTTAAAATTGAAGCATTGGTTCCATAGTCTTGCGACATTTGAAATATTCACATTTTATACATCAAAGTTATCTTTAATTTATTCATGCATATTGAACTTGGTGAAGATGCTGAACATCATTTTTGTATAAAATGCAGTTATTGATTAACAAACTTGGATAACAAATATCACTGTCAAGCAAATTGCTTTGATTGTTCTAAGGGTGCTGCTAAAACTATACTATTTGTGTCGTCTAAACTTTAAACGAATCCCAACTAGAAAGACTGCAGGTTCCACTAATGGAAAAGCTCTTCTTGAAAATATTTAAGAAAATGTTTGTCTAAACTATGTCAAGACTATTAGTATCAGCTGACAATAGAACAGACAATCTGTGTTCTTAATCCTCTCTAAGTCTTCGTCTCAAATATTGATTTTTTAAGACAATTTTTAGTGAATCAAATAACTAGTTTATCCTACAGGACATGTTACGTTTATCAAAAGATTTTAACATGGCTTCTAATAAAACTGACATTTGTAAGATGGAAACTAATAATACGAATTCTTCACACTTATTATATAAGTAATTAGATCTCTTTATAGTAATATACCTATTGAAAATATGTTATCTATTCCTGTATTTTGACTTATGACATCACAAGGTGATTATGTAACACACGATATATGGGGAGCAAAACACTGTCTGCACAAGAACACATTTTCGGGGTATATTGATCAGCTGTGTTGTTAGAAGCTGCTTTCTATGAAGGTGAGGTGAGGTGAGTTGGGGTTTAACGCCGCTTTCAAGAGTATTTCACTTATATCGCGGCTGCTAGTATTATGGCAGGGAGAAAGCCCGCAACGCCATGTGGCTATGCTTTGCGGTGAAACCTGCGAGCAACGGCTGGAACTAGCGAACCATGGGTGGTACTACGCTGAAATTCAGTGTAGCATTGCACCCAAACCTTACTGCGTGTAGAACTGTTCTCTACTGCAGACAAAGTTGCCGTGCCCCTGGCGGGATTCGAACCCCGGACCTCTTGATCCGAAGACGAACGCGCTAACCACTGCGCTATCCCGCCCCCGCTTTCTATGAAAGTGTTAGATCGACAGCATGATATGACAATGATAGCTGTTTGAAATAATCGCTAAAATTATTTATAACCCTGTTTGTTGCACAAAGTTACAATTGAGATAGTTTCATAGTGGTTGAAAAAGGTTAAAAATGACAAAATATCTAAATATTCATTAAAGTAATCAAAGGATTGGGCACAAATTGCCAGTTTTCTTGATGCCATATGAATATGTGGATACAAAGGGTCCAACATAACTTGCTTGATAATCAATATTCTGAATGGTCATCAATTGGTATAAATAAATAATACTGTTATTCACACTCATAATCATTACTCTTCATAAGGATGAATAGTTCATATCATGACAGTGGTACATGTTCAAGACAGTTTATACACATCACTGAAATGACCTAATTCTTCGTATGCCAATTGATGTTCATCTATTGGTTGTATTATGCACAAACTGGATATAGTTCATTCTGTATTAACTTGAATGTCTATAACGATAAAATGTACTTTTCAAGACTAGTTTCTCAGACTATGAAAAGAATTGATGCTAATATGAACTATGATACAAACAGGTGTAAGTACATGGAGGTATGAATGTTAGAAAAAAACGTATTCACAAACAGTACAGTAATACATGCCAACATTTCATACACTGAACAATTCTGAACATGATATTACCTTAGCTTAAAAAAATCATGAATAAATATTCATGATCGTTATTTATAAGATATGATTATAAGCATTATACTTGAATAAATACCTCAGTTACATCAAAATGTGTTATTCAAATTCACAGAGTGTATATACGGTAGTAATTGTTATTAACAAACCCAGCTTTTCAACCAATTATTGAATATTTGTGATTCAAATATCACAATCAACACAATAAGGTTAATGTTATTCCAAACCAACTTAACAAATTCCCAGAGAATAAAGTAATTACAAATGACCGTACAAAACATACTAAAGCCTATATCATGATAATGTCCGCAACCAGACAAGCTTGAGAAGCTATGATATTGTTAGCGCACACAGCAACAAATAACGAGACGCTCTGATGATGATACTATGACATGACAGTGATGACAATGTTAATGAAAACCATGACAATACTGATGACAACTACATGACTGCAGGACTGGTGATGACAACTAGATGACAATGGTGAAGACAACATGACAATGCTGATATCAACTACATGGCAACATGACAATGCTGATGATAGTACGTCGATGACAATGCTGATGATAGTACGTCGATGACAATGCTGATTACAACAAGTCAATGACACAACTGATGACAATGCTGATGAAAACATTGAAATTGCTACCAAAGCATTAACCATCTTTGCAAGGCTGTTAGTAGTACAAGGAGCTTAACCCTTTAACTGTGGTCGAGAATATCCGGGTGCACCATCCCAACAGTTATAGAGTCAAGAGCTACACGAAACACTGTCAGTAAGTTAGTATCACAGTAGATGTCAGTATTCAACAAATTGAACACATTTTGTATAATTAGTTATGAACAGGTCAAGATTTCCAAAGCTTCTTTGCCAACGGATATGGTAAGTCATTGAAGTATAGATACCTCCTTGCTTATCATTATAATAATAACGGATTAATTAATGGGACGAAGCGAGAGGTAAAAGCCCTCTTTGACATGTGAAATATGTTGAGTAGTTATGTATAAAATTCCATGTCATTATGTATTGTTCATTCAAATCCCTTTCAACCAATTGACCTTGTTTATCGACCAGTGTAAGATTCAAGGTCATTGATTATGAATTACATTGGTAAGAGAGATTTGTAAATCCAAAGCCGTGTTTACCCCTGCAACATGTTTGGACCAAATGAAATGATAGGGTATAAGGTTCACTGTCATTGATCATCGCTGATTAATGAGTATCGGCAAGAAAGCTCTGTAAATCATGACCAAGAAGACATCGGAGGAGGTCTGGAGGAACGTAATACCATTGAATATCAGTGCAGAGTAAACTGCCCATCTAGGTCCTACATGCATTATTTATAGCTCTGGGAAATGAGGTCCTCGACAGCCACTACTTTCTTGCTAATGAGGACGTGAACAATGCCACTTGAAGAGACAGATGCATTGAGAGCCGACACGTTCTCATTTCTCTATAATGAGACCAACAGAGAACTGTTCAATTGAGTGGATTTTACAGTTAACTCTCGCATTGCTGAATTGTTTGGTCTAGCCCTTCAATGAGAGATCGCCTTTCATTAGCAGGTAAAGGGTTACGGTAATTCTCTTATTGCTGTATAGGTTTCATGATAATCAATGTCAAATCAATTCAAGCACAGATCGAAAGGGAATGGAATTGTGATGTTATAAAATGTTGAGACTGATATGAATGTGATTTTATTAATAAAAGATAATTGAATTCACGATGAAATTTATCTGCTTACCATTTTTTAATAACAAGTTCTTCGTTCAAACGGCAATAGCTGTTAATTCACAACGTTTTCCTGGTTGAATAATAGTTCAAAGTAATTTCCAAATAAAGGTGTTTCAATTACTGAATAAATCTGATTTTTCGACAATAAAGTTAAATGGAATCATATACAGAAATGAGTTTACAGAACCCATGCTTAGTGCTCATCAATGTCAACTCTTTTCTTTATATAAAGGGACAGTTAATGCTCTTGTCCTAGATTTAATGGTTATAACGCCCTCCAGACTCCGATACCCTCGACTATGCACCAGACACCAACACTGCAACTGAACTACAACGACAACGGCATTTACCAGGCGCTGGAACTTCGGCTTCGACTTCAGCCGATTGGACGGCTTCAACAGTTTCTTCCACGGCTTCTGAAAACATCACTTCACCATTACACCTTTATATCTCTAAACTTCAAGTTCACTGATCAGCAAAAGCTATTTCACTTTTGGTAGTCAGGTTACATAATGTTCCCATTTCTTTCTTATGCAGATTAACAAAAGTCATTGCAATTATTTATATATTCATGTTCTTGGAGTCAATTTAAGTTCAAGAATAGGAAATGTTGTTGTTCATTTTAGGGGGTGGTACAACTTGTTTTCATTAATTTTGGCAAATGACCTCAATATGTATTGCATTCCCAAATACGAATATATCAGAATTAATCAGAGAGAAACATAAATAGTCTTATTTACCCTAAAGACACAGAGTAAAGATCCTAGTAACTTGTAATCGATAATATTTGATGTCATGGAAAACATAAAATACTATGGCAACAAATATTTTTACTGGTTTCAATAGTTAAAACAAGACATTTACGCATTAAGCACAAAACAGCAACAGTAAATCTGATGTATGCATGGCGCTAACTCATCAAATGACGACTCAAGAAAGCATAGAATCAAGCTTGCACAAGAATAAAAAATATTTAATTCTGGAAAAAAAAGCTTCTTAAAAACATTGTTTAGTGTTTGACAAGAATCCACATAATGGTTTCAAGACCTGAAAAAGCATCTAATTAAGATTACATAGTTGAAATCTGCACTAAAATCAAAACATTTAAGGATTCACTTAAAACCATAGTGCTTTGGTGATACAAGTTTGCAGAAAGCTTGTATTCTAAGGTGCTGTCTATGCTACAATGAAACAACTATAGAACAGATCTAGGTCAAGTGGCAACACTCAAGAAAATGGGTTACAACCCATTGCAACATGTTAGAAACACACAACTTAACAAACTTGTTAACGGTACAAAGCAATTCGACTAATTTTTAAAATAAACTTAAACAATTTCATCACAAAAGATGTTCAGAGACAATCTGAACATGCTTGATTAAACATTTGAATTTTGAATATTTTTCAAAGGCTCTTGTATTCAGTTTACCCTTTTAAAACCTTACATCATAATTCAATGTTGAATTTTAAGAACGGTTCTTATTCAGTGATGTTACATTCGCCCTTTTAAAAATGCAAATGAAATATTTCATGCTTGTTGGATGACAACCAGAAGTCTTCTCAATGTAAACTGAATTCCCTTCATGGATAATTTCAATATTATGCACCTAAAATATCAAAATTTGGTTAAATGTTGATAGAAGGCTGTTCTATAACCTGCTATTAAATTAAAACAAACTTCAAACAGCAACTAAAAAAGTCACGCTGAAAGAAAAGGTGATTAAAAGGTGTCCTGGAAAAAAAAAGTTCTGAAAAAAGCAGAAATGTTGTCGAAACGGGTGTTAATCTGCACACAAGTATGTCAAAGTGACAAATTATTTCACACAAGAACGAACTGGTCTACACAGATTGAAGCAGGTCAAGTAGTATATAAGCTCTACACAGTTGTCAAATCAAAGAGTTGACGCCTAGGTGTTCACGTTCAGGCTTGTCTCAGTGTCACGCCTCGGTCACCATCCTCAACCAACCAAATCCTCGTAATTTTGATACTGGTACATATTTATATGTGTTTTTATATCAAACGCTGAACATTGCAATCTTCATTCAAAAATTGTCAGTGTAATTTTTTCAGACCATTATTTTTTTTTAAATTCCATTCAAACTGAGAATGTTATCATCCATGGTGTTTCAAAAAAGGTCTAACAATTTTGTAATTATCTTTACTTTGCTATTTTGCTACTTCCATTCAAATTGAGAATAATCTTTAGACAAACAGCAGTCCTTGGTGTTTCATATAAGGCCAAACAAAAGTAACCTTTCAATCTCTGCAACTGGTAAACTGTTATTTTGTGTTTCATGGCCAAATGAGAATATAGTGACCATTCTCCTACAGAAATGTTTATCCTCAGTTCAGTAAGGCCATAGAATGCCCATAATTAGTTATATATAGAGATCAAACATAAAAGTTAGATATTTATCATAAAATACCTTAGGGCAACATATCAGGTTGTTTTAGGGCCATGATAAAATGTTATGTCTTTTTCTTGTTCTAACCACCATTTCGTTACTTGTTTGCAATCTACAAAAGTTGTATAAATGAAGATGAGATATCATATCTTTTTCTACGCTTACAAAACTTGTACCAAAACTGTACTTGCCTCAAAGAATAACTGTCACAGAAGTTATAAACAATCTACACTGAGGCCAGTTCAGAGTTGATGAAATTATGAAATATTCAAAATGGACGAGTAGTCATGTAAGTACCCTTTTTTCAAACTTATTTCTAAGAGTTATTTATCTATAAGATCTTCCCAAATAATGTTTTCTCATAAAACAAAGGCAATGGTTGATGGAGTCATGTAAGTACCATTTTTTAAACATATCTAAGTATAAATTTCCTTCCATACAAGATTTCCTGAAAAAATTCTCATAAATCGAGGCAATGCTTGATGGAGACATTGAGACAAGCCTGTAGAAGGAACACCCAGCCCCAAGCGGAGCAGAGCACAGTGTGACGTAGAGCCGACAGACAGAACGAGGCAACACTGTTGGTGCAGATTGTGGAGGAAAGTTTACCATCTTGGCTCCCCAGGTCTCTCAACTCATCAACATTAAATTCCTCATCCTCCTCCTCTTGAGGGGGTAATTCCACGGGAGGAGGGGGGATATTGAAGACCGGTGGGGGGGATTCGACGACTGCAGAGACCTGTTCCTCTTCTGAAGGAATTACGCTAAAGAGTTATCACCTGAACTTGTATGCAAAATGGTTGAATAAGGGTTTTTTGTCTATTCTTGTTGTGTGACGTCAGATAAAATATGTGATAAACTAGCATTTGCACTGAACTTACAGGTTACTTATAAATAGGCTTTTTCTGTTTCTTAATTATCATTAATGACAAATTTCATTTTCTACTGATGCCCTTTTGCGTCTATTTGAAAATGTCCAGAAATAGTCATAAATATACAGGTTATTTGCGTGTAAGTTTGCGTGTAACTTGGAAATGGGTTTTTTGGGTTGTTTTTTTTTAAACTAAAGAACCTTCAAATTCTCTCAATGATTTTTTTATTTTGTATCTGTTGATATCGTTGATTAATATACAATGAATTGACAAATCCTTGGATTGTCCTTGTATGAATACGAAGAATAACAAAGCCGAGATGGTGGAATTGGTTTTCGAATAAAGCATGGTAAATGTATGCTAAATCCATTTGCTAATCACGCTCAATTTGCTCAATCTACGATATGTCGGCAAAGTACCCTTAAGCTTATCTCATATCAGCTACAATCAGCTTTCCATGTAACGAGATTGTACTAATCACTTTATTTCATTACAATAATGCTATTAACCTGTGCTTGGGAAAGAAATAACAACATTGATGGATTTCATTTGTTATACTATTTATGGTGTGTCTTTTTCTTTTGTTATACATTTACCCTTTCTTTTTATTCTTTTGTTACACATTTACCCTATTTGTTCATTTGTTACACATTAACCCTATCTATTTATTCATTTGTTACACATTTACTTTTTATTCTTTTGTTACACATTTACCCTATTTGTTAACAATTTTGATACACACTTACCCTATTGCTTTATACTTTTGTTACACATTTTATCCTATCTCTTCATTCTTCTGTTACAGATTTACCATACATATTTCTTTATACTAAATCACAGTAATTGTTACAGTAATATTTCAGATATTTTAAGTAAGATGAGATAAGATAATTTGAAGTGCATAATGAAGAATGAAAGGCATTACATTGAGAACATGCATTGCAGTATCTGTCCAAACATTTTGCAGAGAACATATCTGAATTGAAATAGGCCTGTCATGCAATATGGACTAAAATCAGTTTATACATTTGCAAAGGATTGCATTTTTTCACATTTCAATTGAAAATCCTGAAATATTTGTATCATTCATGCTGAGAAATAATGAGGATAAAGCAAAGTGTGTAAGCTTTGTTTTTCAAACCACTATCATGCCATAGACATAAACACAGTTCTTGTACACAACAACACTACACAATGAAGTAACGTTTGAGTTTTGAACCACAATTCTATCTTTAATTTATGAACTAATTATTAAAATCTTGAGAATGTATACAATCATTTTTCATGCAGATGGTTTTGGGTTATGGTCCAAAAAAACTCTTGGTGTCAGATGAATTTTCAATACGATCATACAACAAATATTGTCACGTCACTATGGTAACAGATGTGCCAACAACTGATATATAGTGTTTCAACATTACCAATACATGTGAAGAAAGGAGTATAAAAATAATTATTGATGATACAGAATAAACAATATTTATAACACACAATATGAATTAAAACTTGGTAACAATCTATGAGGAAAGTCTTCTGATCTTCTGATTCTGGCCAAACATCTGAGTTTCAACATTACCCATACAAATCAAATATATAGGTAATTGTTGATGATACAGAAAAAAGAATATTGACGATACAATATGAAATTTAAAACTTGTAACAATCTATGAGATAAGAGTTCTGAAGCTCCTTTCACAAAGCAACCTTCAGTAAGGTTAACCTTAATTCCCATTCTTCAACATTACCATAAGGTTACCTTAGTGATCTACGATCACCTTAGTGCTTTGTGAAAGGGGTCCTGATCTATGAGATAAGAGTTCTGAAGCTCCTTTCACAAAGCAACCTTCAGTAAGGTTAACCTTAATTCCCATTCTTCAACATTACCATAAGGTTACCTTAGTGACCTACGATCACCTTAGTGCTTTGTGAAAGGGGTCCTGATCGACACTTGAGGTGTGCCAAACTATAGGTAAAGAAGTAATGAATTAACAAATGAAAGATGGAATCTGACAAACCTTGCACACTGGAGATGTGTCTGACCTCCGCCATGGAGCTGGAGACGGTGATGCCCTGACTCTTGTAGTATTCGTCCGCATCCTTGTTGACGACGAGCATCCGCGTCTCATCTCCCCCGCTCTTCACAAGCTCGATCACACGCTGGTGTGACTCCGATTCAATGTTCGTACCATTCACTTCAACTATCCTGTCTCCTTCCCGGAGATCTGCAGCTTGGGCCGGAGAATCGTCGTCAATTTGACCGATATATTGTCCAGGTTTGTCTCTCTCCGCATGCAAATTGAAACCGTATCCATTGAAATTTTGTCGCTTCTTCATGTGACAGAGTCGAGGGATGTACTGGCTTGATGTGGTGCTTGTGTTGTTGACGGCTGATTGGACAGTTTCCACCTCCGTGACGGTGACAGGTGCTTCTTCCGTGACATCATTGTAGGATGGGGGAACGTCTTCCTGGGCAGGTTCTGTGGACAGAATGGAAATATAAGATACAGAGAAGAAAGAGATCATATCTACAGATAAGCTGCATATTTTAGAAAGTCATGCGAAAAGTATTTGTTAAAGATAAAATACTTCACAACTCATCATGCTGATTCAATAATATTCAAGTGATTAAGTGGTCAGAAGTGGTCAAATTACTGCCATCAAAACAGTGAAGTAGATTTGAATTCAATTCATATTGAAGAAAAATTATGACTGAATTGCAATAAAATAGCGTCTGGGGTCTGGGGTCTGGGGTCTGAGGTCTGGTGTCTGGGTCTGTACATATCGATGAGGTATACAAAGCTGAGTTAGAACATTGTGTCATGACTGATCCAATTTATGTCCCAATCAATTTAACAAAGAATACTTCATGATTAACTTCAAATTAGAACAGCATCTATTGATTTCACTTGAAATCTTAATGTCAACGACCTCTCTGCCATAATAGAATAGAAATGTCACCCCTTCCTAAATAGAATCTGGTCACCGTCATGCACCATCAAATCAGTGGAAAATAACTATGATTTGACTCACAATGAAAAGAGCTTTCCAACATCACTTACACTTATCAAATAAAAAACATAATGAGACCCATTTATTAAATAATAATAACAAATCTGTCCAAAATTGACTGTTCACAGTAATTGAATGCCATGCAATGAGTACAAGTTAATACACTTATACTGCATAATGAAATACAAAAGAATAGATGTGACCCATTTCTACCTGAGACACCGTCACACATCACCGAACCTGTCAAAAAGTGCCTTTTACTGTTAACATCAAATGTCATGCGTTGAATACAATGTATTTATATCGAACTACGTCAAGCGTGCAAGACGGCAGATTGCCAGCACAGGCAGTACTAGTGGCAACACCGAGTCATGGTTAAAAAGTTGCTGCGATTGGTGCCTGGCTCTGAGGGTGTGGTTTTGAATCCTGGGATGTCCAGACACCATCATAGAAAAACTTCCAATGAAGTAAGCATGAACCCACATATATGAACGCCCCACCAGCAGTGGTCCTGACTGAATAAGAAGATACTCCAAGCGTGCAAGATGGAATATTGTCTGTCAGAATAGAGGCAACACCTAGCTTACGCTGTGAATCATGAAGGCAGTGTTGACATAGATAAATGTTCATGTAAATCTGATTACCTATGTATCTTACCAGTAGTATCTCTCTGAAAGCAAGTTAGTCACACCTTCATGAAGTCTACGCATATTTGGAACAAATAATGTTGTTAAGCTTGTTACCTTTCATTTCAATGTTGAAAGATCTTTCATTCGAATAAGAGTGAGTAGTATCTCTCATAAATCTTGTCACACCCCACAGTATTGACATCACCACTCTGAGATAATTAATTTTCTCTTCAACTTGACAATTTCATTTATACCTTATGCAAGCATTGGTGAGACTTCACCTTGAGAACATAAAGGTTTATTATGAACTGAGCTACAACGTTTTGTAACTTTCCCAATTTCACTGCATGCATGATACCTTGGATTTGTAGGGAAACAAAAACTGTAGATTCCAAATATATTCACTTTTAAGCTAAAAAGCCAACCCTTCATGCTTTTCAATCTCAAAACCTGCTTGGCAACTTACCTGTACAATAATCTAATGTGCTGTATCTACATGAACAAAAATTCATATTATTTTTTCGACCATGCGATGTTACCAGGTGAACTTCTATCAAATTTGTACCTTTTGAATCAATCATTTCAATTCATAATAATGGGATACGATTATACAGGTTATATAATACAGGTGTACAACAGGTAATAAATTTTGGTTTAACCCATGAATATTCGTATCCCTTGCAACACATAGACTCAATGCAATCCCACATTTTTTAAAAAGATTCTTCACTAAAGATATATTTGGTGGAAATTTGTTGACAAAAATAGATGGAAAATCTTTGAAAATGGCTTTGAAGAAAAACCAAAGTTCTATAACTCTTCACACAAGTAACTTTTATGTTATTAATCACTTCAAAAATTGCTTATAAATAACTGATACAAAAAGTGATCATTTCATAAAACTAATTTTTTAACAAAACAGAAAATTCATTTCTAAAAGCTATATTCAAGTTGATAATAATTATTGATCAAAATTCTTATAATCATTCTCAAAATCTTAAAGAAAGAACATCAAACAATACCTTGAGCATCCATATTGCACATGAGGACGGTAGACGAGAGACGGATGTGAGCCTGATAACAATCAATGTACACTGATCATCTAGATCCTGAGTTGTGCTAATAAAGAGGGTGTAACAGAACAACCCTGTCTCAGACCAACAGCTTCGGGCACATCGGAACAATCACACGAGGATTGTCTAACCTGATGTCACAATATCAGCCGTCGCCTCCAGGGAGACAGACAAGCATTGATAGCTTGATGGACGGAAAATTCGTCAGAAACTGACTCAACAGAAGTCCTGCAACTGACTTGTCAACCTGATGAAGACACTTGTTGGTTTTGATTGGTAGAAAATGTCAAAATCTTGTCTCGAACAGTTGGTTAGTTGTCATACGAATGCTGATCAACTTCATCCAGTTGATGGCTTGACAGACAGGAAAATAACTGATTTTTTGCATACGATTCGTCAACTTGAAGATTCTTTTTTGCTTTCGACTGGCAGGCAAACCGGGTACTTGAAAGTTGATTCTCGACTCAAAAGCAAAGAACAAACTATTAACCCAATGAGTTTGTGTTATAAAACTAGATGAACACACAATGTTGATTTTGACTAGAAGGTGAAAAGTCAAAATCCAAACATAAAGATATGCAATTTCTGTGCCGTAATTTTCCTGAACTTGACAAAACAGCTAAATATTTACAAGAAGAGAGTCCATACAGAAATTTCCATGAATTTGATAGGCTGACAATCTGTCATCCACTCGATTCAGCACGGGAACATAAGAATTTCTTGCAAATTGATTGGTTGACAAAAGAAAAGTATTCCAGAATAATTGTCACAAAAGTCGACCCTAAACCGGCGCCTGTAACCTTGCTAGCAGGTATGTTGTAACGATCTTGCCTCAACGAGAGCCTATAACTAAATGACTTGGAGCAACACGATGACACTTAACTTTGATTAGATTGATAGAGTTGTAATTACGTGTGACTGGATTTATTGGCAGGTAGTTGATGGAGATTGATCGTTAATTGCAGAACACATGACACCCATGTACTTGATCTAAATATATGTCACCTCGATTTATCTGACCTGGTTTTGCTCAAAATTTGAAAATAAATATCTGTCAATAGTGATGGATAACTACTGACAATCATAATACTTTGATTTATAATTACTCATCAGAAATATGTCATTTGACCTGGGTCTCTTCTCACAAGGCACTAAGGTGATCTTCAGTCAATACATAACCTTATTCCACCCTCCTCTCATAATGCACGAAGGTGATCTAAGGTCAATACATAACCTTATTCCCCCCTCCCCTCACAGACATTACAATGATCTTGGTTCGTACATAACCGTATTCCCCCCTCTGCTCATAATGCACTTGGGTCAGTACATAAACTTATTCCCCTTCCTCTAACTGGACACTATGGTGATCTTTAGTGAATACATTACCTTACTCAAAATGTCATAGAATGTGTGTAAAACGAGCCCCTCCTATTCAAAAGCAAATATATTTGCTTGATAATGGGTTTAGCATCTACACTGAAACGTCACAATCCTGCAATGAAGAAGTTGTGTGTCCATAGAACTCATTCTCCTTCATCTAAACAACTTCTAAATGCCGTTGAAAGAAATATATTTGTGACAGCACATTTCTCCATACATGACATACCGTTACTCATTAATAACTTGAAAATTAGGCAGACTGAGAGTGTAATTTGTCAATTCAAATGGCTAATTAAAGAACAATCTGTACCATCCTGGAGCAAAAGTGTCCAGGTCACTGGGCTTATTATATACACCAAGTGTCATTTGATCTACCTGGAAATGGAAAACAGTATATTTGTCATTGACCATAGATGGCTAGACTGCCTAACATTTGCACACGTTGACTAAGGCCTCAGACTTCCATTAAAAATTGAAAACTTTCAAGAGTATTTCACTTATATAGCAGCTGCTAGTATTATGGCAGGGAGAAAGCCTGCAACGCCATGTGGCTATGCACTGCAGTGAAACCTGCGAGCAGCGGCTGGAACTAGCGAACCATGGGTGGTACTGCGGTAAAATTCAGTGTAGCATTGCACCCAAACCTTACTGCGTGTAGAACAGTTCTCTACTGCAGACAAAGTTGCCATGCCCCTGGCGGGATTCGAACCCCGGACCTCTTAATCCAAAGCCGTGGACTTGTTGAATGATGACCTAGACTGTAAAGGCTTATTTTATACAGTCATGGGGCAGGACTAAGGTTAACCAAGTATAGGATGCTTTCTGAGTGAAAATGCACTTGGTGTCAACCTAGAGGGAAGTAGCACAAGTGCAGGTAAGTCTCATCCATGTTTATTTCACTGAGACACACAGTGTCTAGGTCACCCGAAGCTGAGATCAAGTGACATGGGTGCCCTATCCATTTCCCCATCAGTGTAAGTCTGAATGGGTATCACCAGGTGGTGATTACAACGCATGAACTGTACATTGTACATAGATTCTGTTCATTCAGTTGTCGAAAAAGCAAAACTCAAGGTTATATTAATATTATGGAAACTCTACTTGGTGAATTTTCTAAAACATATCCAGGATTATATAGTGAGTGAGTGAGTTTTTGTTTAAAGCCGCTTCTTCCCATTTCTCAGAGGCTCCTTTTCAATATTTAATAAAATGGTGATATTTTTATTGTAAATACTTTTTCTTAGTGCAAGACTACTATTAGTAACATACAAGACATACAGTTCAATGTATAATTGTGTTGTGGTGGGTGTTGGTTGTGAGTCACCGTTAAAACACAATACATCACAAGAGGTGGGCAGAGAACGGAGATGTCTGCCCGAGGGCATACCTACATCCCCCTAGATCTCTGTACCACTGGTGTCACCTGCCTCCATGTGACTGTAGGGCACAACAGGTACATGGCTCCCCATAGCGTATACAACAAAATGACACAATGTAGCCGTTACAATGTATGAGCAGTGTTTATAGTGTAATATACACAGGCAAGTCATAGCTTAATACACCTACTGTCACAAAGTAGTAGTTTCTTGTTATTTACAGGTGGATATGAATGTATATCATACATTGACATTCCTTGAATTTACGGTGCACTAACCAAGATGTTTATAGGTAAAATGAAAATATAGTATGGTACATAAGACACTGTGATGGATTTACTTTCTACCATTCATATCAACAAAATGTGGCATTTACAACGATTAGTAAATATTAAGTCAATTCTGACTTATTTGATATTTTTTTAAACATTGTAATACAAGAGGAAGGTATATGAAGAATATAGTTCATTAATTGAAATAATATTTTGAAAAGAGCTACAAACAAGTTTTTTTTTTTTCAATGTCAGTGTGGTGAAAAAAACAATAAATTATTTTCTTAATTTTAATATGGTAAAAATATCCCCCTCAACATAAAATAATTTGCCAATTTTTGCAGCTTTTAAACAAGACTCCGGAGACCCATACAAAGTTATCGCATGTTGTGTGCCCCAGCTACTGCTGGGTGATCAATAATCCAGCCAATTGATGTGTCGGGTCACTCTGACCTCCGATACAAAATAAACATGTGTGGTTGAAGGTTCTACGCAAAATAGAGTGATTCATAACATCAGCGATTAAAATAGCTTGAAATAACCCAGTCGACTTCCAGATTTTCCAACCTTTCTTGGTGCTAAGATTAACATTTATTAAGTTAGATCCAACATTAAGTCAAAAACATAGGCAAAAACATTATCTTACATATCTTCACTGACATGTGAAAACCTGCCTGCCCAATTTCCGGTTCAAATCAGATGCAAAAGAGGCCAGCAACCCTACCGAGGTAGCATTTTTGTAAATCTCAGCATCTTCACATTAAAATTTGGATGGCTTGATCTTCCTCATCCCAAACGTTTATTTAAAATATATTGTACAACTTACATTGCAGATCATTATTTGTCATGAAACAAAATACAAGTCACTGACTCCCAATAGTAGGGCTACCTGCTACAAAATTTAACCTAAACTTGGTTAGGGAAGCCAGACCTTTTAGTCTATTACCAAGAAGAACCTCAGAAATTCTGCAAGACACTTTTTTTTAAAAACTTACTTTTTGGTAAAACTATCTTTTTTTCTGAATACAAAAGTTTAAATTATTAACATTTTTCATTAAAATTCCTTTTTCAGAAACCATTAATATCATAATCATATGTAGCGTTTTTTTCATTACAAGCTTCCCTTTATAATTCAAGCACATGAAGCATGGATGACAAACTCGAATTTCATCAGTTATATTAGCACCTGCTCCAAAAGGGTATATCAATCAGTTATGACTCTGTTATAGCTAACATCATCAACTAAGTTAATAATTGATTTGATTCAAACATAAAACCTATCTTTCTCAATGCATAAAGACATAGGTGTTTCTCCAGTAGCAGGCCATAAAACCGGTAGGCAAGCTTTTCATTCAGTGTGACAAGCTATGGTAATTTGGTCCATGTTAAAACAAATGAGACCCTTGCAATGGTTGAGTTATCTTATTTAAAATCCAAGGAACAAGCCTATTCTAAGGGTAGGGAATTTTCCCCAGAACCCTTCAGGGCCATCACCTCTCACCCAGTTCTCTGTGTATACATACTTCTTGTTCTCTGCCTATGGGGAACTGGGATTATCACAAGCACCTTTTAAGCCCCTAGTCCCACCTTCAGATATTAGAGGGAGACCGCACGCAAAGAAGGCTTTCTGTGAGCTAATTTTTCAAGTTTTTTTTATGCCAACAACTTCTGTATCATTTCATTTAATGAAGGAGTACGTATATACTCAGAAACAGTGTGTTTTTACAATTAGTTATCTAGAAACTTTGATAATAAAGGATTGAAGTGTAAAGTACGATTTTTCAAATTTGCTTGGTCTTTTATAATCTATAATCGTTTATTTTATATTCAAGTAAGCATTAACAAATACACAAAGCAGATTTTTATCAATTCAATTCTATTGAGAAGTGAGTTTTCTTAACCTAGACCTGTTAAAATTTGATAAGACTTGATTTTGTTTTCACTATGTCTAGGTCTGGACTACAAAGTTCGAGTTTGGCAGGAATAGAGATAAAAAAAAACTGTCTGCTGGATTAATTCCAAAATCCACTCATTGTCAGTCACAATCTTGCTTCAGAAAGGCTATTGAAATAAAACCCAGTCGCAGTTTGACATTGTCAGAGATTAAGTGGGTTGACCCACCACATTCCCTTTCATAGCAGAGACGCAGTTCAAGAGGGTTGTTGGGGTTGGGTTGGTAATTCTATTATTCTGGACAGGGATTCTATGTCCCAGTATTGACAGTGCAAAATACCTAGTTGAAAAGAAAACCAGATTTGTAAATCATCTCCAAATTTCAACAGCAGGCAAAAGTGTGTGATATGCTTCATGATGAAATGAATGTCATTATGTGTGATAATAAAATGTGACATTTGTGAGATAAACCTATTTGTTGTTTCTTTTGTTATTCAAACATAATTTCCTAAAGTGCTGATGTTATTGTAACAAGTAATACTAGTGTATGACATAAGGTCAATCCAACAGCCTGGAACCTAGTAAATTTTGGCAACGTTGAGCTTTATCTGCAACTTAGGTATTTAAAACTACTAAATAAAACTACACTGGTTAATACCTTAAAAAGGATAACAATATGACAACAATACAATTCACATGACATCTGCAAATGAAAAAGTGCCAATGCCTCATCAGCTGTAACTCAATGATATTATGAGCCAGCCTAAAACGACCTATCAACAATGTCTATATGTCGCAGTCATATAATGTAAATCTCTCCAAATGAGAACACGAGCTGAAAGGAAGACAGTATAAAGTGATATCATCCCATTACATGAGATAATATGTAGTAGTGAGGGATTGGTCAATTGAGTAACTAGGAAGTATTCTATTATGATATTACATCGTATCATATTACAATAAAATAATGAAAGTATTACCCTTATGAACCTCACAAGGTTTTTCTCCTTAAATTACACTAAATTAAAACCATAACATTGACAAAATATTTACATTTTTTCCAGCAATGCAAACATTTCTAAACATTAGAAAGCTTCATTTGACTAAAAGAGCCCCAAACTTGTTTTTCTTTTATTCAGGCATTTATTGGGACAGCTGACATTAGTTCTAGATAGTATTATTATTGAATAGTTTCAGTTTGTTTAAATGACCACTCCTAGTATTTAACACAGCTAACTTTTTAAAGTAAATATGGTGTCTCCAATTGAAACAACGAAATTACAGCATTAAACTTAATATAAAATATGTCAAAACTTTACAAGGAAAGTGACAGGATAAGACATTCACTAAACACGAGACAACAAGCCATGGTCCATTATAGACGTCTAGGCTGATCATGCATGAGACTCGGCCAGTCTGACAGTGGACCTTCAAAGTCATGTCAAGTATAAACAGGAGCAACTCTAAACATTCAGGAAGCCAGTTTAATAAACGAGGGCGGTCTAGCGACAGGGAATCTCAAACACATACACCGCTGATTGGCACAGCAAACACAGCCCCTGTTTACCATCATCCACAAAATCACCACCGAGAGACAAAAGTTAGCCCCGGTAAAATCCCCGAGTTCAGACTCTGGCGTGAGGTCACACGACAGGTGACACGAGCTATGTGAACTCTATAAATATTTGATATTTATAAATGGAATATTGTATACATCCAAAATTTCGGCTTTTTAATTTTGAGTTTAAATGCCAATTTCAAGGTTACATTCATATAAATATCAGCAGGAAGAAAGTCTGACATAAAAGGGGACAATATGCAGTCAGTTCAACCATGGAAGGTTCCTACTGAATTTCATTTTATTTCGATGAAGCAATTTGCACCAAAACTGTAGAGAACAGTTCTCAAAGTTGCCAAAACAGTGAAAAAAAATTCTTGGATTCAAACCGGGACCTTTTGATCCTGAGTAAAACCTCTGAACTCGAGACTGCCAGAAGGTCAGAGAACATGTGAAGTGAGGCTCCTGAATGCTAGAAATATGGTATATTTGTAAATGGAATATCAGGCTCTAATGGCACGCAGGGGGCCGGCTTGTTTACCAAGGATAATCATATCATACACAAACATAGCAGCTTGGTGTCGCCTTACAGAAATATGAACCTGTCCTATCTCTTGCATAAATTTTGTTTACACAAACTTTAAACAAACAATTGGCGAGAGGATGTGGCTTCTGCCCGAATTCATAGCCAGTCTCGGAATTTATTATCATGTTATTTATATGTGGTTGAGGATTTAGGAAACTTTATACAATTTCTGGTAATATCTTTCAAAATAATATTTTTACTTTTCAACATGGGCTATCCGTATCTCTAAATGAGCTTAATCCTATGATCACTGTTTTCTACAAAGACACAAGTTTTTACAATTTTATCTCTTGTCAGAAGTAATTAATGGGTGTTAATTTTTTTAAGAAAAAAAGAAATAAACTTAAAAGATATGATTGACAAATACTTATCCTATTTAGCCAAATTTCATTTCATTTATTCAGATTCTATATATATATATATATATATATATATATAGAAAAGAGTAAACATCAGATGGGTTTGACTGGATCAATCTTCTTGAAACGACTCATTTCTATTTTATATATATATATATATATATATATATATATATATATATATATATATATATATTATATGTTTTTTAAACACTCTACAGATAACCTCAGTAAATTCAGTAGTACATTAGATACAGTTCACGAATTATATTCATGGTGATTGATGGCCATATTTTTTTATATTTCTAACAGTCATTAATCAAGCTCCTCTGTCATTGCTCAATTACCAGGTGTGGTAATTAATCATATGTAATAAATATTGTTACAATGCTGTTTATGCAATATGGTGGCTACTTTACAAATGTGATCAAACAATTTAAAGAAATATTTGTAATTATAAGTCTATAAAAGCAAATATTATTATCCGGGACTGCAACAGGTGCTTGAATATGCTATTTAGACATCTTTTGTGATATTTTTGATATATTAAATTAATTTCATCATTCATATTTCAAAACATCTTAGTCACACCTCCAGTATAGATTTTTATTCAATGTCCATGACAAAAAGACTTGTATATGGTATCAAATGAGATCATATATCATATATAAGTACAGTTAGATCCAGGATGTCACAAATGACCTCTAATTGTGACCCAAAAATGTTAATAGAGAAAGAAAATTATACTGCTTCCATTACATTGTGAGAACGATTCATTCTATGGAATAGTAGGCTGACACTTGACCTCTGAAAAACTTTTTTTTATCAATTAATAAGATGAAGAGGTTTTTAAGGTATATTATTAAGTGAGTGAAGTAAGGCTAGTAAATTTGGAGTTACCCTAATATATGTTCAACATAAATTCTCAGTGTTGCTTGCATAGATAAAGCTGCCACAATTTGACATTGCTGACATTATAAACTTTCCAGTGACATAGAATGAGATAGAGCATTAATCTTTCATTGTAACTGAACAATGAAGCCATTGTTAAAGATTTGTTACCAATTACATGGTCGTCTTAGAAAATGATTTCTTTCATAAAATATTTGAATATGTTGAATTAAATTGTAACATTTAAATTGAAGAGGAATATTTTTTAATCAGTATGTATGGCCAAAATATAAAGAGTAAAACAATGAAGATAATATCGAGCAAATGTACAGGTGACGTGCATTATACAGGTAAATTGTGTTTTCAACAGTTTTACATTTTTTGTTGTGAGTAAATGTAAATACAGTGATAGTATGAGATGGAAGAGTGCACAATTAAGCGAGGTGTTCTATTATCATTATTATTATTTATAATGAGAAATAAGAATTTTTGTTTGTGCTCATGTATTAATTAAAATGAAAGTTTTCGGTGAAAATCAATAAAGGTGTCACCTTTAAATGTACAAGTACTACAATAGTATACTTAATAACTGTCTTGATATCAATACTCGAATAGTCATGTATTCAAACAGTTTCCATTAGAATTTATGTTTATTCATTGTTATATTTTAGATGGTCATTATTGCTACATAAGGTCATTCAACTTATTGACACAAGCATTTAATTTGTCTGCGAAGTGACTGTCACAATAAGGTCAATGTGTAAAACAATTGTAAACATCATACAAGGAACAAAGATCACACTTGCAGTTTTGTTATGGCTGATGGGTCATTTCTTTCTTTTCAACATTAAGGACCCCTTGTAGAGACACCAGTATGTATCAATGAAAATATTCAACCTCCAGCTGGTAAAGTTACTTTGAAATGTCTACATAATTATTGGCAGCTTATTTCTCTCACAGCAGGGACAGTGTTAAGGGTCAATAACCTCAAAGGATGGGACATGCATGGTTGTCAAGCGAGTCAAAGTTTTATCATCCTTTCAAGAGTATTTCACACATATCACCTCTGCGTTTATACATGCAAGGAGAGAGTCTATCATCATTGTAGCTTTGCCATGTGATGTAACCTGCAACTTAGAACTGGCAAAATTATGGTCCTATACTGCTGAGTACCGCAGTGGCGGATCCGGGGGGGGGTGGTGGTGGACCAGACCCCCCCTTTCAAAACATTTTTTTCAAAAGAGCAGACACATCCTGAACAGTTTTTAAGCATAAATTTCAATATGATGAGGAAAAAAATGAAGAACTTAGATGATCATACATGTTTGGGCCAACACACTGCATGAAATACATAATTGACAACGTTCATATGATGGTGAATGTACAAATGGCAAACAATTGGCAGTTTAAAAATATAATCACGGCAAACAGAATTTCATGTATGGAATTATAATTAGACTACAATTCAAATGATTTTACTAGCCCAGCAACTACTTCACAAGCCAATAGGCTACAGACTACCAGATATATCCCCCAACAAGTATCAAAGCAGTATATATATTATCACCATGATATATGAAGTGACACATGACAGAGAACCTTGTTACTCAAAGTAACTTTTGCTCAAACTAGACAATACATTGTACAACTTTCATTCTAAGAAGTGGCACTGGCTACTATGTATACAAGATTATTGCTTACATTGCAAATCCTGAAACAATTTTGAAAATTATTTTTAGAATAAGTGATTTTGGAAATTAAGGGGATTTTTGTATTTCGATCAATGGGTCCAATAACAGGAAGTTAGTTCGAGCAGTACAAGTGACCTGGTTTAATTTATACTCTAAATAACAGTAGCTGCATTATGACCAGCCGACACTGGTGCAAGGCAGGTTTTCAAATACTGTTAATGAATTGAGATAATGAAGTGATAATTAGACTGAACTTTACAATGCATGAAGTATTAGTAAACATTAATAGCTTAAGCATATTAAAAAATAATTAATAAAAAGTTTATTATGACAACTTTCATGATCATATGAAAATTGAGAAGTGTGGCAATATTGGAAACAAAGTGAAAACATGTTCCATTGGAAAATTCATTGGAAAACCAGTAGAATCAAAGGAAAAAATATACAAAAATGACCAGTATAAAAATAATATAAATAGCTGCATAACGTTCCATAAAATGGTTCAAGTAGTTTTAATTATCCAATTTTAATCATTAAATAACATGTATATGTTCATAGATACATACATAGTGTATAGGTACATATGATACGATCATATAGGGCATTAAAAGTAACCTATTTCAGAAAACGTTTAGTTCAGTTATTATGAGGAGAAATACTAAACTGAAATTTAAGATAAATTCAAAAGTAAGAGAGATCATGTTTTTATAATGCATTCATATTGAATGTTTAGGACATGTCAACGTAAAACTTTTTTCTATATTATTACATGTATTAAAGGGGCAGTAGCACGTTTTTTCGCTCAAATAAGTTGATGAAATGTATTTGAAAAATAATTTCACCAATAGTAAAACATCCTTCTCTCTTGGGAAAATAAAGTTTCAAATGAGTGTACATGTTTCGGAATCGTTTTTGTAACACAAAATAATAAATTGTGTTCACAATAAAATGGCCGCCATGCAATCTTTGCTTTATAAGCAACATTGTTTTTACCACTTCAGATAATTGGTTTGTGTAATAAGATGTTTTACCCTCTAAAGTTAGTTTAGATGACATAAACAATCATTATAAATGGGAAATTTGAAAAAATAAATTTTGCAAAAAACGTGCTACTGTCCCTTTAAAATGTTTTAATTTCAGGTTTATACACATGCACCACTTGGACTTTTCGGTTTAGGAAGTTTATTTCTAAACTTACTTTCACACTCCAAAGTTTAGGCTACCCTATCAAATGATTGACATTATCTATATCATCTTGATTTGTTTTGAAAGTTGAAGTTGATGAAATGTATTTGAAAAATAATTTCACCAATAGTAAAACATCCTTCTCTCTTGGGAAAATAAAGTTTCAAATGAGTGTACATGTTTCGGAATCGTTTTTGTAACACAAAATAATAAATTGTGTTCACAATAAAATGGCCGCCATGCAATCTTTGCTTTATAAGCAACATTGTTTTTACCACTTCAGATAATTGGTTTGTGTAATAAGATGTTTTACCCTCTAAAGTTAGTTTAGATGACATAAACAATCATTATAAATGGGAAATTTGAAAAAATAAATTTTGCAAAAAACGTGCTACTGTCCCTTTAAAATGTTTTAATTTCAGGTTTATACACATGCACCACTTGGACTTTTCGGTTTAGGAAGTTTATTTCTAAACTTACTTTCACACTCCAAAGTTTAGGCTACCCTATCAAATGATTGACATTATCTATATCATCTTGATTTGTTTTGATGATTATTTGAGACAAACCAGGAAAGTGACACAATAGTGTAAAATTGAGCATATACAGAGCCAAAGACAACAAAATATTTAAAAAGAGTTCAATCATAACCCATCAAAGCATTAAAAATAAGGCGATTAAAATATTTTCAGGAATACTTCTATATGTAAACCCCCCTCTTCCCGACAGGTAAGGTATGTCCTAACACCCCTGTCCCAACAGGTAAGACAAACGCTGAGCCAATTCTTGGTGTCTGTCACTGCAACGCTATACGCCCCCATACTCAGCAGGGAGGTCAAACAGTCGCTCAAAGGGGGGAGGGGTCTTGGTTCAGATTCCTCGCGTCGTACGTGTCTACTCTGCTTTTGAATTACAGCCATTGGAACGCATATATCATTATCGATACGAATATAACATTCCCTTATACTACAAATCACGCTACGAATGAATGTGTCAACCGACCGTGTGACCTTTGAACTCGGTACAGGTTACATCTATGTATTTTACTTTTATGTTGGGCTCAATTCTAAGTATTAGCTATCGAGTAACCACTGCCACTCCCGATCAGCCAATACAATCAACAATCGGAATGAAGGGAATTGGAGTTGAGTGGACGCCTGCATGCACAGTGAAGCGTGGCGATTGATCGCCGATACCCGCTTGTTCTACCTGGTGATACCTGGCTAACTTCCAAATGTCATCGACAATAACAAAACATGTTCTGTCATTGGGAAATCTACCGTTGTTGCCCAATCGCAGCTTGCATTTAAACTAACTCAACAATATTTCGACAGGTAGACATGCATGATCTACCTGTGGAGGTGTGACCGACGGTTTACCTGTACGAGAATAGAACGTACCTGGATCGTGGCTGGGACACCTGAGGACGACCACCTCAGGTAGATCGCCTTTAACGACCCTCTTCTCGTCTTTATAATGCTGGTCAGTTTCCTTGTCCACAACAAGAAGGTTCGTCTGTTCGCCTCCTGCCTTGATTCGGCCCACAACCTGTTGGTGGTTTTCGTTTCCAATGTTTGTGCCATTCACCTCCACGATTCGGTCACCGTCTTTCAGACCCGCGGCCTCCGCCGGCGAATCTGCGTCAACTTTTCCGATATATTGGCCCGCTTTTCCTTTCTCAGCGTGTAGATTGAAGCCGTATCCGTTAAAGTCGGGCCATTTTAGGAGATGACACAAACGCGGTTTAAGGTATGCATCCGTCATATTGCTAAACTTGTGATCGCACGGTTGTTTGCCAAGCACCTGTCCTGTCGTCTGCCAATTGATAGCTAGGCAATATGGCGTCGCTCGTGCAAAGTCACATGATGTCAACAACCAATCAACACGGGTCACGTGCCCGGCTTGTCCCGTCAGGGGGGTGACATCGTTTGACCACTTCAACTTTTTAACAACTTTATTCTCCTACGTGTGGGATAAAACGACGACTATGATAAACGTACTGTGTAACATCATCGATTATTGTGTCTACTATCCCACATTCCTGGCTGGTTGGGAGATACACAGTCTTATTCATCGACTTATATCGCCCAAGTCGCTCAACAAGTTATTCCACGCCCATATCGCACAGTCAAGACTGCATTCCCTTGTCAGTTCTATTGAAATGTACAACATTGTTACACATTTCACATCGTAGGAATTGAATCATGTTGAGCATAGTAAAACCAAAAAGAATTTTGCTTAACCGACGCCTATTCTTGCCTCACGTAACGGAAAACTACTTTTAAATTGTCAATTTGGTTTTGAATTGTTTATTGTATATATTTATTATATAATATTATATTATAATCTTTTTAAACCGTGATTTAAGAATAGTTTTGATCTGAACTTAAGATGTAGATGGCGTTTTTATTTTACAAAATACAGGCGTGTCCAATCTTGTTTATGATATACATGAGCATATATCATTTTCAATATCAACCTGGCCGCTATACGTGTTAATCTAATCTGGGATCTAAGATAGATCTCTTGATCTTTCGCTAAACTGACCGCCAAAGCGTATAAAAGTTTATATATCAACGCATTATGATTTAAACCAATACGTGGAGTGAATTCTCAGAGCCAATACGTTAATTTGAGGTACCCTATGCACGTATGTAAAATTGATATCGTAGGCCTACATTATTATATTTATCAGGCCCGCCAGGGGCATGGAAACTTTGTCTGCGTGATGACACGCAATAAGGTTTGGGTGCAATGCTACACTGAATTTTAGCGTAGTACCACCCATGGTTCGCTAGTTCCAGCCGATGCTCGCAGGTTTCACCGCAATGCATAACCACATGGCGTTGCCGGCTTTCTCCCTGCCTTAATACTAGCAGCCGCGATATAAGTGAAATGCTCTTGCATGAAAGCGGCATTAAACCCCAACTCGCCTCACCTATATTTAACAGGATGACGATTTACATGCTGTACCATTGTATTAATATGTAGATGTACATTTATATATATATTACATATATTACATCACGTTAAGCTATGCCCGAAGTTGTTTCTGTCAATGCGAACATGTTCAAATAACGCTAGACCTTTTGAAAGTGTGAAATGCAACAGTACAGGTCTTCAAAGAAATTTAAATGTCGAACTACTGACATGTTTATTGAAATTATATGTATGCTGAAATGAATCTAAGAGACTAATTATTCTTATGACATAAAAAGTATAATATGTTTATTATAATTTTAAAAATGATACATTCAACAACATTCACGGATTTATTAAAATATTTTAACTTGTTCCATCAATCGATGTGTTATATATTCTCTGTCAAATTATCAAAATAAATGATTATTTTTAGAGGGAAGAAAATATCTAATCAATATACCCTTTTTCACGCGCAACGCAAGTGATATAGGCCTATGCATGGTGCACGTGCGCTAAGGAGAACATTAATTTCCGACTTATAAATAATTACTCAGTTTAAATTAATTCAATGTCAAATGATAGCCGATGCATGCCTCTGTCAAGTCTTTGTTTAAATCTTTAACATCACGTATTCATAAACTATCACATGACCCATGGAGACAACATGCCGATTTCACTACATCGTTGTTAATTGCACGCATGGAGCACGAGAATTGCCAATGTCACGCATCTTGGCATTATTTAAAGGAAACCGACGCGAACATGCATGACTTGCACGAACTGTTTGTATCGATGTTCATCAACTTGAGAAGTTGCTATATCCGGCAGCTTCTGTATTCTAAAAATATCAGAGGTGAAAGTGAAAGTGAAATATTTAGATATAATAATGTTTATTAAACTAAGTTCGTTAAATATCCGTGTTATCATTTGTTTTCATTGACTTGTACAGCGCTTTGAACAAATAACCTGTGGATAAGGCGCTACATAAATAGTCATTTATTTATCATATAAATTCAGACTTTGAAATTTAACTTTAACATAAGTACATTTACATGCATGTGAAACTAAACAATCATAATCTATATTATGCAACACAACACCAAGTTACTCTTAAAAATATAACACCAAGTTTTCTCAAATGTATGCATTATACAATTTGCAGGCAAAACAAACTTTTAAATATTTGTTTTCCCCGAAACGTTGCTTGAAACATCAAATATATATACGCTTATCCAATGAACAGTTTGTTTTCATTGTATCTCTTCACAATGATGATTCAACTTTTATTTCCCAAAAAACTGTATATCTATATATATATATATCAATCTATAGCAGAGTGACTATTGGTTTATAGGCATATAGGGATACTTGTATATACAATGTACAATGTATACAGTACCATACTGGGTATTCTCCATTTGAGTGCATGTATGACGGGACCATTTGATACATTATGAAAACACATACCTGTTTGGTAAAAATGTAAGAAAACAAAATATGAGCGTAGCCTATATTGTGTGTATTTACTTGTATTATCATGCAGTGCCATTATGCGCTACGACATTTATGGGGCAGTCCCCACCCAGTCTATTGGCGACTAACTCCGAAAAACGTTCATCGCCAGTATACAGTCAGATATATAGGTATAATCATAGGTATAATCATCATCTCAGATACAGCAGAATAATATCCTGGTGAGATTTACAGCAGGTAACCTGACCAATTAGTCTAATTATGACTGGCAGCAATTTACCTCATTAGTCTGTCTCAAGGTTTCTTTAGTCATTATATATCACGGTTAACTGTTGTCCGATCCCGTTGCCATGCAGAAAATATCTTGACAACCAGGTTGTCTACTTTGCTCTCATCGCTGATTAAGCGGTTACGAGCTCTAGAACGGCTAGTGAGAGACGAGCTTCCTTTTGCGTGTGCTATATTTAGCAACGAGACAAACCAATATTCGCATGTCAACGTTAAATCGTCGTTTCTTTCCAGGGTTGATCGAGCACCATTTTTCGGTGCGGCAAGATAAAAAAAGAAAAATATGGAGAGAGCGTGTTTTAAGCTTAAGAAAGAAATGTTAATCAAAATTTATAAATTATATATAATTGATTTAAAGAATGCCGCATTATACAAGAGTTCATAATTAAATCCCAATTCGGTATTTAACTCACAACCTCAGGTATCTAAACGTAAGACCGTATATCCACTCAGAAAACATGAATATCAAAAGGAAACAGGACTATCTGAAGAAATATAGATGGGGACGCAATAATGTCAGACTTGATTCCTTGGGGGTAAATGGGCTATAGCTCCTTCATTGTCGGATCGACAGATTCGGGGTTAAAATTCCTCCAGGAACTCAATGAAATACAACTTGGCCTGTGAACTAGTATTTTATTTCGACGAAGGTGGCCTATATATCAGACAAATTATCGACATTGTGATGACATGTACACATTCAGGTTGATGTTCTTCCTCAGCAGGAACAAGGTTCTTGAATAGCCTATACCACAGGCACGATGCAGGACTGAGGAGTCGGCGTGCACGTGATGTACAGTAAGTTATACCTGCAGAAGTTTAGTCTATTAATTTAGTAATAACACGTAAAAACTACTCTCATCAATGTGATTTTATTTCTTTAAAGTTAAATTTTCTCTTTGAAACAATGTAAGTCAACACGAGTGAAAATACTTGTGCATGAACGTACTGTATGGTCCCTGAAAAGAAGCAATGTATAATGAAAGTATATTTATAATGCAAGTTCTATGAATACCCAAAGATATCTTACACCTAACACTGTTCATGTCTCCAGAGGTGGAATAGGTTAGAACATGAACCTCACTTCGTGACCACTGTTGTTTAACATATTGGGATATATTGCATGTATACATGCATATAGCAATTGGCCGAATGGGACTGTAGGCAGACAAGGATTGTAGGCAGATTGGGACTGTAGGCAGAATGAGACTGTAGGCAGAATGAGACTGTAGGCAGAATGGGAAAACACCCGTACGATTAAAGGAAGTTGTAGTCCAGTTAATTGCCTAACAGTCAATACAAGCACAAAAGTCAAGGAGTTGGAGACCGCTGTCATTCTAAGTTTGCTAAGCATTGGGAAGGATGTGCATGATACAGTGTTGAGGGAGATTATTTTTTTAAAAAAAACCTATTTACAAGCTATTATAAGGTCGCTATATCAAATCCTCCGCAATATGTTACCCCCTGCATGCGTTTGTCTTTTTGGTTTGGTTGGTACACCCCATCGTATTTACAAGCTTATAAGAAAAAACAAGATTTCTTGATAATGTCACGAACTCATCAACAATCAACCATTGAAGGAGTTAGCATTCTTATACTCCGAAACGGCATTTATGTGTACAATATTGACATAGTCATCCAGAATTGGTTCATCCAATAAAACTATTCACAGACTGGTAGTAAGTCTTCAGTACTCCTCGGAGCTGTACAACCTACGGTATATAGACCGTATACTTTTTACGCCGTCACTTGGAAGTCACGTGACACTCCTAGTGAATTTCTCCACAAGACTAACGGTTCCAGTTGACAGGTCATGGACTATTGTTAGTTGACCCCAGGGTCACTACGTGTAGCGCAACGTCCGCATGCCAATCCGCGGGGAGATAGTGCAGAGAGAAACATTGTGGGGGTCGTTTACACGGATTTACTTCATGCGTGGAATAAAAGCTGGATTGACGGCTTTATACTATAGTAGATTTGACCCGCTAACTGCTGAGTCGTGGATATATAACAGTTAACGTTCTCCGACAGTAAATCTAGGATAGGAAGAAATATTTGACTAGAAGTGTATCTGAAATAAACGGTGATATATTTGGAATGATTAAAGTAAATTCTATAAACATAATAAGAGTTGAGAGAAATTTACTACGGACGTATATATGTACATTTCATAATCTATAATCATTATACGTTTTCATTTTACTTAGATACACTTCAATAAGCAAGAAAGGCCCAGGGAAGGGGAAAGAGATACTGAAAGAAAGAGTGGGAGAGATATACTGACAGACAGACAACCGTACAGAGAGACACACAGAGAGAGAGAACCCCATATACACAAACAGAGACCCCCATATAAAGACACAGAGAGACACACACCGTATGGGAGACATATATATAGAGAGAGAGGGAAATACATAAAGATACACACTAAGGGAGACACAGAGAAAGAGAGTCAGGGAGATACATATAGAGGGACACATAGTTAAACACAGAGAGACACGCAGATAGAGACACAGACAGGGGTAAACATATAGAGGCATACACACAGAGAGACACAGAAATACACACACAACACACATACACACGTACAGAGAAACACAGAAATACACACAAGTACAGAGAAACACAGACAGAAATTCAAACGGACACTATTGTGATAAGATTGTTTATAAGGGTATTGACCATACTGAAATGTATTCATAGTATTAAAAAGTGCTTCGTATTTCCATGACTGTAGAGCGTTGCTTACTTATATACATGTTCTTGACCTGATTGTTTAATGAGATCGTATACAGTACTCTAGCATAAACAAATACACAGTTTGGACGTTGGACTAAAAATCAGAATAATGACGGTATAATTAACCTATTTAGAGACTGACAGAGTCTAATGTATTTTTTTCTAGTTAATGTTGTGTATATCACCTGCCCCTCTTGAAACACTCTGTCAAAAGACGAACTTCTTTAATCCCCCATTTTCCCACGGGCAGTGGATGCTCTTGTTCTCAGTAAAGAAGCTGGTGGTGTTATTCAACTTGTATGTACACCAAGTCTTACAGTTAATCTATACAACTCCTTCTTCACAGAATCAATTACTTTGAAGAAATATCCTTTGAATAACAGTATATGCATAGTTAGTATTATCACATAATGACAGGTTATATACCAAAGTGGCCAAACATGTAAATATATATTCTCATTTAACACGTTTTGTGATTTCGTTGTTCCTGATCAAATAATAAAATTGTTATGTTTAAGAACAAAAATGACCCCGTATTCAAAGTGATTTTCATTATACAAAAGCACTGTGTGAATTGCTAGTCTTTGATGAAACAATAATCACGCATAGAGGTCACGGTGGCTAGATTGGGCATGTGTTGGTAGACCTACACAGTTATTGCTTGCTGTTGGTGCCTCACTCTGAGGGTGGGTTCGCATCTCACTAGAGACTCGACCCGAACAAAATACAAGAATGTGTACAATTGCAGCCAGTACGATCCACAATATAGCAACGTTACAGTAATTGTGCTCGTAGATTACAGGTATTCCTAATGCGCATGTGGCCGAGTTGTATGTAACCCAAAGGAGTCAGAAATGTGTGTTGTATTCACAGTCACATAGTGTTATATGCTTATGATGTACCGATACCTATATAGGTAAACAGATTCACCTGTCGAGTGTTTGCTGAATATTGAGGGGAATCTACATGTGTCGTGTCAATATGTTTGAATACGGATCGCGTATCAATGACACCCGTGTTTACCTTCTTGTCACCAAAGGGCTTCAGCAACCCATATTATAGCGTTCTCTTACAGACGGGGTCTGAATGCTTGTAACATTGTGTAATAGACTACGGCCTGGTTGAAGGGGGGGGGGGGGATACAATACTTTTAACATGAAAGGTGTATGTGTGTTTAACCCCTGTTATGAGAATGTATTTTTCGTTAATACTATTAGATAACGTATGTTAGTTGTTTTGGTTAAAAATGTTTAAATATGGGCTACTTGTGTTTGGACTTACAAGTGTCAGTGATAGCATTTTTACTGATAACGGTTTTTGCCATATCAGAACTGCTTGAAAAATGCTTGGGGTTCATTTTGAATTGACTGCAACCTTAAAATTGCCTTGAGGAAATGTCTTTTAAAACAGGACTTCCTGTCTGGAAACTTGAAGCTGAAAGTGACAGTTCTAACGGAGGTTTTGCAGGCAGGAGGACAAATTATGTGAAAAGAGCTGCCCGTTTTATGTTCAGTCAAACAGCATAAATCAGAAACCCTCTGTAAATATATGCATATATATAAAGTTTATACGAGAATAAAACAAAACTACAAAATGACGCATGAAAAATGTCTAAAATAAATCGTGAGAAAAAGAGAAATGGCAAAATTATAAACGGTTTAAATGTAAAAGAAAATGTCCAAATTTCCCATCGTCACACATTTCAAATAATATTCGAATAATCATACTCTAATCGGATATGCTACTGGTGACAAGCTAGATGTAAGTTTTTATGACTCCTGTACGCGTGTTGCACGTGTAATAGTCGAGCATGACAAGGTCGGGATTATGTAATCAGAAAAGTTATTACCTGTTTTAGAATTTCAGACGCCTGTATTTTTAAAGTGTTTATATTTTTACCTGTTAAAGACGTTTCCGGTCGCATTACAGTGAAATTCACGACATGTTATAATAGACAGATGTTTGGTAATTTAGTGCCATCAGAAAAATTAAGATATCTTATACCTAACACTGGACCCTAACATCGGGTCGAGTTCATGTTTCCAGAGGTGGAATAGGTTAGAACATGAACCTTACTTCATGACCACTGTTGTTTTAACATATTGGGATATATTGCATTTATACATGCATATAGCAATTGGCAGAATGGGACTGTAGGCAGACAAGGATTGTAGGCAGATTGGGACTGTAGGCAGAATGAGACTGTAGGCAGACAAGGATTGTAGGCAGATTGGGACTGTAGGCAGAATGGGACTGTAGGCAGACAAGGATTGTAGGCAGATTGGGACTGTAGGCAGAATGAGACTGTAGGCAGAATGGGAATACACCCGTACGATTAAAGGAAGTTGTAGTCCAGTAAATTGCCTAACATTCAATACAAGCACACAAGTCAATGAGTTGGAGACCGCTGTCCTTCTAAGTTTGCTAAGCATTGGGAAGGATGTGCATGGTACAGTGGTGAGGGAGATTATTGTATGGGGTTGGGGAGGATACAGACATGCCTTTTTGCTTCTTTGAGTTCTTTCTTATCTATTTTAATTATTCACTTAGTCATTTTGACAAAGAAACATACATAATAAGTCGTTCAATCATGATGAGCTACAGAGTCAATGACTCTAATTTTATTTTATTGATGCCAAAACGCTATTAATTGGCACTGCCGTGTAGTGCTGTACTTATTTCAACTAACGCGGTTTTTAGATATTGTTTTGTATCTGAAGATGTTTGCGCGCTGCGTCAGTTTGGGGACACCTTCAGTCTGATAGAGTGGCGTAGTAAGATAAGTCTTTCCTGTGTGTACAGGTAACGGTACCATTAACTCCACGAGTCGCTGTGGGGAGCGTTGTTTTCAACGTGTTTCTCATTATATACCGAACTTCACACTCTGCCTACCTTGGCCGTAAAGAACAAACAATGCCGCCGCTATCTCACAAAACTCTTACAAATTACGTGGCTCTTAGCTTGTCAAGAGTTTGCCTTTAAGGAAATTGTGCACTTCTTTTATTTGTTTATTGTTGTAAAAGTAGGAAGATTGAAAAACTTGCAAGAAACATTACCTCTTTAACGTGTAATGGGAACGCCTTTATACAACGATCGTTTGGCCATTATCCTGCTTGACAGCTTTCAGCGTGCAATTTACAGAAAGAAAACAAGAAACTGCCATGTTTGCAGAAAATTTATATTTTATTTTAGTACCATATTCATATCAAACATATTACTAAGTTGAGGATTTTCACTGCAGTAATTAGAATACCGAAAGCAAAAGAAAACACTGCAATCATTAAATTGATGACGTCATCAGTTTCGACAGTCCAACAGTAAAGTCATTCACACCCTTCATGTGACTATTCGAAAGACATATCTGGTAATTTCCATTTTTACAGCAAAGTTAAATTGTTTCGAAGGGTTTTGTTATCCAACCATTAAAGTTTAAATGAACAGAGGGGAGGCTCTATAAAATTTAAGCAGGAAATCAAAGTTAAATTATGTGCATTTATAGAGAAGAGTGATGTAAGTCTCCCGAACTTGACGGAAACAGGTGGCATAACGTTCCAAACGTTGATGGTTCGATTCGTGTTTATGATTAAACGTGTGCATCGTATTTTACTGGCCACAATACATTGGGGGTCGGTATAGTTTTCGCCAGTACATGGCATATCATGATAAAAATACGACACCAAATGGGGATCATGTAAGATATATAATGTGTATTTCAAGTTTGATATTTTATTAACATGCTGACTTAACTATAACTTGACAGAAAATACCATACAATTTGGGGGTCAGGGTATTATCTACTATTTTAGCATTAATAGTTTGTAAACATGCTTAACTATATTATAACAAAAGACACACATTTGTGAATGTGCATGATGTTATTGTGTAGAGGACACATTAATTAGAGTTTACACTCACTGCATCTCTCACTTTAACCGTTCCATGAACAGTAATGGATAAAGTAGATAAATAACAGGTGCGTGATATATGCAATAAAGCAGGTAATACATTGAAGGTATGTAAATGCGTTGCATCATTGAGAGTGACACACAAAGGGAGATGTGTCTAATCGCCACCAACACCCATAAAACATGTCTCTGTTAGACATTCCTGGGTCGCTGTGTCATCTACATACCGATTGGTACATCTTCATATAGATATATGAGATAGATACATACGTAATAACCTTCTCTTCTGTTCTGATAAAGACATATGGACTCGCACAACGATAACGTATCTAGATTGTAAGGCGTGTATTAGTTTGATAGGAGTCTTCTTTCCTTAACACACGTACTCAGAAAACGTATCGGTCATAACCCACTTGTTAAAAAAAGACATCAACATGTGTGTTCCATGGTAGATACAATTTATGTGAGATTAAATGATACCATGTTTACTTGATTAACTAAACTAACTTCAGAACATGCATGGCATAAGCCTCCAAAACCTCTTAAAAACGCTATAGCACGCGAGAGAGAAATGCACAATAAACGTGCTACAGCGCCTTTACACTTGATATTCAAGTATGGTACAATCATCAAAAGGACATTATTATTCAATGTATAAAAATGTTTTAATTCTTGAACCATATCTATTAAAATTATCTTTTCAAAGCAGAGTTTGGCTTACAAAACTTAGGACAAAAAGCATAGGTTACCGATAGAATCAGGGCGCTGGTTAAATATGTTAAGAGAAGACCGACTTTGTACACTATGTAATGAAGCTGTATGTGACGAGTACCATTTTTTACTTGCATGTCCATCACTCTGTGAACAAAGAAAAACTTTCTTACTTAAATACTTCTGTGTAAACCCAACAATTCTTAAATTTATATTCTTAATGAAATGTGATTATCAACCACTTATCTGTAAACTATCCAAATATATAAAACACTGCCTGTACCTATTCAAATGATATCATGTATAAATGTTTAGTAATACTCATGCTTGTATATACCTGTATGTTCTCTATATCACTTTGTGTGCTTTTTGAGAATAAACTCTGTTCTGTTCTGTTCTGTTCTGTTCTGTTCTGATAAATTATAAAAATATAAGCACCTATGAACCAATTTAATGATACAATGAATTGGAATATCAATGTAAAGTCTGGACAAAACATGTTGATGAAGACGTTTTATGATGAAAGTAAGAATGTTTGACGTTGATTTGAAATTATTTAATATACTTTTTATACTAACGCTTTATGAAAAGCCTTGATTATTTTGGCCATGTAACCGTGTAACACGAACTAGGAAGTCGTTTATCCTTTCTAGTATTTCAATTTTCTACAGTTTGAAAGCGTACATATGTTTGTGTGAATTGGCATATTTTGTGATTTGTTACATCAATTGCAAAACATATCTATGCTATATCATGTCATACTCTGTTTGATGTAAAAAGTAAATCCATTTTGGGTCATATCATCTTACGTCATGAACATGACTTACAATACTATGACGTACAAAAGCCTGTTGACATACCATATATTACTATAATGACGTCACCAACAGGTAAATGTCACTGTATTGTATCTCTAATGACACCGCTGTGTTCTGAGATGTATGATATATGATATATATCTAGTGATATATAATATTTCTGGGTGATAATTAGAATCTCACCCTCGTGTCATCGTATATATAATATATCAACACAAAAGTCTTGCTGACAAAGGTAAAAGTATCCACATCAAGCCTCGTGTTGATGCATATGAGTATCAAAAGACACATCTTTAGTCTGTTAATCCATGAAATAGATACTATTTTTGCAAACATCTTCATTGGTCATTCTAAGTTGGTTATGAGAAGTTGAAAATCATGTTCAATATGTAATTCTGCTCTCATACACTTATGTATATGTCAGAGAAAAGACCAAGAGAAACGCTGAGTGTGAAAAAGGCATGCTATATATAAGTACATCATATTTACTTATCTGCTTCGATAAATACTCTAATCATGAGAACACACTTTACAATGATGGGCGTCGTTTATATCCAGTATTACAAATACCCTCGCTCATTCATAATGATACCTCCTTTCACGAGAATCTAATCTACTGTGAAGACTGACACATATCAACTACACGCATCCCAAAAGAATGTTTACCTACTTTTAATTGATTAATAGTGTGTATATAATGGTTACCTTTCGACGGCATTAGCTTAACTCCAGAAGCATTTAGAAAGAGCGTGGTAATATATATATATATTATATATATATATGTATGTATTGTGTGTATTTTACTATATATGTGTGTGCATATACTGTACACACTATAGTCACGGACATGGGACACGGTAAAGTAGTTGGTACAATACGTGGCACGACAAAATATATTTGAGGAAAATTTTCATATTATTCATCTTTGCAATATAGTTCATTACAGAGATTAAATGACCACATTTTAGAATATCCACTGAGTTTCAAAGATCACAGATAGCGTATCTATCACAGCTACTATTTATCTCATCTTTAAATATGCATGGTTTAGTTAATCACTAATTCCTGATGGGTTTTACAGTGGACAATTGAAATGTGAGTTTTCGAAAGATGGAGTTCTGGGCCATGTTCAAAAGAGGTTTCACAATTTGAGCGATTACTTTTAAACCTCTCTTGAACGCGATTGTTCAATGTAGCGCTACGTAGCAAGGCGAGCAAACTTCGAGGACTCGCACCGTGTCGTTCAGGAGAGAATGCGCTGCATTGAGCGCTACATTGAGCGCTACCTTGAGCGATCAATGAGCGATTATAAGCGCTCGCTGTTATGGAACAGAACCCAGATCTATCCCAACTGTTGCTGCCCATGGTCAGATGAGACAATGGTCAAAAGGGAAGGTATGAATGACACGTGGCAGGGGGAGGTAAAAGTGTGTCTACTCGCTTCCGCTAGTTGGATATCCCTGCAGCTTAACTATAGAGCACGAGACTCTCATCCGGAGGCCCTGGGTTCGAATCCAGCTGTAGTTGATCTCACAATCACTTCTTTTACAGGAACACCACAATGCATGTTGTCAACTGAAGCAAAATCACAATTGTAGCTATGTATAGTTTTCCCTGCCCTTACTTACAATGTAAGAAAGATATCTCTACATATATACACTGAAACGCAAAAGAAACGGCAACATTAAAACATAATGCTCGATATGATTTACATTCGTGTGAAAATGATATAGGGGGATGAATCAATATTTTAAAATGTTTAAAATCACTTTAAAAATACCATTTGTAAGTACAAAAGTTAACAAAATGCAATTAAATTCAACACTAAGTAGGCCTACAACATCCACTGAACACACGTTTTGGATACAAAAATAAAGAACAGAAACTAAATAACTCAGTTACGTCACTGAGTGAATAGCATGACCGTACAAATCAAACTTAAAGTTTGAAACTGAACCAGAACAAAAAATGTGTCAAAATAAATGAATCCCATAGATCCTACCGTTTTCGTGGGACATGCTCATCTTAAATACCCTAAACATTGATACGACGAAACATGTCATAAATTTGATATTATATGTTTATATACGGTTATTGATAGCATTGCCTTATTAATACATTATACATAATGTAAGGTCAAGGAACCATAAACACAAGTATCCCTGAAATCGGTCAGATACACACACATAATGTATTTGCAACAAAATGAGCTTGAAGAAGCGTATAGTGTTCATACATTCGGCTCATAAATATATGGTTTGATACACATATACTGTCTATATTGTAAACAACAATATCCACTTCATCGTTTTGCTACCTGGTTTATTCAATATTGTGTCACTTATCAACTTTATTAATATTTGCTCAGTAAACATTGCTATTAATGTGTTGTAAATGGAGTAAGTGACAGGAATGTCGTTTTACACGCATAAGCATAATATCATAATTATTTGAAATACATTTTTCATAATGTACAGAACAATATTTATACACGTTATTAATTGTTATTAGTATTATATACAAATATTTTCAGAAACATATGATTAAATGTGTCGACAGTGTACTGGGATTTTGTTTATATTCAGTCAAACAATTAAGGTTCCATACTGACAGACAACGGTTATACCATAAACCTGATTTGTACAATTTGAAATACAATTCCCAAACTGCACAGCTGGGGAATGTCTGATGTTTCTGTACGACAGTCAGACAGACATATTGTTTATTAGTCTTTCCTCATAACTGAAGCAGATTTGAATATTAATTAAAATTCTAATCAATTTTCTATTGAGTCATTGGCAATCAGTCTCGCAGATCAAAGCCCAATAATGAGTTTAGTGACAACCATAATTGGTTATCCAGTTACAATAAATTGAAATCACAAATGTTGGTCAAAACTTAATTAGGCCTACTTGTGTGGACGTTTTGACCAGCATTGTAGGCAGACAGACGCATATTGTACAGTGTAATAGTGAATTAATGTTTTACTTTGTGTATACAATAAAATGTGATCTATAAAAATATATATTCAGATAAAACATAACATTATTAATTACTTCTTTTTACTTATGAGAAATATAACATAAACATGATATGAAATATAAGTGATATAAATGCATCTTCATCTTCTAAACTGCTCTTACAGGTGTTGACACAGACTCGATAGACTTTCTTCTTGGAGGAGTGTCGAACATTTGTCCATGTCCCATATCGTACGAACAGACAGCGAGGCTTCCGCCTTCAAGTTTATATACATTATATCTATCTACGGTAACTAGAGAGTCCCTGCTTCAATAAATAAATTAAAAGTATTGTACAAGATGTCAAATCAATCGATGTCCTAAAATGTGTTATAATGAGTGTGGTTCCAACTATTATATGAATCCTCTCCAACTGTCGACAGTCTGAATTGATAAAGTAAACGAAACATTGGCCCTTAATGCATGTTTTATGATGAACCACTGGTTATAATTACTGTTGATAAACAGTAACGATATTTTTTTTTTACTTTTTAACTTTTGAATTGAAAAGAACCCCGAAATGTGATGCAGTCTAGACTTACAAAGACCCATTTTGTTTTATGAAGAATCTATAAGGTTTGGATGACTTGCTCCACGAACAAGTAAATGTATATTATTTCCTTAACATAATGACTGATTTATATCGTTAACGAACTGACAACGGTAGTATGTTTTTTACGTATTGTTATTTTCATGAAAAACGAATTTGACAAACAAGAAAAAATATCATTATATAGCAATACCCTCCTTAAGAAATTAACCATTAACAGTGACGTACACATGTATTAACAAACACATATGAATACAATATTCCCAGAATATAGGAACCAATTGTGATTTTTTTAAATACAATTTACAAAGAAACGCTGAAGCCAAGTAAAACAACGCTATAGATTGTTTGATATTAGCATGATATGGTTCCAACTGTACTCACCCATTATCGTCTCGAGAGTAAAGAGGTACTTTACGCCAGAGGTTGGTAGTTCTGATGTCTTCTAACTGTCTGGCTGTGACTCACAGTTCGTCATCGCTCCAATTTAACAAAGACGATATTAATAAAAAAAAAAAGATACGTACATATCTAGACCTGGCTAGGCATTTATATGATGGCAATGCTGTCATTCACGAGTTCAAAATCCCGTGTGAATCCAACTGTTATAACATGCCCCAGGCTCCATGTAGTTTTTGAATAACAGCGTATTTTAAAAATATCAATAATTGATATGTAACATGAAAACTGTGTTACAATTCAAATATTTTATATCTATGTTGTTTTTTTCATGAATATATATGTAATCTAATATCTCAATTCGTTTGTGGCATAACGTGTTAGTATATAGAGCGTCAGAATGTAATAAAATTATATAAATACATGAATCATATATCAGTTGCCGGATTGATATGCATTTATCAGAGAAATATCTATATAAAAGAACAAATGTTTATCGATGAAAAAATCCGTAAAGGAGGCTAAATCCGTATATTAAAACTGAATAGTATCGCTAATCGGATTGACTTCATAAATAGGTGCGTATACAACCATTGTTACAATATTTGTCCGTGCCATGTGCTTTTGAAATGAATTTATCAATCTCCCAATTATGTTTCTTATAGATCTTTTTTTTTAAATCAAGATATGTGTGAATGCTGTCAATACATAAATGCTGATAAAACTAAATATATAATCTCTCATATATTTTGAATCCTTTTTTTTATTTCTTCTTTCATTTATTCCTGTCCGTTATCTGAAAAATCAGTTTGAATTCGGTTTGATTCAAATAAGTTTTATTTAAGTATTTTTAAAATTATTGATTGATTATAAAGATATTTTATTCATTTAAGAAACGGATTGGGCACAAGTTATAAAACTTACAGAAACCCTCTCAACATAATCGACAAATCATTTGACAGAGCTAAAATACGTAACACATGCAGAAGAGAATTTAAAAATTATATTTATATATTTATTTTATTTTAAAAATATAAAAAATTCAAACTTTATTCTGGTTATTATTTCCTGCATGTATCAGCTCTTTGTCATTCTTTAATTCCAAATAGCTCATTTATAGGACTATTCATCACTTCTTCAGCCAGACATGCACATTTCAGAAGAAATGATTATTATAATTTCGCAAAATATGTCATCTTCGTTCATGATTTATTACAAAGATTTTTAAAGATCTGAACGTTGAGACAATGCGAGCATTGAGTGCTTGTTATGAGTCACCCAGCCATGGCAATTAGGATAAATTCTTGTGGAAAAAATGTTTTCCAATGTTCGAGAACGCAGTGTATGTGACTCATATGCCCTCTGTGCCGTTTATGCACAACTCGTCATTAGTTCCTCTTAACATGGCAATTTTTAAAAATGAGGTCTTCACATCATCTGCAAAATCGGCACCACAGTCTTTCACGTAGGCTTATCGTGTCCCTGAAAAATACTTTATTTACTTCATATGATTTAATAAATGCTATTTTAAAATTAAACTGTCCCTCAAAATGTTAACTTAAGGGCTGGGGCAAAGTAGATCTCATAACCCACGATCAGTGTGGATGTTCTTGTCTGGAGATCAAGATATATCATGGTACTCAATGTTACTACAGAAATATATATTAAATATATGAAAAATAGAAAAACAAATATATAACATATATAATAATACGCAGAGGTTGTTGAATGTAAAAATTGCGTAACGTCTGGTTGTTGAACCTCGTTGTTTTTGTCGAAATCTCGGTTGCCGAATGGATATGATTTTTGTACTGGCAGTGCTGGCCATTTATGCATGACTCTGAGGAAAACACATATCATAGTACAGAATACCTGGGACATGGTCGCGAAAACCTGGTATCATGTCATAAGCGAATCAAGTACATTGGTTACACTTTATGTACCTTTGGATCTTGTTTTGAACAATAGTCCTTTATGATCTTTTCATGGTTTGGGGCTACTGCGTAACGTTCCATCAACAGATCTTATAGTTTGGCAAGAAAGTAAGTGACACCCCTATTTCGTATAATAACTACAAAACAAGGCAAACTTGAAAACTCATCTTTTGCCAATTTTGGTTTTATGTTTGTACCTAATAGGATTCAAAAATTGAAAATTTTGGGAAACGAAAAAAAAATCTGTCTATATAAACATCATTGAATTCTGGTGTAAACACCCGAGTCTGCGTCGTGGTGGTCTTGCGGGGTGTGGTGTCCAGAGTTTGAAACAGCCGCAGGTTGCTATTTTAGGATGTGCTACGTCACAGCAATAGGACGGTTTTGTTTGATCTCTGAGTATAAGTCTGGGTTCCAAAGAAATGCCCGCGCTCAAGACTATTTCGCTAGTTCCAGCCGTTGCTCGCAGGTTTCACCGCAGTGCATAACCACATGGCGTTGCGGGCTTTCTCCCTGCCATAATACTAGCAGCCGCGATATAAGTGAAATACTCTTGAAAGCGGCTTTAAACCCCAACTCACTCAAGACTATTTCACTTATATCGCGGCTGCTAGTATTATTGTAGCGAGAAAGCCTACAACACCGGTGGAACCTGCGAGCATCGGCTGGAACAATCGAACCATGGGTGGTACTGGGCTGAAATTTAGTGTAGAATTATCAATGTGCAACAAAGCATCACATAGTTTGGAGAAGGTTAAATGATAGGCTTGAATTCAGTTAAACCTAAATGCTTCTGTTAAGACGTTGCATCTCTTCTGTCTTCTTTACTAGATGTGATAAATATTGGCGAATGACAAATATGAGATAAGATATGACAGGTGATGGACGGTTGAGTGACAGGCACGCAGTAACATTACGTGCATGTTATGTATCGGAGAGGACACAACATGCCAGTTCCTGTGTCCTTGATATGCAGATATACTGGCCTTATTGTATCAGTCAAATACAAATGATGCAAAAGAAAATTTCAGCAAAATAACTAAAAATGTAAACGGAATATAAAAATAATAATACAAAAGATGCCTCTGAGATATCTTCACCTTATGTCTTCATTTCAGACTTTATACCAGATGCAATCGCTTTTTTTTTTTTTAGAGAATGACGTTAGAATATTTTGCAAGTACATTCGATGGTTAACTTCCAGGGAGTAGTTAGCAATAAGAAGCCCGATAGTTGAACACTGACTAAGTCATTCTCTTCCCACAGAGGTTACTCCCTTCAGATTTTCGATCCTAACTTCTGTTCTAGATGGCCAGAATCCGAGAGCAGAAATTGAGGGTTCTGGTTGCTTGCAACTGAATCTAGTTGTGCAATCAGTGACGCCGTTGTAAAAGTGACATTTACAAATGACACGTCATAATGATAAAATAAACGTTTTTCTCGTTTAAGGTGTTTTCCTCGAAACATGCTATTCAATTTCAATTATTCAATGGCCGCTGAAAGGTGAGTTTTCATTGGTTAAGAAGCAGTCATACAGTATGAGGTTCCCCTTCGTCCGCTAGGGAATTTTGCTGGAACCTAGAAATTCAGGCCATCTAGAACAGAGGTTAGGATCGGAAATCTGAAGGGAGTAACGTCTGTTGGAAGAGAGTGTGGCTTGATCATATATTAGAAATAACGTGTATTTATTAGTCAGGACGAAGTCATATTTTTAATTTCGTATGCAATAAAGGTGTCGTGTTTTAAAGTGTTAGATGTAGAAGTAAATTATAGTAATCTTATGTATTATGTCAATATCATGTTATAAAAGTCCGTTTTGTAATAACGATTATTTGGCAGATAGATAGTTACATTTGTTATGATCCCAGAATGGTTTATACGCTGGAAATAGTGAAGATATATTGTTGTCAAAAATGAATCAGAAATGATTTTGTAGTGATTGAATTGCTGTATAGTGATGCTGTGCCTTAAGAGTGTAATGGGGCTGTACTACTTGGAGTTCTCAGTCTCTAGACTTAGTCTTAGCTGATTGACTTTTGCTAAAGAGTTGGTTGTCAATGATGATTGAATTATATAATATCTTATATAGAGGTTTTGTCGCCGATCATTCTCTTCCCAGAGATTTTGGATCGTACAGGTTAGGGTCGGAAATCTGCAGGGAGTAACCTCTACATGTGGGAAGCGAATGGTCTCCCATAAAAAGTGAAGTATTTCCAGCACATCTATATATCTGTATATAAGATACCCACGGAAATAAGACACAAGCGGTCAATGGGACCGACGGCGTGCTTTATGAGACAATAAAATATGCTCGTGATTTTAGACGTCAGTTAGAGCCGTCGCTTAGCAAATGACGTCATATGTAACGTCACGTTGATTGTTCAATGCTAGCGAATGTGTTCTACGACGGGAGACATTAATATTTTTGAAAAATAGTTTTTACAAACAACATAATTTCTCCACGTTTTTTTAATATAAAAGCGAGTTACTGTTAAAGGGCATCTCATATAAGAAATAGAAGACTCGTTGTTGTGCTTTATCGTAGAATAAAACATAGCAGAGAGCATAAAACACTCAGGGCTGCGCCCTTCGTGTTTTATGCTCCCTGCTATGTTTTATTCAACGATAAAGCACGCCAACTCGTCTTCTATTTCTTAAATAATACATGTTTTTCTGACTTCAATATTCTGGAATATTGAAGCATATCAGTATAACTACTGTACAGTGCAAAATTAATATATGCATGTTATGTTATATATGTTGTAAGAGAGGGTAGAAATGGTTGTATCCTGAATTCGACTAAGTTCAGTTGTCTTTTTTTTAGAAAAAAGTGTAAATTTAATTGTTCATACGCCAGTATATTTGCACTTGTTATTCACTGTTTACTATACTGGGCCTAGATTTTCGAAGCTCCCTTAGCACTAAGATAGTCGTAAGCCAATGTAACTGTATGGTACTTAAGACTGTCTTAGCGCTAAGAGAGCTTCGAAAATCTAGGCCCTGGTCCCCAACACGACAATTAGGGGAAACGCCATTTTTTCTGTTTGTCATGTTTGCATTATACCCAGGTCCTATCGGTTACACGTGTAACGGTTACATACATACGTTACTACTGACACATTGCTTAAGACCACACAACTTCTCACCCTTTGAAACATAGAAATATACTGATATATTGTAAATTGTAGATCATATAATGGTGAACACTTCTACAGTCAACCAAAATTTCAATCACAAAACTGCGTTTTCATAGCGGCAATTAAAAGTTTAAAAAATCAACACCTATAAATAGCAAGTATGATAAGTGCAGGAAGCTAATACCAGCTATAAACAGTTCATTTACGCTTTTCTAAAAGTAAATATTTAAATAAAATTTAACTGCATATACAATTATTTTGCTGCATAAACGGCTGGGCCTCATGGTAAGTATATATATATATATATATATATATATATATATATATATATATATATATATATATATATATATATATATATATATATATATATATATATATATATATATATATATATATATATAATAACTATCATAACTACAATTTCATATCGTTCGTAGGTTTCCTCGCGATCAATAACTGAATAATGCACGGAGTGACGTTCATGAATAAAGTGAATGTTAAATGATCTCGTTAAGTATACTCGATTGTGCTATAAGTATACACAGCATGTATGTGCAGTGGGCCTCGGTTATTCAATGTATTGATGAATAGTCATTAATTCGTCAGTGACCTAAATACCTGCCCATTCAGATAACCCCCTTGCATGACGAGACTCTCTATTTCCATGGCGTGCACTGTGTAATGTTGGTGTTTCAAGTACATATCGCTATGACGGTGTTCTCGGGAAGAATAGTCTAATTACCATATTGAACAATGCATCATTTTAATTCCCTCATCTAGATTAGGTATTTCAAGTAGTAGCTGTTTATTCAGTAAATCAGGCCCATTTTACAATACATATTTTACAGTTTAAAGTTGTTGCGCCAAAAGTAGATAAATCACTATATTCACAATGCACAGTAGATGATATCATATACCATATACATATGATGATAAAGGCAATAAGTTACAATATGGACAGTTGTTTTCTCCTCATTTTGATAGCAAAAATGTAAACTTGGCAAGAATTTTAATTATAAACTCATTTTTGGTGGTAAATAATAATTTAAGTTTACACTCCGATGGAAATGTGTAATAAAATCTTGGCAGAAAATGTTCAAGTACAGTATTTCAAGTGTAGTGCAACATTCTCAGAAAATAATAACGAAATTTCCATCGTGCACAATGCATTATTTTCTGTTCCTTATTCACACATTCTTGACAAGGTAAGTGTATAGAGGACGTCGTCTTCAACAGACCGTGTCCTCAATAATAGCACGTGTAAATTTCATACATAATGTGTAATTTTCTTTGTTCAAAGTACTACAAATATATGCCAATACGCTTGTTTAACAATACCCACAATTTCCATTTTAATGAGCAAATATCTATGACAGTTCTTTACAAATTCAAGTATTGATATTACAAATGTATGTTAATTTAGCCGGGTTCCCATCAGAAAGTATGTTAATCTGAGATAGACAAGGTCCCATACCCTGTTTTCACACGATACACAGACAGCGGAGTGAAATCCACACCGGCTGACCTGATGTATACAAGTGTCTAGTGCAGTCCCTCTCATCGTTCCGGTCGCTGGTCACAACGTTGTATATTTAGGAGGTTAGGATGTTAAGGAGGATCCGATACTGATACCATTGGCCTTTGGTTGAATGCTGTTGGAGCTGGCTGTCAAATGGTTTTTCCATTTGCTCTTTATTATAAATTAGACCATCATTAAACTAATGCCGTTCTGAAATCGGTATGTACAATGCGTACTCACTTCGTAATTAGTATGATTACATTAAGAGGATTTAACACGTATACCATTTCGCAGTGATTTAAAAGGACCCAATCCCCAACAATAAAAGACTGACATAAATTTGCAGTCTATCTCGTTCGGCTTGGTGTTCCAAACGCTATATATCTGTGTATAATACCATCGAACCTTGATATAAAGGACACTGGCCCCATGCAGAGGCTGTCCAAACCAACTGTCAATATATGCCTACAGTACAAAACAACACACTGTAAGTTGTATTAGACTACAACGTGGTGTACACCCCTCTCAATGTTAGAGTGGCAATCACAACGTTCTGTATGTATCGACAGAAAGAGTTTGATATTGATGCCGTTGACCAAGGTACCGTTATCCACGGCACAGAAAAGGCGGGCATACGACGTCGTGTAGGTGTATTAGTAGAGCCTCAATCGTATAACTTTGATACAAAGACATTGGTACAATGTGGTCTTGGTTAATGGGAACACGTTCCAAACTGGATGATGGACAAGATGATGTATTGAAGGATGTTACTGCAAGAACAAGAGAAAGAACTGAAAAAGTATTCATTCATAAAATATAACCATTTTATGAACTATTTTAAGAAAATCACATTCCTCATAGGATCCTTTTCAATATTTAATATTTACAAAAGGATTTTGTTACACTTATTTCAAGGATTCTGGTTGGTCGAAAGCTATCAAAAACATGCATCCATGCATTTGAGGATTTGTTTTACATGTTTTGTACCTCTATCGAAGTACATATAACATCACCAAATTGCTACTTTAAACTAAGCGAGTTTACACAAAATTTAGAGCTGTTATACTTCGATAGAGGCACAAAACATGTAAAATTACTGCTTTGATAAAATACCTTTTCTAAGTGTTAGACTAGCAAAGAGAACATAGATACAATCGTAGCAGTAAGACATAAGAGTAAAACTGACAGGGTCAAAGTGCCAACCAATCCTTTAACACAATATATCAAGCTAGGAGCGGAGACACCAGATAAAACATACGTTAAGACATACGCACGGAAAGGTCCCCCGTTTGATAAGGAAATGTTCTTTCAGAAGACACCTAGCGATCAGGGGATTGCTGGAATCCGACCTCGGAGGATGGGACATTAACATCCGCGGTAGTTGAAAGTACAATTTTTAAAAAGAAGAGCCTTGCATATTTTATTTTGTTGATTAAGGAATAATTTGATTCATTACATTGATTGATTCAATGTTAATTTGTCAAAGTATCAAGCCACATCAGAAGAAGGATTTAGAAGTCTCTTTAGGCAAAACATTTTAAATAAAAGATTGCCAAGGCGAAATGAGGTGTAGGCGAAATGAGGTTATGTCGTAGCTCTTCTTTATGTATCTAGGTTGGTAGAATGACCGCTCATCATGAGCCGATTCTTACCAAATGACGGCATACCATCAGACGTTAAATACGGAGAAGTAGTCTAACACTTAGACTCTGAAAAAAAAAATTGAAAAGGAGCCTCTGTTTTCTAAAAATCCCATTTCTCTTTGTTTCTAATTAAAAAAATAATAAATCGGTTATTTTTCACGAATAAAAAAAATAAATTCAGAGTCTAACGGAGAAGTTAATTCCATACTTGGCGCTCTGCTCTTCATTACATGTACATGACAACGGCTGAACGGATGCTGTACTTTGACGACTGGTTGTGAGAACACAGCAATATCGTAATGAATGGTTGTGTAATGAATAATAAAGTATGTAATGAAGATTAAAAATATAATTATACTTTGTATATAATTATAAACAAACAATTGTCATTCAAATATTGTCATAAACACCGCTTTACCCAGTCAGCCTTTTACTTTTGAAGTGGACGAGATGTATCCTCAGGTTATGAGTTATGAAACATGTGTCTTTGGAAAGTTTGTTTTCAAAAGAAGAACAAAGAGTGTAGCACGCAGTCAGGACGGTGGAAGATTGACAATAGTTTTACCCTTAGGGTTTAGACAGTGAGGTATAGAGAACCATGCAGTTCCGAGTAGATAACATCTGTATTGTACACATTTACAGTAAATATGATGTACAATTATCGAGCAAATATTTTCCTAAATTGCCCTACTTCAACCAGACAGCTTTATGGTGTGAGTCGTCAAGTTCGTTGTTGTACCCCATAGGCCAATAGGTCAAGAAACGTTTGTATCTGAAATTGCTTTTCAAAAGAAGAAATATATATTGCACGACGCAGTTGGGACAATCGAAGTTCGATAATGACTCCTGGGGTTCACACGTAACGTAAATTGTACTTAAGAGTAGATAAAATCTACAGAAAGAATTCTGAAGTTTGACTTTGACAGAGAGAGACAGAGAGAGACAGAGAGAGCAAGAGACAGAGAGAGAGACCGAGGCAGTGACATCGAGACATAGACAAAGAGAGAGAGACAGAATAAAGAAGGGACTAGGAAGGAATTAGAGTTGGTTCAGAGAGACATTCATTGTGTAAGCTCACTTTAAATGTTACACTCTTTCGACCAATCAGCATAGTTATGTGGGTGGACAGCAGACACACATGTATATATAAATATTATACTTCAGCGGATATATGAATGCATACACGTATTGTTCTACGCTGGTACTGTATGTCAAACCTAAAGCGTTATGTATGTCAGCGTAGACGAATACAGTACATAGGTACAAGCCAGGTAGGTAATAAAACCCAGATGACAGGTAAGCAAGTTGTTTGTGAGGTACCTCTCATATTGCCTCTAGCGTATAGGTCAGGTAGAATGTGACGAATAAGCGGTTTTAGCTAGCTGTATAATGTTAGGAAGTTTTCTTGTCCACTTCTCCATTACTGTAATTGCATGTACCATAAAGACAGAAAGACAAAACTGTGCTCACAGACAACGGAATACGATGAATTTTGATTATTTTTTTTTATCCTGCCAAAAAGGCAATGTGTCTCCACTTCAAGCTTCTTATAGGAAAAACAATAGTTCCGCATAATATATTTAACAATGGCGAGGTAACATTATCACAGGTAACATTATCACAGGTAACATTAGCACAGGTAACACTATCACAGGTAACATTATCACAGGTAACATTATCCCAGATAACATTATCACAGACAGTGACAAATACGATGCAAAATATAAACACATATAACCAACACAGAACATTAAAATACTGAAAGTCAGAAGTTGGAAGTTCCTTGAGGTATTATATCCTTTGTATACTGTCAATTATTGAAATTTCGTCAACATTTTTTCGAAATCTTAAAAGCCAGGTACACCGATATAACACGACAAGATTGCAATGTAAACTGTGAAAATGTTATCCCCTATCCCTCTACCATCCAGCCAGAGGGTGTGAAAGAAAAACCATATAATTTCAAACAACCCGCAACCTTTGTTCGTGCAATCCGTCAAATAACATATCAAACATGTCAATATTTTTAAACAACGAGGCACACAACAAACACAAACACACGCTTGCATTGAACCGGTATAACGAGGTCCCAACCCGTTCGTTATATTCTTACATAATAATCAACCTCGCACCTGTTCGCTTTGTAGTTTGCCGCCAGCAGGTATATTATACCTATATGTCTTATGTCGTTGACTAATGCGTGAAACCGAACCGCCTCAAGCTGTTATAGAGAAACCAGCCATAATCCTACACCACGTAGAGCTTGTCAAACAGATCCGTTGTGAAATATACACGGGTCACTGTTGTGAATAAAACATACGTACACATAGGTATTATCAGCCTTCGTTACGTATATCCCTGGCTAAAACTCCTGAATATCTAAAGCGGTAGGCAACGCCATGTGTATGGTATATTTTGTTTATCTTGGAATAGTGGACGTCAAATATCCGTCTTGAAATTGGCACCGGGTGGCAGAGGTCGGGCGTGTAAATAAAACACGTCCTCCTCCTGCTTGACATTTGTCGGAATGTCATTGGGCTGAAAGCATGCAGATGCTAGATAATATCGTAATGCACGTGCAGCAGCCTCTGCATTGATGTGCAGTCCGAAGTCTCGCTGACGTGCAACATGCGCATGATATGTAGTCCTACGACATAGTGTCAGGATTTGAAGGTTTCGGTGAAAGTACGATCAAGCAATGCGTCGTTTGAATTGCGTCTATGCGGCCCTACGAAAAAGGTTTCAGGGCCTGACAGTTTGGGAGATCGTATAATAAACTAGTACCGCCTCACGTGAAGTACGTACGGTAGTACGAAAAAGGTTTCAGGGCCTGACACATTTGGATGAAAGTACAAGAAAGTGGGAGAAAGCAAGTCTCTGAAAGTACGAGACTGTTTTGCGTAAAGTGCATGCAGGGAGTGCAATCCTAAGAAACAAATGTGAAAACCTGATAACCCGGGTTGAAAGTACGAATGTCTCGCATCACGTGCACGTGGACAGTCCTGATAATGGTCCGTTCACGCTGTGCGATTTATAGTTCCGTATCTTGTAGGATCAACCTGTCGTGTGTACTGTAATGTACGCACATCAGATCACAAGTAGACACGACTTGGATGTTACCACAGTACAACTAAAGTTGGTTACTACATGTCGAAACAACAAATCGTACAGTGAGAACGGGTCTATAAAAGAACTTTCAGGAGAACGCCCTGCATTACGTGAACCACGGGACAATCTATAAATCCGTAAAATCCGTAAATTGTGGTAGATGTCAATAGCTACATTTACTATTGCAGTACTTGGACATAGGTCAGTAGTCATTGGTGATAAATCCATATACGTCCACGCCATTGCACTCTTTTCTGAAGAAAGGACTTGAAAATTTGAAAATAATGACCTTGTCTCCTATCTAGTTCAATAGATTCCAAACAACGAATTTAAAGGGGAGTTTGTCAGAAACATGAGCAAAACTGTTTCCAAATGTTTCAGTCATATTAACTTACTCATAAAGATTACAATTTTGTTGGTATTATTTGTAATGAAGACCTGGTACAGCTCGCGGGTGTTCCCGAGCAGATACTGAGTTGGACACTGGGAAGTTGGCACTGCATGTGGCATCTTGAGAACGGGGCTTTAGTCTTCCTGAAATCGACACCTTGATAAAAGATTATTTATTCAACACGTGTATGTCTTTAAGATTACAAGACTTTGTGTAACTTGTATATACCACATAGGTGAAGTTGGGCTATGTTTTATTCATTATGTTTATTTTTAGTTGAAGGTCGTCTTGAAAGACAAAAATGAGATTAAAGCAATGTCATAAGTGAAATGAAACCCTTATATTTGTAGAAAATATTACATTAACATTTGATTGGTAATTGTATGATGGCGATATCTTGAGGTTGCCTCTAAGATATGTTCATTTTCTTTAAACGAGGCGCGCTAGTCTTGGTACAGATTTGTCCCGGCTTTATTTTTATTCAAGTATCTTGAAGGAAGAATAAATAATAAACGAAATTGAGGAAGTATTCATGTTTTAACACGGACAGTGAAATCCGCTTTAATTAAGTACTAATCGAATTTTAGAGATATTCTCATTTACATGCTAAATGTGCTACGTTAATGCCAATATTTATATCAAGATATTTTGAATTCATAATAAAATACTTAATTTCACAAAATGCACGTACATACAATAGAAACGGGACGTCACATCGGTTTACACGCCACATTATTCATCTACCCCGTGGGCAAAATATGCAAACCTACTGCGCACTTCGTCTGTTTAACAATCTCTTGGTTTCCTGTTTGTTTGCTCATTACGAGCCTATGTTTCCATTAATATAACATCCCGGATATATTTCTTTATATTTTACAGTTGAAATTGGAATGCTGTGCTGGTTTTTAAATGTCTTGTTACCCTCTGTTCGGCTATTATATATATGCTTAAGCTACTACATCTTCTTCGTCACCATGGCAATGGTTTCGTTATATTTTTACATTAATAATAAGAAAATATATTTCACAAGTTGTTTAATGAAGTAAAAACAGTTTGACCATGCACGTTAAACTAGTATAAATGCCGGAGCTTGCTATTGTGAACCAGGTGAGGAACATATAACCAAGTTCAGTTGCACGGTTTCATTTGAAACCTTTGCATGTACATTGTATTGATGATATTGTAGTATCTTTTAGATATGATGTTACCAGAATCAGCTTGCCAGGGACTTCACACAACCATTTACACTTCATTAATAATATTTGCTCTGTCAGAGACCAAATAATAAATACCATTGATAAATGATAGACATAACTATATTTCTTAATCATTTAAGATATGAGAACTTTAGATAGTAACTCAGTATGCTCATTTCAATTCATTTTTTGGTTTAACATTAAACAGCGGCTGAAACACCCGGCTAAAGTTAAACAGCGACACTTACTGTTCTGAGAACAGTCGTAATACTTTCAAGTATCTACACTTCGTAATGCAATTGTCCAACTACAACATACAGACCACCAATGCCAAGTATGTCACGTTTACATTTATCTTAAATAATACAAATTAAAACGGTAAATGCGTGAGCGAAAATAGGCTGCCGTTTTGGTTCTTAGTGTTACTATTTTATATAGCGATATACTTTTGAAATGGCCATGAAGTAAAATCACGAGTGGAAATCCAAATCTTCCACAAACAGTCAATTAAAACATATTTCACCATGTTCATAAATTCATTGGAAAGAGTCAACGGTTCAATTAATACATTAATACTAATGTACGTATTTACCATATTCAAAGTGCATTTTGTCATAAGAATAACATTTCCAATTGTGTGTTGCCTTAATAATGTGTATTACATGTTTACCCACTTCGTCAATTGTAGATTTCTTACTCTCTTCTGCATATATTGTGTTATGTATTTTAGCCTTGTCAAATAGTTGTTGATTACGTGGAGAGGGCTTCTATAAGTTTCACAACTTGTGCCCAATCCATTTTCTTAAATGAATAAAATATGTTTTCAATCAATTCAATCATGATCCCCCCACCTCAAGGGATAACTCGCGCCAGTTCTATAACGGGCTTGTTGCATTTCGTAGCTTGTTCTGTGCCAGATCTTTATGATAGCACAACCACGTCCATGTGCAACACGCTAATGCGCTGGCACTGAACAGTTGAATGAATGCAGCAAAATTTAAATTAGACAGTGAAAGAAACTGGCGCGAGTTTGCCTTGTGGGGAGTAGACAGACAGTAGACAGTCTTGAGTAGACATTAGAATAGGTCATATCTAGAATAGAAAACACATCCATGTACCAACAACAAGGGCTTGAGGTAAGTAAATAGGTTTTCGTGAAAACTAACTTACAAAAAGCTACAGACGCTCTGCGATGCAAAATATATTTGGACAGTGAGTCATTTCAGTATGTAAAACTGTAACACCCGGCTATTCAGGTAAGATGTGTGAATTCTAAAACAACTTGCTTTCAAATATGCTTATTGAGTGAACTAATTCAAATTCATTATCGTCATTTAAAGCAAAATTATCTGAAAAAGAATGTAAAATCCCAAAATATTTTCTATTCGGCGATAGGAGATGAACATTATACACAGTAAGTTAAGAAATTATTGTAGTTCCCTAAACGGTGATCTGTATCGTGTCAATTTATCTGAAAGTAAATCTTGCATTTGTGGTGCTTTAGTTGAAGATGTTTATCATTTCTTCTTGAGATGTCCAAGACATGCTGATTTCCGTTTAGAATTAAAGCAAATATTTTATAATTTAAAGGGAGAATTTGATCTTAATACAATCCTGTATGGAAATCCAAATCTTCCACAAACAGTCAATGAAAATATATTTCACCATGTTCATAAATTCATTGGAAAGAGTCAACGGTTCAATTAATACATAAATACTAATGTACGTATTTACCATATTCAAAGTGCACTTTGTCATAAGAATAACATTTCCAATTGTGTGTTGCCTTAATAATGTATATTCCATGTTTACCCACTTCGTCACTTGTAGATTTCTTACTCTCTTCTGCAGATATTATGTTATGTATTTTAGCCTTGTCAAATAGTTGTTGATTACGTTGAGAGGGCTTCTATAAGTTTCACAACTTGTGCCCAATCCATTTCTTAAATGAATAAAATATGTGGGTCAATCAATCAATCAAAAAGTTAACTACATATATCTCTTAGAGTATAAATATTTCAACCATTGCTAAATGGTATACAGAGAGACAGACGAATAGAAATAATGTGAGCACATAGGAGAAATACAGAGAGACAGACGAATAGAAATAATGTGAGCACATAGGAGAAATACAGAGAGACAGCCGAATAGAAATAGTGTGAGCACATAGGAGAAATAAAGAGAGACAGACGAATAGAAATAATGTGAGCACATAGGAGAAATACAGAGAGACAGACGAATAGAAATAATGTGAGCACATAGGAGAAATACAGAGAGACAGACGAATAGAAATAATGTGAGCACATAGGAGAAATACAGAGAGACAGACGAATAGAAATAATGTGAGCACATAGGAGAAATACAGAGAGACAGACGAATAGAAATAATGTGAGCACATAGGAGAAATACAGAGAGACAGACGAATAGAAATAATGTGAGCACATAGGAGAAATACAGAGAGACATAAACAGGCAGAAACAAAGACATTGTCTTTAATCTCACGAACAAAATTGTTCAATACATACTAAAAAGTGAAAGTTCTTAAAATATGTATATTACATCTTTTGAAATTTTTACATATCAGTTTATAATGATATATTTATTCATTAATAGAATCTCTTTTTCAATATCCGTAGCGTATATTTTCCATTATACATGAATACATATATCATGAAAGACATTTTGTAGATTACGAAATATATCCTCATCACAGAATTAAAAATCGACTTTATCTGGCAGAAATAATTAGGGTTTGACTCTCTTGAACATTTTGTATCGTTTCTTTAGCCCGTCGGTGTGCGTATCTTCACACTCCGAGTGTCTCCACATGAAGACTTTCTAAACGGAAAGTAACATTATATTACTATAATCTTAGAGCTAGTCTAGCCCTAGTCCCGTTTTCTCTCCCCCTCTCTCCCTCAGTGATCATGATTCTAGAAAATTCTCTTTCCATGGCGCATACCTAGACTTTATGAATTCATTTTTCAGTGATAAAAAATATCATTTTTGTGGGTAGATTATCAAAAATGTGAATCAAACACGTTTGTAATCATGTCATGTTTGTCAAACGTGTAATTGCGTTTTGAGTGGTCATGCCTGTTTTTGAATATGCAAATGTGAATATAGGTGATGTAATATATTGCATACTCAATCCAGTCTAACCTAGGGCGGTTTGGCCAAATAAAGAGTCCATTTATGAAGTAACAAACAAAGTCACTGTGTCTATATCTTATCTACATGGCCCGGCGTGACTATTTATCTTTAACAAGGTTATATGGTGATATATATCACTCACTTATCTCCTTCTGAAGTTGACATGAATCACGGTTGTCTCATATCAAACCGGTTTGTGTAACAGAGTGGTAATATTACGTTGACAACGCAATCCGGTTAAAATAACGCAAACTGGTTTGTGTTTTGAGATGAACCGGGTTTGAATAATAAATTTGGGTGTAATTCACAGCAGTCGAGATGAGTGTATATGATGATAAAGTCTTGTTTAAGATCTCATAGAGCAGGACGGGGTGACATTCTAGAATGAGTAATAACTTAAGTAAATAATATGTAACATTCAGTGAATAACGAAAATAATCTAACGGAACAGGTTCAAAAGATATATTCTTTTAAATTGTCGAGATATTTGCTCCATAATTCATCATCTTACGCTGAAGACGTCTATGTAAAATTAAGATTTTTTAAAACGTCCACATGTGACCTCTGTTAGTTGTAGGACCGTCATCATATTTACAATGTATCATCCGCACTATAGTAAATGTACGTATTGCTCAAGGTTTCAACATTCGTGTGTGTTTACCGTCCTTAATAAAAAGAATTCCGTTTAGAGGGTGCTCTTGGGGGTTGATAAAGGGATAGAGTGTAGAATATATATGAGGTGGAAGGTATCTAACTTTCAAAACTTGTTATTGGTGTTTCGGAAAGGTTTCGTTTTTATTCCGCAAAGATAATACACTTGTTTTAAAATAGTTGTTGATTACGAGGAGAGGGCTTCTATAAGTTTCATAACTTGTGCCCAATCCATTTCTTAAATGAATAAAATATGTTTTCAAAACTTGTTTTATATGAACAAATACTAAAGAACAACTTAAAGCTCCAGGCCCAGATTGTATGACTAATGAGCATATCAAGTATGAAGGGAGATCACTCATCAAGCATATTGTCTCACTGTATAATACCATTATCAAATATGAGTATATGCCACGTGTTTATAACCTAGGTGAAATCCTCCCAATCCACAAAGGTAAAGGAAAGGGCAAGATCGATCCCTCTAATTACCGTGGCATAACGTTAACATCTACACTAAGTAAATTACTAGAACGCTTGCTGTAGATAGAATTGAGAAATGGACAGACATTTACACTTCCTTCCCCCACCATTTCCAGTTTGGTTTTAGAACACAAGTAGGAGCTGAAATTGCAGCGCTCACACTTACTGAAACCATAGCTGCAGTTGCTTCGCCAAACTAGGCTCTTTGACACCCTGACGTCGCCTTTCTAAACACGATAATACTGGAGGAAGAGGTTATATATATATATATATATATATATATATATATATATATAGCTACAGTTCTGCAGCTTACTGAAACCCTTGCCTGTTACAATTGAAAGAAGCTCACAAGTATACTGTGCTTTTCTCGACAATGAGAAAGTGTTTGATCGGGTGTGGCATGGTGGTCTATTTAATAAGTTAGACAAACTTGGTATATCTGACTTCTCCGTTTATCTTATATGTCTATGCAATCTTATGTTGTTCAATGGTTCAAATCGAGAACATTTCATGTTAAACAAGGTGTTGGACAAGGCCGGGTTATATCGACTTGGCTGTTTTCATTGTTTATAAATGGTTTGTTGCATGATTTAAATCAGACAAGGTATGGATTATGCCTCCCATGGGGAAAATGTCCTGGCATATTGCTAGCTGATGATACGACTCTTACCAGCTCTAACCCAAAGGGATTGCAATGTATGTTAGATGTAACTGGAAGTTATGCAAACAAGTGGAAGCTTAAATATAACGTAAGCAAGAGTGCTGTATTGATGTTTGGTTGCAACAAAAATATCTGTTCCTGTGAGTTCTACTGCGATGTGGCCTCTGCTGCTACATGGTAGATTGTGTAAAAGTAGCATCATTTCTCCTTCAAAGAGATGTTTGACAAATAGTTGGACAATACTTTAATGAGCGCAATATTGCCAGGAAGCAGAAGTGGGACATGAAGTCTCCTATATTTCATATGATGGAATTATTAGTTAATTATGATATTCACGAAGCAATTAATCCTTATCAAACTTGACTCCCTCCCCATTCAGTCAAAGGAATGCACATGTGGTACTGTGACATATGATATTTTAGAACATGTTTGTATGTCTTGCAAGATGAATATGTCCTATAGAAACATTTCATGTGATATACAAGATATGTGATCTTATTGATGTTGATGTATTTGTGAAACTAGATACATACGATGATGATGATGATGATGATCAGTTTCTGAACTTTTTACTCGGAGAAATACCCGATAATGTACAAGATCAGTTAAACTATTATGTATGGACAAATGTAATTACATGCGTGTCAAAGTCTGTGTCAAAACGGACGAATAGTGATTGTTGTACCATTCCTTACCCTGTATAATCATCTAATGTACATGTACATTTTGTGTCAATAATATAACTGTATAAACATATGTAATTTTCAAATCTTTTGAGGAAATAAAGAATATCTATCTATCTATCTATCTATCTATCTATCATGTGTAAGAAGGGAGAAACGTAAAATATCGTACAGACAACAAAGTTGGTGCTGCGTATTTAAAAAGACATCATCTAAATCATCGCAATATTTTCGCAAATGATTAAATTTAAAATACAGGCGCCATACGAAATACAAGCATAATATGCTGCAAGGGCTACTGAGTTTTACTCCTGCAAGAGTTGTTTCCCTTGAATACTTCAATTGTAGTGTCTACAAGTAACAACAAATATATATTTGACTTATATACCGTAAGTTAAATCTCGGACATAATTATTAATTAATGTAATCTAAGTGCGTGACGTATTTACTGGGACTTCGGGCGTGGGTTCGAATCCCGCATGGGACTCGGCCCGAAAAAGTACAAGACTTTGTACTATTTAAGGTAGTGTCATGCCAAATATAACCATGTTATACACAATATTTGTTCACACATGTAACAGTTGTTGAATAATGGGATGAGCGTTGAAATAATTTGTGAAAAGATTCTGAACAAAAAAGATCGATGCATTGGATTCGAACTGAAATACTCACAGCCATAGCAGCGTAAGTTAGGGCGATTTTTGACTGGAAATTTAGAGTTACCTCCCTTAGACCAATCTGGCATCCAAACTTTCACGCATAAGGTGAGATTGTAGTAGGCGTATCATGATTGTTAGTGTAAATAAACATAAATTAACTTATTAGAAAATTAGATTGTCATTCTGCTAATGAAGCCTGCATAATGATAACAAGAAGCTATTGAATGCAGCGATGCAGGTTCAATTGAAAAACATTCCATTGATGATAAAATCAAGGCTTTCCTGTTTAGGGGTCCTGTTTAGTTCGTGGCTTCTTTCTCAAATCATATAGAATGGCATCTTCTATAACTTACTGCCAATATGTTATTTATGCCGTAACATCGCCAGACTCAAGTCCATTTGGGATATCTTACTTGAAATAGAATTACTAAATGTCATACAGTGTCCCCACTATGAGAAAATAAAACAAGAAATGCACAAAAACTGCTGTTTGTATTCATTTAGATCTAATCAGTATACTTTTTGCAGTCCGGTTTTTGAAAATGCAGCTAGAAAACTTCAGAAGAAAAAAATTGTATCAGAGACTCTCTAACCAGAGGGACCTGCATCTCCAAGAACTCTCTCTGTCATCATCCAATGCACATGATGACTGTCATGAGTTAATCACCACGCACAACGCTCTGGTGTATCTAGGTTTTTGTTGTAAAATCAACATTTGACCGCAGACAGTCCAACACCACTACGAGAGACAAATTTCGGTTTCATGCAAGGAGATCAAATTGAATTTAGCAATAGATGAATGCTTTTATGATGCGTTTCTAACAAACTGGTATTTAGGGGGAATTATTCAGCATGTATACAGTGCTGTCTGGTAATGCTACTGACCTAAGAGATAACGGACCCTTTATACCAGTAAAGTGGGCGGGATAGCGCAGTGGTTAGCGCGGTCGGCTTCGGATCAAGAGGTCCGGGGTTCGAATCCCGCCAGGGGCAAGGCAACTTTGTTTGCAGTAGAGAACTGTTCTACATGCAGTAAGGTTTGGGTGCAATGCTACACTGAATTTCAGTGCAGTACCACCCATGGTTCGCTAGTTCCAGCAGGTTTCACCGCAATGCATAGCCACATGGCGTTGCGGGCTTTCTCCCTGCCATAATACTAGCAGCCGCGATATAAGTGAAATACTCTTGAAAGTGGCGTTAAACTCCAACTCACCTCACCTTACCTATACCAGTAAAATATTTCACATGTGAAAAATTTATTTCAAGATGAAAGTTTAGGCTTTTAGTAATCATATAAATGTAGAAATTTTAAGTAGAATTGTTAAATGCATTGACACTGAAAGTAATCAGATGACTACCCCCCTAATTTCATTGGTCAACAAGTGTAGGCTAAAGATACGCAGTCAGTTTGACTACACCATTCACTTCCAATTTTACGAAAACTATGAATGTTTAAAGTGTTCCCAGAAGCTTATGAAAGGACTAGTAGATAGTAGTCGAAGTATTTGGTTTCCTTTGACATTTGCTATGTGAGAGAGCAAAATGTTTTATGATGTCTTGTTCGTTATGATTTTTGTAATTTGTCACTATTTTGATCAATAAACATCATTCTAAAAACTTTTACCTACTACAAACAATGCAATATCTTCTAAAATTTCCAAAAGAAACAATAATTGAAGTCGATACACTCTCTATGTTTACTTTATGTTGTATTTGTGGCAGTGCGTATCTTAACCCTCCACTATATCACCCCTGGGACACTCCATCTGAGAAATCTGTATTTAAATTACCAGCCTTTGGCCAGCGTGAGGCAATCAAACTGCTACGTAGCTTGGACCAACGAGCCAATGACACTTCATATCACCTATGGTAGTTGCAAAGCACACACCTCATGGGCGCTGTCATTTTGTTAGCCATCTGTTACTGGGTAATTCCCTTGACCATTTCCGTCTTATCCTATCGAACATTTTCATTGGTTACAGATTTTGTCAAGCAGACCAAGGGTTGGTAATTTGAGTACATATTTCTCTGATAGAGTGTCCAAGGGGTGATATAGTGGAGAGTAACGGACCATATTATAAAACCCTGGGTAACCGAGGATAGTAGAAATGGTGATATAACTGAGGATAGTAGAAATGGTGATATAACCGAGGATGGTAGAAATGATGACATAACAAGCTTTAGTCCCCCATTGTATCTTGTATCTGTGAGTAAAGTATGAATTACTTTTCTTATTCAGTTACTGAATACAACTTCCTTACTGTTTCAGAAAGATGTTGGAATCAAAGACAACCTGTCAAGAATGGAAACATCTTATTCTAAAGGCAATGTGTCGAAAACACGTGAAGCGGTGGCGGGAAATCGTGTTGGACTTACTGTGTGTAGATTTGGGACTCAAACCAGCGTTGCTATGGGATTATGCTAGTATTTCAGAAGAATCTATGGAATTTTTTCTAACTGAAGCTAAAAAATATAATTTGTTAAGTAATTCACTGAGACTAGTTGTTATAGAATCTGATATGATTCTCCTCAAAGATTATCCCCAAGAGGATCGTAACTTGATTATTCCTGATAGGGAGAATTCAAGGAATAACAATTCAGAAGGAGATTATCAGAGTAAAGACAATTTCAAGGAAGATAATCCTAGTAATCCTAAAGAAACTAAGGATCATCTTGATGGAAATAAAGCTGACAAAAATCAACCTTCATATCTAACGGACGGACATGAAGTAAGATTCATTGACGTCACATATACTCTTACACAACCAAAACTGGCGGATGTTGAGTCAATACATAAAAATTCAAAAGTTTATTCTTCTATTTTACGAGGAGCAAGAAAAGTGAGTATTGAAGACAATAACTTCAACCCTACTTCCTTATTTGGATTGTTGTTGGGTTACCCAATCGTATACTGGTATGATATAGATGTCGATACAGGAAGTAACTGTCTCTCTTATCAGCCAATGAGAGTCTTCAAGCTGACAGGTAATTTAGGGGAATTCCCTAAGGAGAACCTTGGACTGAAATCGCACACTGTGTTTTCTTTCAGTGTGCCTGAATGTGTTATTGGTGAACTGGGAAGTTTGGTATCTCAATGGAAAGAACGACACATTAACAACGAAAAATGGAGGCCGTTGTTTGATGCTCTTCAGTTTGAGGAGGAAATAAAGTGTCTTCCTAGTGTTTGCTTATGATAAATTAAAAATTGTCTTGTATGTTAGACAGAATAAACTACTTGTTTTTACAGATCTTTTTGCGCGAAATGACAAAATAACAAAAACAATAATAACAAAAGCACTGCTGAACAATGACACTGTTACTTGAAATAGTGCTCAACAATGCTTGATGTTACTGAAAAACTCTGTAGAAACTTACTAGGAATGTTGTAATGTTGAGGCTACATGTATTTGAAGAATCTTTTGTTATCATATACCAGTATACCCGGTATGTATTTATATTTTGGAGAAATTGAGGTTTGAATAAATTTTTCATCTTCTTTTTATTTTCCTTTTCATGTTTTCTCTGTGTAAATTGAGTTTGAAATATCAAATTTTATTTCAGGAAATGATTTTTTCTATCTTCTCTCTGCAGGTATAACAAAATATTTCTTGAAACAATTATTGACAAAAATCTTCATCCTATGATTATTCTACTTTAATTGATGGTCATTTATGAATTATTCCCTTCAGTAATTCAGCAGCTTGAATGTTAGTCAAAGTTCCATTTACAAATTGAAGACTATTTCCTGATTGGGAGAAGATTCCTAAAATCTGGAATTGTGCCTGAGTTGTCTCCCTTAGACCAATAAACTGCTTTCAAGAGTATTTGACTGGAGGGAAATTTTGTTTTTCTTTCACGAGATAATAGTGTTTCAACCCTTTCTCTCTCTCTGTAGAAGGTATTCATATAACTCTGAATGTGTTAACAATCTAAGTAAGTGAAATGATTCTTTGTAAGAGTCTTCACTGCATAATTATTCTGAAATAGTTTGTTATTCTTCAATCTCGGATTATTTCCTCTCTCCTTGTGGTTTCAGTAAACTGGTCGCTCTGAATTACATTTCATTAATTAATACAGCAGCTTAATTGTTAAGTTTGTAACAAGTAGATAACTGTTTATTGATTTTGAAGATTCCTGAAGTCTGAGGGTTGCTGGTGAGTTGTCTCTCTTAGACCGATAAGATGCCCTCAAGACTATTTGACTCGAGAGGAGCTTGATAGCGTCATCAGGATTATTATAGTAGGATACAGCACTACAGAAATGGTGTTGCAAGTAGTTTGGCAGGGAGAATGCATTTGCATTCTTGCCATGTGCGTATAATTCATGGTCTGCATAACTAGTACTTCCTCTATAAAAGCTCCGGAGGTTATTATTCTATACCAAATAAAAACTTATGCAGTGGTTTAAGGAAACGTTCTGTCAGAGTATTTTTTTTATGGAAACGACCTTCAACGGGACATTCCGGTTTATACATATAAAATTATAATAGATTAACAGTAAAATTTTGGTTACTTGAGATATGACTACGAATAGTGTACAATTGTTTTTGGAAAATAAAGACAATGGGAACTAATTAAAGTCATTCATCGGCCCGTCATTCATCGGCTTGATGATAAATTGAGAATCTCACCCAAGTGTCTTCTTATATCAAATATATCAACACGAGTTGATAAAAGTTACAAATATCCGAGGCTTGCCAAGGATATTTTTACTTTTATCAATGAGTGTTGATATATTTGATATCAGAAGACACGAGGGTAAGATTCTATTTATCATCCAAAATCATTCTTATTATGTTTCAATGAAAATAGTGTACATCTCTGAGCACAGATCTGCCATTTGACTTGCAATGCGGTGGTCATAGCATTGTGACGTCATCATGTTTATGACATCATAGTATTGTGTTGTCATTACTTGAGGATGTAAAAGTATTGTGATGTCATGTAGTTGACGGTGACAGGGCATTGTGCAAAATCTACTCCAAAAATGATATCTCCTAGGAGATATCGCTTGATCTCACACAGGCAATATCTCCTGTTGAACACAATTTTGGATGATAAAAGTTTCTTCGATCCCTGTACATTTCATCAGATTCTACTGTGATTTACAAAATTATTATGGATGAAAAACTGTTCCTATATATTGTTAGTGACACAGTATAATTAAATATATATATTTTTGTCCATATTAAACCAGTTTAGGTGTGAGAACAAAAGGTCATTTGTCACATATTTTCCTTTTTCCAAGTGACATTGGATTTTAGAAGTTACCTCCCTTTGATCACTGTCTGAGATTGTTGGACTGAGGTGGCGCTTTCCACCTTGACGGACACTATAAGAATAATCAACAAGTTGCGACGAATTACGGATTAACTGTCCAGAGTTAATTATTGTGATAAACTCCGAGTTTTAGTGAGGAGTTTGACATAATAATTCACGAGGGACAGATAATTCATAATTCCAAGCAACAAGTTGGTTATTATTTTATTTGCCAAGTTCATTTTTATGAGTAAAATTAGAAAAACAACCCGTCACATCACAATCTTAGATTAGACTGTAAAATACAAATTGTATATTCATACACGCACATCTAAATAGTTTGCTACAAACGCTTTTTTTTCAGTAAGACACTGATGTTATTATTATACCCCCGACCTAAAAAGGTCGGGGGTATATAGTAATACCAATGATTCCGTCCGTCCTTCTGTCTGTCCGTCCTTCCGTCCGAAGACAATTTTTGTCTGATCGATTACAGAAAAACTATTCATCTCATCCTTTTCAAATTTGGTACATGTCTTCTTCACCACTAGGAAAGATGCAGTGCGAAGTTTAAACCGAATTGGTGAATTTTTGTATTTTTTTAACTTAGTCAAATTCTGAACATTTTTTGTCCAATCGATTACAGAAATACTATTCATCTCATGTTTTTCAAATTTGGCACATGTCTTCTTCATCACTAGGAGAGGTGCATTGCAAAATGTAACATGCTTTGGTGAATTTTTGAATTTTTGGCAATTTTTTTACTTTATCAAATTCATAGCTAGAATGAATGAAGCTACTTCTGTGTTGTGATTTGTTGACTTCATCATTTTCTTTTTCATGTAACTTTCATCAAAAGCTACTTCTGTGTTCTTGTTGATTTTACTATTTTATATTTCCACTGGTTATATTTTGGGAAAAGTTAAATTTTCTGTCCTTTCAGCCATAAACTGCTGTATATCTCTCACTGTGCCTTCAGGGGTGTGCTTCCATGTACCTGTTGTTTAAAGTCACTAGAATGAATCATTATGATGGATTAATTTTCAAAATAAAGTTGAAATCAGTGGTAATAGGAGTAGTGTATTATGTTACCCATACCTTTTCAAGTTACTATTATTCCTATTTTTACTTAAACCACCTTTTTTACATGAAGATCGAGACTTGTCCCACCCTTTTCACAAACAGTTTAATCTTAGCAATTACATTTCATAGCTTATCAATCCTTAGGTGTGCAGACACCTCTCTCTTTAAGTAAAATAAAATTGTCAAACTTTAACAGTCAGGGGTATTAGTGAGCCACGCTCACCTTTTTGCTTGTTGTTAAATGTTATTCCCAAAAAGTATTTCGGACATAATAAACAACTTGTAAATATTATTGCAAAATGAGAGAAATTTAGTCAAAGAAAAACCAGCAATCGCTCAGTTGCAATGCAAGATAGGAATGTAATTACGTCACTAAATGATGTCATAGTTAATGACGTCACGGCAGTTGCTGCTTCGCCTTGCAAATTTACTACTATAATTATGGCCTCGGAAACATAAAATCAACATGCTTGAAATTGTTTATCTATGTGATTTAGCTGAAACAGGACAGGTAAGCGATTCATGAATGGATGTAAAGTAGTTCCTTCAACCAATCAAAATGCAAGTTATATTTAGAAAAACTGTAATCCCAATGACCATTATGAAAACTTTAATACCTGGCATATTGTTACTCGCATGGGTAAGAATCTGCATGTGACGACTCTAACCTCATTGAGGAAAGCACCTCCCCAGACCATTTATACCCCCTTCATTGACCGTGTGAAGCCGCCAAGATGTCTACATCACCTAACAAGAAGCAATCCTACACCTTCTACCTTGTTCTCAGTGTAAATTGTCTGTGAAGGAAAATGAGTCTCCCTAAATTTTATTTTATTAATACGTTGGGTGGTACCCTACTCCCCCTCAGATTGACCTTTTTATGCTACAAAGGATCACGATTAATATGATGAGTGGTTTGTTAGTCAACATCTCACTTCTCCAAAAGACGGATGGTGCATTAAGTTCATTTTCAGGAGATAGGTAGTGTATGCATAGCATGTGTGCTTATGATGTTCTCCCCTCGCATTGCAGTTGAAATCTCATCAGTAAATAGCATTGAATCCGTGTAAAAACCAAGTATTTAAATGATATCTACAGCATATCTTTAATGGGTTAATAAGTGAGATCAAAACAGACTACAAGGATTTGTTTGGGAAGTAAGCCCTAAGGGAAAAATTTGGTGGGGGATTTCGACCCTCCAAACTTTCCCTCTTTCTCAAACAAAACTTTGGAGTGTGTTTTTATCCTTCACTTCTATACCAATGCCAATGCACTTTCCTTCTTGGAGCATCAGCAATCAGCTTTTTGAGAAAGCTATCAGCTCCCATATCCTCTGTGAACTCCATGAAAAGATATTTTTGAATTTTTTAACATCAACATGGTAATTTCAAACTAAAGATGAATGCCCTACAGATGGTGTGCAAAGTCATCCCCCTGTATAAAGGGCGCCTTATACAGTACCGAAGTGCTGTACACCTTTTGATATGTCAAATTTCTGACTTAATGAAGTCGCAGCATGGTTGATTTCCATTCAAAGACCTTCGACTCGCTTCAACTGCTCACTCGCTGTTGTAAATCATAGCTCGTAGTATGAATAAAAGACCAAGGCAGAAATTGTTTTACATAGTACTCTTTATTTTGGACTAACTTCTACACACAGAGGGCTTCACGACTGGTCATACAAACATCAACATAACAGTACAAGACAAGCATCACTAGAAGCAGCCCAGATCACCGACCGACCGACAAGACGAGACAAGCCCGGCGGCCGGTCAATCTGCGGCATAGCTACACTGATATGTACACTTCCACTGAGTGAGGTGCTGGAACATAGTAAAACAGGCTTCTTTAATAACAAATCAAATTAAACTTGTTTCAGGTAATAGTGTAATCCTCGCCACAAGAGTGGGCGGCGACCATCGCGGTCCAACCCCATCTGAGCAGACTGTCCGATTGATTAAGTAGATCTCCGAACTGACCTTCGAGAACATCTTTCTATGTATATTACATGATATGGTAAGAGTCGGTAAGTACCGTTTGCAATGTATTTAAGTAGTTTTCAATAGAGGGCCTAGCTTATACGAGTTGTTTAACTAATGATTTCATATATTAAGATGCTTCACCATCTTTAATCATTTAAGTATATGAATATCTCAAATCTATTTAAATATACAAGATGTATCCAAAGCATGCTCGGATTAACCATCCAATTAAAACAATAAAGATATAACAGTAAATGAGATCATAGTTAAGTACTGACATGAGTGAAACGCTAATTTGTGACTTGTGACGCAGAAATATATATATTGTCGAGGTTCCCTGGGTAGGATAAAGATTAGACAGTCTACACAGATATGGCCTTAAAATCAAAACACCGGTAAACAAACCACAAATCACCCTGGTGATGAGACTGATGTCAACATTGTCATGGAAACTATTTAAAATGTGTCAAATTTTCAAATGTTTTTCTTTCAAAGACTCCTGGTCAAATGATTCATTTATTTTTTTTAAATTGTTTTCTTATTTGTTGTGCTGGTTTCCCTGACAATGTTCACATCCAACGAATCATCACCAAAGAGTTGACAAAACAATAAGATCTATAACAAAAGTTTTCAAAACTAAACAACTAAATAAATTCTAAAAAAATAATCTTGAGACAACGTTGGAATGAATTCACTTACTGTCGCCTAGGAGACAGTGGTTAAGAGAGGTTAGAACTCAACTTGGCAAACAGTAGAACTAGAATCAACCGTGGAATGGAGTCAGTGCCCGCCCAAATCCAACATGTGGCATAAAAAAAGCGCCAGTTCGGTTTGCGGCAGCATGACAGACTAAACAAGTGCTTTAAGTAGAATATATAACAGAGCAATATCGCTGAGTACAAAGCATAACACTAAATCAATGTCTCTACTGTAACACAAAAACTAACGGTTCGATCGCTATATACAAATTACTATAAAAAAACAGAATGGTGGTAAAAATACAACCTATCGTGGTAGAGCTGTAGCATTAATTGCACACATTATTTGACAGAATTCTAGACAAGACAGATCACACTAATAAGGAAGACGTCTTGACAAAATATACATGAGAGGCTCCTCTACCCTCGGCTTGCCCCAGATAAGAAATGGCCTCCTGCGGTTGAGGGTGGGGCAAGACAAGGGGAGAGACAATACCACGTGTGGTTATTGGGGAACAAAACAGACTACTGTAACGACATGAGACAGCCTTGGCTGCTTCTTAACACAAGGGAATACTTAATACTGGCAGTCGTCTAAATAATCAATTCCTAAGATTTGGCCAATCTTAAAAATTTTGATTTGATTTTCATAAAAAATTTGACAAGTTATGTTTTTTGAGTATATACGAGCACGTGAAAAAAATTAAAGTCAAAATGTGAACGTTTTTAGCACATAAGTAAATGTTTCCAAGCACTTTTGGTCTTTTGTAAAATAGAATTCAAGCACTTTATGTTTGCTTTGTCTTCCAAGGTATATCAGAAAATAACCTGACTACGGAAAATACGTCCGAAGACTTGTGGCCGGGGGTCCTAGGAACATACGTACAACAATTCAACACTCAGTCTCTCACAACATTCTCCAATCAAATCTAAAGGGAGGTAATCCCAGCTACAAACATACATTGAAGACAATAGAATTTGAGATTCTAAAGACAATAAATGCACCTTTGGAATACAGTTGGTTTTTTTGGCAACCATGCCAGTGTTCCGGATGGAAATAATCGTCTAAATGCACACACAAAATGGAAACATGATAAGATAAATATCAAGGTTTTATCCTTAGAAAATAAATTTAATTTGCAGCAGTGAAAAAGCCTTATACAAGGGATCTATTAGGAAAATAGACCTTAATACTAAATACAGGTTATTGCCATATAACAGCGTCGAGCGTTACGGCCAACCAAGGGCCGCAACTCCGGACGTAGAAAAGACTTCTTGTCATAACACTCCTCAGTATGTCGTTCTCAACTTAACTGTCCGGGTTTCGACAAAAGGACTCAACAATTCATGCATACTTGGAAGAACTCTTGGAATTTTAAAAAAATTTCAACTCAACTAGTTAATTTACAATGCAAGACCTCGCCTGAAATATATTACGCTTGCCAATATAACAAGTCTTCATCAACACTGTGTGATGCTTTACATTCATTTACAATACTCCAGTCAGTTAAGTCGACCTTCCAATATTCGCACACCATCAAATTAGAGGAAATCGAAATTCAACAACTAAAATAGTTTCAAGTTCCCAATCATTTTTCAAGACAAATTTTGTACAAAGGTGAAAAAGGAATGATAGTCTCGAGTTTAGACTGATTTAAAAATACTTTCGGTCAATTTTGATGTAAAAATTGTGAAAAAGTCAAACCTACTGACATTTTGGTTCAAGTGCATAATGAGACAAAAGTTGAACAATAAATGATCTTTAAAAAGTTAGACCATGGAAATATTGCTTAGAACATGTTAAAAATACCCAACGGAATATTTCTCAAAAACATAAAAACAACAAAATTACATGAGACAGACACTCGTAACATTAAAATAGATTCAATTCACTTCTGATGTCAAAACCCGGACACAGGCATACGTCCATTATAACATAATTCATATATTGCAGAAGGAAAAAATATCAATATTATTTTACAGATTGCGTTATCATTTGCATACATTAGATTCAGTGCTTTTAGCCACAAAATTACAATCTTAAAGATAAATTCCTCAGACAGACTTTGAGCCTAGTCTTTTGCCATACACTTGCCCCACGCTTGCAATCTTGAACCTGTTCAGTTTACGATTTCTGTTTTTCCTCCAAATTCGCAAAGTGTCTGAAGGTCGCATTTGCGTGCGGCATGAAACTTGCTTTCGATATAGTCCCCACCCGTCTTTTTAGTTTATCACAACCCTTTAACTAAACTTAACGATATAACCGCATCGACTTCTGTGTAACTGGCCAATCGTGTCTCCCATTTGATGGTAAGTCTCACGCTATTTGGAATGGACAGATTTCGCACGCAAATACAACCCTCACACCTGTAGTATGATCCCCGAACATCAAATGTCACCAGCGTTTTGATCATATCAAAATAACATCAAGCCAATACGTAATATTTTTTACACCACCTGTTAAATCTTTCGGATATTGTTCCAGATGTACCAAGCGTGGGGCTCTTTTGTTCAATCTTCTATAAAATCATCAAGGAAAGAATACATTGAAACAATGTAAGGCATTTGAATTTCCGTGGGGATGAACAATTACATCTCAAAATATGCAGGACAAAAGGTGAAGACAATAACTTTGTTACGGCAAATATTTGATCAAGATAGATAGGGAACCACAGTCACACTACACGGTAACACGGCGACACCATTCAGACACGTACACGAAACCCAAGTTACGGTAGGCTGGTCCCTCCATGGAGAGACGATAAATCAGGAATGTGGAACACTTAATGACAATGGCAACTAGCATTAAGTGACTACCACACAAGAGTTATCAGCCCTTTGAAAACATTTTACACAGTTAAATAATACTTGAATGATGCCCTCAGCAAATTAAAAACACGTCCTTCCAAGCATTTTTTCACAACCATGATTTACATTTTAAGTGTAAAAGTTTCACATTTTCAAGGGAGGCAACTCCCAAAGAGCTCAAAGGGAGACAACTCTGTGTTGATAAGAATGACTGAAACTGAGATGTAGGATGAAAAATGGCGTGTGTCGCTGCAAATACAGCAACAACATGTAGACTAGATTGTTTTTTAACGAACACATCAACCGGTTTTGGTGGGAATTAAATTGCACGTCTCAGTCATGACTAACTTTCCTAGATCTGGTTCTCTAACAAAGGATAAACTAACAAAAAACAAGCTCAATCTGGGGACAACTTTGGTTTACAAATAACCAATCAACATGGCAGTGGTCCAAGAATTCAGTCTGGCCGCAAGCGAAATATCGGTTGTCCAAATCTCAACCCAGACAAACGGAAACATACAGTATATATGACTAAAACAAAGTCTCATACATTTGCAAATAAAAGACAGAATATACAAAGTCAAACAAATAACAACAACTAATAATGACACATGAAAACGGCCGAAGGTTGGTCACCAGATGATATCAGCAATAACAGAGGAGAAACGTATGTCAGCAGATTACTCTGGATATGATGGCAGTCAGCATAATGGTATAAATATGTAAGAAAATACTCAAGACAGGCCTAAAATGCCTAAAAAACAAGTCTTTAAGTAAAATGTGTTCCTCGGGAACAATAAGTAGATATGTCCTATGGGTCTACACAACCTACAAATGAATATAAATGCAATATGTAATTTCAAAATGGCAGTTGTTACAAGAAATGTCAATCTGGTCCAGCTAGGACAGAGTGATTGTTCTAAGCTTTGGCCTTTTAGCTGTTGATGAAAACAAAAAAAATGAGATTCAATTCTGTAATTGAACACAAGCAGTGATGATGAAATGATTAAAAATATAAAAAAAAAGTTCGTACTCTTTGGGTGGGATGTGGCCGCTCCAAAATTCGGAGCAGTCTTTTGGATTTATTTGGATGTTGCGAAAATGATGTAATTTGGGACAAAAAAGATATGTGGTTTATTTGACCCGAACAATCGAGGCATCTTGGTGACCAACCCCGAACACAACCAACAACTGATGATAGATGAAGAATAAGCACCGGTACGCTATTTGGGGCACCAAATAACATTGGGACATTTCAGTGACCACGACACTTGATAACAAAAATGATAGCAATAATACAACGGGTGGGATTGGATTGAATCGGATCGAGTCGGTTGGCCAGCGTTCCACCTCACATCTACGACTAGGAGGATAATGGTGTAATGATGAAATATAATAATAATAATATAATGACGACGGCAATAAGGTATCATTGACTTTTGTACGTAGGGTATATAGGTGGGCGTCATCAAAATATAATACTAGGATACTCTCAAGCACTATTTTAGACCACAAATGGACCTTTGGCATAGACGGCCATTTTCTCACGAACACGACAGAATACGGACAACAGCCTAAGGAGACTCGGGAACAGGTGCTGTCTAGTTAAAGCTATATCCACATATCAGTCTCAAAATAAGCACATTTTATCATCATCATCATCATCACTATGATTACACTTACAAGACTCAACTTAGACTGCGTGCCGCAGTTTTGATACCCTCAAGGCATAGGAAGTCACAACCCTGGTTGCTAGGTAACCGATAAACTGGTGGTTATGTCCATGGTAACTTCAGCACAGAAAAGGGGGCCCCTTACTTTGACGGAAGACATATACGAGAAATGTACAAACAGGAACGTCAGGGGCCAGAATGAATGAACATCAATTATAAAAATATAATTAACTTTGCTAGCAGTTCAAAAAAGGGGAGATTTTTCACCAAGTTTGCAAATCGAACGATCAGCTGCACCTTTCTGTTGTTATTGCTTCAGCACAGGACAGGGGTGTCGTCATGGCAACGTCAACGTCAACTACCACAAGACCTAGGACAATATGGGAAGGCTATAGGACCTAAAGCGGACCAAGTCGATAAGTCAGGCTTTCTCACAACCATCAAATAGTGTGGACGCCTCTGTCCCTGCTATAATGGCACAAGACACAGTATCCATTTCTCAGTAGAGGGGAGACGGGAGAGGGGTGAGGGGGTGAGGGTGGGGGAGGAGGGGGGAGAGGAGGGAAGAAGGGGAAGAACGATTACAATGCTGGACCCTCCCACCCTTACAGAAGTTTACATCACAAGGTTAGCTAACCCCAAAGATCCAACATTTACAACTTTGGTTTGTGCAAGGTCGTGTGGAATGCTTCGAGCATCAATAGCATGGTATCTCAACTCTGATTGGTTGTCAAACAGGAATGCCTCACTTTGATTGGATGAACAATGATGATGATTTGATTGGTGAATAACAGCTGTCATGGTAACAACAAGTTTGACAAACTTTGTTCGGCCTAAAAGCCATGAAAACAAAAGGAATGGATATGTGAATGTCCAAAATATCTCTAATACTTTGATACTATCAAAATACTTAATCTTGGTCCATTATTTTTGTGACGCAAAGGACGTGTTCAAAAGCGAACACATCATAATATATATAATATATATTATATATATGTATATATATATATATATATAGATGACACAATGAGATATACTGAGATTTCACATTGGAGATATGGCTGCTAGATATGTTATCGCCCTGGTTACGTCGACGATCCAAGATGAGACATGAGTTTTTGGTGGGTACGGTTGTTTGTTGTTGCTCAAGATGTGTAGAATATTCAGTACTGGATATTGCATGCCCAAAACATGAGCACATCATGCACCAAGTAACGAGTACATCAAAACCAATGCACTTTTCTCGAGACAGTTGACAATAAAATAGACAGCACTTGATTTGATCTTCAACAACTTCACAAAAAAATACATGCTGTGACCTTCAACAAGTAAAAGTCTGCTGACCCTAGAGTCCAGTTGACCTCAGAGCACTGCATGACCTTCACCTTTCATGCAGATCCATGACCTTGACCCTGGGGTCACCTCACAACCATGGGAGCTGAACGAGAAAAGTAGTCCAACCTCGATCAGTCCATCACAGAATGTTAACGGAAGCCAGAGAACTGAGGGTCAACCAATGCAAGTCCTAATCCACAAAGGATTTATTCCGCCATGTCCTCCTCCTGAGTGTTGCTTTCTATGACATCTTGGAGCAGCTCGTCGACCGAGTCACTCTCTGCGCTGATGCCCTTCTCTTCGAAATTCAAGTTTGGTACGAGGATACTCAGCATGCGTACCACGTTAAGTCGCAGCATGCGCAGCTTGGCACTGTGCAGACAGTTGGCGCAGTTAGCCTTGTCATGGAAGCGACTGTATTTATCGTGCACTGCGTTGAACATGTGGTCCTTCAGACTTGTCTTCTTGCTCAGGTCGATTGCCCCGCATGTCTCCTCCTGGGCGTTGGGTGTGGGGGGGATTGGAGTGGGGGGGTTCTGGATATTCTGGGTGTTCTGCATGGGGAATGCTGGGGTAGAGTGGAGCTGGCTGGCCGACAGGTGCCCATTGGTGGGAGTCTGGGGCATGGAGCCAGGGCTGCGGTTGTGTGGTAGGTCTGCGTAGTGCGGGGACGCGTGGCCGTTGATGGAGACAATAGGACTAGACCTGCTGATAGGGAGTGGTTGGGAGACAAGGTTCTCCATGCTTGTCTTCAACTCCATGCTCTTGGCGGAGAGATCGAAATTAGCTTGTTGCATGTGTGGTGACATGATGGGAGGAGTGGGCATCTTGAACATGGGCGACTCGGGTTGCATCTGCGTGGCCAGGTAGCCCATACCTCGTGGGGAGCGGGTTCGCTTCTCCTTGATGTAGTAGGACATGATGCCATCGTGCTTGTTGATGATGTGACTCTTGAGACTGTGGCTCTGGCTGTACTGCACTCCACATGCTCCACAGATGTATGGGCGCTCTCCTGTAACACAACACAACACAGGGCATTCAGATGTGTAGGAGATTATCAGTTGGTAAAAACAATTAAACAAATACTTGTAGTGATAAAAATTCTATTAATCCTGGATGTTGATTTGTCTCAAATTGCTAATTTCCAAACGAAAAATCAGTAGCCAAAAGACAAAGTGGTGACCATTAACCACCTAGAATTTTCCTACTTCCTTTTCTTTATCTTTCAAGTTTGGGCTATTGAGTAAGATAGGTAAGATATTCACTTCTTGATTGTACCTAACATGATATGAGCTTTTCAGTTATTTATTGTCTCTTATATTTGCAAAATCAGGCAACTGGTATCCTGAAATCTAGCATTTCTTTGCTATTGTGTATGTTAAAGGGCAACAAACCATGTCTGTGTTAATAATTTCTTACTATTCATTTAAAATGAATGATTTTGAAAAACATATACAATATAAATACACAGAGGATATTTGACATTTCTCATCGAATACATGTATATCACATCAAGTGTAGTGGAAATCTATATTTCCAGGAGTGTCGTAACTTCATATTGACTTAGGGATTCAGTTGTAATGATCAGAGCTCTAAACTAAAAATATTTTGATTAAAAAAAGACACAAAAAAAACTTTGAGGTCGGAAACTGCTGATAGGTGTGGGAATATTTGTCTAACCATTCACCTTGGAAGAAAGTCAGAAAATAGGACAATATAATTTACTCTTCACAAGTCAGTATTAGTAAACCTTACAGGTTCATGCACGGCCAACAAACATTTCTCACACACACACTACAGTGGACCAAGCAGCCAGAGCAGAATAGTGGACATAGATGGGGGGAGATGGGATGAGAAGTAAGGCAGTTGGGGGAGAGAACTGGGGGGGAAACGTGGGGAGGAAACGTGGGGAGGGATGGGGGAAGGATAGACAGAGAATTGGGGAAAATTTGGAGAAAGTGGCGAGTGAGGAAAAAATAAAGAAAATCAATTTGACCAGTGGTGAAAAACAAATTAAAGGTTATCACATGACTGGTAAAAACAAAGGAGGAGCAAAGGAGAGGAGGAAAGGAGGGATGTGGAGAGGAGGAAAGGAGGGATGTGGAAAGGAGGAATGTGGAGAGTAGGAAAGGAGGGCTGTGGAGAGGAGGAATGTGGAGAGGAGGAAAGGAGGGATGTGGAGAGGAGGGATGTGGAGAGGAGGAAAGGAGGGATGTGGAAAGGAGGAATGTGGAGAGTAGGAAAGGAGGGCTGTGGAGAGGAGGGATGTGGAGAGGAGGAAAGGAGGGATGTGGAGAGGAGGGATGTGGAGAGGAGGAAAGGAGGGATGTGGAGAGGAAAGGAGGGATGTGGAGACTGGAGAGGAGGAAAGAATGGATGTGGAAAGGAGGGATGTGGAGAGGAGGAAAGGAGGGATGTGGAGAGGAAAGGAGGGATGTGGAAAGGAGGAAAGGAGTAAAGGAGGGATGCGGAAATGAAGAAAGGAGGGATGTGGAAATGAAGGGTTGCACGGAAGGAGGTAGACAAAGGTGCACTGTCAGCAGTTTCTCAGCATCATAATAACTACAATGTTCCCTAAATAAACAGGAATGTAGGTTGACATGAACAAGCAACACGTTGACGCCAAATACCAGACAAATGCAAAATGAACCAAGAAAACTGTTTGGTAAATATATATCTGACCCACGGTTTTGTGGCAAACCTAACATTTTCAAAATAAATATCACGACTTTGTCACTTGTTTTTAAAAGTCCAAACCCTTTTCTCAATGAAAATTAAAGTGCAATAAACTTACAACTATAACATCATAACGGAGAAATCGTTTGCCCAAAAAAACCGAACACTTTTGAAAAATATAAGAACAGAAAATAATGTGTTTGATGTCTAAAAAAAAAACACCAACATTTTGATGGCATTTTGATTCTTGTGGAAAGGTAGAAGTCTTATCAACCATTAACCTATGAACATAATCTATAATTACAGAGGAAATCAAGGGGAGGTTACTCTTGAGGGTAAACTGCTAACCACTAATAAACAATTTTTTTGTGTTTTTCTCCAATTCTAAAATCTGTAAGTCCGTTGCTGTCTAGAAAATGAGAATTAAAATCCAGAGGTAATGTTCACACTAATAATTACCTAAATACAATTAACTTTGAGATCAAATTCTGATGACCTGATGAGGACAATAGGTTTTGGGCACTGACCTGTGTGTATTCGAAGGTGGACGTACAAGTTGCTCTGGTGCTTGGTGGTGTAGGGGCAGTGTGTGCACTTGAAGTACATGTCGGTGTTGTCCGTGCGTCGGACCCGCACTGGCCCCTTGCCCTGGTGAGTGTTCTCTATGTGGTTCTCGAGGTTCTTCTGCCGCCGAAATGTCCTCTCACAGTATTGGCACTTCAGGTAGTCCTTCTCTACCTCAGCAGCTATTTTAGATTCAAATGGAAGATATTTACGCGCAAGGCTGTGGTCCAGTGGACTTGGCGGAAAGGGGAAGAGCGGCAGACCATTGAAGGAACCGTGGAACCAACTGTTGATCTTGGAAGCTGCGTACGCATGGGGGGAGAAAGCAGTTTCACTGATATTGGAAGCCATGGGCATAGAGGAAGGCATGCCTCCACCGACCGAGACGGGTGGGAGAGGCTGGTTCTCTTTCTGGTGCTCAAGATTGTCAATGACGTGTGGTGGCAGCTGTGGGATAGGGAGACCGTTGTAATGGCGATGTTCAGCTTCCAGATGCTCGGGCAGTGGTTCCGACAAGTGCGGATCCAAGTCTTTGGTATCCATGTCCTGGCAGCTCATGTCTGTGGAGCCTCCGTCAACTTCATCTGCACCTCCACGCGCCATGTCGATGGTCAGGGAGCCGTTCATCATTTCTTCCTCACTATCCTCACTGCAGTATGTGTCAGTAGTCTTCATTCGCCGCACAATATCCTCCAAGGTCGGCTTGCGACGCGACCTCTGCTTCTCAGGGCAACTCTCGACAGACCGTGGACTATTGCTGCAGCCGGTCTCCAGATCTGCGGCATTGTGGCCGAGTTCGGGCGGTGACAGTGACGGAGTCTCAGGCAGCTCTTCGGCCGACTGAGGGTTGTTATTGCTTGAAGCTGTGATGACATCATCAGCGGTGGGTTTGACGACCATCTTGATGTTGGTGACGTCTGCTGCCTCTTCTTGGAGCTGTGGTTCGGGGGACGAGGGTTGAGCTAGGGCTGGCTCTGACTCGTGGCTGGAGGACTCCACAACCATATTGCTGCTGGGCTGAAGGCTTCGGCTGTCTAAAACGGAGGAATGCAAGGCGGAGGTGAGCGAAACGCTGGTGTGCTGTGCTAGGGCGTTCAGTGAGAGACTATCGCAGGGTGTAAGCTTTTCACTTGTGGGCAGGCGCGCTGGAGACTCTATTTCCATCATTGTGAAGGCTTGCTAGTGTGCGTCACTGACTGTTGGACCATTCTCCTGCAAAACAAAGAACACAAGAATCAGTAACGAAAAACAACATACAGTAAGAAAATCATGCAAACAATTTTGCAAGACAAGTATTACCAAGATTTGCCCGTTCCCAGCTGAAGGTCAAATAGATCTTAAATCATTGCCTTTCAAGAGTAAAATAACATAATAAATTCTAGAAAAAACATGGTTCCTGATTTTATAAGCATGATACCCTAACCTTCCACTCAAGTAAGTTTCGTCTCTCATGAATATATCAATTCCTTGAGAAGAATTAATTCAGAATAAAACTCAACAGAATGAAAACATGATGACATCCAGTATTACAATGTCTCCATGCCAGTTTCTTTCCTTACCGATTAAATAGCGTAACTATATCTAAGAATCCCAACTAACCGAAATCCAACAAAGAGATATTCTATAACTGTTAACCCGGTGGGAGCCAGGGTGCAGATAAGTTGGCGACAAAGTGTGTACAATATACAAGAGCAGCTGCCATCTGTCGGGTCCCAGATATCGTCACTAAGTCAGCACAGAGCTAATACAGAAGGAGATATAAATCTAGCAACAGTCTACGGTTACTATAGTATCCTGGGTATCAGACGATATGCGGCCAGATAGATATGTGCCACCATGTAGTGGATGCTGTTCGTTGCCAACCGGTTCTTATCTCTATACATCAGCGTACACTACATTACACCCTGATAAACTGTCCACACGCTACCGCAATTATCATTAAACAAACAGTCTTTCCAATCAAATTAAGAAATTGATTTTTACCAAGTGATAAATCTGTTGATGTGGGGGTTGCTACCCGGTGAAATGGTCATACAAATAAAACTGCCACTTACCCACGTAAATGAAATATATTTCTACCATTCTTGGTCGTAACTGAGTCAACTGTATTCCTAATAGGAGCCATTGTGACTTGTAATAAAATATATTTTTAACGATGTCGATGACATATTTGACACTTTTGATTGATGTTATTCATCTTGTCAGAATATTGATAAGAGAATTTTCATAAGTAAATTATTCAAATTCGAAAAGTTCATAATATTCTTTCATACAATTTTGGTGTTCAAATTAGTATCATCGGGAATATCACATCATTAATTTCTGTAAATGAAGCTGCCACTTGTTTTTGTGAATGTGATGTTTCCAACGAGTGACGAGCATTAATCGCATCTCTACCAGTTTTGCTTTAACTTCATGCAAGGTGATCAATCAGTAAGATATTTACGCAGACATTTCACATTTCAATATCACTTACTTTCTGACATAAACAAATTATGCAAACAGAAATGCGAAAATGTGATATGGTAAACAGAACAGAGCGTATTTGGTAGTCAAATTAGACAAATGTTTCAACTTACAAGGAATATCATTAAATGAGCAACTAATATACGTGAAATACGCAAAAAAATCAGCTGATTTGGCATAACAAAAAATTGCCACGATAATGCATATGCCATTTAGATTGATCGGAGGGTATCAAATTGTTGATAGCTTTGACGAGGTATTATTTTTTCAATGAAGAAAACCAACTGATTTCTTCAACTTGTCAAAATGTGATTTATCATATTTGAGCTGTTATTGTATGCATAAATGTATATATTTTTTATAAAGACAAACTATTCAGTGCAAATATCCTACCATACATTTCTTAATATTTGAAGAGACAAAAACAATTGTTACTGAATGGATGGTTTGAAATATTTGTAGCAGTTTACAAGCAAACAAAGCGTCTTTTTATAAATAACCTCTGAATAAGAGAATCGATTCATATTTCAAACTATAACTTGATTATAGAGATATTTGACAGACATAAATTGACAATTTTCGAGTTAAATTAAAATTATGTTTTAAAAAAAAACCTTTAACTTATTCAGGTCTTCATACAAATTAAACGATTTGTAAAATGACAAATGTCCAATATGACAATACGACATTTAAACACTTTTCTAAATATAAAAGTGTTCCAGGGTAAAATATACCATTGAGCTAGCTTCAAAGCTGATTTTGACAGAGTTATCTCCCTTTCACTACAAGATAAATGTGCCTTGTGACACTGTGACAATGAAAGACCTTTACAAATGAACTTTAAATTACGATCTCAAAACTTTCAACAAAGCCAAACAAACATTTTTTATTTAATAACAAATTTTAATATTGGTATTTTGATATTTTTATTTAATGGCACTTAAAATTTGGAGATACTACACAATTGCAAGTTCCTTATCTGTTCAGAATTGATGAAAATCACCTCTCAGCTTATCACAACACTGCTTATAATAAATACTATGTTGTCAAATGCAACCATTACATTGGTCAAATTAGACAATTTGAAATATTCCCCGTCTCTTTAAAAAAATAAGGTACAAAAGTTTTCATGTATAAACATGTCACCATTTGTTTAAATTTGATCAAAATTCAACAAAGACAAAGACATTTAAATGTCAACCTAGGAATCTAATTTAAAAGAAAATACCAAAATAGATTGACAAGGGAAATATTTTTTAAGAGGACGAAGTGCAGGTTGGAACGTGTCAACCGTAAATGAATTCAAGAATAACATGCCTATTGTTCTGCGCTGCGCACTCGAGAATCGTCAAATATTTCATCATATTCCACTTCAGTGCCACACTGCTGGAATTAAAGCCCAAATTTCTCCATCCACTGCTTGAATGGGGAAGAGAAATAAGGTCTAATTAACCAAGATTATGTCAATCGACTTTGAAACGAATTAATCTTGACTAAGAAATTCTGCCAGGGCCTTTCCGGCTTTGATGCAAAAAGCATTTTAAATGAATCACTTAAAATGCAGGGTCCTGCATAGATTTGCTAGTATTAAACAAAGGAAATGATCGCGAGGATGTGTCAGAAACAGTTAGATCAATAAACTCTACATTCACTCCTCACATTGAGTCCCCTTTAAACCCCCTTCCCCTTGAATCCCCCCCCCCCCCCTTTCCTCAAGTTCATCCCCCTCCTCCCTTCCCTCTCCCCACCAACTTAATCTTAATTGCTAAATGCATTGATATATAGGAGTGTTAATATAAAGTGGTGCTACCAGAAGCCAGCATATGCATGATACGTAGAGAAAGGCTTGTTTCTATGGAGCAAGGAAGCAAGCAAGGAGAGATAAGCCAGCATGTATGAAGTGAGGCGGGGCGGGTTTGGTCCTTTGTTGGCAGAGTAAACAGCAGCCATCTGTCCGACTGAAGGAAGGAGGCTGGACCAGGCAGACCCTGTTATCTTATCCTCCATTCAACGCTGTATATCACCCTTCACAATCCAACCTAGCACAAAGACCTTCCATCCATCCATCCATCCATCCCAGGCCATTTCATCCAAATCTAAGGGGGGAGGGGGATGTGATGATGTCATAGAATCAGCGTTAAGCTGTTTTCTTTTTCAGACAAAGCGATCATCGTTCGATTGGTTGGCTGCGTTCAGATTGCGATATACCCTCTTCTCAAAGGTCATCTATTCATTCTTATTCGGAGAGGCTGTGGTGCACAATAATAGCCCCAATCAATAGCACCATTAATAGATTTCGTCAAAGCCTGTGTTTGCCATCAGTAACGTGCCACTTCAAATCTGTCGTTGTGATCAGCAGGCCTTCTTCTCTGTCCCAGCGACCTCTCCGTCGCCCCATCGTGCTGTCACTAACATGCAGGGTGCCGTAATTAGTCAATTTCACAATGGTTAGTGCCACGGAGAAATCTACATTTGATTGACTTGCACATGGCCCTTGTACACTTCCAACAAAGGAACAAAGGATGCACAAAAATAAATCATGCAGATGAAGCAAGTTTGATCAACCTTGAGACACTTTCGGGTAAAAATAATAAAATTTCTCAAAATGACCTTCAATATTGAGTGGCATAAGGTAGTAAATTTCATAAATATAATTCCGAAAAAATCTCAAAGAATTTTTTTAAAGTCAGGAATCGACCTGTAAATTATTAATAATTATTTGTCACACCTGGATGAACAATCAGAATGAATACACGTTAAGTACGAACCTTTTGCAATTATTTACATCATAAGTTCTGTTATAATGATGGTTGGGTCTGCTGTTCTCTCATGTTTTCCAAGCAGGAAAAAGTAAAAGCAGCTTTTAATCTTGGCCAGGCACAGTATTCTGCCTGATTACATGTAATTCATTACTCAAACAATAAATATTGTATGACTTACATCAAAGGCTCTAATGAATACATTAAACCTTCAAAAGCATACCTCATAAAGATATAATTAAGCCAACTTTAACTCCAGGCAAAATTGCTTGAATTTCACTACTTTTAAATCACAAATAATACCTTAGAAACCTCCGACAAAAAATTTAAACAAAAGACCCTTTCAACAAAAAGTAAAATTTAAAAATAATAAAAAAAAGACTTCAGATCGAAATAATAAACAAAACCCCGCACGAATTAACACCTTTTATCAAGCCCATCACTGTGTTAACCATCAAAGAATAGGTATCGGCTTTAACCTGGAAAAAAATTATCAAAGATGCTTTTTGAAATGTTGATAGCATTGAGCGATTGAACATCCCTTTGCTGATAGGGAAACAGTCCTGCAGACACGAAACCAATCCTTCAAAATAGATGAGCATTGCTTTGACGATATATACAACGTCTTAGAACTCATGCAAGCCAAATATGGCAACAATGACCTCTGACCCATCCCATCTGAGTACTGTATCGCAAAACATTTATTGAACAAGACAAACTTTTGACATGTATAAATGATTAATCTTGTTGAGCCTGCAATGACACATGCACGCTGGGTATTTCTAAGTCTCTCGAGCCGATTACACACCGAGAAGAGGCCAGGCCGCGTCCTGGTCGGCCGTGAAACCAACAGACAACGTGAACTGTCGCGCTGGCCCCTGCGATGAGCGACTTACCAACAATCAGTGGTGACAAGACACACAACAATACGGAGACAATGAAGGCAACTCCATGCAATATTAATCGTTATTTCAATATTGAAATTATTTCTTTTTTATATGGATGACAGGATCTGGAATTTTAGATTATCAACATGATAAAATGTCGTAAATTATTTTGAATTTGTTTTGCTTGGGAGTTTTGATTTATTTTATTAATTTTCATCAGCTTTCTTGAAAAAGGAAGAAAACATCAAATATTGAAATTTATTTCAGTTTTTAAATTAATACAAATCTTCTTGTTTTTAAATGAAGTATTAAAAAAAAATGATTTATGATTCTGAAATCTCAAGGGGAAGATAAATTCAACCACATAGGAAATTTCAATTGATATTTCTTAGAAAACAGAACTTTTTAATAAAAAATCATTAGATCTTAGTATACTCATTAACAATTCGAAATCCATGACAGTTCAACTCTACAGTCAAAGTAAAAAAAGTAAGTAGAACCATCTGAAAACATCAAGGCATCAGTTAGCAAATGGTCAACAACTGCCCATTTCTTTTAGACCATCTGTCATTCAAGGCAACACATCCTTCCAAGCCAATAACGACATTATTCTGCAAGTGACCAAAATCAACAAGCGATTCTAATCTACCAATGTGACAAACCCGGTAGTAACAACGTCAATCGGCATTACCTACCAAGCCGAGCGGCCGAGATATGCCGATGCCAGTGTCCTGTTTGCCTAATCAATAACGATATCCGCGGGTCAATCAATTTTCACAAATGATATACGTCCAGTCATTATTTTGTCTACGCAGCCCATAATGATTCATGGTCAATCCCCTTCAACATGATGACTATTTCCAGCAGGACGGTCCAAACGGCCGGTCGCACCGCCGCTAATATCACGCATAAATTGTTATTGTCATATACAACAATAATTATAGAGGCCTGGGCCACGTAGCATATGTATGAGCAACCGTTTCCATATGACTAAATATCCTTCAAACTATGATAACACTGATAATTCTTACAAATTCTGATTAAAATGACTTTATTTAAAATTTGTGTCAATATGTATGCAATTTGTTCCTTCATTACAAAATATCATTTAAGTCATGTGAAGACTAAGGAAGATTTTGGGGTCATTGTCTCTTACTTTTCAGGAAATGACCCTGTTTGCAAATATGCCAAAGTAACTTGTACAATATCTTGGTTCAAAAATATTTTGTAAGATGCACAGCTATCTTTTAAGAGAACATGTAGTAATGGGGTCACTGATCCTCTACTTTTGACGAGGGAGAAGTGACAAAATCTTAATTTCACACACTGCAAAATATGATCAAGTGATGATCGTTTGACTGGCAGTTTCGTACATTTGACAGTTCTTGTACTTGTTTCTTGTCATACATGACACTTATTCTCATCAATTTATACTTTAAAATGGCAATATTCTTTAACCTCCTACATGCTGCAAGTGGCTTGGGTCACCCAAATTTATAATTTTTCTATAATAATGCTATGTAATTGGTGGTCATTGTGAATTATTCAAAATTTTAATTCAACACAAAGACTCAGCCATAATATCAATACATAACAATTTGATAGAAATGACCATCTATGAAATAATCATGAAAAGGTTATTTATCAGCGTTTCACTTATGCAGTCTATCAGCAGGGTGTGATATATCCCAAGCTAACATGCGTTAAATCTAGTATCTTCATCAGAAACTCAAGCTAAATGAGATGTGAACTTTCTTCAATAGTTCTTCATCTACAAGTCAAAGATGTAAGATGTGATTATTTCATCTTGACGTAGATTCCAAGTGACAAGATGAAATGATTGAGGGTTATTCACGTCACATATTCGGATCACGTTCGTCAAGACGGTCCCAGGCAGATATTCCGTTCTGACAGGCAATTTACAAAGCTCGTTTCAGAAACAGTGATGAAAAAGCATTTAATTTCTATACCAACTTTCTCGATATGAAATCAACCTGAGTGAGGCAACATCCCCCTTGTCTAAGGTGAAAACCTGTATGTAATTGAATTGCCGTTCACTCAACTTTTATGTTCAAATTCATCAAAATCTGTCATCATCACTTTTGGGACTTTGACATCCCTTACTTAAATTTTAACGATCTTAATTTTTTTCCTGATAAACTAGCTGTTCAATGACATTGACGAAGATGCTCGACATATTCACCTTGGACAAGTATCCAAGTACCGGACAATAACGGATGCAGTCAACGAGCAGTGTTCATATCATTGGCTGCTATCAGTGAACAGGCCCTTATCTTCAATCACAAATCACATTTCTTGCCTCATGTAACTTACATCAATACCACAGACAGCTTTCTTCTATGTCACTGTATATTACAATTGTGTCTTTCAATAATCTATCAATTTATTTTCCCTCTTGCAAGTTGCAGTTAGCGGTAATCTCTGCCCATCCATCTTACTTAGCTTTCACCAATCTCGGCTTATTGATGCTGCTTGTAAGAAAAGCCTACCGCCTTTGCCAAAAGCAACAAGCGCGGCATGTCCTGCGGCCTCATTACATCAGTGTGATTCTTATCCCTTCCATACCATCTGTCACGCCATGAGCCCGACTGCCCGTTACATACTTTACATTCATTTCCTTCGCATCAACTTGTACACCAAAATCGACAAACCCTTACAAGCAGAGAGCAGTATGAATATATTTCACTCGATAGCCCTGTGTCAATTTACATGCTGTGCTTGTCAGATTCAATCACTCAATATACGCCAATACGGATACATTTCGATTGCGCTCAATATCATAATTCCGAAATATGCATCTCATGATATGTCCATCCATCACGATCGCGGCGGAAATAAACATTCGTCAATACCGCCATCTGCTCTAAGTTTTTTTCAATAGGAGATACAGCTTTCTCCTTAATAGCACATATCACCCTGGGGAAGGAGGGTAAGTGGTGCCGCGGATACCCAAACACACACACAGAAGGTTCAATAATGGATTAAATATGTTGACAGCAGACTTAATCCTCTTGCAATTCTGTTAAATGAATCCCTATCTCCCTCCCAAAGGCAGGAACTGGTTGATGGTAATTCAGTTAAAGTGACTACGTTGTACCAGCGCTCTGTCCTCACGGTCGAGACTGAGACGTTTAATTAGTATGTAAGTAGCTCCACTTCTCAAGTGCTATCTAAACCATCTCCGCATTAAATATCAATCACTTCTTTTAAGCAGAAATGTCACGACTCGATTAATCAATCACGCTGTACAGCCTCTACACGCGCATGTTGTTTTTTCTGTCATAAAGAACACAGGGCTGAAAGCTACGTACAATTGTAGCATATTGACGACCATGAAAACCCATTACATTTGTAATTAAGGCAGTGCGTATGTACATTCCACACCACCCTTTGTACTCTTGTGCCTCTTTGATTTTCAGACTTTCCAATATCTTATTATCATCTACATCAGCAGAAACCCCAGTTCAAACAATATTAATACAGGATTTCATATATTGCATTAACAAAAATCAATAAAATCAATCAAATATACTTCAGCACGCTTTTGCTGATATCAACACTATTATCACACAGGCCGGCTCTTGTTACGCCAAGGAAATTAACTTAGTTTCATTACCGTTTGACAATTTTCTCCTATTCATCGAAAAGGGTATGCATATCAAAATCATCGATATTTGAGAAAGACACGAGCACATTATAAATACATACTCATCATAAAGCACCTTGGGGAGAGTGGAATGAAAAATCATTGCTACAATGTAAATATACAAAACAGTTGTCATTAATTCAGCTTGGTATACATTTCACATACAGATAAATCACTTAATTGACAAGCTGTCAGTCGTATTCAAATGACAAGTCATAATGATTGTTGTCGTTCAACATTCTACCTTTATTGTCTCTTGATAACTTCAATGGTCGTACAAGGATATTTACAAGTTTAGATGTGAGCTGTGAAATTTGATGTAACGACATCGTCTCCGCTTTTATTTCTCCCCACCTATCCAAGTAACAAAGTTACACTCAGGACACCGATATACAGCAGGATTTTTATCTAAGTATCAATCACTCCGATGAAAGATCAATTTTTCACACAATAGGAACAGGAGAACGTCGCTGGAATTGATTTATTTTGTCGAACACCTGCCGTTTTTGTGTTCCGATTATCCCCATTCCAATCCCATTAATTGTGGATGAGTCATTTTGTCACAGTAGCCAACAGTCACACTTAACTAAGGATATACAAGAATAAATCTCAATTAAGCATACAAGTGATTTTCTTCCTCCATGCACGGCCAAATTTATGGACTAATTCTTAGCCAGGCACAATGCAAGCAGCCCGATTATTGGCAAACGTGATATTATTTGTAAGTCCACACGCAGCTATTAAATCAAACTGTTTTTATCGGCCAATATGCAGGCATTATCTACTCTGCATATCTATCAAGTATCGTCATGGCAACCAAACGTATATTGAGGTCGCATCCGCTGAATATGAGTTTGGGTAATCAACTCGACAGAATCAATAGCAATAATGACCAAAAAAAATAAAAGTTCAATTCGGGAGTGTTTTCGTTACGGGATACATGAAATAAGCCGAGAGCCCAGTCTTGTTATAACACTTCCACACATCACTGTACTTGGTGTTTACTTGGCAAAAAAAACCCCGTCGAAATGAAAGGGAACGCTCTTATCAGAGTTGGTTAAAATATTAATGGTTACGCATCCCTGTGATCAAATATTTACGACATCGTATTGGACGGGATATCTTGGATTTACATTGGCCGCTAGAGCCTTGGCAATTGCACTCGAAGAAACCTGCTCGCCTACCAGTTGATTTATAACAGTAACCAAGGAACTGATATCGTTGCCACGGAATTGTTTTAGTAGATCAAAAGATGGATGAGAAATTAAAACGACAGAAAATTGTTCCACAAATTCATCAATTCGGACAAATTATTTGGTCGATGACTACTTCACAGCATAATAGATGTATTATCTAAACTTTAAATGGGAGAAGCATTTACTCACCAGAACTAAATCAGACTTCAAATAAAGATATTGAAGAGTACATAATAACTTGAAGTCATGATTAAACTGTATATAAAACATGATTCAAAGTTAGAAAATGTTTGTATCAAATAGGTATTCAATTACACTTGGTAGTAAACAAAGATTAAACAAACTGAAATACAACAAATTATTTTCAAAGTTGAGAAAAAAAACATAAATTAAAGATTATCAAGAACTAATGAAAATGAAAGAAAATATACACTTGTATAACAATACTTATATTTACATTTGCTATGTAAAACAATATACCAAATTTTTTATTTTGAACCATATATATTAAAAGCTGATTCATTAAGAAGTATTACTTAATACTTTAGCAAGTGAATAAGTGTTGCCAATTTACAGGAATGAAAACTCGTTAAAATTTACAAAGGGAATATTTCAGTATTCCTAGCTTTGACTAAGTTTAAAGACAGGCTGTAACTGCATGCTGCTTACAAGATATAATTCTTAAAAGACATAATTCTCAAGAGATAATTCTTAAGAAATATAATTCTCAAGAGGTATAATTCTTAAGAGATATAATTCTCATGAGGTATAATTCTCAAAAGATGAAATTCTTAAGAAATATAATTCTCAAAAAATATAATTCTTAAGAAACACAATTCTCAAGAGATAAAATGCTTAAAATATATAATTCTCAACAGATATAATTCTACATATATAATCCTCAAGAGACATATTCACAAGAAATATAATTCTTGAGAGAAATAATACATCTTGATAATTCACCACCACAAGTAACAACCATATAACCAACAAAATCAAAATGAACTTACCAAAGTATAAGGTAACAATCCAAAAGTAAAAGCCTATAAGGAAATCCTACACAGAGAGAGAGAGAGAGAGAGAGAGCTGGGAATGTAAAGCCAACTGGAAGAGGTGAGAGATAGGCAACTGGTCATTACCACTAACACCTCTCTCCGTCCATCGGTCCGTCGGTCCCTCCCACTGGGGGTAGGTTTTTACTAATCTCAGTTACCTCCTTGAGTCACAACAAAGAGAATGTCACTGTTCTCTTAGATTACAGGAAAATGAAGCCAATAAATGGTGTCATTTATTTTTATGGCCAACTGGCCACTGTCCACTACTCCTTCATGCAACATGGTCAATTTCATAGACAAGTAAGCATCATAAATCTCTAAGATAATCGGTCAGACAGGTTGTGTCTTACGTAAGATTGGCATCAGGGCTTCTGTGCTGTCCCCATAGACCTGTGTGAAGTTACTATCAAGAGCACACTGGTAAATGACATTTTGAACTGTTCAAGTTGAATAAACAAAGATTGGTAGCTTTCCCACAAGCATGTGGGCAAAATTAAAAGATAAAATTGATTCCATCGTCTTCAAAAGAATCATCTTGAATTGCTACATGTTCAATTCATTAATTACTTTTTCATTACACAAACTGGTTTCAAATCTGCAGGATGAAAAGACACTTACTCAAAAATATTTCATTTTCAAATTATAATCCAAAAATTGCATCTATTTCGTTAATGAAAGAAAATGTTTTTGAATGCCTTCAAGTAAGCAAACTAAAAACAGCTGGTTAACGAAACCATCTGCATTGGGTAAAAAACACAAATTTCAAACAAATCATTTCCTTTAAAAAATAGTTTAACCTGACAAAGGCCGCGGGCGATGTAAGTTGACCATACTTACGGCCTATTATCCAGGAGAGTGAAAAACACAGTGACATCAGCTCGCCTCACAATACACTTCAAGTACGCAAACAAGCTACAAAACGTCATCAAGCCGCATCGAACGCTATAATTTTCCAATTTGCAAAGAAAAAAGTAGGTATTTTGCTGCAGCTAGGAGCGAGTGTTCAACATTTTGTTGGAAGCTGTTAAATCTGTCAGTAATCTCTGCGTCAGTTGACATCTCCGCTGACAAGACGGTGCTCGTATTGTACACACGCCACATCAAGGCTGTATCACTCTAAAGACCATCAAACTCCAACAAAGAGTTTACATACAAAAGAATGGCCATTCCTCTTCCTCAAGTTTAATTCACAGTTCATTAAAACTCTGCCTTCAGTCTTCTGTCTTTGAAAGCATGTGATATTTTTCAACAATTTCATTTTCTGTTCTAACCTGAAGGCAAATAATTTCAACAGCTCAAAATATTTAGGTTTGTAATCATTGAAACTGACTAACACATTTTGAAAAACTTCTTCTGACATTTTAAACCATTTACAGATTGCAGCGCGTTTTATATACAACATTTAAAACTGACAGCAAAAACTTATTTCTTATGTAATGCTTTAAATCATCAATATCAATTATACGTCATGAACTCCATATTAGTTCATTTAATTTGTTTCCAAAGTTATATCAAATATCAAAATAGATATTAATAATTTATTCAAAGTTCCTATCTTTAATTACACACAATTTTTTCCTCTTTTAAACTATCCCTCACAACAACACCCAATTATTTTCCAAGTAGGCATTTAAATTCAAATTTCCCCAAAAAATCTTGACCTAGAAAAAAAAAATTACATAAGAGAAAAGGACAAAGGTGTTTGGTATCTATGGCGGTAAGGCATCTACGCATCCCCTATTGTTGGGAAACACCCCGTTGACCATATGTCTATAGAACAAAGAGTGTTGGGATGGTTGAGCCAAGCCTCAGTCACAATGCATGTGAACTCCGTGAATAACAGAAGGACAGGCCCTTTGTCTCCCTGCGATTCTACATCTGGGCAGCTTTTCACTGACCGTCCGCAGTGACATAAGCTCAGAGGTCATCGCCAGTTTTTGCCCAGCGTAGATTTCACTCACATATGTCATTGAAAAATCAAACAGAGAAAAAGCATAGAAAGTTTACTTCCTGTACAGTGGTTGGCTATTGAGCGTGCCCAGTGAGGCCGAACAAAGGCCCGAGAGTTCAAGCTTACCCCTAGGCCGGCAGCTGGCTGGGCCTTATATAATGGGATTACTTAATTTGTCTTGCAAGATAGTATTACAGATGGTCCCATGTCAGAATGAAGCTGAACTCTGCACTGATTTGGACAGCCTCTCACATTTCCTTTTATTTCTTGCACATTGTCCTGTTAATATATAGTCTTGTTCCATTGGCTTGCCTACGTTTGTTGACTTGCTCCACAGGGGAGGGTTCTGGACCCTAGGGAGTCTCGTTGAGGGCAGCAAAAACAACACTGCCCCAAGGTAGCTTCGGTCAACACGGGATTTGTTTTGTTGTAAATGTGTGGTTATTGACTAAACAGATTGCAATTAAATGCAGACCTCATGTTGAAATCTTTTTTACTTAACATTAATTCTTCATTTCAATCTACTGTTTTGTTATCTGGTAGAGAAAACATTTCATGTTGTACTTATTTTGGAAATGTTGTTTCAATTTGTTCAAAATATTAAACACAATATATAAGATTTAAGAAATGCCTGTGTACTAAAGCTTTTGCATTGACAAAAGACTACTTTTATGCGAATCATTTTATTTCATCTGAAATGAAGTACCACTGCACTCTAATCTGAACGTGCCAATAGACATTCCAATCTAAATTAACCTCCCTGCTTCGCCAACGAAAACTCAATAAACCATTTCAAAGTCAAACCAAATTTCTCTCTTAAGACAATAGAAACTGCCGATCAAACAAATCCTTAAAAATCTCCTCAAAAACGAACAGCTCATCAAATAACCCTTCACCCTCAACATGTACACCAAGCTCACCATTTCTCCACAGGCCGTTTCTCTCACTTCTCTACACAGTTTTTCTCACTTTGCTTTAAAAGTTGAACTATACATCTCAATGATTCTTTGCTTCTGTTACAATGAGAAAATCCATTTTTTTCTCTATAAGCACTGAGAAGGTTAACAAACACTTTTGCTCCATACAGCTTCCTCTCATTTGGCTGCGAGGAGGTTAATGATCTTCACATAGCTTTTCTCTTATTTAGCATTGATAAAGATCATGGTGTTGGTCTCTTATTGGCTATCAAGATGTTGCCACTCTACCTGGTGATGCAGCAACACTGATATACCATATATCACGGGTCCCGGTGCACCAGGTGAACAGTTAATGTATCTCAACCAAAGTGGCTTTTCTCTCACTCAGCATGTAAATTAATGAAGATTCATGTATTTCCATTTCCAACTTTGTTCTAAAATCTTTGGAAAGGCATTTCTTGCTCATTTCTTGTCATTTAGAATGTCAATGCATCTCCATGTAGCTTTTTCTCTCACTTACATCGAGAATGTTAACAAACACTCCATGCAGCATTTCTCTTCCACGGCAGCAGGGAGGTTAATGTTCATTTATCACATGACATGTTTCCAAAGCATAACTGCATGCGACAGCACACTGACAGGCGAGCACCCAGCAGTTGTAAACAAGATTTGCATTGATATTCATACCAATAGGACTTGACTCTCCTAATTCCTTTCTAGAGTTGGCACGGCTGTTACAGTTGTAAGTATATTCATGCAATGTTTACGCCTGAGAAGCGTGGCCCTCAGCTGTGATAGATAGGACGGAGAGATCACACGACAATCTAATCACAACAAGATTGAGGCAAATAGATCTGTCCATGTTGATTTACTAGCCGACAAGGTGTTTAGCTTCCTGTCATTGGACAGATTCAGCATCCAGCTCCTGGAGAGAGGCTCACTGATCAGCCAGTGTCCCGGGATACATCACTTCTAGGAGATACGGGCTATAGAATCTACATGGTACTGGCGTTATACGGGCTATAGCATCTACATTGTACTGGCGTTATACAGGCTATAGCATCTACATGGTACTGGCGTTATACAGGCTATAGCATCGACATGGTACTGGCGTTATACAGGCTATATAGCACTCGTGTAATACAAAAAATATAGTAGTCTATATGACATTGAGGTGATACGGACTATAACGGTATACATTACATTGATGTGATACGGGCTATAACAGTATACATGACATTGATGTGATACAGGCTATAACAGTATACATGACATTGAGGTGATACGGACTATAACGGTATACATTACATTGATGTGATACGGGCTATAACAGTATACATGACATTGATGTGATACAGGCTATAACAGTATACATGACATTGATGTGATACAGGCTATAACAGTATACATGACATTGATGTGATACGGGCTATAACAGTATACATGACATTGATGTGATACAGGCTATAACAGTATACATGACATTGATGTGATACAGGCTATAACAGTTTACATGACATTGATGTGATACAGGCTATAACAGTATACATGACATTGATGTGATACAGGCTATAACAGTATACATGACATTGATGTGATACAGGCTATAACAGTATACATGACATTGATGTGATACAGGCTATAACAGTATACATGACATTGATGTGATACAGGCTATAACAGTATACATGACATTGATGTGATACGGGCTTTAACAGTATACATGACATTGATGTGATACAGGCTACAACAGTATACATGACATTGATGTGAAACAGGCTATAACAGTATCCATGACATTGATGTGATACGGAGTGTAACAGTATAAATGACATTGTTTCGATACGGGCTATAGCAGTATACATGACATTGATGTGATACGGGCTATAACAGTATACTTGACATTGAGTTGACAAAGGTTTTATAAGTATACATGACATTAAGGTGATACAGGTTATAGCAGTATAGATGCAATTGAGATGGTATAAACAACAAAGGTCTACCATAGAACTTGTTCTTATTCAATAGTAAAATGGCTGATATGAGCCATTAAGTGTTAGTACAATAAAAGAACATAACGACTCTCAATTTTTAAGAAATGCTATCTTATAACAGTTGAAAATCATGCAATCCTTTATTACCTTAACAACTCCTCCAAGTGAGTAAGTACGACTGCTGGAAACAAGGTCCAATCTACAAACTTTGATCACCTAGGTGTAAGGAACCTCTCCATGAGGCTATACGACGTTAAGTACATATGAGATGAATTACTAAATACAAGCAAGAGAATCTTTAGTTATTCTTAACAAAAGAGTTTTAGCTATGATTAAAAGTAGAAGCCTCAATGGAAGTACTTGTTTAAAATGTACATATGTAGTCGCTATTGGAAACCCATATTATTAAACATTCAGGAAGCATGACTACTTCATAACGTTTTACAACTGAGTGAATTGACAATATATCATCTATTCATCTTAACACTCAAAAGAGTAATTGGTATAACTCATGAATTAATTTATCTCTCTTGAACAGTGCTCTACAGGATAAGATGTAAGCTTCAGCTGTAGTCTTTACTAATACAATTTGCCAATGAATAGAAAACCATACTTTTGGTGAAGTTTTATGGGAACAATTATTTTCACTAATATTTTCTTAAAGAATTGTTCAAATAACTTTGAATATGTAATCTATGTGTAATTACTTTTTAAAGTTAACTGTCCCATTTCTTGTAAAAAAAAATATCAAATTATCAACTCTATTCTGTAAGACATTAGTAATTCATTTTATTCATTATTACTTAACTTGTTATGAGAAATATCTTATATCCACCCATATTCATAATTTATTTGCACTTGTAGAAAACTATGATAATTAAAATATTTCCTTTACTCAACCTACAATAAGCATAAATCTTTGACTTGATTTTTTTCTAAGAATTATCTGCCTGAAGTTGTGTAGTTAAGGTAATAAATTTTAATCTGATTAAATTCAATTTATTTCCTTACAGTCATTGTATCAATTTACTTTAATGACATAGTTGAGTCACTTAGCAGTCTTTCTTTACATACCAACTTCCTCGTCTTCTACTGCTTCAAGTAAGAAGTAAATCATAGACTATTTTATATTCACTTAGGTCATAGATTTCTTCTCTTCTCAAAACACACCGCTTATATCCTTCCAGTCTGAATAAAAAAACATTTTCAATTTCTGAATATCTTGTCAACCCAAACACTTTAAGCAAGGTATGCAAGTAAACCTAATCAACAGGCAAGTTGAGAAAAAATTTAAATAAAATAGCAATATTCCGAATATATCACAACCAGATGCTGGAATCAGTTTGATAAAAAAAAAACCATTGTAATTGGGTTTTTTAAAAAATACTTTTGAATGCTTCGCTGAAGAAGAGAACATATAAACTCAAAGATCCATTGAAAGAAAGTAACTATCAAGCAATTAATATATTATTCAAAGGCTTTATCACCATGGATATGGATAAATTCGAGTGATTTATCATCAGTATTCACCGATACTGATATGAATTAATTCTTGATTTATATTTTCCTTTCAGCAAACAAACATTTCACCAAGAAACTTACAATTCCCCTGATAAGATCTTTACCGACATTGATCTAGAGCCAGGAAGTGAGAGAAGTGACAAATCTAGCGCCATGGCGAGTACTGACACACTACAATTCAACAAATAAACCACACCGCCAATATGCATCAACAACATTTTTGCAGTAGCCACTGAAATCCCAAATCACTTGCGGGGCAAAACAAACTTTTCCATTTTCTTGAGGTGTACTCAAATTTCCAATGACTTTAATTGATCTAAAGAAAAGTTAATCGTGAACTGTTTGATATTGATTTGACATAACCTGGCCTATTCATCCATGTTAGATCACTGATTCATTCATTTCAATGAGTTCTTCAATGGTTGCAAAATTTCTTACTTTTTACTTTTCGGACAAGGAATTAGCTGCATAAAGTTTCGGAGAAATTCAGATCTTGTTTTTAACTGCAGTACAGATGATTGGACAGCAGAAACCACACGTGATGGAGAATTTTAAACAACCCCTATATTTGAAGGTGAGAAGAGAAAGTTTGCAAAAATGTGCAGAAATTTGAATCAATATTTGACTTTGAGGCTGGACATCTCAATCAAATTTAAAATATTCAATATACAAAATCTTGTCGTTTTATGACACATAATCTTGATATCTGAGAATTAAGAGGAAATAAAAGCGTCAGGTTACATAATTTCTCAATGGCTGACCTTTAGGTATCTTCAGGCCATCTCGCTGACAAATCAATCAACCAATATTATATATGAAGTCCAATTGAATCTAAATCCACAATATACGATTCCATATCAAACACTTCACCTCAAAACAAAGTTCATCCCTTTTCTCTTTGTCCCAAAATCAATATAATAGATTCACGTAAGTGGCTGTATTCACCTTAATCTATTTTAACAATTAACTTCAGAAATAATGGCACGGCAAGTTTTATGTGTAATTATCACTTGACAGCAAGGTATATTTCACATAACGCACTGCCGTCAATAAAATGTCAACTAGCTGGTGATTATGGTGTAGATATCAAACAGTAACGATCGGCTTGAATACCTACCGCTAACGATAACAGCCGCCACAATGCCACGATAAAACATTTACCATTCACGTCCTTATCACAATCATCTACCACAGTATATTACAAGCAATTACTGGAATATAAATCTCTTTGGTGATAAAAGATGACAAAAGTTTTCAATATATGAAACATAAATCATATCACTTGATCTCCAAATTAATTATATATGAAGTTTAAAATGAAATTCTGTATGATAGTACTCAAATCTATCGAATGAAATTAACACAAAGTATACAGTTGCTTTGTTGAATAGATAGACACTTGATAAATCATTTATTGACTGCATAGTTTTAAATGAAAATATATAAAACAGTAATCAAATCAAATGATTTAACATGAAATATAAAACAATTGCTTTTATGATATTGAAATAGATGCTTTTTAGTTGAATTATATATACACCAAGGTTTTCAAACCTACATTGATATCAACAAGAAATATACAAGAATTAGTATGATATCAAAATCGACACTTTGATTAATCACTTTATTGACCAGTGATACAAACTGAAAGGTAGTCGATACGTCATATGTCACATATATATTTGCCCATAAACAAGCGCTGAGTAATCCCCCCTGGTCCATGTATCCAGACGCGGACTAATTATCGTATCGTCCAGCACCCCCTGGGGGATATAGGCCTGATATGACCACAGACAATATGTATGTATAAGATACTATCTAGGTGCTGCTACTACAGTTTGCTAATTGGCTTGGTGGGTGATTAACGTGTGTATTGTACTTGGCGAGTTAATTAACACCTCTGGCTAATTGATATGTCAACAGCCCCAGGCATGTAGCTTCCCTATTATTCGGACTGACAAAATAATGACCGTTTGGACCTATAGGCTGCAAATAGTACACTAGGATGGTCAGTTCCCAAAATGGCTGCCAGTTTCTTAGCAATTATTTATTTTGTTTGGAAGACAATAGGTAGTTTATCTTATTTCAATGTTTTATATCTATATTTTAGTGATCCAGTGTTTCATAGGTGACCTGGCCGCAGGCTGTTCAATCTTTTCTCTGACAAACTTTTGATGCTTTAATGAAATTTAATGAACAAATTGGACTTTTATATGTAATATTTTATGTTCATAGTAACATCTCATGTTCAACCACTTTTTTAAATATTACCTGAAATGAATGTTCCTTTTGATTGTTTTCCAGTCTAAAATCTGAAGTCTGACATATCTTTTCTTCTGACCTTGTAAATAAAACTTTCACAATTGTGTATAGAGACCAACCTCTACTGTGAAAAGTATGAAACAAGGTTTTATAGTTTAAATTTTCATAACTTGCAGTACAAAGATTTTTATTATCTTGAGTCTTCATTACAAAGAATTTGATCATTCTTTGGGTAACATCATATCACGCATTACGCTCATTAGTATGTAACGAGTATATTTTTCATTAGTTTCTTCTCAGCATTTCAGATAAAATTTCATACTTTAACGAAATAAATTTTGTTTATCGAAATTGAAAAGTGTGTATATGACAAATTTAATTCCTTTCAAGTTTTGCTTGAGGCATTTTAATTTTTTATTTACTTCAAATGAAACGGGGAAAACTTTTCAATTAAATGAAAGAGAATAAAAAGGACCATCAAATTACATACAAAACTAGTTTTACCTATGTACATTTTCCTGCTTAATTCAGTTCCCTGTTCAGCATACAAGTCAGAACCTAAGTAATAGAAATATCCAGGAAGAAGTTTTTGTTTACACATGAACAGTCTAAGTTGCTTCAGGAAACAATACCATCGGGTCAGGTCCATTAAAGTAGTGAACAAATCTATGATAACCTATACAAGCAGTTAGGGATATTGGACGTTTTATGATTTATATTTCATTAGGATGTCAATTAATAAATACATCTTTTATAATTTCAACATTTCAAAATATTCTTAACTATTTTTGTTGAGTATATTGTGTAAGTTATCGAATATTCCAGGAGCTGCCATTTCGAGAATATTTGTGTAAACCAACCCACCCAGAAGGGTGTGAATTCTTTTATTCTTTAACTAAACAGGTAACACGTTAAGTTCTAAATTATAATCATTCTGACGTTAATTCAATCATTTACCTGCTAATCATGGCAAATTCAAGATTGAGATAATGCTTGTCCTCGGTAAATCCAAATGATGTACTTTCTATTGTCAGGAAGAATTCCAGTTATTCAGCTAACAGAGATGCTTTGACTAATTGAACCTACTGGAGAAGTGTTAATATATTTCATATACCCCAATAAGAACAATTGCCCCATCCCCATGTCAATATATTTGATATACCCCAAAAGAAACAATTATTCCACCCCATGTCAATATATTTGTTATATCCAAAACCAAACTATTATCCCACCCCTGTGTTAATATATTAGTTATACCCTATAGCTAATTGAAACAATTACACCCCCACCACCACCAAATTGGATATCATTATAAGCAAGTGCCCCCTTAAAATATTTTAGTTAAGTGCCCAGGGTGCTAATTTCACTGATTACAGTAAATCCTTAATCTGAAGATCAACAAGGTGTGATGATTTTAGGATTAAATATCATTTTTAATGGTATTTCACATTCATTATTAATGCTTCTATAATTGCAGGGAGAAAGCCTGTAACTCCATTGTGGCTACGCATTCGAATGAAATCTACAAGGCAAGTGTGTGATATGGTTGTCACTTTAGGGAAAAAATAATTAAAGTTGAAGCAGCTGGTATTATTGTAGCTAGTAACACCATCCTGGTTATGTTTTACAAAGATAAGGGAGAACATTGGATTCTAGTTCCGACCCTTGACCTCTCCATCGGCTGACCACAGTGGGATGACTTATCAATTTCATTGTTAATGGTAATTTTGAAAATTAGGATATATAATTTTACTTAAATTGTCAAAAGTCTTTTAACACTCAACATCAATACTGTCCATTGTTTTGGATGAACTTTTACATGTCATGTAAACTTTTCTGTAAAGATTAGTTTATGATAAAAATATGTTTTAACCCAGGCCATCCAAAATCAAAGCCAATAGAAAATCAGGGAATCTGGACCAACACAGGCCACGATAATGGATGATTTCATAAACCTTAACCTTGCAGTTATCAGAGACCTCTGACAAGATAGTGGCAATCACGGAAACCTGATAATGACAGAAAATAATCTATAACGCTCCTCCATTGGTAAATTCAAATATTTATCTCGCACTTTTATCGGATTTCCAATGACGCAATACGGAGCCTATCTCCTCTGTGATTGCCATGTAGATTCAACCAATTACTTAACACACGACAAATATGCTTTAATATCATAGCTGAATAATTGATATAAAGCAAATAACCTCTGGTATAATAGCTTTCAACACATTGGATATCTCTCCATTACACTGAAACTTACTCAGAAATATCATAAAAATATCTCGTAAATCATAAAATGTATGATTCCAGTAGAGCATATTTTGGTCAATATACTGCAGAGTATTTCAGTGTGAATCAGTTCTATTTTAAACTGAGAAACTATCCCTTATATTTTTTTACTTCATACTTAGTTATATGGTTATATATAGTAAGGTATAGTTAGATATCTCTATATATGTTGTCATACACACATATACACAGTTACAATATCATATTTAAACACATCCTTGTATTGATTTTTAACACTGTAGCAGGGATTGGGAAAGACACTTTTGACAATGGGCCATTCCCCTTTGTAGCAATAGTAAAATTTGAAATTTTAATGGGCCATTTTTTCATCCAATGTGCAAAATGAGCCCATGGCCCCTGCCTTTCCCAATCCCTGCTGTAGTTTTGGTGTTATTTCAAAATCAAACTTCTTATACTATTGGACACAATGAAGTGGTTTTTACACTAAAGCTTTTGAATTGATTATTGGAAATCCACTCTGAGTGGTCAATTCACAGGAATCACAACTCTATTAAACTGGAATCGGAAACTGGTTAAAGATAGAAATCCTGGAATATTCCATTTTTTTTAGAAATTAGAATTAACCAAATGCTTAAAGGTACATCCATTGTGTTGTTAGGGGTCAAATATGCCAAACGTTATAAATGGTCTTACTTTATCGAGAAGTACCAACTGTTACCGAAAACTACCATTTTGATGATACTCGACTTAGTATATTGACGATAAGAAGGTAAAAGTGTCGATTTCTGATCGAAAACCGGACAGTGCACCGCGTGTGGCGCGCGCCAATGAGTCAAACGTAATTTTTGAATCTTATTTAAACCAGATAAAATAAAACATTTGGGTTGATAATGTTTAATAGGTCATATAACTAGTGTGCGTGTAAATAGGACATGCACTTTCGGTTTCTGTGCATACATAATGATGTTACTCGATTTTAATTGGAAACTAGTAATTATGATATATTTGGCGATTGGGGATGAATATGCAAGCTTAGTGAATTTGTTTGTATTGTAAACAGCACATAAGGTGTGTTCGAACGTATTGAAGCCAAATCAAATTTTATGAAACACAATGGATGCACCTTTAACACACAACAAAGATGCTTTAAATGAGATTTTGTCTTTGTGGGGCATTTAGAAGTGGCATAATATGAAAATGAGATTTTCTGGAAAACAATCTCTTAAGTGAATATATACTCTGAAATGTTGTGTATCTACACAATAACGAAGTAATTATCCTGAAAATCTTGTTTTCTCGTGAGATTTTGTCTTGATTTTATATATGCTCCATTACCCTTGCTTGAAAATTTAGATCTTAAACAAACTTTGTCAAACTTTGAAGAAAAATATATGACAACAAAAACTCGCAAAACACGATCCTTCAAAATTTTGTAAAAATATACTCTTTAGTTTTTCCAATGAAATTTGAAGTTAAATTCAACATCCCCTCATTGTGTAAAATTTAAACTGTCAGTTTTTGAAAGATCAAATATGCCGTAACGGAATATGTCCTCTTTAAAATTCAAGTTAACACTCAACCTAAATCTCAAAACTTGATGTTATGTACAATTCTTAAAGTGATATGTACGTCATTTTGCTCAACTCTGTGCATGCTAATCTCTTGGATGACATTAGCGACGAGGAAATAGAAACTTTAATACCTGCCTCGAATCTCTTTACACTCCCTCCGGACAAATGCTGAAGGGATGATTACATATTGTAGCTTTTAGGTTTTTTTTCATATACTCGCTTTGAGAATTAAGTTTCTTATGTTTTTACATATAAAAAGTTGACAGGTATTGTAACACTGAAATTAACGACCCTGACAACTTCAGCTACAACTGAGAAAGCGTTCAATACAGGAAGTTGAAATCTCAAGACAGGTTGTTTTTTTAGATTAATAAATTCATCTTAAAACTAAAGATTTTGTAAACTTTTCTTCAAAATGTCTATCATTGGCCAGTTAGAAAATTTTAATTCTGATTTATAGTCATCTGGTTATAATAATGAGTAAACCTCTTAAAGATTAAATTTAAAAGTGATTAGGAGATCACTACAAAAGCATCTTACTACATTACTCATCCAAGCTATTTAACCACATAGACGTAACGTAACAATCATGCTTATATCAGTTCAAGAAATAATGCCAGTTAAACACTGGTAACATTTGGTCAGGGTTGGAAACTGAATTCTCTAACTAACATTAATTAATTAAACTTTTCTGAGGAATTGGTACTCGTTAACAAAGGGAATAATAATCTACGATGGTCACTGGTCATATACAAGCATGCCCAGTATATTATTGGCCTCGCAAGTAAAGAGTTGATTTAAAAGTTAAAGGATAATAATTTTACTTCCTGGATGGTGATTAGTATATTTAACACGTACTTATATAGCAGGTGCTCTAGTTGATACAACCTGTTCAATTCAGACTATCACTGAGGACATTTTGCATAAATTTGCAACTTAAATTGACAAGTTACTAAAAGAATGGCTAGTTTTCAAGCATATTTCAATAGTTACTTATAAAGTAGATGCTCTTGTTGATACAACTTGTTCAATTCAGACTATCACTGAGGATATTTTGCATAAATTTGCAACTTAAATTGACAAGTTCCTACTTTTCAAGAGTTTTTCATTTGCTACTTATATAGTAGATGGTTACTGAGGCACTCCAGTTAATACATGTCATACAACTTCCCAATTATTCCTAGAAGTCAAGCGCAGTCAAGCACAAAACTATTAATGACTCCTTGATGTCAAGTACAGGGTAAAACTCTGTACATCAGATTGGAATTTGAAATGTAACTTATTTAATCAAATATGAAAAAACAGTCAATTTTAATCAAATCTGAATCTAGTTGGCTGTACCGGAGCCAGTGTTCTTAGAAAACACAGAAAACCATGGAGATTCGTTTCTTTCTTGAAGCTGATATAAGAGGATACAACTTGTAAGACATACCTGTCTTAATCAATGGTACGTGCCAACAAACTTGACTTTTCTCTCATTTAATAGGTCCAAGTCGAATAAACTCTAATCTCAGAAGGAAATTTGTAAAAAATCTTTTCATAAAAGTCATGCATGCACGTCGTTTCCATAACAACCAGGCATACTTAGTGTTTCCTTAAATTAGCGAAACACCAAGAAGCACGTTTTTGACGAGCTATTGAAATGTATGACGCAATAACCCAATGTATTCTGTCTCCGTATCGCAGCATAATGGATTTTTGAAATGATGAATGTTACAGCTTAAACAATTTCTTTAATTTGGATAAAGAAATATCAATTTCCCTTGTCAATGCGTTGGGATTTTTGCAACCCGAAACCGCTATCTACGTTTGTGGGGCAAGATCAATAGAACCGTCAGTTAGGGTGAGTTGACCCATTAGGGGGGGTTACCGGACGTCAGGGGGAGGAATGAGGAGGGGGAGAGAAGCAGACAAAGGGGGACCCATCAATGAAGGCAAGTCATCATCAAATAGTGGAGGGGGGAAGATCTTGGATCAATTATGGTGTCCCATCTTCAATTGTTATGCCCGCGGCTGGGACAATACACTCTACAGTAACTGTACAATCGGTTCATTCGTCCGTTCATGCTTATTTCTCACAGATGTTGGCATTCATTAAAAATCGCAAATGTTGACACAGAATCTCAGCATATGGCCTTCTCCAGGAAGCAGATAAAATTTGATTAATTGGTATACATTAATTTAATGAAAGTTTTTAAGTAAATTTATTTTGATGAAACGAAGCGATAAAAACACTGGTACAAATATGTTCAAATACTAGGTTTGGCTCAAATGTTATTACTTTCTACGGTCGTTGATTATGATTGGTAAAGATAAATATATAGACTGACAAGATAAACACAGTTTCTAACAAGGCAAGTTGCTCGTTCTGTATGCCAAGAAGATTTATTGACAAGTTGGACCTTAATTTTCAGAGATCAATACGAAAGCAAGTTCAACTTAAGCCCCCCCAGACAAAGAACATCTGTCAAATTGCTTTGTAAATGAAAGGTTGGTCATTGGGCCTAATACTCAAGTCAATAGGCAAACACTACCCAAGTCACTTTACTAGTAATACTGTCATTAATTGTGCACATTAAATTCTAATTTTCTGGTAAATTGCTAAACATTCAACAATGATTATTTTCAGTGGAAATCAATTTTACATGTTCTCATAGTTAGGAAAACGAAGAAATATGAAGACGATGCATATTTTATATTTTCAACCAATAATAACATCTTGAAGTTATTTGAAGTTTTTGGGGAAATTACTGAAATTGTATAATTAGCATGTCAATCACATGCCTGCGTTGGTATTTGATGCATCAAACACTTTTTGCTGTTTATTTGAACATGAGAATAAAAATTCTAAAATTACCTTTGTTTTGAAATTGATGAAACATTACACAAAATTTTGAATAGAAGTCACGACTCAAAACATCTTCAGTGAATCCTGCCCTTTTATGGTAGCACAAAGGCATTTAAAATTTTCACCAATTTGCCGGCAAAGTGCACTTAAAGACTGGCATGTGGGTCACAATGCTTTCACTCACCATTAAAACTTAAGTCATCTGTCACACAGCAATTGACGATCGCTACACCTGACAGGCTGGTGAAATAGGCATCCCCTGAGACGCACCACTGCATGTATGTAATGATCGCTTATTGAAAGGCTCTCGCTCGCTGATGAATGCCCCATCTATTGACGAGCCCGCTCGCGATATTTATAAGTTCCCTCTTCGACAGGAAGTCCATTGTATGAGGTGAACGGTAGATAAGAAATGACATATACATTTCAAAAGCTTGCTCCTGCTACCAACACCTGTCTTAGAAGTTACAAGTCATTGGATAATGGCAGAGTCAGTGTGAGGCTGCGACACTCCTTTATCTACAGGCCGCCACCAACCATTGCCTCGGCTGGCTGCAGAGAACCACAGTATACAGCCAATGGTAGATAGTCTACCACCAATAGACCATCCTCTTTCTTAGAGGGGCTTTAAAGCCAAGGAAATAGAAAATACTTAAGAAAAAGTTGCAACTCTTGAATAGTGTCCAGGTCGTATATCAAACGAAAAAGGACATATTTTAGTACAGCCTTCTTCTTACCATAGTGATAGGTGAAATAAATCCTATTTTTAACACGGTTATTTGTTTACATGATAACATGCAGCTCCTAGACTTCACAAGTGTGATTCTTATTCAAATAGCAGTTTTACATATAGCTGGTAAATTTCCTTGTTTTTATTCACTTTAGAGATAAAATTCCTGTTTTTCTCCGCTGTTCTACCAAATGTAAACATTGATGGCTCTTTATGTATGCACGGACATAGAGCATGATCGAACCAAAGTAACAAAGGTCAACAATTATGGGCGAGATGACTCTTAACAAATATCGTTATGGAGACGAAAAAGATAACCTGTGCATACCACTAAAAATAAAACCATCAATTTATGTATTATCACACTTTTGACTTGTTTGAGCTATACTATAACAAACCTCAAATTTAGCTTTATTTTAATTTCATAAAAGCCATCTTTTTAGGAAAACTAAACCGGTACAGGTTTCCTTCCGTCCGTGTTAGTAAATGTAGTGGACATGAAAAGATAAAATTCATAAATTCATAACAAATAAATAGATCCCATTCAACAAAGAAGATTCATGATAATATAATTTCAACACAAATTGTGCAATACTATAGCGTCGCTAATACTTCCCTAACAACTACTTCTGGACTCATAAATTGCAGGTATAAGAAAAGGGGAGGAGCTGACCCCTATAATATAAGTAGTTTGGCCTATAAAGAAACCAGCATCTACGCTCATATTTTGATAACTACACTCTCAAGTATTGTAAATCAAGCTATCTTAAGTTGAACTTCCTGTGGACATGCCCCTCTATTTTTGTGAGTGAATAAATAAATATATATATATATATGTATATATATATATCAGAAGTGGTACAATCAACAATAGACAAACTGGGCTTTGCCAACTTTTCCTCATATCTCTGGTTTGTGTTACATTTGCTATGTGTCGTAGACTTTGAATGCTCTCAAATTTGCTGTGTGCATAAAGATTAACATAGGCATGACAAGATAGACAGAGATCATAGATATGTATTCGACACAGGAAGTGGTTAAGCTCTTTGTCCGAATTATACCTGATATTCATTCTCAATAACTAACACCAGCGCATGTAGAAATGTAAACCCGCGACATAATGCATTATGGATTATTGTTTCATATCTTTCACAGAAATGTAAAGATTGTTGCTTATGTATTCAGAAATGATACTTTAGTCAAGGAGGTTTGTTACAAAGCCTGGTTACAAAATAATTGCTGTATATTTTTAAGTGATACTTTAGTTATGAGATTTTGTTTCAAAGTTGACAGATTGATGGCTTAAACAAAACACGAGCTACAATAATTACAAATATAATTTTCAAATCTAATTTTTGATTACAGAAAACAGAATTTGAACCATTTCACGTTGATTGACAGGTTATTTCTCTCGCAATTTTGTTACAAGAAAATATCATGGCACTTTTAACAATTTTATATCAATTGGAAATCTCAAGTACGCAAGTGTCTACTCAAGGGAAGCACTTCCAACGTAAGTATGTACTTAACCTAAAGTAAGACTTTCATTTTGCATAATTTTAAACATTTTGTTGTCAATTTTAATTAATTTCCTCAGGAAAATTATATATTTGTTCTTCACTGGTTATAAGTAACAAATTCTTAGTTACTATTTTTAGTAGAATCAATATTTTCTTTTCCATTTTTGTAGTAAAGGCCTTGGTAAAATTATTGATTTCAATGGTTACTAAAGTACACAAATTCAAAATAAAACAATTTAAAATCCACAAGCTTATTTATTTATTTTTATTTTTTAAAAGTGGCATGTACAAGTAGGATTGTGTCAGGGGGGGCTGAGAGAGGGGGGAGAAGAAAGGGATCGAAGATGAAAATGTTCCCATTTGCTAATGCAAAGAGACACAGCTGGGGCATCTTGAAGATTTGCTGTCAAACCAATCCAACATCATTTCTGTCGACTTTAAGATCAAGAAAAACTCCAAACCATCTGTAAAATTCTATAGTCAATCTATCTGACACACTTATTGACTGAACGCAAGTAGATACTGTGAGTCACTCACAAATACAGCTTCTCATCGGCCTTTGTTTCCCCGATTGGGCCTTTTGTGTCCTCAGAGTTTTTTTAAGTGTTGTCAATTCCTTCTGGCACTTAGGTAGTTTTTTCAACATCTATCTATAAACGGCAGGCTTGTTGAGAATTTGCTGGTAATTGAGAAAAAAGATAAACTGGATCACCTGAGAGTTTTAATTCAATTTTGGAAAGGATATAACTTCTTTTTTTAACTTTTCATTTCTGGCATTTTTGGGCGAAAACATTTCCTTACAATGAATGACTCTTTATTCCAACCAATGAACTTCTAACAAAAACTACCATGTTCTTACCGATCATCAAATGTTTTTACATAAGTCCCAAGACATTTGTTTACTTATCACAGTGTTTTAAAATATTTATGAATATTTAAGTAATATATTTTCTCTTTTTGTCATAAGGCTTTCTGCATACACAATGCCTATACCATAGTATACCTACCGGTACATATTATAAGTAAAAAGGATGTTAGTTGTACTTAATTGTTTTGTTTACAAGTCCATATTTTACACATTGTTTCTTCATTTCTTGAGTTATTTTACATCAATCCTCAACATGAATAATAATGTTCCCCAACATTGTTCAATCCAAATCACTGATACGGAAAGTCTATGAAATATTGTTTTGCACAGATCGACAAAACAAGATGGTATCTTCGAACATCATCAGCTAAATGAAAGTCACGCTTCTGTGAAAAATCATTGCAGAGATTAGATCTCAACCATAACCCTTATCAATCTGCGAGTCTGATATGTCGTTTATCACTTACATTTAATGACATTTCAACAGAAATAAGTTTAGATAACAATTGCCCATGGTGAAGTGACATTTGTGATATAAGATTTCGGATTATTTCTACTCTTTTTTTCGTTATGCTATATCGTTGGACAACCTATGAAATTGATCGGCTTGATGACTTTGATAAATTGTTATATTTAAGCTCTTATCTTTTTTTTCACACAACTATGTCATTGGACATCAATGAAATTTAATCGTCTGTTGACTTCAATACCTTTTAATATGTAATATTTCTGATGAATTGAATTTGGGGGGGGGCAACATCTTGGAAATACTATCGACTGGAAGAGACTGTCATGTGAAGTATTAGATTTGTAAATTGCTATTTTTTGACAATCTCTTTGACATCCTATGAACTGAACTAGTTTGTTAACTGTCACGACAGTTAGGTAAGATGTCACGTGTGATGTTAATGCTTACTAATATAATCTAGTTGTCATATTATATTGGACATTCCAAGAACTCGAAAGGTTTGCATAATGTCCTGATTGTAGAATTAACGTTTGTGACATGCAAGATTCTAACAATAACAATTTTTCTCTCAAAATTTTAGACTTTGACACTCTATGAAGTAGACTTTGATAAGTTAAACGCCTAACGATGTAGTGTGACTATGTTTCATTTTCGTCTCTGACCGAATATGTTGAAAAGTCGGCATTGATTTCAAAGTATTGTCTCAGGATAAAGACAAACAGCCGAACTGTACATAAGACGAGTATGTGCGAAATAGCTGGCTCATTACTCTCTAAATATTTGTTACAGGAAATTGGGTAGACTCTAGCTTCATGTGAAATGACTTATAGATTTCTCATTGTAAACAGCGCCGGAAAGGGTCGCTTAGTATCAAGTATCGAAAGTAAGTACCAGGGTAAGACAATGTCGCATTGTTTCTTTCCCGTCATCGTTTTTAAAAACGCCAGGTGAACATGGATGTGGTATGTAAAACGTTCCGGCCATATTGTATGAAGCGGGGCATCCTTTACATTTCTGTGTTGTTCCAGGGTCCTTTACCTATGTGGAACGCTACCATTCACGTTTTGACAATGTCATATTGTTTACCATGAATGTAAGAATCTAACGATTGCTTGTTTTCCCGATGGACGCCAGTCATCCTGAAAGTGATCGCTTGGTTTATACGGAAAGTAAAGAGTATTATTTTTTCTCGCTTGCACCCGGTGTATTGTTGATGTCAACAAGAAGACCTGACAGACGAGGGGTCGAAACTCAGGTGTATTTAGTATTGAACTGCACAGAAGAGTCTATAGCCTGGCCTTGTAAAGTCAACAGGATATATTTGTTTGCCTCTCTCGAAAAGGGAAATGCTAGATACACATAAGCCCAAGACTAAGTACACGAGACCGACTTAAACATAGCTGCACATCTATAACTTACTACACAAAATACCGCCTCTATCCTTTCATAACATGACTCATTGGGAAATTATTGTATCAACTCTGGTAGGAAAATATTCCAAAATTGAAGAATTTGACAAGAACATGCTCGAGATTTGGGAAGAGACGCTTGATTAAAATTGACAGCTCCACTACCTTTTCGGCATAGGTTCTGCTCTATCCTATTTATTTAGCTTCTGTTTGACAAGGGGATTTTTTGCAGTTAGACTGGTTTTCTTCCCATTCCATCACATTTTTTCAAACATGAATGTCAATTTAGTAAATATACATGAAATGAAGCACATGTTTGGAGATCATGTTTGGAATCAGGTGAACAATATTGATATAAAATCAAAAAGAGGAACAATTACTTGACAACTGACAACATTGTATCTGCCATCAGAGGCTTACAGAGCAAGCAATTTGCTACATTGTGTTAAATATGAAAACTTGTCATAGGGTGATATAAAATGTTACACACACAGCCTGCCATGTGATATCCATATCTTATCTTGAAAGTGTTGATTAGTAAAATAATCAAACCAATATAGCATTAATTGAAATAATTTTAATTTAGTACTTGTTCTTCATATTTGCAAAAATAATTGATAAAATGTTAAAAGTAGCATTTTGTTTCAAAAGAAAACAAGCATCCTCCCAGACAAAATGAAAATATTTTTTACCACAAATTTAGGCGAAGTAAACAAAATTTATAAGTAAAAAATTATCTACAAAATATATTATTCTTCAAATAAATCTTTATGTTACAAGAGAAATGATAACCTAATAGATGACTCATTCACAGAAACGTAACTGGCCGAAAGGCAAATTACATGACAAATTCTTCATAAACAATTGACAAACAATTCCTCGCTCATGTTAAAAGAAAATCAAATTTTGTACATACATACAATTGCTGTCGTTCCCCATCACGCCGAGAGAATCTTGAGAAATTTAATTTCCTTGGCAATCACCAACACTTGACGGACAAAAGGACAATGGAACACAACCCTGACAGAGCGACAAAGAGCGTAAGTAGTGCTGTACGATTACAACTTAGTCATCACACTAGGCCCAAGCCAAACTCAATCAATTAAAATAATGGAACTGATGAGTCAAGACTGTCACATAGATTGCAAATACAGCAAATGATAATGTGTTCCCATGACATATGTCGAATATCAAAGCGTGGGGCCTGCTTACACAAAGACTACTAGAAACGCACGCTCATAATCAATGACCCCCAATTCATTCATCCCTGTCTTCGACTGTTACTCAGTATATCTCGCTCTCCAAGCTAAAAATAGATCACAAAAGAAACAAATCTTTCTCTAGTACTCACATTTGTGGAAGACTGTGAACTTGACAATGAAGAAAACGACTTGCCAGTTGAGGCAGTCGAAGCGCGTGCAATTCAGTTCCTATCTAAGTTCTTGTGATCAATAATGCGAGTTAGGTCACCCCAATATACTATACGTATTACGCACAGTGACAAGGGCCCGCGGTTTGAAAGCCGATTCGCGGGAACCAGAAATAGATCGATTAGCTCAATACAACTTAAAGACAGAGCTTAAAACATTAAGAAAATTAAAGGTGGAGTTATTCTGGATGCCTGAGTGTGGAAGAATGCATGAAAATTCGCTGCAGAACCAGGTGTCATAACTATGGCCTGCCACACTCGCAGAGCACATGTGAGATCGAAAACAATGGAACTAAGGCAAGCCGCGTGCGCTAACCACAACTGGAGCAAACATAAATGGATGACGGTCACCAGAGTATATTGAGAGAGAAAATACATAATGTGACATAGACACGTCATTTCTGATAATGCAAAGAGGTGACAATTAAGATTACTTACTCGAAATGATTTTCAAAACTTTGACAGCTGCTCTCTTCTCTTTGGGCTACTGCGCCATTTTAATTACCCAGCATACATACGCAGAAGTAAGTGCGCATGCGTACAATTTGTTTACAAATGGCGGCTTACTTGGTGTGCCTGACTGCCGGGGGAGGAGTCCCGTTATTCTCGCGTACCAAGGGGGATCTTAAACCTGTAAGGCCTTATTATTAGTCATATAAGCTTATGTATCCATCTAGATTGCATTCGCTGTATGTTGTGCCGCTATATACGTTAACTGCTGAAATAGACATGTAAACAATGCCACGTGTTCTGTGATGCGGTAAAACACGGAAGCAGGTGCCCGTTTGACAGCGGGTTTTTTACTGAGCGATTTTTTAAACTAAAGAGATATTTATCAAACTGTCAAGTAGAGTCGTTAATTTGTTATGCATGGAATATTTGCATTAACATAATGTATTTGAATGATGTAAGTGTTGACAACGCTTTTGACTAGAAAAAGATATTTTGACCCAAAAAATAGTGAGACAAAAAAAGAATTCTTAGACCGATCAAACTTATATTTAACTTATATCTGTGTCGATAGACGATAAATGATAACAGACTTTGAACCTTTTTAATTTGTAAATAAGTAAACATTTTATAAAGTCTTTTCATTGAGTACGTTTTACTGTTGCAAGGAAGAAAATACCTACTTTATACTTTACAACATTTATATGTGAACTGAAATCTACTTTCATTTGGCTTATCTATTAACGGAACATATATTTAAATCTATGGATGTTTATACTAGACTACTGTGCTTTAAGTAAAATACTGCAAGGAACCAAAGTCTGATGAGGGTGCCATAAAATCACCCAGCCAGGGTGCAATCTACCCAGAAGTTGTAGCAGGGCCCTGATCATGTATACAAACTTTCATCTTAATCAGCTTAGGTGTGACAGCTCATCCATGACTAATAAAGTGTTTTGACAATAGATTGATTGTAGGTCTGTATCATTGATAATCCTATTAAGCTAATCACTGTCATTAAGTGATCAATTAGCAGAGGCGTGTTAATCCCCTACTGTGTTTGTTTAATCAATTGATTAACTAGTTCTATATGTTAATTGATACACTCTATATACAAAGATAAGTGGTTGATTGTTTGTAATTGGATGATCTTGGACAGTGAAAATTAATTGCTCATTGGAGATAAATATACGTAAAAGATCAAACTTTGTTTTTAAGTTTATTTATTCATATGTGAAAAAATAATTGTTGACAAATATTTACCCTTTTTAACTTATCTTATAGTAATATGATACAAGATGTATATTTATATGTAAATTTTTTCAAATGAAAGTAATATGATATGTCATCAATTTCTTACATTAATCAGATTGTCATATAAGTCAATAGATCAAAATGGATAATTTGCATTTCTATCAAATATATATTCTTCAGGACATGACATTGTGTCCAAATTATAGTTTAAGGAACATATTTCTGCATAACTTGATACAAATTATATTAGATTTTACCTTAGTTCATTTACACTAATGCTCGTCACATTGTTGTCAATTTCTCTCGGAAGTGTCCAGTCACGTGTCAGTATAAAATGTACTTAATAACAACCTTATTCTTGCTACATTTATAGAATAAGGAAGTATGTATCTCAGTGATATTGATTAAATCTTTTGTTTTAATTTATATTGAGAAGTGGGTAAACAGACCTGTAATAAATTATTTGCTCTTGTTTTACAAGACAAGAAATAAATGAGATTTGAAAATAATATTGATTAAATCTTTTTTTATTTTTTTTGGAAAAGTAAGACAAGAGGTATAAAGTATTTTTGTTACTTTTGAGATATTGATATAAAACAAGGACGAAATGTGATTTATAAAAATATTGCCTACCCTTTGTTTTGGAAAGTGTGGAAATGGTTGTTAAAGTTCATGAACCTGTTATTCTTGCAACTCATTTACAGCAGTTTTCTTAGAGATTCTCATTAAATCAGTTGTTTGATTTAGTGAAGAAAATAGTTTGCAAGTTGATATTTGAAATTTCATGAGGAAATTAGTCAAACATATTGAATAAAATTACTGTTTACCATAAAGTGAAAGAGGTGTATATTTCACGCAGTCAAATGTGTCAAATCTAAAGTAAATGTTTGGTAAAACTGATAGGCATTGTTAATCATATCATCAACATCTAGATATAGAAGTAATTTTTTATTGATGAATTCGTTTAAATTGTTTATCAATTCTTTAGATATCATTAATAAAGAAAAAACGGATATAGAAGTGGAAACTTGGGTGATTTATTGATAATATGATATGACATATACTTTATTGAACTATATAATATTTTTACATATATAGGATGAAAATTGAAGAAATTTGGTTGTTGACTTTGCTCAAAGAAAGATATATTAAATTGAGAGCTTTAAATTAATTGAATGTACACAATTTAAATTTTATAAATTCTTGATAGTTATATTAAATAATGATTTATTTATCAACAAATAATATTGATTGAGGAAAGAGAAGAAGTTTCCTTTGAGAAATTTATACAAATTTATCTTTCCTTTTAGTTTAATATTACAGTTAAAGCAGGCAACATAAGTTACCAATCTTTGATTATGCTTTCACAACAAAAAATCCCATCTTGATTCAAATTTTGAAACACTAAATTTTCTAGAAAGTAGCCTTTATATCCGTGAAAATGGAAATTTATCTGATTATGTTGATAAATTTTTCACAGTTTCTTTATGAAAGAAAGTTATGATCAGGTGGTGTTGCTTTAATTCATGTTTAGTGGTTCTACATTTGTGATGTATGGTTGTAGATTGCAAATGACATGACATGTTGATGTTAACACCAATACCATTATTTAATAAGTTTTGTGTCTTTTATGATCAGTGTTATATATATCCAAATTTATCGGTACCTATAAAACTTATAAGAATGCTTCATTATATTTTCAAATATAAACTTTTCTGTACAAAATATATTTCATGACTCTCATGTTTTTAGTAAGAGAGTAAAAAGATTAGCATCAGTGTAACTACAAATTTCTCTTGGTACTGTGTATATATTAATCGTTTCTCTACAGTAGATAAAAAAAAAGCTGTCGTAATGTAGCCCTCTTTTTCCCCTTAAGTTCCAAAAGAGGGGGTCAACGATGCTATTATTGAAAAATCCCTGAAAAATCCCTCTTGTGTATCATTTGAAAGTGAACCGAAAGACATTTACTATTTTATAAAGTATGTTAAATTTTCAGCTTTCCAGGTCAATAAGGCCAGATGAGCTTATGACTTGGTCGTCTGTTAACTTTTTTTTAACGAGCCAAAATCCAGACATGTAGCACCATAAATAAAGAAAACAGAGGCATTTTATTTCTAATTCAATGGCTTATCTTCACAATGATAGCCAAGCATTGTGTTATCGCTATTGGATGGTGCATTCACTGTATATTGAATGCAGGTGAAGAGCTCTGTGCCTTGCTAGTGTTCCAGGGTGTGTGTAATGAGGAGTAGTATGGCTGAGGGGGTTACCAGATTTCTAACCAAGACGTTACACAGCATATCTGCCCATTTAGTTTAAAATTAGGGTTAAGGAGTTGGAAACAACTGTCCCTTTAACTCTGATAAGGCAGTTAGGGGATCATTGCATGGAGTTGGGGAGGGCACAAACATAATTATTTGTTTATATGATGCACATATGGCTACTTTTAAAGCCATTTCATTCATATTTAAAAGCATTTTAACAGTTTATTATTTGAGAAAACTGTTTTTGAGATCTTCAACCTTATATAATAGTTCATGGGATACAAAGTCAATGGCTCTATTTTTCTTATTATTTTGTATATTATGCATGAGTTTAAAAGAATTTGGAACATATGCATTCAATATGCCTGTGTTATAAAAATGTCCAGAGAAATTCTCAAAGCGTAGGTTTGAAATATTTTAAAGAAAGAAGATAATGAAAATATGTCTCTCATTATGCTGGCATTATTGACAGTTTATTACACTATTGTTTTCCTTTTGGTTTATCTATAACCCTTTTATCATTTATATTGCTGTTTATTGTTTTTTCTTAGCTCAAAATTTAACATTTTGAAAGATAGGACATAATTAAATGACCAAATAAAAGTTTCAATATCTTTTCTTTTAAGAGGGAATTCACATTAAAATAACTGCTTTGTTACTGTATCATAAATGTTGTCTTTGAATTCATGAAAATCTCATAAATGTTTTTGATAACTTCAAAGATATAAAAGGAATTAAGCAAATGTTCTTCTGGAAATGTATGAAAGTTTCATAATTCTGACTTAAAGTTGCAGGGTCAAATATTTTAGGAACTAAGATCTTTGACACATTTTTCCAATTTTCAGCGTCATAATGTTAGCAAAAGGAAAATATGAAAAGAGTGCCAATTTGGTTTTTGGACCCTAGATTTGGACAACTTCAGCATAAACATTCCCACAAACGTCGAAATGCCACAAAGCGTAACAATCCCGAGACGAGGACTTGTGTTCTGGTTATTCTGTGGTGTATTTGTTAGTTTTCATGATTATCTTCACACTTTTATTTACTGAAGCTGAAGATTTAACACATTTAAATCCGAAACTTGGTCTTAGGCAGGTTGTACTATGAAAGTGTTTTCACAGCTGGGGTTAGAATGCAGTCTGATCCATTGGAGTATATGCATAGGACAAAGTAACATTGACGTGATCGCCAAATCTTACTGCCGGATATCGACGGCGTTTCTTGTAATCCGCGCGATGACTACCCTCGTGTTTTCGCCATGCCCAGTATTTTTTTGTCAATTGTCTATTGTGCGCTTAAATGGTACAAACTTGTAATGGATTCCAAGGGTGTTCTTTTTCAACCAATGGGAATTTGATCTTTTACAGATATTTTGCAAGAGATCGGCAGCCGTTGATATAGGCCGTAAGGTGTTTAATGTACCGTTAAAAGTGAATAAAGGTCGGAGATAAATTGTATATTGACATGACAACCCATTGTCATGAAGTTTACAAGTTTTTGTCATTTGTCTGATCTTTTCATCAAAGTTGTACATGAAGTTGATAAAATCTTTTTGATATGTTTCAAGTAGCAAGCCATTATGGATCACTCGAAAATGCTTTTCATTGATGAGAATATTTTATTTTTCACTTAGTAGACAGTTTATGATTGGTCTCTGTGGAAATCATATCATATAAAGTAGATAGTTAGATATTGGTTACTTGGTTGGAGATTTAGGAAAAACATAGGCTGAAATTCTAAACTGTTTTTCCTCAAGTACAAAAGGCCCACTGGGCTTATGGCAAGGCAAGGTGTCCGGCTTCCATCCGTAAATTTTTCAGCTTATTTTGGTCTTCTTTTCAAGAACCAAGTGGCTCTTAAGAGCTGAAATTTTGTGTTCAAGTCTCTTCGCCAATGGGGATGGTACAATTTTGGTTTGGTGACTATCTTTATCGTTTTACTTTTGCTGATCAACTCGCAAGGTATAACTCAAGGCAAAGGAATAAATATATTTATTACCCGGTAATTAGTTAAATATTTCGAGGTTTGATTTGCTGCAAATTGATGTCTGCCAGACATAATATTTAAATTGTTTTATTTTAAGTTTAAGTTTTGAACATTTTTTATGGAATAAGAAAATTTATAAACATTATAAAATTAAAGTATAAGCAGTATGAAAGTATGTTGAAATCCTGGAAATTCAGTGTAAATAATTCATGCATTTGGAGAATGGTTTGTGTTGAAGTGTAAATCAAATATACATTTGTAGAAATTGTCATCTTCATTGACAATAAGGTCTTACCAAGTAAAACTCAAAATATGTTTCTGAAGTTTTATTTTTGTTTATTTATTTATTTTTCATGAATAATTTTTTGAACCTTTAAATTATCTTTTTAGTTTCTTACAAATAATATGCTTTCTGAATTTCTGAATGTTAAAATTACCGAAATCCAAAATGCCGGCAAAGTACCGACTCAGCAGATAGTGTCAAAACATCCATCGTAAATAAAGGATGAAATTATTAATATTGCTAAGTTTTGAAAGTTTACTAAATAAGCAGTGTTTACATATTAAACGCATGGATAAATGTTTATTAGCTCAGCTGTGTAGTGTTCATCCATCACAGCAATGTTTGTCCCTATTCATGAGGCCTTTATTGTCTGTCAATTTTCTAACATCACTAGGTAAACAAACCTAGTTTCAAACCAAACATTTTCATAGTTAGAGATATCAGAGGGAAATATGCCGATTTATTTTCCGACAAAAGAATGGTATAATAAGTATTTTTTGTTATTACTTTTGTTATTATATATCTTAGATATGAAGGAAATTATCTCTCACATTGTGATATATGGTTTGTTCATAAATATAACTAATTTGCAATCTTATATTACAACACATATAAGATATTCTGGAATGAGTTAGAGATCTGGTCTTTGAAGGGCATTTAGAAGTGGTATACATAAAAACAGGAAGATTTTCTTGATAACAACTTCTTTAATGTGAAAATACATGACGTTTCGGAGTATATGCTCACTCTTTCTTGAGGTGGAATGAGTTAGAGAAATTTTGGTAAGAATTCAACTGAATTCATCGCTTGCAAAAAATGCTGCCAAATTAGTTAAATAGTTGATATCTGAGGAAGGAAAGGGCGTCCGTAGAATATTTTTTAAAATTCACAACATAGACAAACAGAAATTAAGTAATTTCTCAAGGAGTTAATTAAACTTCAATAGATCTGAATTGTACTGTTTTAGGTACATTCTAAAAAAGTTTTTAAAAAAACAAAACATTTACAACTAGGAGGCAGGACACCATTCCATGCTACACAAGACCTTTGGCAGTACCAGTCCAAGTGTTCAAGATTGTTACTGCTCTCTAGCACTGGTATGGTTAGCCCAAGGACGTATATCACAATTCCTTGGTTAGCCACATCAGGGATCTCACTAGATCTAGCGCTCTTGAACATGGCGCTAGCTTCAATTATATAAGATAGTATAAAATAATACAATTTTCATACATGAAGTCCAAATACATACTCGACTTAAATAGTTATATATACAAATTTTGAAATTATAAATAATAATTTATTCATTGACACAATGATAAAATATCAATCATAAAAATTGAAATATCCTTAACTTATTTTGTCCAGAAAGTGACATCTGTAAAGTAAGATGTTAGATAGTGAGAGAACATTTGAGTTTTTAAAACTCTCAAATTGGTGGCACTGTTGTCCATTTTACTGCCTGAAGCTAGAAATGCAGGTGTCTAGTGGCTATATTTGTTCTAATCCTGCCATTATTATGACTGTCTGGAACCAAAATAGAGTCTTTGGTGACTTATTACTGAAACCTTTGGGACAACTGTGAAAGACTGAAAGTGTGTCTAAACTTATGTCTAACACTTATGTCTAAACAATAAGTGATTTTGCACTATGAAATGGTATATTATTTATTTTTTCTTTTCTTTCTTATACTTTGAAGCCAGGTTGTTGGGACAAACACTCTTGTGATATTTGCTTGTTTCTGAGGGTGTGTGTTAAAATCTCACACGAAAAAAACTTTTCTGAAAACTGTTCAAGTTTTAGAATTAGAGTGTGATATGATAGAGAACATTTCATAATTAAAAATTTGAAAACTTAATTGATAAAGAAAGACAAGAATATTTTATGAATGATCGACTTCTTTATTTCACACTGGCTCGGATTGCCCCGTCTCCATGTAGATCATCAATAAAATATCCTTGTCTTTCTATTACACCAATTTCTAGAATGCCCCTCAAATAGTTGAATTGATTTATAGTAAAACTAAGATTAACCAAGATTTTGAATATTATTAAATATTTTGCTAAAAAGGACTTCTATTTTCTATAACAAAGTTAAAATAATTATAAAGGTGAAACGACTTTGAAATTATCTGAATATCATCATGAGTTCTAACATTGCAACTGTTACATCTATTTGAGTTCCATAAGCGCTATCAATGGTAATATTCATAAACATGAATTACAAAAATTATGGAAAATATAAAGTATAACTCATATGAAATGGCAAATTGTTGATATTTCTCATATTAATAAAACTTATCTCTTTTAGAACATTTATACATTTTTCACTGGCATTGTTACATTGTGTTATTGTTTGTGATATTATGTTATATTTTTAACCTTTACTCCATGCATAAAACAGTATCTAAACAGTAACAAATTATGTCTATCGTGTCTAAATGTAAAAAGGTATGGGGTAAGTTTAGCAAATAGAATATAATATTTCATTATTACTGAACATTTTGGAATTTTTTCTGTCGAGTCAGCATTTGAGCAGTTATTGAAAGAATTACAAGTTTTTTACAGATTAAACATAAATCAAAAGTTAGATAATCAAGTGTTTTAAATCTTACAACAAGACAAAGAGTAAAACAAAATGAGTTCTTTCGAAAAAATGTTATGAGAAACAAGAAATTTTACTACTGCAAAAGTAGTTCATTGTTTATGTTCTGTGTTGGGCTGTGACCTATCAATGATTGGAACAACCCGTTATTTGTAATTATTTCATCTCCAGCTGCCCTTCCCAGTGATTGGTTCCCTCAACGCGGTGCACATGTTTGCAGCCAATCACAGTGTTGATCTGCAATCTACGACAACCCAAGGGTCCAAGATTGTGTGGAAGGTTTATCATGATAGGTGAGTTGAATAATGTTTGATTTGTAAAACAGTTAATTCTATCATTAGGAAATTCTAAGGTTCTTGACTTTTAGAAAATATTTATTAAAAAAAAAATATGGTTTGAAGTTTTGATCAAGAGTAGCATCTGACGTAAATATTTGAATCCTCTTACGCTTAGCACGGGTTAGAATATATTTTCATTGACAATAAATCATAGCAGCGGTGTTCTGGCACTAAGTCACACAGATAAGTCGGAAATTGAAGTAGTTAGTTATTCATAAAAAAAGTCCACCGACTTTTTGGTGACCTTGGAGGTTAAACCCCTGACAGATCCCCTTTAAAGAGTAGTGGGAGGTAAATAGGACAGTTTGAATTCTTTAACTGAGAAATTCAAATTGACTTTTCATGAAATATATAAACATACCAGTATATTGAATAACTGGCCAGGAAGTTCAGATCTATACGTTTGTGGGCAGGGCATGATAGTGGCCCAGAAAGTACAATTCCTTCACGGGAAGAATACAAATTGTCTGCTTTGAGCATGCTATAAAGCATGGAAATAATGCTGTACAGATGGACTATTATTATTATTATTATTATATATCCGTAGTTCAAAGCCCTGTTAGACCACAGTCATCATAACTAGGAGTGATCAAAGGATAAGTTGTCTACCTGTTATTAAAGGATGTTCATAGTTAAAGTAATATTTGTAATAGAGCACCAGACTTTTGAAAAACGTAGAATAAATTCAACTGAAAGTAATTTTTTTTAAATCTGGAATTTTAAAGGATGGCCTTTATGAAAAAAATGTATACAATGTATGAAATATACTAGAAAAGTAGCCAGCCCAAAATGTTATTTTGTCAATTCTATCGGTAAAATTAAAGAACAAACTAAAAAGGTTACCAACCGAGACCAAGAGTTTCCAGGATGCGGGATGTCAGGCAGGCCTTATTTCATACACTGTGATATGTTTACTTCAGCATCACACTTATAATTGCCACGGGTGACGACAACGCCGCAGATTGTCATCTGAATCACCTGCTAGACAACATCTACAATGCTATGGTGCTTTTATATGGGTCAGAAGAGGTGAAGAATATCAAGAATATTGAAAGATTCAAGAAAGAAATAAAGGTAAGGCCCCTGTTTCCTTATTCAAAATAGCATGTTGTAGATCATTGGTATATGGCTCTGTATTGATTTGGGAAAATATAATTTTATGATGCGTGTTGAGACATAAACTCATCACAGATTTATCAAAATATAAAAACTTTGTCAGACAGTCTAGTTTAGACTCCCAAACTAATCCATTATAGCAAGAAGTAAATCTTAAAATTCACATAGGCAATCACAGGCGATCACAAATTAACACATCACAGGCGATCACAAACTAATCCAACACAGGCGATCACAAATTAACCCATCACAGGCGATCACAAATTAACCAATCACAGGCAATCACAAATTAACCCGTCACAGGCGATCACAAATTAACCAATCACAGGCATTCGCAAGTTGACCAATCACAGGCATTCACAAGTTGACCAATCACAGGCATTCACAAATTGACATTTCAAGGTTTTTAATTTAAATGTTTTCTACTCTAGTACAAACCAACATCAAATGAGATATCTTTTAAAATTACTATTTCAAAACTACCAATATATAAAAAAAATTATGTCTTTAAAAAATGATCAATATAATTGTTTGTTAATCTACTATGTAATTGCTTATGCCTTGACAGACTATTTAGTAAAATACCACCCATGGTTCACCAGTTCCAACCGCCACTTGCACGTTTCAATGCAATAGTACAAAGATATTCATGTCTTTCTCTGCAATACTGATAGCAGCAGTGTGAACTATGATTTACTCTTGTTAAAATCACCACGTTTTGATATATTGGTTTATGTTTTTCATTTTTACTTGTCACTGAAACAAGCTGAATATGCTAAAATATTCAATTAAAATCAATTTTAATTATATAAATCTCTTTATTAGAAATAAGAAAAGTCAACTTTCCATATCCATGATGTATGTGGTTCTGTTATGTTCTTCTGAAGTAAAATAACAATTTGAATGTCATGCAGAATTCTTCCATCCAGAGAATTAAGAAGTGAAGTTCATAAGTATTTCCAATTGATCTCTTTTCTCTACTTTCAATGTTGTCCATTTAGGAACATTTTTGTAATATCTTTTTTTTATTAATCTTTTTATGATTTCTTTGACAAAATCATGATAGGATCTTCATAAGTTCCTTTGTCAGTTAACTTCAAACCTCTACATTCCAACAATTTTGTGCTGCAAAATAATTTTTTATCACTATAAAGACCACATTAGTTAAAGTATAAGAAAGAGAATAAAACTTTTTTTTAAAACCTTTACAGTGGAAAGTCATTTCTTCTAGCCATTGCCTGTGATTATTATTTGTATGATTTACATGTAGTATCAGTGATATTCATTATGAAATTCTTGTGATATTTTGTGTAAGATTGCATGTTAAAATTCAGACAAAGGGATGTTGGCTCCAACTCATCTAGAGGCGAATTCTCTCATCTAAAGGACTGCTCTACATGCCATGGGTGCAATCCTATATTGAATTTCAGTGCAAGCACCATGGTTTGCTGGTTTCAGCAGGCGCTTGCAGGTTTTTCATTGTAATGCACAGCCACAATGGTGTTGCAGGCTTTCTCCCTAAATACTAGCCTCCTTGATTTAAGTGAAAAACTCTTGAATATATCTCGCCTTGTTGTAATATTTATTACAAAATGTCATGTACAAGACACTATCGCACAAAGGGGAATTGAAATATGTTCACAATTTGTATTATGTAAGGACTTTAAAATATAATCTGTCAAGACTGATTTGTATTCAACAATTTGAAATAATTCATGGTGTAGCTATATGCTTGAAAGTAATTTTTTCATGTCATGACATTTTTTTAAAAGGTTTTCACCGTTTCAAAATAAGGAAATTATGCCAGAAAGTGAATTTATCGTAAACATTTTCTTTTCTTGTTTTGCATTTGATAAGTAAAGCTTAGAATACACAGGAAGGAAATACATTTTTGTCTATTTTGTTTTCATTAGATTCTTTCAAATCAACTCCTGTCAAACAAAGACGAAATTTGTATGTCTTTCATGAAAATTCAAATCATAAGCATGCAACAAGCAAGATACCGACAAGAAAAACGTTACAAAATTAAATCATGTTTGCCTGTACTGATTTTTCTCTGCATTGAAAGCAATCAAATACATGGTCAATTACGTCAATTACACCTATCAAAGAACCGAAATAGATTGTGTTTTTCGAAATAGATAAAAAGTATAAATACGGCAGCTAGCTTATCATTACATAAATATCAATAATGGCCTACGATTCAGAAATACCCCGGTGTGGGCTACTTGACTTGAATAGCGTAGACTGAAATGTACAGTCCTCATTGGCAGTAGATGTCCCATACTGTGAGGCAACAAAGATTGTCAATTTTCTGTCGACTGAAATCAACATGTCGTAATTTTCGATAATTTCTTCCCTGTTGAGAGGATGCTTTAACAAGCAAAATCTAAGGTTACAATTAAAGCTCAGATTAACAAATAAAATTTTCATGTGATATGGTCTGTTAAACAAATGATTATCATAATGATTCTCAAATTATGACAAAAGATTGTTGAATTTTTTTTTTACGATAATTTTGTCTCCCTCATTAAAAATGTATTCATTGAATTAATCAAGTAACTTAAGAAATGGGAAACAATGGCAGCAGTTCCTTTATAGGTTTATAAATTTGATGACGAAATAAACACAATAATTGTTATTGTTAGCACCTGTCATTTTCATTTATTGCACACAAATTTTGAATAAGATTGTACAAATGAATTATTTATATAAAATGGATTAAGAGAATAAATATTTATTCCAAAATATTGACGAAAGATGCCAACTTACATTATCTTCATGACTGTTGTTTGAAATGTTTGAATAAAGCAAATAAAATGCCATTTTAGTAGCTTGGACTCCAAAGGAAAGAGTTTATCATTTATTCGTTAAAATCTGTTTATCAAGTAAATAGTAAAGTGACAAGTAACAGAACATGTAGTTTTCATTTATCTGGAAGTTTTAAGAATAAAAGTTGGAACTTTGGCTCACTACCAAATGCATCTCCTATTGTAAATTTGAAAGACTTTTTTTCTGCAGAATTAGTAAGCAGTTCAAGCAGGACTTGTGATACTACCTCTTGGCCTGGTCTTACATACTTATCTTGTATGAGTGATGGAATTATATTGCCTTGTATAATAAACTGATAGTTGTTTTTCCACTATGCACTCTTAGATTGATAGTGTATTTGTTATAATCACATGATAGACCGTCAAAGTTATTCTTGAAGTGATTACAATTTTTGTGACGTCAGGGCCCTTATTCTCGAAACTTTCGCTGCCCTATAAACTTCTAAAGCCCATTCTTAACACTTTGGCTACGATCAAAGTTAAGAATTCGTAAGGCTACATGAGCGAACAAGACTGCGAAAAAAAAAAGAAAAAAAAAGGTTTTATGTTTAATTAAAAAATCACATTACATATCTAAAATGTCTGCATCAGTGACAAATCCTGTTGAATATGTATATATATGAATATGTATATATATGAATATGTGACAAATGGATAATGCAAATGATCTGTTCTTCAAAAAGTGCTTACTTTCATTTTGTTTCTCCTAAACTTACACCCCGATATATGTGATTAAATGTATCTGAAAGGATTCTGAGACAATTATTTGGAAGAGAAAAACAATTCGGTCAAAAAAATAACCTGTTTCCGACGACAATTTTGTTATTATTGCAGGTAACTCTTCAAATCATTTGGTGACTCCCAATTTCCCAAATATATATATACCGGTATATCTTATGATTTGGGATGAAATACATAATGTTTGCTATTTTGAGAAAAATTAACAAATGCCAACAAAATTTATTTCTTCATCGCTTCTCATCTTAAAAGAAATCCGGTCAACACAACAAGGTGACAACCATGTAATATAATCTGTTATTTCATATTTTTGGTCTCATTTTTCTTGTTCCTGTTTCCATGATTTATTGTGATAGTGATAGTTTTAGTAACTAAACGATATAAAAACCACAAAATGAGATGAAACCTTTCACTTATAATTCATACGGATTCGTACTGTCCAATTCCTGCAATTATCCAACAAAATAGAAACTAATTCTTCTTTAAAGCCTAACAAAAACTCATAAATAACTCCAATCTTTTCATGAAAATCAAAATGGTGCGCAGTTATAAACTTTGCCAAGGAAGCTTACCTTACTATGAATCTTGTGATATTTCGAAGATCTCTTAGCGTTAAGAAACTTAATGTATGACTCTATGGCTATCTTAACAATAAGAGGACTTTGAAAATATGGTCCCTGGCCGTCCTCGTGCACGGAGACGTTGAGGATCATTAGCATATTTATGATAGAAGAAATAAGTTACTAACACCATATAAATATTTGACTGTTTTGATTGGAAACAATGGTGAAAGCTGCATTGATTTACCATCAGAGAGAATCTACGTACTGGGATGGAAAGTTGATCGTATTACAAAATCAATTTCACCGTCAGATTAATAATAGAAATCGCAGTTTTATTGCTGGGTATATAAATATATGAATCATTATGAACAGAATGGTTTTATTGATCAGCTATTTGACGTCACACGCGATGAGGGATATGCATATAGCGCTACATAGCGTTTGTACATGCTTGTTTTTACCGATAAAGACAACGATAACGGCTTATAGCTTTATTCCTTCCAATTGATTGGTTAATTAGAAATGGGCAATCGGCGTGGGTCGTTATTTTAGCAATACCATCTACATTTTCTGTATATCTTAGCCATGCACTAGTTACGAGCATTCATACATGTACAACATTCCATGAAACTTGCATCAAGTATGACAAACTGGCTGTCAATCTCAAATTAATTTTTGCTATGATTGACGGTTATATACATTGATTGACGTTTATTTCTTGCGTCACTGTTAGCCATGATTTTATCGGTTTTTGTGAATATGCTGAAGTAGATAGAAGGATATCTCAAGTGGAAAATATTATTTTAAAACTTGTATACTATCAAAACAATTTTTTATTATCAATGAAGCTATTTTCTTTAAATTGGTTTCAGCTGTAACAACAAATATGTAATGACTGAGGTGATTCATAAAATAAAAAAATAAACTTTTTCATGAACAGTTCTCGTCCACTTTCTTAGAATTATGTAGGTATAGGTAAATTATAAAAATGAGGGATAATGTATCTTTTAATGAAATAAAATGGACACTATGAAACATAAATTATGTAACAAAAAATGATAAAATAAAAATGATGAAATTCTTATATCGATCTTTCACAAAAAGTCTCATTTTGTATGGCAAATGAGGGCATATTTTTCCCATTGACAGTTTTCTTTCAGAGCTATCCTTGAAAGCTTTCTTACAGTGTGTAAATATACATTGTATAGGTAATCTCACCCCAGTGGCTTCTGACATTAAATATATCGAAACAAGTTGATAAAGTTTAAAATATCTACGGCTTGCCCAAATCTCCTAGTTGATATTGCTTGATCTCAAACAAGCAATATCTCCTGTGGAATACAATTTGGATGATAATTGTTTAAATCAATATATTTCATTGTGTACAATATCATTTGAATTAAAACACTGGACAATTTCAACTATGAAAGAAATGATAATTTTTCCATAATGCTGAATATTATCATGAAATTCTTTTTAACAAACGTAAAATTAAGTTCACTACCTGAGAATAATTGATTTGTAACAAATTAGAACACTTGTTAAATTCCAAATATAAACAATTAAACAAGTTATCTCTTTTAAAAAGACATTATCTCTCCCAGAAAAGTTGGGTAGAGTCTGATACTAGTTGAAAACGAGAAACTAACAAGAGCTTTATCATGTCATGAATGTTTTTATATTTTGTAAAACAATAAGATTTTTAAAAAGTTCTTTATAATTTGAAATTTTAAAAAGAAATGTTGGCAATTCTCAAATTAGTTATCGATAAATTCCGTCAAAATTATCTTTAGCATTATTTTCTGAAAATGGATCATTATTTTGAACTTTTAAAGAAATTATTGTCCATTCGCAAATAAACTGCCGATAAATTTCATTGAATAATCTTTGATTTGTGTTTTCGCCAGCTTGTCGTTACCAGTCTTTATATTGATACAACAACAAAAAAAGTTTAATCAAAACAGAGAATTTGTCAGCATGAAATTCGTTTTAAAAAAAGCCAAATTACAAAATTGTTTGATTGTAGTTAGGAGGTTGTATATCAGTAAGTAAATTTGTTTCAACAAACGATGCAATGGTGGCACCAGAGAAGAAAATTTTGAATAGTATTTTATTGTCACATTCGATCTATTTAAAAAAAATTATATTGTAGATATATTTTAACAAAGTTAACAAAGTCTATAATATAAATATTGCAAAGTATATTGTGAAAAAATATCTCAAAATTTAAAACTCAACTACTTTGTAAGTTACAATGAACATATCTTCCTTCACTATGAGTCCAACACAAGTGAAGAAAATCTTCACGTCAAATTTGTGTTCTAAATAATATATATCACCAAAAGAGATGTTGTTAAAGTCAAACCCACATACATGTAATTAGAAACTAGGGGTAAGTCTATAAACACGACTCACCACTCATGTATGTGTCCTAATATCTAACTCAATCGGTAAGCAGAGGTAAGACTAATAAGTCAAGGATTAAATACAAATCTAATATATCACAAAAAGAGTTGATGTAAAGAAATGAATAATAAAATGTGAAAATGAGTCTACAAGCGTTACTTACCGCGGACGTATTGTCCTACTTGTCTAAGTGAATCGGTAAGCGGAGTAAATGTTTTAGTCAAGGTGCGAAACAATGGCTTAAAAGAATATATTGATTTTGTGTGTCGGAGGTGTCGAAGATTTGGAAAAGTTGGTGATCACGAAGTGCGTACAAAGCCGAAGCTCGTTTCTTAAGGTGTATCTTTCTCACCTGTGTGTGGTTAGATCGGGAAAAACACACACGCCGTTGGTTCCATGTGTGGAGCAGAATAACTCCAAACAAAGCGCTACGGACAAGAACATTCGCATAACGAAACCTTGTCATTCTTAAATGTTTACAGTTTTATGTTTTGCTTAGGGAGCGCAATGCAAACTCCCCAAAGAGTAATCTCGCAAGAAAAAACAAAACCGTTTGTCCAGATGCGCATGTAGTTCTGTGAATTAAAAGTATTATTGTATGTATGGTTTACCTCTTACTGTTGCGAGGATGGGAATCTTTGCATTTGTGCGTGTCGTCAGACCAAATACAAAAGTTTAACTTCCTGGGACTAAGTCACACACAGGTGTCATGTCGGCAGATGAATCTCGCACTGTGTTTGAACTCTCAAGCCTTGGAAACTCCTTTTGTTTTTAGTTTAAGTTTAGAAAATATTTTCTTTCGCATTCAGCGAGATTACGTGAATTCTACCTACGTAGATCCAAACCATGAAGAAAAATCTTGTGGCTGTATGTGAAGTCGTAAATTTCACCGTCCATGATTTTGAATTTCGAGAGATCTTGTAGAAACAGACATGACCATATAGAATTTGAATTTGAGAAGATTATAATCATTACATTTTTTCTTTAAATTGTTCTATTTCCTTTTATTTGAAATAATTAACTAATATGTAATTGCTGTGCATGATACCATGGATCTCATCCTTTTGAGAATCAGAGTCCAGACAATTGGAATTGAAAATTGTAAAGATGTTTAAATTTATTATAATAACTTATTATTATATATATTATTATATTATTATTTAACAACATTTTGACCAACTATCTCAATTTATTATATAAACAATATATGTGTGATATACAAATTCGCCAATCTGTGAATCACAATTGTGAGAGAATAAAAGAATTGTTAATGTCAAATTGAAATTGTATGCATATTAAAATGTAATATTTCGGCTTTAGAAACTTATCATCATTGTACTCTTAAGTTTTGGCAAATTATTGCATGTTTTGATTGTAATTTAATCCATCTTCTCATCATATACATTTATTTTTCTCATTGATTTTTATTCAGTAAGATATGATGACTTTTTTAAGAAGTTAATGATTTTAAGGAGTGGTTATTTTGTAATTTGTTGTTAATTTGAAGAAAAACAAATTCCTTTAAATTAGAACTGAAGGTAAATTTTATTTTATTTTACAAATTTCGAAAACTGTTCTTTAAAAAAGCTCTTCTCAAAACTTTATATTTTGCAAAGGGAATCATAAGTCAGTAGTTGAAATAGCTTAGATGTTGTGTAAAAAAACTCATGTTCCAACACCCAATGTAATGTTTTAAAAAAATGGAAAATTAACACACAAAAATAATATTTAATTAAAACATGACTGTTTAATTTTTCCTCAGAATGAAGAAAATTAGCAACATATATGGCAATAAGATTTTCACTATACCGGTATTAGAAATTCAGAATTTACCAAAATGTTATGCATTAAGATTAGAATAGTTTCCAGTTGGATGTATTAAATTTTTCAGAATGTTACTTGAGGAATCAAATTTAATAAATCAATTTTGCCCTGTTAAAGAGGAATATGTAATTACAAAGTGCAAGTGCAGTTATCCCACGAATGGTTCGAGATCATGTGACTAAATTGACACTGCTGATTGGCTAGATTCTCAGCTGCCTATAACACGGCTTTGTACGCCTTTCTGCATGTTAAATTGAATGACATGTTGTAATGCATATCTGTCACTCCAATCCGTCGCCCATGGCAACAGTGAAGAAGCTTTTATTTGACCCTGATATTTTTTTTTTAATCTGTGTTGTACATTTCAAGACAACTCGTTCATTGCAACGTTGATATCTCGATCATAGCGATTGTGCTACAAACAAAAACGGAATGTCCATTTCAAACAATAAAACAGTGCATCACACAATTGTTAATTGTGTAAATGATTTTATTGAGTAATTAAGTCAATTTCAGCGTGCAATTAAGTGCTAATTTGCTGATGAGTTAATAGGTTCGGAATATTTTATTACGTTGGAACCTTTGACTAGCAGCGATTTCTACTGCAGGGGTTGCATAGTTTTTGTTTCATTGTTTGTATTCATAAAAGAATATTTTTTTTACCTCTCTTTATTCTCTGATATTTGGGGAGAGATAAGTTCATTCGGTTATGAGCGCATCAGAAATTTTTCAAATTAACCAAATAATGGTTTAACATTTTGATGTTTCATTTGCATATTCAATGCATATTCGATGTATGGAATGAAATTGTTTGGATAATTTTGTAAAGACTAATTCTAACAGGATCTGTCTTTACAGATAAGTTGTTACATATAAAATAAGAAAAGGTTTTAAGAGTACCAGCTATTTCTTTTTTAATTGTTTATAAGTTTAATGTTATTTCCCTTTAATAACTGCTTTTCACTTCTTTTTTTCACATCTTTATTTATTCATTATTATTTCTTTACAAACCTTTTGATTCTTGTCATGTGTCTATCAGTTTTCAGAGTTTCTTTTTATTGCTTTCTTCCAAATGTGTTTGTTCTTTTGTCTACACGTGGTTTTCAATATCATCTTGGTATGTATAGTCATGTAGTTTTCATCTTTATATTCAGATGATTTTCAATTCTATTTTGAAATGATTATTAATCAATCCTCACATAGATATTAATTTTATTTCAGATAGTTTTCAATCATAGTTGTCAGTTTCCTAGATATTTGTCAATATTACATTTCCTCACAGGTTAAAAATTATTGTCATTTTCTTCATCTCATGTTTGTCAATTTTACCATCATTTGGTTGTCAATTTTATCTTCAGATGTTATGGTTGTTAATTTTTTTCCTCAAGGTTGTCAATTTCATGGTCACATGGTTGTCAATTTCATCATCACATGGTTGTCAATTTCATTGTCGTACGATTGTCGATTCAAAGTCCAAAACATTCTCTAAGCTCGATCGGTTGTTTCGTCATCTTTTTTTAATAGTTCCAACGGAATGTCATCAATTAATTCTTTACTCTTTTACTCTTTTTTTCTGAGTTTAAGTCAAATATGTTGTCCTATTCAAGGTGTCACGAAGTAAATTTCAATAAGAAAGCAGCGGCTGACATACGTCCCTCGTTACTCACAAGGTTTTCGTAGTTCCTGCTACAGACAATGTATTGATGGGATACAGCCAGGAGACTCATCATGATATACTGATACTCATATAAGTGATTTTTATCTAGACATACATATTCAAACCCAAAGGCAGGCTTAGACACATTACCATGATCTAGTGATTGCTGAGCTATCATCTTTCATTCTGCACTCCCCGAGGAGTATAAATCTTATTATTCTTCCCGTTGGGTGTTTTTGTTCAAGGGCTGCTAGTGGATTGTTTGTATGTCTGAACATGATGTGTCAGCGAAAATAAAATCTTTAGTGTCAAATTTGTTAGGGTGTTTTTTCATTTTGTATGTTAAAAAACTGATTCCCAGAATTGTTACATTTGTGTTTATACCTGTCATGTATAAATGGTGCAAGTCAATATGAAGATTTAATCTCACCTCATTTCAAATGAAACCATTACAGTGAAATAAACAGCTATGGTTTATTGTATGAGCAGGTGGATGGTACGCAGTGTGTATACTTTGTATGTTTGTATGTTGACAAACTTTGTACGATTGGCATCTTTTATGTTGTATCTGTGTAGACTGGATTTTTATTTTTGTTGATCTTTGAAAGTATGGTATCTGGGCATGGAAAGGTGATACGGGTGAAGGATGAAGAACTATTTAATGTTACAACTTCTTACAACTTCTTTCAATGGCAAGTTGTTTAGATGAAGGAGAACGAGTTCTATGGATATACAACTTCTTAATTGCAATGAAGTTTTATATCATAGAACTTGATCTCCTACAACTTTTTTTTTATTAAAAGTTCTTCATTCTACATCATCTCAACTTCTAGAAGGCCTATCAAAGATGTTGACATGGGTGGTATATGTTTACTGGTAAGATATCATATTGTATGGCTTTAGCATTATGTGGTGAGATGGTTTACCAAAGATGTTACAGAAAGATTAAATGTATCTGAACGGATTCTGAGACAATTAATTGGAAGAGAAAAACAATTCGGTCCAAAATATAACCTGTTTACGACGGCAATTTTGTTATTATTGCAGGTTATTATTCAAATCTTTTGGTGACTCCCAAATATATATATATCTTATGATTTGGGATGAAATACATACGGTTTGCTATTTTGAGATGTTACAGAAAGATAAGGTTAGGTAGAAGTATTTTGCAATATTTTCTAATACAAGGATATCAAGATCACTATTCACAATTTTCCATATTTTTTATTCACCCTTACTCCAAAAAAGACAACAAATTAACCTATTTTTTTAACCCCCGGGTGAAACCCAAGGGAGTAATCATCCCGTCTGTCCGTCCATGCCAAAAACGTTACTTGTGCTCTGAAATCAACTCCTCCCACAGATTTTGACCAATCTTTCTGAAACTTTACACATACTTTGGATATACATCTACGGTACGTATGTGTTTTTTGGGGAACGATGGGATCAATATTTTTAGGGTTGTTGCCCTTGACTTAATAATAATAATAATAATAATAACTCTTTATTGTCCGTATTGTTGTGTGCAAATAGCACCCGGCAGCCACAGTGCAGCGCCAGTTCAAGCGTCGTTCTGTCCTTATAATGCTGAGCGCCAAGCAAGGAACCAACAACTACCATCTTTTAACGTCTTTTGGTATGACGCGGCCGGGAATCGAACCCCGGCCTACCGGGTGACGAGCAGACGCTCTACCAACTGAGCTACATCCCCGGTATGACTTAGAGTACTTGGCTTTCCGATGTCATACTGACAGTAACTCCCAACAGTTTTTTATCAATCTTTCTGAAACTTACACATGCTTTGGATATACGTGGGTTATACGCATATGCTTTTTTGGGACCAATCGGATTCATATTTAGAGAGTTATGGCCCTTGACTTTGAGTGCCCGGCTTTCTGACTGTGGGTTAAACTTAAACTTAGTGTGGCTCAAACTTTTGATTTGTCTTTTAAACTTGATATATGTGTTTCCTTTTACATAAGACCATTGAATAAGATCTAATCTTTTGTAAATTACCCTTACATTTAAACTGCTAATTTGGAGGTTCTTGCATTCTCAGAGCACTCTTGTTATGTTTTAAATAGAACTCCCTGGGTAAGAGGTGCTGAACAAAACCCAGGCTTATATTCTAGGAAATACAGTGGCCGATCCAGGAATTTTGAAAGGGGGGGGTCCACCAATTGAAAAGGTGGGGGTCCACAATTTTTTTCCCATACCAGCCAATTCAAAAAAAATTTGAAAGGGGGGGGGTCCGGACCCCCTGGACCCCCCTCCCCCCCCTGGATCTGCTAGTGAAATACCATATGTTGTGCCTTTGCAGAGTGAGTTTGGTTTGTTTGGAGTATCTTTGTAGGACATTGTATTGTTCACTATTCCCAAGTTAGATTATTTTTCGTATAAGACCTTCCTACATTATAAAAAAAAGGCAACAAAGGAACCTATTTTTATGTTTTAATGAGTTCATCTATCTGTACAGCATCAGATAGGTTCTTAACGTCCAATATGTTTCCTGATTTCTTCTTTATTGCATCTTTTACCTCTTCTTTTGAAATTTCCCACGGCAACAGGCTTTTTCTGCATTGTATATTAGGTTATAACCCCTGATCAATAGCGTATAACGTGCTTTATAAATTATACACCTTTCAACAAAGAAAATTAATATGATTATGATAGGTTCAAATGAGTTAACATGGCAATTAAGATAGCACTTATTGATTGCAACATATACATAGAGATTGCATGCAAATTAAATTGATAACATTTCTTGCAAGTAGATACTCTGTGGAGTGTATTCTTATCACAATATTGAATATTTAATGATTTTTTATGTTCAGAGACCTATGAATCATTTTAATATTTTGATGATTTTGTTTATGATTGTTTCATATTTTTATGATTTGGACTTTGGTCATTTGAATATTTGATCATTTGATAGAGACATTTGATCTTCAGAAACCTACGAATCCCACTTCACATCTTGGTGATTTTGTTTATGATTGTTTCATATTTTGATGATTTAATTTGTTCATGATTGCTTCATATTTTGATGATTTTTACTTTGTCCTTTTAACATTTGAATATTTGATCATTAAAATTTACTTTTGATGTTCAGGAACCTGCAATTCACATTTAACATTTTGGTGATTTTGTTTCTAATTGTTTCATATTTTGATGATTTTGTTTATGATTGTTTCATATTTTAATGATTTTGTTTATGATTGTTTCATATTTTGATGATTTTGTTTATGATTGTTTCATATTTTGATGATTTTGTTTATGATTGTTTCATATTTTAATGATTTTGTTTATGATTGTTTCATATTTTGATGATTTAATTTGGTCATGATTGCTTCATATTTTGATGATTTTGTTTATGATTGTTTCATATTTTAATGATTTTGTTTCTGATTGTTTCATATTTTGATGATTTTGTTTATGATTGTTTCATATTTTAATAATTTTGTTTATGATTGTTTCATATTTTAATGATTTTGTTTATGATTGTTTCATATTTTGATGATTTAATTTGGTCATGATTGCTTCATATTTTGATGATTTTGTTTATGATTGTTTCATATTTTAATGATTTTGTTTCTGATTGTTTCATATTTTGATGATTTTGTTTATGATTGTTTCATATTTTAATGATTTTGTTTATGATTGTTTCATATTTTGATGATTTTGTTTATGATTGTTTCATATTTTGATGATTTTTGTTTATGATTGTTTCATATTTTAATGATTTTGTTTATGATTGTTTCATATTTTGATGATTTAATTTGTTCATGATTGCTTCATATTTTGATGATTTTGTTTATGATTGTTTCATATTTTAACGAATTTGTTTCTGATTGTTTCATATTTTGATGATTTTGTTTATGATTGTTTCATATTTTGATGATTTTGTTTCTGATTCTTTCATATTTTAATGTTTTTGTTTATAATTGTTTCATATTTTGATGATTTTGTTTCTGATTATTTCATATTTTGAGGATTTTGACTCTGATTGTTTTAACATTTAAATATTGAACTTTGAAGTTTGTATACATTTTGTTGATTTTGTTGATGAATTTTTAGCTCATCAGGCCTGAAAGGCCTGATGGGCTTATGGCATGGCATGGTGTCCGGCGTCGGTCCGTCCGTCAGTCTGTCCGTCCGTCCGTCAATCCGTCCGTAAACTTTTCGCTTTTTTGACTTCTTCTCCAGAACCAATGACTCCACAGAGCTGAAATTTTATGTGCAGACTCCTTGGCCAATGGGGATTCTAAATTGTAGGTTTTGTGACCCATTGACCCCAAATTGGGTCACAGGGGTCACATCCTTAAAAACCAATTTCCATCTTCTTCTCCAGTTACAAAAGGTCTAGAGAGCTGAAAAGGTATGTGCAGACTCCTTGGTCAATGGGGATTCTAAATTGTAGATTTCGTGATCCCGTGACCCCAAATGGGGTCATAGGGGTCACATCCTTAAAAACCTATTTTCATCTTCTACTCCAGTTCCAAATGGTCTAGAGAGCTGAAAAGTTGTGTGCAGACTCCTTGGCCAATGGGGATTTGAAATTGTAGATTTCGTGACCCTGTGACCCTAATTGGGGTCACAAGGGTCACATCCTTAAAAACCTATTTTCATCTTCTTCTCCAGTTCCAAAAGGTCTAGAGAGCTGAAAAGTTGTGTGCAGACTCCTTGGCCAATGGGGATTCGAAATTGTAGATTTCGTGACCCCAAATGGGGTCACAGGGGTCACATCCTTAAAAACCAATTTTCATCTTCTTCTCCAGTTCAAAAAGAATTGTAGATTTGATGGCCCTGTGACCCCAATCTAGGTATCAGTGGTCATGATCTAAGATCTTTTGCTTGTAAACAATGTATAACTTGAGATAACTTAAATATTCAACTTTAGATAGTAAATCAATGAAATCCTGATGAGCTACAGAGCCCATGGCTCTATTTTTTCAATTTTTGTGACTTTGGTTACTATTGATTATTATATTCATGAACATTATTATGGCTTGATAATTTTGTTGACAAATATTTTCATGTTTTGTTTACTTGGCATATTTTTAATTTTCCTATTTTGATGATTTTACAGATGATCATTTTGAGATTTTAGCAAACGAAATGTGCCAGGTTTTCAAACTCCTAAATGTGATAAACATATGGTTTAGAATCAGCTCATTAATGCACGAAATAAATCTCATTACTGTATCGATAATATGATAAAATTATTACTTTACGTGTAGTTCTCCCACCATGTATAATTTGTACAAATAACAAAATAATGCCACATTAGATATGTCCTAACGAGCATTTAGTTGGAACTTCCTGTATATGGCACAATGTTAAGCTCGGTAAAAGGGAAATTCTGTCCCAATATCTATAACAACTATCATTGTGCCATCAAAAATTAATAGCTCTTCACACAAAATAATCAATCAGAACGGATGAAATGCTGCATTTAATAGATTAAGATGTTTTTGATCAATACTTTATTGTCAAAACTATCACTATAATTTTCAATTTTGTTGCCACTTAAAAATTGGATGTGAAAATGAAAGAATTTGTTTTGCAAGTTAGATATTTCTGAAGGAATGTCGTTTTTACAAATTAATAGCCTGATCATCCTATAATGTTCTTCAACGAGTTAGGATCTTGGATTGGCTCGAATATTTCAGATATTTTCATCTTTTGGTTTATGTTCAATTAGGATTATCTCTACTCACGTTTATAACCTGTGATGTTGTTAGCAACATTAATTCATCGTTTTTTAAGTACCGTTGATAAATTTTTCAATTGTTTTAAAAAATATCATATTTATGAAAAAATAAATTTTTAATTCTTATTAGAGCTGATAAGAATACCCTTGTTTTCTGTGAATTACGAGCAAAAATTAATGCGCTGTCAAAGCGATCTTTATTCTCGTTTTGATAGTTATTAGTAGATGATAAATAATTACCAGGTCATTTAAGTACATAAAATACCGTCATGAATTCTAAACAAGCATTTCATTTCCCAGGCAGATAACCAAGTGTTATGTGTCTCGGGTCTGTCATTCAACGCTAATTTGTAATTTATTTTAATTTTTTTATCATCGAGTAAAAAAAATCATTTTGAACCGATAACAAGCTCATAGAACACCCAATGGTACCAAAATGATGAATTCATATGACCATGCCCCTCAGTTGGGCTCTGTTTTATTGAAGAATTATATGTTATGTTTGCATCAAGATAATTGATTGTTTAAGGAACATTCTATTATTCCTAAAACAATTTTAATCATCAATTGTAAGAGTAAATTTGACACTGTGTGTTCTGTCCATGTCATTTGAAATTTCAGAACATTTAACCTGTCATGTTCAGTTTTTAATAAGGAACTGACATTAAAGGGTTAAAAATATTTTTTGAAAATTTTGTCGAACACACAGTGTATTACATATGTAGGCTGTAATAGGCTACGATGGATTTTAACTCTACGATTGCTGTGTGGAACTGGAGACTGGCCACTTCTGGTCTGAGCCAGTAACCTTTTGTGCTTTTTGCTATCCGTCCGTCCGTAAACGTTTCGCTTTTTCGACTTCTTCTCCAGAACTACTGACTCTAGAGAGCTGAAATTTGATGTGCAGGCTCCTTGGTCAATGGGGATTCTAAATTGTAGATTGTAGATTTGATGACCTGTGACCCCAAATAGGGTCACAGGAGTCACAACCTAAAAAAATCTATTTTCATCTTTTTCTCAAGTACTTCAAATTTGTAATACCTGTGATAAATTCTACTGGAAAATTTACACTGTGAAATATATAGAGGATAGCTGTCTTTTCTTGACTAATACCATGTTTATCTCATCGAGTGATGTAGAAAGGTTATATTTTCACGAGTGGCTCAGCCTCTACCTTCTACCTCACGAGACCATTGTTTTATGATGTCAAATTATATCAGTCACTGGTCGCAGTGAAAATATAAGTTATTTTCACTGTAGCCTGATAGACAGTTTATTTCATTTCACTGAAAAATCCCAGTATTTCATTGCTCGTTATATAATAAATTTAGTCCTTTGTACAAAGCCTTATGAGCTACAGAGCTAACATTTTACTATTAAAGATTACAAAACATAAATGGTTTCGTGCTAGTCAAGTTTCGGGCTTATTTCGTACATTGCTTTAATTGTTTTGGCCACATTTATATGTGACCTGAAATGATTATTTCATCCACACCCCCCCAAATCAGGTGCAGAAGAATAACAGGAATGGGACAAAAGAAAGACTTTGATTTTATGAGAGACATCATATTGTTGAGAGTAAAAAATGAGTTAAATGTTATTGATTCATTTGATTCATGCATAAATCTTGAAAGAGGTCAAGCATCAAATAATATCAAAAGGAAATTCTGCATTGCAAAATACTGTTGAAAGCTTTGTTATGGCGGGTTTTCATTTAATAAAGCTAATATGTGATGAAAGTATAACATTTGATGTTTGAAGCGATGCAATCAATCATTTCTATGAAAATCAATATATTTATGAAGCAAATGTGTTTGGTGTTTGTAAATTTTCTTATCAATACATTTTATAATATCTGAAATAACAACTTGATACACGATGGTACACTAATTCAATTTACTGTGATATATATATATATATATATATATATCTATGGGCAGGTAATATAGAGATTATTCAAGGATAGAACTATGCTACTATAATTCAAGGATAGAACTATGCTACTATAATTCAAGGATATAGAATGCTACTATAATTCAAGAATATAATAACACTACTATAATTTAAGGATATAATAAAGCTACTATAATTCAAGGATATAGAATGCTACTATAATTCAAGAATATAATAATAATACTATAATTTAAGGATATAATAAAGCTACTATAATTCAAGGATATAGAATGCTACTATAATTCAAGGATATAACTATGTTACTATAATTCAAGGATATAATAAAGCTACTATAATTCAAGGATATAGAATGCTACTATAATTCAAGGATATAACTATGTTATTATAATTCAAGGATATAATTATGCTCCTGTAGTTCAAGAATACAATAATACTACTATAATTTAAGGAAATAAATATGCTTCCATTAAAGGATTTAACTCTTGGACTATAATTCAGGGATATACAGTATTCAAAGCTAGATGTATAACTTTGCTACTTAAGGCTATGAGGGAGATCTGAAGTGATGTAAATAGGAACAGTTGTACTTTTAATCATCAGTGAATTCTCAAAGCTTTGGTTTAGTCGTGAATGGGCTCGTTAGTTGAAGAGGTCTCGCATCCAGGAGACTGCAAGTGGCGCCCCCTACAATTGAGGATGGACGACGGTTCCGGTGTCATTGTATACTATTGACCAGACTTGAATCTACGTTGCTGATTGCCGCAATGTACGTCGCTGATTGCAGTCGACGTATTGGGCCTTGTCTAGTTAGTCATCCCTGCGACAATAGACAAATGACAAGTGATACGACCAATCAGGGCGCTCCTTTCAAGGTTTAGTCATTAGCTTACGATTCTCAAGAGCTTAAGTGTCAGTTTTTATCAAAACTGTTTCTGAGTGACAAGAGAGATGTACCGATGTTATTTACACTGAAATTGATTCCAGCTCTTATGTAGTGTTATTGATAGGAGCGATCTGAATCAAGTTGTAAGCTATGCTACGATGAGCCGCAACTTGTAGTAGTTTTAATCAAATAAAGGTTAGGCGTTGCTTTTTCTTTGAGTTGGTGTAATTGATAGATTAGGTTATTTATGTGAAAAAGGAATCGTTCATTCTGATATTGATCTTTCGGTTTCTTTAAAGTAAATCGTGTAACATCAAAATATCAATCTTTGAAAGTAATTCTTTTTACTTTTTAATGGTTGGTGGGTCTGTTAGAGAACTGACAATATTTGGTCGTATTTTCAGGCTTTATAAGCAACAAACTATAATTAGCATGAAAACATTTAGAATAAAAAACAAATGTCTTTCAAATGGAAAATGGAAAATGTTTTACACAGTGTGACACGTGTCAAGTGATTTAGAAATGGAACTGATAATTCTGCAGTTTGAATGATCAAAAATGAATGACCAGTTGCCTAAATTCAAAATGAAAATCTGGACTTTTCACAGAAATTGTTAAAAAAGATTTAAATTAAAATCTACATTTACTAAACATATTATGAACAATCAAGTATAAAGAATTCAAAAACAAGTTACATAAAATAAACTCTTCCCGTCATATCAATATTTATGTTACACATGTCATACGCATCTCTCTAAATTATAAAATCTTTATTCATTGTTATACATGTTCCCATTCACATTTCATACAACCTGTTAAGTGTCCTGGTACTGATTTCTTTACAGATCGAGTGATTTCACCTTGTGTGTAAACGTATATTCAGTTGTCTAAGTACAAGGCAATCAAGATTAACCCTTAACTTGCAAAAAGTACATACATATTTCCCCACAGACGAAACCCGGAAAGAGGACTTAGTTTTACTCAGAAAGGATCATTACCGATGAGATTCTGGCCAGCAACTCCAGGTCAGATAGATGTTACCAGATTTTCTGTCTGGGAAATTTCCTGTAAATTGACCAATCACAATCTTTGTCCATGTTATATAACCATGTATATATTCCATGTATTTATTATAAATGAATGTGTATAATACCGGTATTGTATTTATGCTCACTCAGACGTGATTTTTGCTGTATGTAAACAATACATTTTTTTTTTAAAGTATCTAAATGAAGTAAAAATCCTGAAGTCACTTTAAGAAAAAAAGTAATGTTTCATACTTATTATTCTTAACCCCCTCTGTGCAGAAGGTAAAGCGAGTCTCCGAGAACAGTGCATTGAAAATGATCGGGCAAGTAGGGTGTTAAATGTGATTGATTTATTCTGGGAAAATAAGTGTGGATCACTAATGCGTATATCAATAAGATAAAGGATACGTTGTTATTCCTGAAATACGTTCTGCTATGGGCATTGAGACGAACGTTAATTTCCTTGTCATGTGCCATTGACAGATCATATATGTAAGAAGATTTCTACCAACACGGCTTAGCCCGTGATTCTTGTGTACATGGGATCCAACTTACAGGCGCAAATTCTTCCATAATGAAGTCCTTCCCAATTCTGTTATTATGGCAGATTCTTTGTAGGATTCAATGCTGTTAATGATTGTTGGTGATGATTTGTTTATTGTAGTATATTGAACAGGTTAAGAAATTACCAGTGTACATAAACTAATTTGATTCAACTTTTCAATTTTGGTCTAACGGTTCCCACTTTTCATTTGACCTGTTAACCCTTAACTTGCGGGTCCTGTCCGGGAAGCTCATAGAGAATAATGAATGACACCTTGGCGCGATACGTACATAGTGCAAATACTGGGTCAGTCATGGTCATGTTTGGCCCCCAGGCAAAATGTGAGACTGTGTGTGACCGTGGATCTCCACATGAAAACTTGTTTATATACATCTCGCAGTTCACCACAATAACGAGTCTTTTGTCAATGTCCGGTCGAAATGTCCAGCAAAAATCACACCAAATTGCATGTGTATTGTTGACCCATAACGCATCCATAATTAGCTTTACAAAAGGCCAATTTTATACAACACCCGTATATAGTCTGTTTTCGCGATGTAGACATGATATATTTTGTAAAACCGGTACCAGGTTCACCGCCTCGAATATTCTGCGACGGGTGCCAATAAGTGCTTTAGCCATAATGGTCAGAATATTCTGCCACAGGGGCTAAAATGTGTAAAACATAAATACGCAACTAAAGGGTTAAAGGCTAAATGTTACTGCTTGTCATATTGACCAATGGTTTTCTTACTCTTTGTTATGTTCTAATGGTTACCATACTTCAGAACCTAATAGACCAATGGTAAGAACTCTTCCTTTTTCACCACCTAAAAGTTAAAGCCAGTGGTTAGCACTTTTTAACTTAGCCAGTGCTTCTTTGATACATGGAATTCAATGTAAACATGCAAATTCTTGTCTTTTCACATATGTTATTAACAAGTTGTTATAACAGTCAAATGTAAGTATAGAATATATTGGTTATTTTTGGGGGAATATTGGTGGTCAATCTTTCCTATATTCTGCCGTCTTGGCCAATGGTGTCAGCTCTTCTAATTTGGGTTTATGGATACCAGTTTGTTCGGCCAATGGTGTCAGCTCTTCAAATTTGGGTTTATGGATACCACTTTGTTCTGCCAATGGTGTCCGCTCATCTAATATGGATTTATCGATACCACTTTGTTCGGCCAATGGTGTCCGCTCTTCTAATATGGGTTTATGGATACTACTTTGTTCGGCCAATGGTGTCCGCTCTTCTAATATGGGTTTATGGATACTACTTTGTTCGGCCAATGGTGTCCGCTCTTCTAATATGGGTTTATGGATACCGCTTTGTTCGGCCAATGGTGTCCGCTCTTCTAATATGGGTTTATGGATACTACTTTCTTCGGCCAATGGTGTCCGCTCTTCTAATATGGGTTTATGGATACTACTTTGTTCGGCCAATGGTGTCAGCTCTTCAAATTTGGGTTTATGGATACCAGTTTGTTCGGCCAATGGTGTCAGCTCTTCTAATATGGGTTTATGGATACTACTTTGTTCGGCCAATGGTGTCCGCTCTTCTAATATGGGTTTATGGATACCGCTTTGTTCAGCCAATGGTGTCCGCTCTTCTAATATGGGTTTATGGATACTACTTTCTTCGGCCAATGGTGTCCGCTCTTCTAATATGGGTTTATGGATACTACTTTGTTCGGCCAATGGTGTCAGCTCTTCAAATTTGGGTTTATGGATACCAGTTTGTTCGGCCAATGGTGTCAGCTCTTCTAATATGGGTTTATGGATAGTACTTTGTTCGGCCAATGGTGTCAGCTCTTCTAATTTGGGTTTATGGATACCAGTTTGTTCGGCCAATGGTGTCAGCTCTTCAAATTTGGGTTTATGGATACTACTTTGTTCAGCCAATGGTGTCCGCTCTTCTAATATGGATTTATGGATACTACTTTGTTTTTGTTTGTGTTTGATACCACTTCGTCAAATCTGAAAACATGAACAATGATGACAGGTTAAATTAATTAAATACAATATTTGGGAATCAAAATTTTATATTTTTATATATGTATTTTCTTTATTTCCTTTATTTCCACTTTTTTGTTCCAAAACATCAAAATGAAATTGAAAAAAATCACATATTTGTAATAAATCTAAAATTATCTTTCACAGTCCGCTATATTTCAGGAAATAAGACATATATTTCTCATATATAAACTGATCTAGACATAATAGGTTCATAAAAAAAATTATTTTGAAATAATGACAGGGCTACTCGTTAAAAGACAATTAATGTACAATAAAGAGACTATTTCTCATTTCATAAAAAAAAAGATGTAATTACTGTATATTGTAGATAGATTTGCAAATATCCAATAGAGTGTCTATTATTATTCAGAATCGTAATGAGATTTTGAAGCACTACTGTATAACTAAGATAAGTAAGTACTGTTATTATGGGAAGGCGAAATGTCATATGGTGTATAATGAGTTTTTGATGAATATATGTGAAACTTCATACTTTTTTATGTATTTTTCTGAATAAATATAACAAGGATATATTGTTAAATACTCAAACAGTGGGTGTTTCAAAGTATTACGGAACAGATTAAGGGGCCGAGGATTTCAAAATGATTACTCTATTTAGATAGAACTGTTCTGCATACAGGTATTATACAGGTCAGGTGTGAATGCAGCATTCAATCAGGTTCCCTTTCATTAATTCCATTTTTGTGCTTGTTTCAGCCCAAATTTGCAGGTTTCACCGCAATTGATCAACGAAACTAGGTAGCATGTTTCCAGTAAGTGCCTCGGGACTACTTAATGCGGGTTGGATGCTTAAAGAAATGAAGATTTTAATTGTTTAAGACCTTTATGATGGAGCTACTTCAATTGTCTTTCGAACTTTTCTGACTGGTAACTTCTAATCCTGATTCACAACTAAACAGAATTATGTTTGTTTCCCGTATAGTTGTCTTTTGAATTTCTTACATGTGGCCAATCAAGAAAGATTTGATGAGTCGGTTATTCCTAGCTAGGTTACCAAATAAAGCTTGCAGGGAATGCAACTGGTTTCATTTGGATTCAATGACGTGATAGTTACAAGTGGTTATGGCGTCACAAATGGCAACAATAACATCAAAGGCAATTTAATTGTGGCGTTGCTGAAGTCTTTATATCAATAGGAGCTTTGGCGGACAACTTAAAACTTTTATTGCATATTTGTTCTGCATGTGTTAAAAGCGACATTTCTATATCTTTCAAAACCATTTTTATAAGTGTAAGTTGTTTGTGAAAGATCATCTTTCTTCGCATTAAAAAAACTACTTAGTGCTTTAAATGTGGTTTTACCTGTCGTTCAGAGCCCACCTGAGAAAAGTCGTTAGCAGCTAGAGTGATCAATAACCCTTTTTGCAATCACCTATCAGTTTTTATCACCGCACGTCGTTTACAACATGTCTCTGATTGTATTACAACTATAAATGAATACGCTGGGGTAATTTCCTTCTGTGAAGCCGATTCCTTCCAATGCTGCTATTACTCAATCGAAACTTACTTTTCATCCCAACAAAAACCTATCGCTTTACCGTTTCTATTGAATCTCGGCCACAGGAATACTCTATCGGAGAAATGTAATAGGATTCAGTGTGTAAATTTAAACTTTCAATTATGTCGTTAATAAGGATGAATATGAAAAAAATGTGTTGCGTATTTCTACGTGGTTCTCCTTTTGTTCAAATAATTGCTTTGTTCATAAAACATATATGTTAACTGTCGCTACAGCAAAATGCTTTCTCTCCAGGAACTAGGATACCTGATTCTAATTCAGGAAATTCACCAGATAATGAAAGAAGCATTTTCGATACCATTTTGGTCAAAAACGTATTTACAATCTCGTAGCTCGGAAGGTATTGATATTTTCATTACGCTTGCTTAGTTGGAAAATTGGCCTAAGCATGTGAAGAAATAATTATGACACTTGCATCTGATAATGAGAAAGCCTATCATTGTGTACATAATATATGGATTTTTCCAGGGAGATCATTTTGAGCCTTTTCTATGAAAATATCACGTTTTGCTTAAAAGAAATAAGATGTACATCATGACAAGTAAGCTCATAAGAATGCCATATTTTTCTTTGTAATCTTTAAAGCGAAAAAGTTCTACCACTCAGTTGGCAAAATTGCGGCATGGATCTGGGATGAGCACTTAGATCATATTTAACTATAGTTTCCTGGAGGTCCAAAGCCACAGGTACTGTTTTTCACTTGCACTTTGTAAGCTGCAATTATAGTATCAGTGCTGGAGCGTGCCGCGTAATTTGTGGTATTTGCCATATAGATCTACGCTCCATTATTAGTAGGCTTAAGATCATTGCTAAGACCTTTGTTATATCTTTGGGTCGGCATTTGCCAATTTAGGCGATAATGGCATCTCCTTGGAGGGATTTGTACTTCACCAAGATAACACAATATTATCTAGCTATCTATTGGTATTAGGATTCCCCCGGCTTACCACTGTACACTAATATGCTAAGCATGATTCTGAAGAAATGTTGCTCTGAATATCTGATAAATATTGCCTCCTCTTATCATGTAGAATTTATCCTTAGTTGAAACAGTTCTGGTTAGTTTGTCGATGTACGTGATTTTCTGTATGATAAATATCGCACATTATCATTAAAGGTTCTGCTTAATGCTATTTTTATTCTGAACCACAAAAGATTTTTAGTTGTTAACAGTTCTGGTTAGTTTGTTGATGTAGGTGATTTTCTTTAATATAAATATTGCCTATTATCATAAAGGGTTTTACTTTAATTCTAATTTTTATTCTGAAACCACGGAAGATGATTGTCAGTTAAAATGACTATCATGTATCATGTTGGTGTTCTCTTTGGAAAAATTTAGTCATTATGTTGCTAAAGATGTATGACTTTGATATCTGATATGTTTTTGCATGTAAGTTTTCATTTCAGTTTCAGTTTTTTATGCTGTATCTGTTTCTGTATACCATGAACATAATTCCCTTTTGTCATGAAGTTGAGTGTTTTAGTTAAAGCATCTTGGGTTATTTCATCGCATCTAGTGCTGCCTTTATGGTGTACATTTTCATTAAGTTTCCAATGAATCATTGATTGAACAATATTGTCTGCAATGATAGTTTTTCTTCAATAAACATTCACAAAAATTCTTTCTGAAACCTTGTGCAGTGTAAGAAAGTTGACTATGCTGCGGTTATGAAATCAATTTCATGAAAATTGGAACATGCTGAAAATTGGATTTAAAACAAGAACACTCATAACAAATATTGATATGGTGTATATCAAATTTTAAGAAATGTTAGTTTGTTGGACATGAAGAAGAAGTTCGGATTTTATGTATTTGAAGATTGTGAAACCGGAAACGCTTTCTTGAGATAGATCCAAGGCTAAAATATGTGCTGGTAATTGTATCAATAAGATGAAGAAATTAATGTTTTAGGATAGCAAAACACAATGCATCAGGGAAATAGGGAAGAAAACTCATGAGGTAGAGAAATGATGCAATGGAAACTGAAATAAAAAGATGCATCAATTAAAAGCAATTTGATGAAAAGGTGTTCAGATAGGTTTGTGATAAAGGATGCATGGATGCAAGAGAAGAAAAATTTTATGGTATGATGCTGCAAAGATGACGCCATAATGAATGAAATAGAAATGATGCATCTAATAAATGTTGTTTGATGAAAATATATTCTGAGAAATCACCAATGAAATAAAAGAAACATTGAAGATTCGATGTTAGTGATGCTGCATAGAAACGATGCAGCCATGGAGAAAATAATGCATTGGAGGAGACATTCTTGCACACTGGCGTAGTCCCATCTGTTCCTGTATTCTCAGAATATTCCTGGTTCTGTCACGGGTTTGGTCTATGCAACAATTCATGGAGTATTACTAGTCCAACCCTTGAAATTGGTCATGTTTAACCTTTCTTGGAATATTCCTGGTCCTATTCTGTAAGTCGTCATGTTCTAGTGTTACCTGGTTGTACCCGGTGATTGGTCTACTCCACACTGTCCAAGAATATTCATTGTTACATCTCCAAGAAGTGGTTAGAATTCCCAAGCATCTCCATAAAAAATGTCTGGTCCTGTCACAGGACCTATGTGCAAACATCCCCATCACATTTCTAGTCCTGTCACAGGACCTATGTGCAAGCATCCCCATGATATTCCTGGTCCTGCCACAGGATCTGTCTCTTTATGCAAGCATCCCAACGATATTCCTAAATCCTACCCAGGAAATCGGTAATGTTTAAGCATCCTTTGAATATTGTTCCTAACCTGAGTGGTCTTCCCAAAGCATTACCTGTTCAAACCCCGGGATTTATCATGTCCATGAACTCCCAGAATAGCATTTTTAGAACATCAGGCCTCAAAGGCCAGATGGTCCTTTCGCATGGGTTGTTGTCTGTCAGGTGTCATCCATAAATTTTTCACATTTTCAACTTCTCCTCCGAACCGCTGAATCCCAAAGCTGAAATTTTGTTGAGAGGTACCTTGCACTTAGGGGATTAAAGTTCATTTGATCCTGACCTCCAATTTCTTATTACAGAGATGTATACACATACTTTTAAAAACCAATAACAGTATGCAAAACTCCCAGATAAACAATTACCAAAGATGTAATCATTCTTGATATTCAGAGAAAGAACCAACCATATGTAAGCATTATGGTGATCAGTTACAGAGGGATGTAGGTGCACATTCTATATAATCAAAAACAAAATCTAAGAATTTTTATAACCAATTACAGAATGTAAGTTTTCTTTAACAATCAATTACAGAATATAAGTTTCTTTGACAATCAGTTACAGAATGAGAGCTTTCTTGACAATCAGTTACAGAATGAGAGTTTTCTTAAAAATCAGTTACAGAAGTAAGCTTTCTTGATAATCAATTACAGAATGATAGATTTCTTGAAAATCAGTTAGACGTAAGCTTTCTTGACAATCAGTTACAGAAGTAAGCTTTCTTGACAATTAGTTACAGAATGTAAGCTTTCTTGACAATCAGTTACAGAATGTAAGCTTTCTTGATAATAAGTTACAGAAGTAGCTTTCTTGACAATCAGTTACAGAATGAAAGATTTCTTGACAATCAGTTACAGAAGTAACTTTCTTGACAATCAGTTACAGAGTGAGAGCTTTCTTGAAAATAAGTTACAGAATGAGAGCTTTCTTGACAATCAGTTATGGAATGAGAGCTTTCTTGACAATCAGTTACAGAGTGAGAGCTTTCTTGAAAATAAGTTACAGAATGAGACCTTTCTTGAAAATAAGTTACAGAATGAGACCTTTCTTGAAAATCAGTTACGGAATGAGAGCTTTCTTGACAATCAGTTACAGAATGAAAACTTTCTTGACAATCAGTTACAGAATGAGAGCTTTCTTGACAATCAGTTACAGAATGAGGGCTTTCTTGACAATCAGTTACAGAATGAAAGCTTTCTTGACAATCAGTTACAGAATTAGAGCTTTCTTGACAATCAGTTACAGAAGTAAGCTTTCTTGACAATCAGTTACAGAATGAGAGCTTTCTTGACAATCAGTTACAGAATGAAAGCTTTCTTGATAATCAGTTACAGAATGAAAGATTTCGTGACAATCAGTTACAGAATTAGAGCTTTCTTGATAATCAGTTACAGAATGAGAGCTTTCTTGATAATCAGTTACAGAATGAAAGCTTTCTTGACAATCAGTTACAGAATGAAAGCTTTCTTGATAATCTGTTACAGAAGTAAGCTTTCTTGACAATCAGTTACAGAAGTATGCTTTCTTGACAATCAGTTACAGAATGAAAGATTTCTTGACAATCAGTTACAGAAGTAAGCTTTCTTGACAATCAGTTACAGAATGAGAGCTTTCTTGACAATCAGTTACAGAATGTAAGCTTTCTTGACAATCAGTTACATAATGTAAGCTTTCTTGACAATCAGTTACAGAAGTAAGCTTTCTTGACAATCAGTTACATAATGTAAGCTTTCTTGATAATCAGTTACAGAATAAAAGCTTTCTTGACAATCAGTTACAGAATGAGAGCTTTCTTGACAATCAGTTACAGAATGAAAACTTTCTTGACAATCAATTACAGAATGAAAACTTTCTTGACAATCAATTACAGAATGAAAACTTTCTTGACAATCAATTACAGAATGAAAGCTTTCTTGACAATCAGTTACAGAATGAGAGCTTTCTTGACAATCAGTTACAGAATGAGACCTTTCTTGATAACCAGTTACAGAATGTAAACTTTCTTGACAATCAGTTACAGAAGTAAGCTTACTTGAAAATCAGTTACAGAATGAGAGCTTTCTTGACAATCAGTTACAGAATGAGAGATTTCTTGACAATCAGTTACAGAATTAAGCTTTCTTGACAATCAGTTACAGAATGAAAGCTTTCTTGATAATCTGTTACAGAAGTAAGCTTTCTTGACAATAAGTTACAGAATGAAAGCTTTCTTGACAATCAGTTTCAGAATGAAAGCTTTCTTGACAATCAGTTATAGAAGTAAGCTTTCTTGATAATCTGTTACAGAAGTAAGCTTTCTTGACAATAAGTTACAGAATGAAAGCTTTCTTGATAATCTGTTACAGAAGTAAGCTTTCTTGACAATCAGTTATAGAAGTCAGCTTTCTTGATAATCTGTTACAGAAGTAAGCTTTCTTGACAATAAGTTACAGAATGAAAGCTTTCTTGATAATCTGTTACAGAAGTAAGCTTTCTTGACAATCAGTTTCAGAATGAAAGCTTTCTTGATAATCTGTTACAGAAGTAAGCTTTCTTGACAATAAGTTACAGAATGAAAGCTTTCTTGACAATCAGTTTCAGAATGAAAGCTTTCTTGACAATCAGTTATAGAAGTAAGCTTTCTTGATAATCTGTTACAGAAGTAAGCTTTCTTGACAATAAGTTACAGAATGAAAGCTTTCTTGATAATCTGTTACAGAAGTAAGCTTTCTTGACAATCAGTTATAGAAGTCAGCTTTCTTGATAATCTGTTACAGAAGTAAGCTTTCTTGACAATAAGTTACAGAATGAAAGCTTTCTTGATAATCTGTTACAGAAGTAAGCTTTCTTGACAATCAGTTACAGAATGTAAGCTTTCTTGACAATCAGTTACAGAATGAGAGCTTTCTTGACAATCAGTTACAGAATGAGAGCTTTCTTGACAATCAGTTACAGAATGAAAGCTTTCTTGACAATCAGTTACAGAATTAGAGCTTTCTTGACAATCAGTTACAGAAGTAAGCTTTCTTGACAATCAGTTACAGAATGAGAGCTTTCTTGACAATCAGTTACAGAATGAAAGCTTTCTTGATAATCAGTTACAGAATGAAAGATTTCTTGACAATCAGTTACAGAATTAGAGCTTTCTTGATAATCAGTTACAGAATGAGAGCTTTCTTGATAATCAGTTACAGAATGAAAGCTTTCTTGACAATCAGTTACAGAATGTAAGCTTTCTTGACAATCAGTTACAGAATGAGAGCTTTCTTGACAATCAGTTACAGAATGAAAGCTTTCTTGATAATCTGTTACAGAAGTAAGCTTTCTTGACAATCAGTTACAGAAGTATGCTTTCTTGACAATCAGTTACAGAATGAAAGATTTCTTGACAATCAGTTACAGAAGTAAGCTTTCTTGATAACCAGTTACAGAATGAAAGCTTTCTTGACAATCAGTTACATAATGTAAGCTTTCTTGACAATCAGTTACAGAAGTAAGCTTTCTTGACAATCAGTTACAGAATGAAAACTTTCTTGACAATCAATTACAGAATGAAAACTTTCTTGACAATCAATTACAGAATGAAAACTTTCTTGACAATCAATTACAGAATGAAAGCTTTCTTGACAATCAGTTACAGAATGAGAGCTTTCTTGACAATCAGTTACAGAATGAGACCTTTCTTGATAACCAGTTACAGAATGTAAACTTTCTTGACAATCAGTTACAGAAGTAAGCTTACTTGAAAATCAGTTACAGAATGAGAGCTTTCTTGACAATCAGTTACAGAATGAGAGATTTCTTGACAATCAGTTACAGAATTAAGCTTTCTTGACAATCAGTTACAGAATGAAAGCTTTCTTGATAATCTGTTACAGAAGTAAGCTTTCTTGACAATAAGTTACAGAATGAAAGCTTTCTTGACAATCAGTTTCAGAATGAAAGCTTTCTTGACAATCAGTTATAGAAGTAAGCTTTCTTGATAATCTGTTACAGAAGTAAGCTTTCTTGACAATAAGTTACAGAATGAAAGCTTTCTTGATAATCTGTTACAGAAGTAAGCTTTCTTGACAATCAGTTATAGAAGTAAGCTTTCTTGATAATCTGTTACAGAAGTAAGCTTTCTTGACAATAAGTTACAGAATGAAAGCTTTCTTGATAATCTGTTACAGAAGTAAGCTTTCTTGACAATCAGTTTCAGAATGAAAGCTTTCTTGACAATCAGTTACAGAATGAAAGATTTCTTGATAATCTGTTACAGAAGTAAGCTTTCTTGACAATCAGTTTAAGAAAGAAAGCTTTCTTGACAATCAGTTATAGAAGTAAGCTTTCTTGATAATCTGTTACAGAAGTAAGCTTTCTTGACAATAAGTTACAGAATGAAAGCTTTCTTGATAATCTGTTACAGAAGTAAGCTTTCTTGACAATCAGTTTCAGAATGAAAGCTTTCTTGACAATCAGTTACAGAATGAGAGCTTTCTTGACAATCAGTTTAAGAATGAAAGCTTTCTTGACAATCAGTTACAGAATGAAAGCTTTCTTGATAATCTGTTACAGAAGTAAGCTTTCTTGACAATAAGTTAAATGAAAGCTTTCTTGACAATCAGTTTCAGAATGAAAGATTTCTTGACAATCAGTTATAGAAGTAAGCTTTCTTGATAATCTGTTACAGAAGTAAGCTTTCTTGACAATAAGTTACAGAATGAAAGCTTTCTTGATAATCTGTTACAGAATGAGAGCTTTCTTGACAATCAGTTTCAGAATGAAAGATTTCGTGACAATCAGTTATAGAAGTAAGCTTTCTTGATAATCTGTTACAGAAGTAAGCTTTCTTGACAATAAGTTACAGAATGAAAGCTTTCTTGATAATCTGTTACAGAAGTAAGCTTTCTTGACAATCAGTTTCAGAATGAAAGCTTTCTTGACAATCAGTTACAGAATGAAAGATTTCTTGATAATCTGTTACAGAAGTAAGCTTTCTTGACAATCAGTTAAAGAAAGAAAGCTTTCTTGACAATCAGTTATAGAAGTAAGCTTTCTTGATAATCTGTTACAGAAGTAAGCTTTCTTGACAATAAGTTACAGAATGAAAGCTTTCTTGATAATCTGTTACAGAAGTAAGCTTTCTTGACAATCAGTTTCAGAATGAAAGCTTTCTTGACAATCAGTTACAGAATGAGAGCTTTCTTGACAATCAGTTACAGAATGAGAGCTTTCTTGATAATCAGTTACATAATGTAAGCTTTCTTGACAATCAGTTACAGAAGTAAGCTTTCTTGACAATCAGTTACAGATTGTAAGCTTTCTTGACAATCAGTTACAGAAGTAAGCTTCATTGACAATCAGTTACAGAAGTAAGCTTTCTTGGAAATAAGTTACAGAATGAGACCTTTCTTGAAAATCAGTTACAGAATGAGACCTGTCTTGACAATCTGTTACATGATGAAAGCTTTCTTGACAATCAGTTACAGAAGTAAGCTTTCTTGACAATCAGTTACAGATTGTAAGCTTTCTTGACAATCAGTTACAGAATGTAAGCTTTCTTGACAATCAGTTACAGAATGAAAGCTTTCTTGACAATCAGTTACAGAATGTAAGCTTTCTTGATAATCAGTTACAGAAGTAACTTTCTTGACAATCAGTTACAGAATGAAAGCTTTCTTGACAATCAGTTACAGAATGTAAGCTTCCTTGACAATCAGTTACAGAAGTAAGCTTTCTTGGAAATAAGTTACAGAATGAGACCTTTCTTGAAAATCAGTTACAGAATGAGACCTGTCTTGACAATCTGTTACATACTGAAAGCTTTCTTGACAATCAGTTACAGAAGTAAGCTTTCTTGACAATCAGTTACAGATTGTAAGCTTTCTTGACAATCAGTTACAGATTGTAAGCTGTCTTGACAATCAGTTACAGAATGTAAGCTTTCTTGACAATCAGTTACAGATTGTAAGCTTTCTTGACAATCAGTTACAGAATGAAAGCTTTCTTGATAATCAGTTACAGAAGTAACTTTCTTGACAATCAGTTACAGAATGAAAGCTTTCTTGACAATCAGTTACATAATGTAAGCTTCCTTGACAATCAGTTACAGAAGTAAGCTTTCTTGGAAATAAGTTACAGAATGAGACCTTTCTTGAAAATCAGTTACAGAATGAGACCTGTCTTGACAATCTGTTACATGATGAAAGCTTTCTTGACAATCAGTTACAGAAGTAAGCTTTCTTGACAATCAGTTACAGAATGAGTGCTTTCTTGATAATCAGTTACAGAATGTAAGCTTTCTTGACAATCAGTTACAGATTGTAAGCTTTCTTGACAATCAGTTACAGATTATAAGCTTTCTTGACAATCAGTTACAGAATGTAAGCTTTCTTGACAATCAGTTACAGAAGTAAGCTTTCTTGATAACCAGTTACAGAAGTAAGCTTTCTTTGACAATCAGTTACAGAATTAGAGCTTTCTTGACAATCAGTTACAGAATGAAAGCTTTCTTGACAATCAGTTACAGAATGAAAGCTTCCTTGACAATCAGTTACAGAAATAAGCTTTCTTGAAAATCAGTTACAGAATGAAAGCTTTCTTGACAATCAGTTACAGAAGTATGCTTTCTTGACAATCAGTTACAGAAGTAAGCTTTCTTGACAATCAGTTACAGAATGAAAGCTTTCTTGACAATCAGTTACAGAATGAAAGCTTTCTTGACAATCAGTTACAGAATGAAAGCTTTCTTGACAATCAGTTACAGAAATAAGCTTTCTTGACAATCAGTTACAGAAGTAAGCTTTCTTGACAATCAGTTACAGAATGTAAGCTTTCTTGACAATCAGTTACAGAATGTAAGCTTTCTTGACAATCAGTTACAGAAGTAAGCTTTCTTGATAACCAGTTACAGAAGTAAGCTTTCTTTGACAATCAGTTACAGAATTAGAGCTTTCTTGACAATCAGTTACAGATTATAAGCTTTCTTGACAATCAGTTACAGAATGAAAGCTTTCTTGACAATCAGTTACAGAATGTAAGCTTTCTTGACAATCAGTTACAGAAGTATGCTTTCTTGACAATCAGTTACAGAAGTAAGCTTTCTTGACAATCAGTTACAGAATGAAAGCTTTCTTGACAATCAGTTACAGAATGTAAGCTTTCTTGACAATCAGTTTCAGAATGAGAGCTTTCTTGACAATCAGTTACAGAATGAAAGCTTTCTTGACAATCAGTTACAGAATGAAAGCTTTCTTGACAATCAGTTACAGAATGTAAGCTTTCTTGACAATCAGTTTCAGAATGAGAGCTTTCTTGACAATCAGTTACAGAATGAAAGCTTTCTTGACAATCAGTTACAGAAATAAGCTTTCTTGACAATCAGTTACAGAAGTAAGCTTTCTTGACAATCAGTTACAGAATGTAAGCTTTCTTGACAATCAGTTACAGAATGTAAGCTTTCTTGACAATCAGTTACAGAAGTAAGCTTTCTTGACAATCAGTTACAGAATGAAAGATTTCTTGACAATCAGTTACAGAATGTAAGCTTTCTTGACAATCAGTTACAGAATGTAAGCTTTCTTGACAATCAGTTACAGAATGAGAGCTTTCTTGACAATTAGTTACAGAATGTAAGCTTTCTTGACAATCAGTTACATAATGTAAGCTTTCTTGACAATCAGTTACAGAATGAGAGCTTTCTTGACAATCAATTTTGACAAATATATGGTCTAGTGCAGCACAGAAAGTAGTGATATAATTTATTTTAAATAAAGTATGCACGGAGCAAGAATGAAGATGTGACTTGACCAGTATAAAACAAAAGTAAAACATGTTGCTGGTTCACATGAATACTTCAACAAATGTAAGCTTTCTTGATAATTCATTGCACAATGTAAGCTTTCTTGAAAATTAACTGCACAATGTAACTTTCTTGATAATCAATTATATACTGAAACACGTAGATATTTTAAAGAATAAATTAGACATTACGTATGATTTTAATACTGAGATAATTCATACTAATGAGCTGCATTCAAAATGACTCCAAATCCCCGTATGAAGATGACATATTGACTATATTATTTTAAACTCCTGTCATATTTTGTCACAGTGAGTTATGATTCATAAAATAGTTTTGGTAGGAAATGAAGCTTATTGATTACTACTTAAACTCCAATTCTTGAGAAGATTGTTTTCAGATGCATGTTGATTATGAAACCACAGGGTTTCTGATTTAAAAAAGGTTTAATGTTTAAATTAATGGAGGTATATTTTGAAAGAGATTATTTGGATGAAAGTCAGAATCCCATCAATCTAGAATTTTCAAAAAGATCATATTCTTTCTCAGTTGCAGGAGAGTGCAATTTAGAGTTGTCCTATCTCAGGAAGCTTCAATAAAAACTAAGTAAAGGCCATTTAAGATTCCTGAAAATGATTGAGAAACGTGGAGCCCAAAAACGTGATTGGAAGCTGTATTTCATTATTGAGAGAACCTTTTTTTAAAACAATCAATATTTATATGCATTTTGGGTACATGAAGCATGCGCTCCCTAAGGCATGAACTATATTGGATAGCGGCTTCGGGTTACCGTTATTACAGCGAATGTTTCAAAAGGAAGAAAAATTTCAATTTTAATTTTCAAACTCCGCAGTTTGGACCATGACTGAGATCCAATATCTGCTGTATTCTTTACAGGTTTACATTTAGGGGCTGATTATTTACGCATGCAAGCCCATATGAGCAAATCTGGCCACGGTAATGAAATAGATATCAAAGCATTGATCAAGCTTGGCTTGGCTATCATATTGAATAGGTCCCGTGGTTTACTTTCTCGGCCTTCATTATGACCGATTCCAGATTTTCTATGCCGGTACACGAGGCGAGTTGTATATCTCTCACACCCGCACTGGGAATATTTGTTCTCAACCAAGAACAATTTAATATCTTTTTGAAATGTTCCGATTTCTTCTGGCAATTAACTGCCTCGCTGAGGCTCCTTGTTTCCATAGTTACGTGATTTTTTTGTATGGGACTACACACGCTAAAGACCTGCTACTGGATGTTACATAATCAGTTTTCAACTTGTCAATGGTGCTATTGATAGAGAGGCTTTGCCATAGCCCGTGCAGTAAAATTGAAATATACGCTGTTGAGGCCAAACTTACGTGGAATGGCCCATGTGTCACCATGGCAATGACATTGCTTTATAATTCTCAGATCAATATTGGTATATTCACCGATCCCATGTCACGATTTAGGCCCCATTTCGGGAGCTGCTGAGTAAATAGAGAGTTTAATGAAATCTCCAATATATTAGGCATAAATCTCCTGCGTCCATCGTCGATGGGCTATTTATAACGGAAAGGAATATCTAATATATTTCACGGAGCAAGTGTGCACATGCAGCCCTTGTTTTAATCTGCATCAGTTGTATTTGAAATTATTGATTACGGCTTGAGTTGCAATGGGGCATTAGCCTGCATATTCGGCGATGGTACCCTATAATATGAGTCAGGACGGGCCATGTTTACTTATGTGAAGCCGACACTTCTCGCAGGTCAGAGCTTCAAGCTGCTTTTAGGGGATAAGAATCAACTCTGAGTTGTATGGGCGATTAGGAATCTATTAATCATCTCTTGGTAATAGCGCAGCACTTGAGAACAAAGACGCGAATCGTCACGTTTGGTACGTTGTCGATACATTGAAATTAACAATATGGTTAGGGTGGCCCCGTCTTTTGTTATTCCAATCAATATAACAAGTTGAGAAAAGATACATTTTCGAGAGCTGTTTGCGCTTCCAACTAATACTTTATCATCCCAGCTCCATGCATTGGTCGTATAGAAATTAAATAAAATCAATAATGCTTTGTTTGCATTGGTTTGCATGCCTTTCAGGATGATATCATGCTAAATGCCAAGGAAATATTTTGACATTAAATGAAGTTGAATAGACTCTTGAATATTATTCAGATAATAATCGGTTGAGATGAATTTTGCTGTAATTTCAAGACAAAGTTCACCCTCCCCTCGTCAGGGTATTCTTCATCTGATCAAGAGGTGGCGCTTTCTGTTTCGACTGTCCTTGTGACGTCCCTCATTACACCAGTTTGTATGCCGCATTCAGAATAGGATAAAAATCGTCAGAATTAGTAAAACATTGCATAAGAATCGCTCTTTCTTATTCCGATATCGCAATCAGAGAAGGAAAACATTCGTCAATCGGTCCTATTGATGTTCAGAAGTACCTGCTTATGCATTATGCAGTTGTATTAGTATTTTCTCCTCCAAAATCCATTTTATAGTATATTTGTTATTGTTAATCATTTTATTTACAAACTTCATTATTTGTTAAGGCTGTAATAATTTTAAAAAAATGTTTGTTCATTTTGTCAAATCGGATTTCTTATGTAAAATACATAGGTGAAAATAAGAATTTTGTATGTAATTTTACAGCGTTATATGATTGGATTGAAGTTACGGTAAAACCTAAACCTTTTGACTTAGTTGTCATTCGATAAAACACTTTTACAAATCTGAATATACATTATTCATATATCTATAATTCAGCTATGTAACCTATATCATTAAACTGTTCATTTCATTAACAAAAACATAAACAAAAAGCAAATCAATTCTTTTTTCAAGATATGTTTATGACAAGGAAAGACGTTTATGGGATATCAATTTGTTATCTGCAAAGTTTTTTCTTTGAAGTAGTAAGCCCTGGCCTTGCTTCATCAATGCGATGTTATAGATTTATCTAGCGGGGACATCGAAGCGTACACAAACTACTATGTATTCACTACTTCCATCACTTCCTTTATTGACCAGCAGTGAATACATCGAGATTACCATAGACTTATGCATGGTGAGATCCACTTTCATTATATAGAGGAATCAACCGCGAGAAGCCGCTGACAATTTAGTTACCAGTGCAATACTTCCAAGAGCGCCCCACAAAGTCCTTACACTAGTACATACGTTCCCATAGGTATTGTCAGAAAGTCACTTCTTGTCCATAAACATGTCCACACTTACCGTGTTCCTTTAACGTAGTGTTTTAGTCATTTCCATTTAGTAGGATTTTTTCATTGATAGAAAGGCTCAAAGGGTCATTTAGGGAATTTCTTTTTTTCATCCGCTCTCTGAAGTCTGGTCTCGAGACGTACTTGATACAGCGTTAAGTGGTACATCCCTTTTTCCTGTATCATGATCTGTCATTTTCTTTACACTTTTCTTGTCTAAAGTCAGTTTTATATCGCTATCGATTGCTCTCATGTCTATATTCGACGTTTAACTTCCTCCCGCTCAAGTTAAACGTCAATGGTTGTTGATAAATTGATGAATTGTCTTGCAGTTGATGTTATAAAAAGTCTAATTGTAAGTAACTTTGTGTGTATAAATGCTTGATATCAAATAAAGTCAATGGCGATTTGGTTGCAGTTGATGTTATAAAAATTCTATTTGTATTAAAATAACTTTGTGTGTATAAATGCTTGATATCAAATAAAGTTTATAGCGAATAGTTGCAGTTGATGTTATAAAAAATCAATTTGTAAGTAACTCTTTGTGGTTATATGAATGCTTGGTATCAAATGAAGTTAAGTGCAAATTGTAAGAGGTAGTTGACAAACGACTGGCAAGTCAATTATTTTGACAGTGATCTTTAAATGTAAATGTTTTTCAGAGCATATATAACATTTTAGTTTTACCATTATGTGTGGAACATTAGTTTTAGATTGCTTCTTAACTGTGCCCTGATGGTCAGTTAACAAGTTTGAAAAACATTATTTTAAAATATCTATATTTTGTAATAAAAAGTTTTCTTGTTCTGCAAACCATGCATCTCTGGATTCCCCAGGGAGATGACCTGGAAACAATTCAATCAAGTCATCCATGTGGAACATTAGTTTAAGTTGACATCTCTTCTTAAAGGGACACCGCGTCGAGGATAAATATGAGATCAGATTTATCTACTTTTGCTGTTTAACGTGCCTGGTAACGAGTCATAGATGCCCAATTTCAGACAATTGAAGTAATTAGTAATTAAAACTACTGCATGTTAACAGTGAAGTGAAGCGTAACTAGTTAGCAGGCACGTTAATCAGCATAGGTAGATAAAAGTGAGACTCGTTTTCATCCCCGACGCAGTGTCCCTTTAACTCTGCCCTGATGGTCAGTTAACAAGTTTGAAAAACATTATTTTGAAATATCTATATTATGTAATAAAGAGATTTCTTGTTCTGCGAACAATCTCTGGTTGTACAATCCCCAGGGAGATGAGCTGGAAACAATTCAATCAAGTCATCCATGATTAAGAATATGAAATGCAAGATCGATAAATTTGTTAAAGGAAGATAAGATAAAAAAGAAACTGTAAGTAATTTTCTCTGGATGGAATAGTCATAATAGAACAACAAAATTCTTTGAGTAACTGAGTAACTCCTGATGAAGGAGTAAGTATATATATAGATACATATGTTCACAATAATGATACTTTATTGCCTTTTTTCAACTCATGCAACATATAACCCTCATGGTTAAAACTTACAGACAATGACAAACATTAAATAATGTATAGAGATAAAATGTGGATAGAATGCAAAGTATAAAAACATGAATAGTCTGTAAATAGTCTATAAAAATATATTGTTTGTAAGTTAAATAGTCATTTAAAAGTTAAATACTGGCAGGTAAAAACGATGGACGTGCCCTCTTTGTCCATAATTTAGCGATAAGATAAACAAGTTTATGAAATCTTCCTTTCTTATGTATTCCATTTCTAAATGCCCTTCAAAGACTCAATAATTAAGTGAAATATTTTGAAAATATTTCAGTAAATAAATTGATTTCAAATTAGTGTCTGTAACATTTAAGGAGTTTCAGATTCCATTACATGAAGATTTTAAAATAATAGTTTCAAAACAACAAGAATCTTTTACTAACCAACTGTCAAACTCAGTTTGTGTGTGAAATTTGATAATTTCATGTTATGCTATAAAAGAAAGATATATTTGCATAACAATTTATTTTGATAGTTCATTTACATATATACTCGAAGAAAGTTCTATTGAATTAAAACTATTTTCAAATGCAAAATCTTGTTTATGTTTCAACCCAAAAACTTCTGTTTTACAATGTTATTTTCACCAAATATAGAAATACTGTCTTTTGCAAGTTTATTTTCAAATCATATTAGAATTTAAACACTATTTTTACTCTAAATTCTGAAATGACACTTTTTCAGTCAAAACATTTGAAAAAACGACTTGTTCCATTAATTCACTTACACTGACACTGAAGCGATAAAACTTTTAAGTTTCGAAAATTTCACTTCGGTTGGAGAAGAATTACCATTCACATCATAAAATTTTTCAGAAATCTTGATCATGCAATCGCATCCGATGCACAAAGCGCAACGCTTGGAACGACGCGACGAAAGGAAAACTTTGAACTAGTGAATATACTCTAATCCCAAAGCTTGAGACCCTCATTTTAAAGGCCAAAATATTTTCCAAGTTGGGCCTTTTATTTATTTGGTGGCAAGAGTCTTAAACGTTGAGTTTGGGAACCGCTCTTCAGCAAGGGAGGAAGGAAATCACACGGAGATGTGAAAATTTCGCTGTGTGACGGTACACAGACCCTCCAACTAATGCATCGATCTCCCATTTATGAAGAATTTTTTGGGTAAACATTTTCTTATCTTTAGACGAGCGTCCTACTGTGAACAATAGCTCTCAGTGAAATACCTGTTGGTTCATACAAGACCTACCTCGCACATAACCTTGAGTTCGATATTATTTCCTCCCTCAAATTGAACAATTATCATTCCTTTAAATATTTTCCCCTGGTATAAACAAAATTTGACAAGAGTTTTGCGATGGTGTGAAATTCTCGCAGCTCACACCTGTGTGTCAAGGAATCTTCAACTTCGTCATAGATTTGTTTCTTCAAAGTGTGTTTGGTTAGATGCCATATTTGGAAGTTTAAGGGGGAGTTATTGTGAAAAAAGGGTGAGTTAGTTCTTTTTTGCCCCGAAAGAATGTTAAATTTTTTGGCTCAGTGCTTGACTGAAACAAAACTTTTGAATCGAAGGTGAGAAGATTTATGTTGAATTCGGAAAATAAACCAATGATTTCTTTTTTGGCAGAGTTATATGCCCTTTAATCTATTTCTTAGTTTCTTTGTGTGATTGTGATCATATTAACAATTTGGAAAAATGTCAATTTACATAAGGTAATACTGTATACTGTCAATTCTTTTTGTAAAATAATGAATGTTTTGTATAGGTGTATAAGTGTATAGGTTTTAAAAAGTGATGATTAAATACTTAAATGAGTAGGCAAGGTTATGTTTTTAATTTCACAATTGATTCCAATTAAGTCTTATATATAATTAAATGTTTGGATATAGTGTTTTGACCACTATGCAATTCTTTCTATAGATAAGATCAATCCAAAGTAAATGATTTGTTTGATCTTTTATGTAATGTTTGACAGAGGTTCAGTGTCACCTTTGAAACATTCATCATTTATTATTCAGCAAATAAATCAAATAATCACATGCTTTGGGTATGAATGTAGATATCAAGAATTACTTACACAAACTATCATTCTTCATGATAAAATATCTTTAAGTTTGTTTGTGATTGATGTAAGTAGTATGTATGATAAGATGAATAGTATAAGTAATGTATTTCCTGATATATATATATATATAAATAATATATTATCAGATATCATGTAGATATGCGTCATGTAAAAATCTGTTTGTCGTGTTTCTCATTATTTTGAAAATATAAGTAATTTTGAATAGATAAAAAAAGTTATTTATAACGAAAACATATTTGTCAAAATCTTTCTTGTAATTTTTAAGTTTTGTTGATTTTGACAAAATAAATAATTTCTTTCTTGATAATTTGTCATTTTAAATGATGAGAAGTATTTTGTCATGTGATGCCAGTGTTAGTCGATCAGTGCAAGCATTCAGAACAAAACATCGCCACAGTGGTAATGTGGGCTTTCTCCTGTCATGAATAAGCTGACGTGTAATAGGCGAAAAATAATTAAGAAGAAAGAAGAAAAGTTTAATACAATAGAATATATGTTAAAATATTAATATGTAAAATACTTTAATTTATGATAATATATAAATAATATGATTGAAATGCGTTAGTAAAATTCCTTTCATACTATATGAAATATGCAGCTGATGCCTCCTTATTGATGTTATATATGGTAAAACATAACACGGGTCATATAATTCATATTTGCACATGCTTGTATCACATTTGCCTGGCAGCCAATGTCTATATGTACAAGGTTTTGTTATAAGTTGTCTGTGATGTCATAAAAAAATGGAGAGAGCTAGGTCACTGGAGCAGATTGTCGCTGGAGGGGTGGTCAGATTTTATGTGATTCAAATGGAATGAAATATTGGTAATAAAGAAATTATTGCACTTGAAAGTGTGCCATATGAATTTCATGAAAAGCCAATGTGTACATGTAGTCCTCGCTTTCGCTCCGCTAATACACAAATTCATTCATTTCATAAAGGATATTTGATCCATATGGAGGATACTAAACAAACTACAATCTAATACCGTTTTTATCAAACTAGTTGATGATATGGTTTTAAATGAATGAAAGTGAGAGGTTGATAAAAATGTTATTATAAAGAAGAAAGTTTAGATTTGTACTGAAACTAAGACTTTCACGAGTCAAGTACCGTTGTGATGGCATTACAACCATTGTTGCGTCACAACTGCATACTATTGTATTGTCATACTTGCAGCGGTATTACACTTGTATAATATTGCCATATAAATGTTACACAACAGTATCTTCCACAGGCGAGGAATAATAGATAATAATCTCTATAACATGTAAGTGAAGTTAAAACCTATATCACTTCATCTCACAGAAACAATTAGAACAGTTCCCATGTGTTGTATGTTACATGCAGGCCATGTGAATAATCATGTTACTAAAGCCACGGGGCAGGTGAAGATGGAAAGTATTCTGAGATTTTATTTCTATGACTGAATCATGTTTTCCTACTTGCCATTTTCCTATTGTAAACACAGTCAAATCAAACCATCCCTATGCCACTGTCAAATCACGTCATATAATTGTATTGTGTTGTCATGTCATTGTTATGTGACATTATGTCATTGTTTTGTGACATCATGTCATTGTTATGTGACATCATGTCATTGTTTTGTGACATGGCATTGTCCTGATGTTGATATCAGTCAGTCATGACATTCCTTCGTTAGTTTCACTTGTAACTGATAACAGCTTGCTTTCATTAAGAGATCATTGATATTATATTGATATACAACAACAACAAATTATCAGAATTATGTTAGTTTACTCGTTGAAATATGTCAGAACATGTTAGAGTAAATGTCCCTCAATTAAAATTTTCATAAAACTTAGTAATAATTATTTCCGTGAAAGTCCAGCATGTAAAGTTATTAATGTTTATGACTTAATTAGTTATTCTTTGAACTCCAAGAGATGCAACAGATGGAAATACAGAATAATATATGCTTATCGTTTTGAATAAAAATATGGAAAATATATTCTACCGCCCTCCCTTATGATTTCTCTAATGCAGTATATTAAATTAATTGTGCGAAACAAAGACAAACGTAAGCCCTTCATGCCATACAAATCCATCATCCTGCGATACGAAAACATTTGCCAAATTGACATATTACATTCCTTGTAAAGGCTAAATTACCATAGGGATGATGTCAAAAATGGTTTATTTGCTACAATGTGATTGGTCCTCAAGTCTGTTAGCCTTACGGCCTACAATCTAGTATACATTTTCTGTAACACTCCGCGGGTGAAATATCCCTTTGTTCATGAGGTTATACCACCTTAATTGAGGCGTAGATAAATATTCTAGTAAAAATCACCCATGGAATAGTGTTTTATGTGAATAATTCATTCTAGGCCCCTTGATCTACAGGCATGGAGTATTTAATTGTATATTGGCCCAAAAACAAGAATAATTTATAGCAGATCAATAAATGGTAACGAATGGTTTATAATGCGACCCAGGATATAGTGTTAGCTATAGAAGGAAAATCAATCGAGTAATGGGCAAATGCTTATGTTTGGGCTCTGAGCACTTACAGAGTGGGTTCATCCTCTGCGGCCCAGGTCATAGCATATGGGCTCTTTGTGCCTCTCTCTGGACCTTTCCCAGAGTATTTTACGTCAATATTACGTTTCGCTGTTGTGACTAGGTAGTGCATATCTTTCAAATTTTACTGTTTTGTGGAAATTGGGTGATTTATTGATTTTTCCTTTTTGTCTAGTTTTCTTTGAAATGGTAATTACTGTTAATTGGTTTTGTGTCGTTTTTGACACGGTTCACGATTTTAAGGAAATAGCTGTTTTTGAATTCTAATATTTCAGGTTGTTAAGTTTAACGATAAACTTGTTAGAAATTTATTCATTTTAATTTGTAAAGTTATAATTTCATAGGGTACAACTAACATATTGACAAACAAATGGTATGAACAAAATTCTGTAGCCAAAGTGTTACATTTTGCATTAAATTTGTTTTGATTTTATTAATTTTAATTTGAAATATTATGAAATTCAAAGGGTGGTTTTTAGACACTATATTACAATGGAAATATATATCATTCACTTATAATGTATATTATATGTATAATAAGTGATAAATGTCACTATGAAAATGAAATCTGTCAACCAACTTTTTATGTGATACATTTATAAGATTTGATGTCAGTGTAAACTTTGAACTCAATCTTTTGGTTTGATGTTCAGGTTTAATATATTATATCAATTTAATTACATCCGTTACCATAGAAATATGGACGTACATGCTTATTACTTAAGCAATTATGTTTTGAATAATTCATATTCAATAAAATTGCCTGCTTTTTATGGAAAGATTGGATTTCATGAATGCAGATTATATCTGTTCTATTAGATAACTTCTGCAGAAACCTGCAATTTTGTGGTATATTTCTTTCAGTTTACATGACAAGTGATAGGTAAAACAATAGTAATGAATGCTAAAAGATAAACATTATTCATGTCTTGTATATTTCATTTGAAAATTGCCTTATTATCTTTAAAATGAGTTTTTTCAAGAATATATGGAGGTGATTAAGATTGTACTTTTCCATACATTCTTCAGCTAAAGAGACAAGAATCCTCGGCTATCATCATAATATCTATATAAGATTAATGATCTGTCTTTTAAACCATATTTTTTGGGAAATATTATTCAAAATCGACTTGTATTACATTACTTTACTGCATATGTATGAAGTAAATGGATATTTAAACTTGAATGCTTAAATACTTTTTCATTATCTTTTGATTTTTTATTAGTTTGAAATTTTATCATTTATCAAAAAGATTTATTCTATGGTATTCTTATGTTTTTCTTATGTTAATATTTTAAGTACAGGAATAATTCATGATTGAACGAAACAATACATTCAGTACTTTCAGAAAAGGATTCATCGTCTTAGGATGTCAAATGAAAAATATATTGAATTAAAATAAGTTATAAAGTTATGAAGTTTGATCAGAAACTCCAGCTTAATATTAATTCCCAATGATAACAATTTGACTTGCATTAATTTATCTATAGAGTAACAAACATCTTTACTTATGTAATGTAAATATATTAAAAAAAACACAAAGAAAATGTTTTCCTATACAAACTTAAAACATTATAAATATATATAAATTCACTGAAAATAAATTGACTGAATTTTATGAATTGACAATTTTAATCCAATTTGCACAAGAGAAGTCAATCAATAAAGGTTATAAGCTAGAAAGATCCAAGAAAGACACACTTCATATTTATCAGAGCGAAAATGCGTACTTTCTTTGACCAGCATGAACGCTCCTTCTTTGTTCTCTTCAACTCTTACCAAATATCCGTGTTTTGTGAGAATGACCCTTTATTCAGCGGTCCCCATTGACTAATGATCTGGTTCGACGAAGCGAGAAATTCAAAATAAATGTTTGTTACGTTTTATTCTTTGAAACTGAAAAGAATCAATAGAAAGCATTATGGGATATGTCGCACTTGAAAGCATTTGCTTTGTAGGTACGAAATGTTATGTTAAAAACGCAGCTTCAAGTTCCCTACACTTTTGTGTGATGTTGCATGCTCCCAGCCAATAAGATTAATTTTCTACCTAGTTTAGGGTCAAGCGTAGTTCAGACGGCATAGGCAGAGTGGAGCTCTTCTGAAACAAAGGACGAAATTTATGGAGCAAGGGTTGTCATCTGTTAGGTCTAAAAATAGACTACTTGAGTTGGTATTCATCCAAATTTACCATATTGTGGCCAGTTTGAAATTTTGTTGTAATGACTAATGCGTCATTAATTTCCTAGCAGATTTTATATCATTTTATAGGATTTTCAATCATGCTTGGGTGAATTTAAATTTTGATAGCTTTTATGTAAATTTTAAATTTTATAATTATTGAGATTTCTGCTTATCATCCTGATTTTCCCAACATTTATTTTTCAATCATTAATTATGAATTAGTTTTGCAAGGTGCATAACAAATTTGATTTCAAATACTACAAATTCATACTGAAATCAATATTTCTTTTTTTAAGTTCACGATTGTTCTGTTTGAAGGTTCCTCTGTCCTCTTTGTAGTGAATTAGATTAAATAGAAGATTCTATAGGTAATCAAAATGGCAAGAGAAAATGGAAAATTAGAAATCACGAAAATGAGAAATTATCAACTTGACTAAAGCAGAAAATTATATCACATAATTATATTATAGCATTACCTTTTAAGAGATGCGCTGCAAAAAAGAGAAAGATGCTGTTATTGTAAATTTATCCCTTTAATATTTTTCAAGGTTTTCTTGACAGTTATATTCCTATGTACGAAATAAATTTGTAAATGACGATGTAAATGTAATCATGCAATAAAAACTTTTTTATCCAATTTGTTTGAATCTGAAGGTACATTGCAACATTGACATTTGGAGAGGAGTTTCCTGTTCTAAACCTCTAATTACATATTTGCAACTTTTTTTCAAGAGAAGTCATTTTTATTTAAATTACATGACGACACTGAACTTAAAATTTACCCAATGAAAACACGTGAAATTGTCTCAAGTTGAATTTCCATCTTAAAGCAAATAAAACCACGGGGTAAGGAAAATAATTCCTGTAATATTTTGCATTGATTTTGTATGAAATGTAATTAAAGTATTGATAACATTGTTTACCTCCCTTCTAGAAATAACAGGCAAATAAGACGTTACTCAATAGTTTGAGTTAGCCGGCATCTATGGAAGTAATTGGAGGTATTTGGCATGGTGGAAAGGCACGTTATCTAATGAAGTTCCTCCGATTTATAAAACAATGGGGTACGCATCTCGAACCCTAGTTACTACATGTCATCGCTAAGCAACAGAAATAAATCTATTTGTTGAAGACAGGGGCAAAAGGTGAAGACAATTCAGCAAACTTTGGTAGACTACGGCATATTTGAATCAAACATTGGAGAGAACGTGTTAAGCTAAGAACTCCGAACAATAGTGAGAAAAGTAAGCAAGTTTTTGTACTGGAGGGGTTTTTTTCTTCTGTTTTCTCGCCTTTTTTTATAATGAAAGTTTTTTAACTTGTAGGATATCAGAATAAAAATTCTGAGTATTTTGAATGGTCATTTGTGATATGTATATTAACATAAAGAAAAATGTGAAATATTTTTTATGATGTACAGGGGGGGAAAACCAGTGATATTGGTCTTAGCGCTAAGGTGTGAAAGAGAATTTAATTTTTACAATAGTTAAGACTATTTTTCAATGTCCAAACATTTCACAAAGATAAATGAAAAGAAACTTTTGTTGAAATCTTTTGAAGAAAAGCGTATCACTGTTTTATTTACAACACATATGAAAACTTACATATTCATAAAAGTTTGAGATTATTTACTTGCAGTATGTTATTCATCAACAGTATTATAAACCATGGAACATCAATATTGCAAATGTTAACTTTATCATTTTTGTAGTAGTTTACATGGCCACTTAACTTTTGGCAAGAACAAAACTCCTGTGGGTCATCAGCCGAATATAAACTTAGAATTAAAAAACTTTCATCACTGACTTTATTCTTGACTTTATATAAATAAATTTTTATAGCTTGATTCCAATGATGCATTACCACATTGGTTAAATAATTCCAGCTTGTGCTTGCAGGTTTCATCCACATTACATAACTTAATAAATAGTCTTGTAGACTTTCTTCCTCCGAATTCAACCCTCAGAATAACAAGACACAAGGCGTCATTTATATATGTGAAAAAACATTATTAGATCAGCACTCAATTGGTAACTATCAGAATATATCTTTATTTTATGGAATGTAGATGATATTTGTCTCGATGAAGAAGTTGCAGTTTATGATTTAAAAACTATTTTTATTGATTGCGATTTTCTCACTGCAATGCAGGTTTTCAATGACTGGAGCAATGTTTGGAAAATAAATTTGACATGCTTATCTGCCCTTGACATTATTAACTCCTCACAATGTGTCTACAAGTGACAGTGTAGTGTGAATAGGAGTGCATTGTCCATGCATGGAGTTTGTTTTGCAAGGCCAGAAGAGTTCTTTTAGCAGTCTCAAGGTGCAATCAATTGACTAGATGTGTGTCAGGGCATTGCATTGTCTGTATATGCACAATGTGCAGTATGAATTCTCTAACAGTTTTTATCAACCTCGAAATTGGTCAAGTCCAATTTCAGCTGTCTGCACTTAACTGTTAAGTTGTCTGGTGTCTGCCCAGCGTCCATCGAGCATCTGTTTGCGGGCGTCCATTGTCACTTATCCTATTGGTTCAATTACATTGTCAAGTCACAGCCTCTTATTTGAATTTAATGTTCAATATTAGTTTTACTTCTCAACCAATCATAACCTTTGACAAGCAGATGAAATAATCTGTCTGTTATTCCGTGCGTATCATTTATCTTATTGGTGTTCATACTGAGATATCCACGCTTCCTTTGACCAGCCTTTGACCAGTGTGTCCATTCTTGGCCAGAGGTCAAGAGATGAACTCCACTCAACACATTTGGTTGAAACAAAAATATTAGAATCCCATGATTTTTCAATACCGTATTCTCTCGCGTATAAGACGAGCCTTAGACCATCCCCACTTTTCAGGGGTTGTACTGGTTGGGGTTATTCTCAGGTTATAGCCCACCCCCAACTTTGCCAGATGTTCCATGGTCATACATTACATAAATCTATAATATGATTTCAAGTTAAGTGTCAAAAACAAAAAAGCCCAGTTAGGCTCATGGCATTGGCTGTAAATCAATCGAATCAGTCAAACTTTATTCAGTATGAAGGCCACTGGGGCGATATACATACAGTTTCATACATACAATATATAGTTTACATATGTACACGCCAATCTACAAACATATATTACATACATGATATTCAAAACACACAGCAGAGATAGGTATGACGAATGGCTGTCTTCTGGCATTCCTCCATCGGCCGTCATCTACCATTGGCTATTGTCCATCAGGCATTGTCCATAAACATTTTGTATTTTCAACTTCTCCTTCAAAACCTCTGACCCACAAAGCTGAAATTTTGTGGGGAAATACCTTGCACCTAAACAATCAAAGTTTGAACATTTGGTCCTGACCTCAAACCGATACCAATGGCTCTCCTCAAACCTACGTCACCAACACCTTTGTTTTCCAATCCTTGACAACTTACCATCCCTTGAACTTTCTGATCATAAATTTATCTTGTGCTCTAATTAACCACCCTAGATCATCTCTTTGGTCTTCTTACAACTTCGAAATCATTCATGAAAATTTGTTCTTTGACACCTGAATTGTAGCTGATAACATGGATGTTTTAGCGCACCATGATAATATGGATGTTTTAGCCCACCATGATAATATGAATCTTTAGCCCACCATGATAATATGGATGTTTTAGCCCACCATGATAATATGGATGTTTTAGCCCACCATGATAATATGGATGTTTAGCCCACCATGATAATATGGATGTTTAGCCCACCATGATAATATGGATGTTTTAGCCCACCAATATGATATGGGTGTTTTAGCCCACCATGATAGCCATTTAGCCATTTAGCCAACCAATATATTGAAATTGAAATTGGTACAAATTACCGCTGTGATGCTCTAATGGGAACAATAAGTTACCTGAAAAATATTACATCTGGGTGAATGAAATTTTGTAATAACAAAGCCAGTTCCCAATAATATTTTAGACAATATTATGATGCTTGAATCTGTTTTTTTAACATTGTACCCTTGACATCTATAATTCTCAATGGACGGATAGCGGATGGCGGGGGTATGTGAGCCATGCTCACTTTTTTCTTGTTGTGAATATACATGTTCCCTCGTTGATGCAGTCTTCTAATCTTCAATGTTGTCAGTGTAAATTCTCCAAACCTTGACCACAGGCAGGTGACCGATGCCCCAAGTCCAAAGTTCAGACTGGACATAACACATGCTGTGCACATGACAAAGCTGAAGTCTTACCGAAGATCTACTGGTGTATAAGCTTTTCTATTTCCATCGCTAACGGAGACGTCAACTGTTGATGCTGCCGTCTCTCTTTGATGATACAATCAAGTGTCTGCTACAGCTTACTGTAATCCCACGTATGAACTGACGATGACACTTCGTACTTACGAGAACATAGACGCTGATAGGATTTATCATAATAAGGCTTTTGTGTTGAAATCGTCTTTATATTTCTTGTCTGGGAGATGTTTGAACCTCTCATCACATATGATAACAATAAAATAGTGATGCTATCCCATAATGTAACAATTGTGTCCAGTTTTATAAATGAAAAAGAAACACGCAACTAAATGACTCCATAGACGATTAATTAATTAGCCTCAAATTTATTCGTAGTGGCCAGTTTACAGGATTCAACACTAGTCTCAAACCTATTTCAAAATATTCCAAAACCTGCAGGTCAAAGATAATAAAATAAATTATATAGATTTCAACACCTATAATCCAGTGCATGCACTTCTCACTGGTGGAACATTATTACCCTGAAGGAATGGTACTTTCGGTGTCGCTACTAAGCACTCCAAGGGACCAAAATCAAGATGTACTCCCTGAGTTCAGGTACCCATTTAAACAGCAGGGTGGATGAATTGACTTGCCCAGGGGAACAACACATTATGAGACCCAGGTCACAAATTGTTGGTGTCTCCACTGGGATTCGAACCCGGACCTTTTGTTTGAGATGCCAGTACGCTATCCACAAATTTTATAGCTCAGTGTCAAAAATGGAATTGAATCAATGTCCAAATGAAGTTTTCATTATGCTTATGATGTTGAAATTCTAATTTACAATACAATTATGTGAGAACAAAAAAGGATCATCACAACAAGTTGTTCCATGCGTGAACTTTAAGATATTCTCAGGGATTCTCAAAAGTACAAATTTTATGTTCAGTTTACCACAATCTGATTTAGAGTAATGATATCCACACTCAAAACTCTTATCTTCTCGATGGTAGAATGTAATTAAACTCTTCGTAATTACATACATCTATGTGAGAATATGATATGTCACATGTTTTGTATTCTCGTTAAATAGACAAAGAAAAGTAGTTATAATTATAGATCTTACTCATTTAAATAATTTTATGGTATTATGGGATTGTATGTTGAGTTTTATGGTATTAATGCATCATATATCAATATGTATGTTATGCTTTTTTTAAAAAGTGAATTTTTATTATCATTACTGTCAGAAATATATTTGTTCTCAGTAAACCCATGGGAATTTATTTCTCGCGTTGTGAGATAAAAATGCCTCTAAAAGACAGGAAGAGTTAATTTACAGTCAGTTTATTATATTGAACTGAATGTTCCTTCAGAGAGTAGGGATGTAATACCATTGTCCTGATATATTGACCTATAAAGCTTATGAGTATGTAAAACCTATCTTTCTTGTATATTACCTTCTATAGACTTCTTCTATTCTTTACATAAATAATCTGTGACATTTGGCATTTTAATAGAGGAAATTACATTGATATATGAATTTTTTTTACATAGTTATGAGATCATTTACAATGCTTTATCACAAGGACTATGACACTGAAGAGAGGATATATCAGTTATTTAATAGAATTTATGATTTTAATAATGGCCTTTGTATGAGTAATAGTATTGTTTCAGGGTAACTTGTACTTAGCCCTGATAATGTTTGAATACTTATCTAGTGACAGGCTTTTACTACAGAATGTACACAGATGATTGACTTAGTTTATGCCTCTTTGATTCTGCACTCTTTGATTTCCTTACGAATATTATTGACTTTGCTAAAAACAATAAGCCACAGTAATAATAGCATTAGTCTTTGTAGTTATAGTAAAAATAGTTGTTGTATCTGTATTAATTGGGGTTGTAGTAGTTGTTGTTGTTGTTGTAGTAGTAATATGGGCAACAGCAACTGTAGTAGTAGTAGTTGTAGTAGTAGTAATTACAGTAGTAGTAGTAGTAGTAGTAGTAGTAGTAGTAGTAGTAGTAGTATTTTAAACAGGACGTCAAGCCACGTACCTCATGAAACTTATGTTTTCAGTTTCAGCAAATGGCCCATTATCTTTCACTCTGCAATTCTGAATAAAAGCAGAATAGAATTGAAAGATTGAAAGATAACTACCGTAGTTAACTTATCTTCAGTCAAGGGCTCTGACCAGACCAATATTGAAGAAACTGAAATCTTACTGGCACATTTCTATAATACAGTGCGACCCATGACAAACTGATGCAATGGAACTCTCCAATACGCTGTCACATCTACCTGGTACTTTCTCATACAAACAGTTCTGTCTCTCTTCCCACGATGTATGTGACATACAAACATGGATATGTAGACAGGTCTATAAGAGCCTCTTAGAACAAACATTTCCTTGCAAAAACAATACGTCTCTACATCCGGACGCTGTACGTCACCTGCACAGCAAGTCCCAGGTTTACCCAGTGTCTATTGGCTGCAGGTCGGTCGAGGGACGTAGATTTCTTCTATTTGGCTCCTAATCCTCGTTTACTAATCCTTTCTGAGTTGAGCGTACTGGTTTCTATCTTATGTTCATATAGAACAACTGTCTAAATTTACGTAGGAGACTTCACATTTCAGGGGTCAGCCTCCTTGTATTTGATGTCGGCTTCGGCGGCAAACTTGGCCAAATTTCTGATTTTTTGTCCAAAGATGCAAAGTAGGTTTAAAAAGGATTTTTTCTGTCTATCTTTCTCATTACAATCCCCTAAACCAACATTTGTAGCATTGATTCGACAACACAGGAAATTGCGTTTGTATGTGGACTGTGTCATATGTATACTTGTAACTTTTCTTTGGAATGGGAACAATTCTTACAAGATTTTATGTTTAAAATTTGTTTTGTAAGTTTTATTACTAATACGTATATAGAAATTAATTGTTTGACACAAAATTAAACTGCAGTTGTATCTGCTTGTCATTCGAAGAGTTAAATAGAATTTTTTTTATTATGTTTAGAAGATGTTTTCTTAGAGTTTTTTTAATGAAAATTTCAGAAACTCAATTGATCAAAGAACATCTGAACAAGAATAAAGAGAAATAAATGGATAATATTTTACTTTCCATATATTTCTCTCCCTTCTCTTCAACAATAATAAGAAGTTGTCATGTTAATAACGAGACTCTTCATAGCTACAGGTCAAAGAGGTCATCGTCAAGAATTATTAATTCATGAGGTTTCTGTATTGAAAACAATACTGGTGTGCGAGCTGGTGACACCTGTAGGTGTGAAGTAACAACCAACTCTCACAATCCTTCCACATTACCCACAATCCTCTCTCAACAATCTATATGAATCATGGCTTTAAAACTCAGTGTGCACTTGAAAATAGGAGGTTCAAACAGTGTCATTTTGGAGAAAATAATTTTGAGGAATGTTGAAAAAATACATAATTTACCTGTTGATGAAATAATATTCCTTGGTGTTCGTAAAAGATGACTAAGAAGTTTTATGAAATGAGTTTTGAAATGCAGAAAGAAATGTTCAAAAGAAATATGAATAGTTGTTTCATTGAAGTATATTCTGTAGCTAGTCCCAATGGTATGATAAGAAAAATTATTTGAAAGTAGAGAACAGAAATTTTAAAATTAAGATATCAGAATTGTGAAATGCAAAATAAGTGTATTTATACATATTGACCTTCATCCTGGCTACTGTACAACACAAATTGCTGTCATAGGTCCCTGATCAATCATTACCTATTGCTAATTAACCTTAAAATTTTAAGAAATAAATGAAGAAAGAATGAATGATCGCGAATAAATAGAATTCCAAAGTTGCCTCTTTACTTACTGATCCAATATCCATTGTCTAGTTAATAATCAAGCCTGTCTTAAAGAGACGATCCTACTGGCAGTTCCTGCTAATGAATGACACCACAGCTCGATCATATCTCATCAAATGACCCAGCAAACTGCTCTCAAACTATAGATCAGGGCCCTCTTTCACAAAGCACTTAGGTGATCGTAAGTCACTGGAGTAACCTTTCATGGTGCAATGTTAAAGAATGAGAGTTAAGGTTAACCTTAGTAAATGTTGCTTTGTGAAGCCCTGGATTCAAGCAAGTTCAAGCAATATTGCAACAATACCATACATAATACCATATCCCCTCCAATTCAACGTCCATAAAAATGCTTCACCTTCATTCCTATTAGCTCTACATCTGGAGAGCTTGTTACTTAATTGTTCAACTAGTGAAAGTAAATTAATAAGTATTTAGTTCTTGTAATGAAGCTTTGAATCTTCAAAAAATGAAATATTATGATTTCAAGTTGAATTGATCAGGAATACATTCACCAAGATACATGCACCTAATTTAGTGAATTTATCATATTTGGACATTTTGATAGAAATTTGCTCGATAGTTCAAGAAAATATTTTAAGAAACTTTACCAACAGCTTTTAATATTGACAAAAATTAAGAGAAATTTACACTATTCCCCAAATTTTTAGATTGTATTGTCCAGTGGGCTTTTGTTTATTGTCAACACAGCTGTTGTTTGTAGAAATCTGGTTATATTGTTTACATTAAATGTTGTGCGAATAAATAATAAACCCAGTACTAGGATTTCTTCTTGGTACTATTGTTGTCTTCGGTCAATATCCCTCGGTTTGTGTCGCTTGACCAAAGGACCACTTGGACATTCTTTAGAGGATGACCGTTTGAAAATTGTAAATGTTTTGATTGATGTCAAATATAGACAAGATCTTATATAACAAGCTTGTTATCTTTGAATGTTTTAATTAGCTGAAAGTGATTAATGATCTGTGATTTTATTAAAGTTTTATGTTTGAAGTAATGTACGTAATGCTTTGTTAACATTTACGAGAGAATGCTTTTTATTTCTGATGATGATTGATGTGGTGGTGATTGGTAACGACAAACAATAATGGGGAAAATTATGATAAAAATGCTTATGGTGATGATGTTGATTATTAATGAATGATATTGAGGGGATGATGATTTCAAAGATGATGATTTCAAAGATGATGATTTCAAAGATGATGATGATAATGGTGATAGTGGTTATACTATTGATGATAATGTTGACACTGATAATGAAAATGAAAATGATGACAATTAAGACATTGACACTGATGATAATGATGATGAGGTGATGATGATGATGATAATGATGATGATAATGATGATGATGATGATGATGGTAATACTATGATATCGTTGATACTGATTATGAAGATGACAATGACGTTGATGACAATTATGACAGTGATAATGATGATGAGGTGATGATGATGATGGAATTTCTATTGATGATAATTTTGACACTGATAATTAAGATCACAATGATGTTGATGACATTGATAATTAAGAATGATGATATCATGATGATGGTGACGATGATGGCTGATAAAATTATGCTGTGTTATTCAAATATAATTTCCGGTAGTAGGAAGGACTAGATAAATTTAAAGATGATATGATCATGTAGATATATTGTCTATCTGGAGTGCTGGATGAACCGTTTGGGCTGATACCCTCAGTTCAAATGGCTAGTGTTTGATATCCTGTACGATAGAAATATTCTGAAGTTATGAAATTGAATTTGTTGGAACCGTATAACTGTATTATCAAAGTATTGTATAAACGTAACTTTTCTTTGTTTTGTGAAAACAAAAGATTTTGAAAGGTTTACAATTAAAGTAAAATAATGGAATGCAACCGTGTCAAAACATGATTATGTTATCGATTTACTGGGAGACGTAAGTAAATGCTTTTGACACTATATGCCCAACATTTTCAAAACGTGTCTTTGTATAGATTCTTTTAACAAAGTATTATATAATTATATAACATCAGATTTGTGTAAATTGAGACTTCCCATATGTAGTTTGATAACTTTCAAACAGACAAATATTTCTTTAATTATTGTTCACTTTTGAAAATACGAACTGCAAATTGTCAAATCTTTGAGGGGCATTTAGAAGTGGAATACAAGATATAACAACTTGTATATTATGTAACACAATGTTTCAAAGGATATGCTATATATATATAGGGGGCGGGATAGCGCAGTCGTTAGCGCATTCACCTTCGGATCAAGAGGTCCGGGGTTCAAATCCCACCAGGGGCACGGCAACTTTGTCTGCAGTAGAGAACTGTTCTACATGCAGTAAGGTTTGGGTGCAATGCTACACTGAATTTCAGCGTAGTACCACCCATGGTTTGCTAGTTACACCCGATGCCCGCAGGTTTCACCGCAATGCATAACCACATACCCTTGCGGGCTTTCTCCCTGCCATAATACTATCAGCCATGATATAATTGAAATACTCTTGAAAGCGGCGTTAAACCCCAACTCACCTCACCTAACCTCACCTATATATATATATGTATACAGTCAAACTTCGTTTAACCGGACCCAGTAACCGGCGCGTTAGTATTTATAATTTTCTTAATGGATTCCTATGCAAGTGATGATTCACTTAACCACACGTCTCACTTTCCAGATGATTTATATCCATAAACAAATTGTGCGGATAAACAGGTTTTGACTGTATGTCTATACCCTGAAATGTTGTATATACCCATATGGAAATTAATCTTTATCCAGAAAATCCCTTTTTCTTATGCAAAGATAAGTTATGGATACAACAAGTCAATTATGAGATTTCAACAGTGGCAGTATCATATAGCATCACATGGTTTAATATATTCAGGATCACACTATCGGCAATGGTACAAATACATTTAAGGGACAAGTTCCCAGCAGGATTCAAACCCTGACCCTAGAGTCATCCACCAACTAACACCACTGACTGTGCCAACTGCTTGTGGAGCCATTGAGACCTTCACATTAGTATCATATTTATAACTTTCAGAAACAATTTGGTAAACTTTGGAAAGATTTTATACAGTAAGTAAATTATCGATATTTCAACTGTGGTCGTATTATCCCCACAAACCAATGAAGCGTTGGTGGCTTAGTAATAAATATCCAAAAGGGTTATATGACCATTGTTCTGGAAAGGTATTAACACAAACCTCATTACCCTATCCTCTACCACACCTTATTTATATACTTACGCTCCAAGCGTCAATTTTCTTTTTTATTTACCATATATCAATATGTAGGAATCTATCGGGCATGAATCTATCAGAATTACCACATGCATGAAAAGTTTCTCTTATGTGATCAAAACAATTTAAATAAGCTCTTTCATGCTTTGCTTTGATGGTGTATGGTGTAAATATTATCATTAGAGATTTGTTTTGAACATAAACAAGGATTTTAAACTTGTGTTTAAGTTTGTTAAAGAGGATGTAGATTCTTGTTTAGATATTTACCATGTATTAAGTAGTGCAATGTTCTTGAAGGAAGTCTATATGCTTAGATCTGGTGACTAGCTTGACGTAAGCTTTGTTTTTTATGATACAAAATTTAAATCTCTGTGTGTGGATTTTATGTGTGTTTTTGTCATGAATATTTTTCTAGAACCAAAGATCATCAAAGACATCTCATTTAATGAATTTTATTTTGCCTCAGTTTTGTCTATCTTGTAACTTTCACTATAATTTTAAATTTTATTTTGAAATGAAGACAAAGACTCATTTTAAAATCTCGAAGAACTCATCTGTAAAGATTATGGGTGAGCAATATTACTGGTATTCCGGTATGTACCGGTTTTGAACACGCAATACAAATATCGCATTACGTTTTCAATAAAGCAATTTATTGGGTATGAAAGAGTTACCTCAACTACTTTCAATAAATCATTTCACAAAGGTTTAATGTTTTACTTATTACTTCAACTACTAAGAGATCTTAACTCAGCACAACTCATTGTGAAACACTGAAAATAGAAAAGTTATATTTAATTTAGACAAAATGAAGAGAAAACCCTAAATTTCTCTAGGCTCCTCATTTCCCCCAATATATCGCAATACGTATTGCAATACAGGTTGCATGTATTGCAGTATATGACAATACAAAATTTGGTGCAATACTCAGCCCTAGTAAAGATAACATAGCTGGACATTTATTTATAGATCAGTATTTCCTTTACCAAGGTTAACATTGACCCTCAACCTGAAAGTAAATCATGTCTAATGAAGAACACCGCTTTTGAAATAATTCAGCTGGAGATTCATGTATAGATATTAATTCTCACAACTCACACAATTATCTCATTGTTATTGGATTGGTAGGAGTAAGCATGTACTATGAGACAATATTTTTTTACATTCAGAAATCTTGCCATAGTTTTAAAATTAAAGGTACCTGTATACAAAACATTTTTAATAACCGTAAAAATCAAACCATGTTTTTTACTTTTTATTTTAAATTTTGAATTAATAAATTAAATTGAAACATAGGATGCAACTATTTCAGCTTTCAAAAGGTAAAGATATATTCCCATGTCTGTTAATAACAAAATGTGTTTTTGGCATGTCCTTTTTTTCTTGAATGAAACATGGATGTAATTATAAATCGGAATGCAAGGGTTAATCTGTGATGTCAGGATCGGGTTTCCTACGTACATTTAGCTTTAAATTAAAGTTTTGCCAGTGGGTCCCATGAGGCTGAGGAAACATTTGTTTAATTGTTATTTTTTATTTAAAACCTTGCTGATAGGAGTTTGCAAAGCAACCTGATATATACTAATGTGTTTATTACGTCAAAGGAAGCAGATTTCTTTTATACCATCCTGAAATTCAAACTCTCCACTTCACTGAAGTTCATAGGACACAAGTTTTTGATGACATTTGAGTCTCTTGAAAAAGAATACACATATTTTGTACGATTTATCTATATCATCGAAGATTGATAATAGGAATTCATGCTTTAAAGAATCACAATAGATTATCTTCTTTGAGTTGTTTGAAAGTAAGATATCATTGTATCATCCTATTTGGAGATTGGGTAATCAGAATAGATTTGAACTTATTATATATCTTATCATCATTTCAAGTCTAATCTTGGTACAGCCCAATTAGGCTTTCATCTATTTTGATGTTTATACTCTTATCAATGTACATATTTTTCCTTGTAATGAGAAATTATTTTATGTCATGGATTAGTTATCTTTAAACATATCTTATGTATATTGATAAATTAAGAGCAAAACTCAGTACATTCGGTATCATCATAAACCATCTTTCATAATTACTAGATTAGAATTTTCACAAAACATCTTTCAACCTAGTTTTTAAAAATGACATAAATTTGATTTTAATCATGAATAAAATGGATGCTTTTTCGGCAAATGGAAATTTGGCAATTTGACATTTTTGTTTTTCGATCTTTTTGTGTGCCTTGCAGAAAATGCAAAAGCAGTGACAAGCATGCAAAGGCACATTGACAATTAATCTATATGCAGGCGGCGCTGTGGGTCGTTGTGAACAGGGCCTCCCTCGCTGGAGCCCCGTACCAGTTCACCCACAGGAGCCGGAGATGGGGAGAGGTTCCGATCAATATTCTTATCACCAATATGTACACACACAAGATCTGCTGCTTCCATTATGGGTATAAAGTCCCAATATAGGGCTGCTACCTGGATGGTAATGTTTGACGTCACAGCGAAAACTCCGTACCTCGGACCTCCGAGAGGAATTGATTAAAAGCCAGTTTGTATTTGAAGTCTTTAGAGTTGCTAGGATGATATTTTGGCTTTTTCAATGTGAAATTAATAGCTTGTGTCACTATATGAAGGACAAGGCAGATTGTGCTCATTTAAAAAAAAAAGGTTCCCAAAGGCAAAATGTTAAGGAGTACGAATGATAAAAGCTGAAGAGTCCTCGCTCTTGTCAGGAAAAACGGCGTGGTTCTTGATGCCCTATTTACATATCAATAGCTGTTTAATTAAATGAAATATTAATGGTGTACAGTTGATTTTCACTATCATACTGAGAAACGCTATACGCATTAATGGTGCAAGATCGTAAAAACTAACTCATTCATTATAAGTGTTCATTTCAGGAAAAGTCAGGCTGCCGCAATGCCTGATGGGTAATGTTAACATGAAAACACCACCATTGTGCTTCAAACAGAAGCTCTATCTCGCCTCCAGCCCCGCAGAATTAACGAATAAAGAACAATTCTGAACGTGTGTCTTTCGGAAGAGGGCATATATTATTGTTGCCAAGGCTCAATCCAAGATAAAGTCAATAAACGCCTATCAGCCATATTCAGTTCAATAAAAACTGTTATATTATATCTCTTGTTCGATGCATATTGGTTTAATCATATGGAAAGAAACGGCTCGAAAAACAAAAGCATTGAATACAGAACTAGCAACACGAGAAGTGCTATTTTGTGTAACATTATCAATATTGACTCTCACGCTACGATAAATATCCCCCGTAATTAGAAGTTTGATGTTTTTTGTGTTGCCCTTCTCTGTGATAGATCTGCTTGAAAACGACCTTCAAAAGAGGATATATAGTTTAAAATGATGACAAAATTTTCTAGATGAGAAACGTCAGTTTCCTTCTCGATGACAAAAGAGAGCGGGTGGTGAAAGGTCCGCTATCACAAGGAATGCCATCGAAAACTGATGTGCCGCAGATTTACTCTCACAATATTAATGACTTCAATATCGTTTTTTTAGTCATTATCCAACCTTTGTAATATTTTACGTGTCACCCATACATTCATCTTGTCTTCCTCTAATATCTCAATGTACAGTTGAGTGTCGATGATATAATTTGGATAAAGAGGGTACATTACATTGTACAGTTAACCCCATTCGGTCGCAAGCTCAGAAAAGTTACCTTACTTGTAGGCAGAACTAAACAATCCAATTGGGTATACCTGTTAGGAGTTTTCTGATCAAAGACAAATGTATTGAATTAAAAGTTGCATAGTTGATCTTTGTTACACCCACCTATATATTTAGACAGCACCTAAAATGTTTATTTGTAATATTTAAAATATTAAAGAGAATGTGAGTATGTTCATAATATTATAATTACAGGAACATTTTTTTAAAATCTCTCTCGTTGAAATATATACGGGGGTCGCCTTATACACAACGTCGCCTTATACACACAGTCATATACGGTACACATTATTTTCAAGACAGTTAGAAACATGTACATAACTATCATCACAATCCAGCAATGAGTGACAGGCGAAACCTCACTGCAGGAGGAACATATTCGAGATAAAGCATTGCATGTGCAAGTTGTCATAGTGACTCTGTTATTGACAAGCTTGCAGTCTCCAAAACCTTTGTTATTGTCTTCTACATCATACGGAAAGGAAAAGGAAAATCTGTTCAATGAGATTGTGTAAAAAGAATGCAGTACCAAATGATCAAGCAGTTGATACCTGGTGAACTGGGAGAGGGATATTGTTCACTCAACTTCAACTTGTGAGTTTTCTCCCTTGCATGGCAGAAGCAGAAGAGTTGCCATCTTGGATCCTTGGTACTTCTAATTATGTAATTGGGGCATGCAGTTTATTAATTGTGTGATGATAAACATGATTTCACTGAAAAACACTTTTAACTACAAGTATTTTCATTTCTATTTCCTGTTTTGTTGCAGGTTTGTTTCAACCTGATAGACATCCTCCTGGACCAGGCTTTCCTCCAAACCTTCTCCGATCTGACAAACGCAACAGACATCATCACAGGTCCAGAGACCAACATCCTACAGGTATGGATCTGTCATTCTGTTAGACTTTTGAAAATTCATATATCCATTAAATTTTACAAGTAAGGAGAAAGAGGTCACAAGCTTCAAAAACATAGGAGTACGATTTATCTGAAGCTTAATGCCTAACTTGTAAACAAGCTGTTTTTTAAGTTTTAGTACATATGTTCTAAGCCACGTTGGTAAGCAGGATTGTTATCCCTTACCACAACAAAGATGGCGGGAGTTAGAGCAATCGGCTCCATCTGCACTGGCTTTTGGTTCTTGATCTGAAACAGTTATATAAACCGTCATTTTATATGTATCAAGCAAGCAGTATAGATGTGCCTTTTCTGGCTTTAAACTTCTTGGAATATTTATTTTTGTCCGTTTCCAAGGCATCACAACTGAGATGGGTTTTTCCAGAGGTGAAGTAAAAACTTGGAAGGCTTATATAGGTTAACCAAAGTTGGTATGTGAAATAATCGTTATGTGATGTGACTTTTAGGGTTTTAAACATCTTCTGTCCTTAGGAAACTTAGGATGTGGAACAGTGGTCTTGTGTAGGTGAAATATATTATATATATTGAAGAACTTGTAACAATCATTCACCACAAAATGTTCAACACGTTGTTCATTATATAGAGATTATTACCCGATGAAGTGTGTCATATGACGAGAGCGAGGGTTATACACAAATTTGCACAAGTTTTGTAAAAGTCATATGGCACACTTTCGAGTGTAATAATTTCTTATTACCCATTCTATTGTATTTGATTCTCATAAAAATAGTCAGGAAATGGCCCACTTCTCCTTCGACAGCAACCGCTACAATGATGTCACGAACAATCGTTTTATTACGTCATAGAAGTCGAAATACGGGATATACAGTGAAATAATTGTTGCTGGGAAAATGTGATATGTGCACCTGTGCTCATGCTGCATATCAAAATCATTAACTCGGTTATTTTCAACCATTTGGGTATTAAATTTTACACTTTCCTACATGACGGTGGATATGGTTTATGGTGGTCTGCTAAATTCCCTTATGAAGGAGTTGGATTCCTACAAATTGTTCACTCAGAAAGGCTTGGCACTAATTGATTCAGCAGCTGATATATCATTAGTGTCATCAAACCAAAGAATGAATCCAGTAATCTAGCCACAAGGATATATAGATTTCACTTTGATTTAAGTAGTAGAGAAAGGGTTAACATTCAACTACATTGTATCAAAGGAATAACTGCTACATGCTATTGGGGACATTAACCCTTATGCTGCCAGTGCAGTATCTTTAATCCATGACCAGTCCAAAAACATTCCTCAGTGACAGATCAATACGGGGGCGTCAAACCCCCTATCCCCATCCCCTTGAAAAGTTTTGCTTGCAAATTTGGTGGACCCCCAACATGAAACCCCCCCCCCGATTGGAATAGAAGATAACTAATAAAACAGATACATTTTGAATTTATAAATCATATGAACAGATTGATTGCAATATTGAATTTAAATGATAGAATATAAATTTCCAATTCAAGATTTCTGATGTAAGGGATATTATGTCATGTGTTGTAAAAAAAAAAATCGCATATACCTCAATTCACATATGTATGTACAAGTGATACTGTATTTCATTGTGTTCCTAAACTGTTAGAAAAACCGATTTTTGGAGAAGAAGAAGATACATTGATAATAATCTTTAAGTAAGATAACATACATGTCATGAAAATATGCACTACTCTATGATATGATTTAGATATATTTAGTTTTTGTACAGATTCTAAAATAATATTTTTTTTATAGAATCAAGATATAGATAACATTTAAATATAAAATATGCATTTAGTTATGATATGATGTAGTTTATCTGATTTGAAGTGATGTTTTTAGTTTATTTGTTTTGCTTAAATTTGCACAAAAGATTTATATCAAATGATCATTGATATAGGGTTTGTGTACAATTATTTTAAAGGTGCTGTAGCACGTTTTTTGCCCAAAAAAAATTCAAATTTCCATTTATTATTAAGTTTATACAATATATTTTTACGTGAGAGGGTAAAATATCTCATTGCACGATCCGATAAACCGAATCCATAGAAAATGGATATCGTACTGGAAGAAAATTGTGCCATGTTTAAAGTGACATGCAGTGGTGTGGAACTCTTCAGGGTGAGAGGTAGATTTGTAGGTCTGATCAAATTTGAGAGTTCAGACAGCAAGATGAATGACCATTCAATCATGGTACCATAATTGGAAATTTACTCTGAGTGTTAAGGTAACGCTGCTTCAGTCCGATCACTTGAACTACCTTCGAACAGCCATTTTAATGTGAACGCATAAATTTGGCCACTGGAAGGGAAATGGATTCTGATGACTTAACCGAACCATGTAAATTCGTTTTAGAACTCTCTAATGATTGAGGAGTATTATCTAGCCATTAGTAACACTTATTTACCTTTATTTCAGTAAGAATGGCATGCTACAGCGCCTTTAATGACTCTTAGAAATACTAAGATAAGATCCGGTTTTATCTTTTATTATTGAATGATGTGGTATATATATTTATTTGTAAGTAAAATTAGACTTTTTTAATGGCACCAATATAATGTTGTAAAATTGATCTTAAAAAATTATTCTTTTAAGTAATATGTTTTTATAGTTTGAGACAACAATGGGATCCAATTTATTTGGTAAAAAACATTTGGCATCCATAAAAATGTTAACAGATAGTTTAAATGTTTATATGTTTATTCCAATAAAAGAAATTATGAAAACTATATCTAATTTAGTCTCTTTAATGTATCTTGGTTTGTGAAAATAAAAAAAAAATCCATGCAAATTCAATAACTACATCAAACTAGTCCATTCGTACTAAGGAAATATCATTTTTCGGATTATTTTTAATCTAGCGTTCTAATTTATCGTGTATATCATTTGACATTCCTTTATCTATTTTCATTTTGCCATCTTTGATCATTTCAACGTTCTTGTCAAGTAAATCCTTTGAAATATGTTTCTCTCTCTCACTTCAGTAGTATGGAAATATTATCATAGAATTCTGAATCAATATTTCACGTTTTTTCACAAAATAAGCATGGTGTTTGACACATTAATTAAAATGATGGAACCGCAAATGATAAGGTTTGTCACAACGTAAATGCTTGAAATATTTTCTCTTGTCAAAATACCATATACATCACTGCAAAGAAAAAAGGGTAAAAATCATTCAATTTGTTTTTCCAACAAACCAGATATTTCCATCAGGCGGACGCGTACCACAGCCGGAGCGTGGACCTGAAATTGTTGATTTATTTCATGTTTGTTGAATATGGAATTTGAAGATATAGAGAAATTTCAGAAATGATTTCAATGGAAAGGTCACGGACCTTGCTTTGGCCTCAAACAACAAGATGGAGTGTGCCGATAGAAAAATTCTTCTTTCCATGTTGGAATCATAGTTCAAATAAACCTGCGGAATTAATTTCATCTTCCGTGTTGTATCAATGCGAATTCCAATTTACCTCCCCACATTGCGCAATCACCTTTGCACATCTACAATGGTCCAGAAGTCATTATCCGACTCCATGCCTTTAAATCAAAATGAGCAAAAAAATCAAGAAAAAATGCATGGACATAAGTCATGTTAAAGCCCCCGCTCGGCTATGGGAGGGAGAAAGTTACATGGAGGCTTGCAGCATTACATCACGGCTGTGTGTAAATCGGTACATTTACAGTGAGTAACGGTTCCCGAGGATTGTCATTCTAACTCAATGACTTATTGAATCCACTTAGCTTCAAACTTCAATTACGCTACTTGTTTTTATCGGCCACTCTTGCGAGCATGGGGTTTCATCTGGATTGGGCTTCTTTATGTGCCACCTCCGCTGCTTATCAAAGATATGTTCTAACGTAGCTTTAACTCACTGCCACCAGCCTCACTCTCAACTATTTACGTTGCACTGAATATACGTCGTCTTTGAACTTCTCTTGTACTACAGCGAGCGAGTGTGCAATCCTGAGAGCTGCGCGTAACATCAATGAATGGAAGAAGCTGTGAATGATTTTTCTTCAGCTTATATGTATCTATATATATATATATCTATGTCAGAGCAGCGGAACAAGGCCATACTTACTACAAGCGCTACTACCGCGAGTGAAGGATCTACAAGCGTGCACGTATCACTGACAGCTCTTCCTCGTGGAGTTGTTTATCAGCTTATTGTGTTACAGCTCATTGGTTGCGTGTCACTACTGGCAATACTGCTCCTGCTGCTTCTTTCAACAACTACTATTGTTGATGTTGCTACTCATACTGTTTCTATCATTACTACTACTGTTAGTACTCATTCTACTTCTACTACTGTTGTCCTAACTGCTAGTTCTACTGCTGCTGCTACTGCTACTAATAGTATTATTATTACAAATACTACATCACATACTACTACAAATGCTGATGTTGCCGCTACTACTTCTACTACTACTACTACTACTACTACTACTACTACTACTACTACTACTACTACTGTTACTGCTGCTTCTGCTAATACTACTACTACTACTACTGCTAGTACTAGTACTACTTCTACCACCACTGCTACTACTACTGCTACTACTACCACTCCTTTCTGCTACTACTTCTACTACTGCTACTGTTGCTTCTACTACTACTACTACTACTAACACCACTGCTACTACTACTACTGCTACTACTACTACTGCTGCTACTACTACTATTACTACTGCTGCTGCTACTACTACTACTACTTCTGCTGCTGCTACTACTACTACTAATGCTGCTACTACTACTACTACTACTACTGCTGCTGCTACTACTACACTACTACTGCTTCTACTACTACTACTACTACTGCTGCTATTGCTTCTTCTACTACTACTACTACTACTATTGCTTCTTCTTCTACTACTACTACTACTGCTACTGTTGCCACTACAACTACTAGTACTACAATTTCTGCTACAGCTACTACTACTGTTGCTACTACTGGTAATACTGCTTCTACTACTTCTACTACTACTACTACTACTACTACTACTACTACTACTTCTACTACAACTACTGCTACTACTTTAGTAACTACAGATTATACTATTGTTACAGCTTTTCCAAACACTCAAGATCATAATCTTCACATCACCCTGAATATAATTTCCAGATTATTGTTATGATAATTATTCTCAATGACGATCATCTATCAAAATAATACAAATATTTTCTATTGGTTGCCGATTACACATGCATTATGTATTCATCAAATGATAACAACACAGCGACCGCTGTAAAGGAAGTTCAAAAGCATGATTTCTTCACAAAGCAATTGGAGATCACAAGTGGTAATGTATATTTTCACACTGCCGTTAAAGGCATACTTCTTCTTCTAAGGGACTACAGTTTCACGAACCTTCCCAGTTGATCAAAGGGAGATCCAATAAGATTTGAAAGATATAATCACATTGATTTGCTCGAAGTATTTACATTATGAACCAAATCAATACTGCTACAGACCTAGCACCTTACCATCGCCGAATCAGCACTATTTTTAGTAACACTTTCTTAGCAGCGGTGATGATGACGGTAGGAAAAGCGTATCGTTAGATACAGCAGTAACTGGGTCTCCTTGCAATCTGACAGCTAGACAAATACTGAATCGACAGTTTGAAGACGTAATGTCTTTCGCTTTAGTATTTGCATGGAGCTTGCTCTGAAGAGGGATTGCAGCTTTAATTAATTTAATCAGCAGATTATTTGAATTATTTATGCTACTCTTTTGTACGGTTGATAAATTGTTTACAAACGGACTGCATTTGTTGAAATTTTTTGGAGGTGAATTATGAGCTGATTAATTAAAGATTTATTCCACTGCAGATTTTGCCTAAGGAATTAAGTTTTTGTTGAATTGTTAAAACCCAAAATCCCTGAATTATGTTATATAATGAATGAATATTTGTTTGCAAGTATACTGCTTTTCCAACATTTGAATGTGACTTAGTCCATGTTTTGTAATGTTTTCCGTTTTATAGAATAATATTTTTTATACAGTTTGATATTTCAAATGACTATATTATATATGAATATATTAAAATGTCCGAACTAGAAATGTCCTTGCTTAAATAGTTTCTAACAATTCTGACCTATTTCATCTTGGTACGGAAATCTTAAATCAATGAAATAACAAATATTTTTATATAAAAAAGAAATTGTATTGAATGCACATAATGACATCCATCCATTTATATTAATGACACATGGTAATGCTAGATAACGACATGAAAGTAACAATCTTTCTCAGAAAACAACGCAAACAGTTCAAATAAACATTGTCACTTTTGCATAATTTACACATTCTTAGCAATTTGAGTGGCCAACAATGTGCTAACAAAGAATATTATATGAGCGTCTATGTCATACTATAGACAATACGAGTGCCTGAATATTAGTATTTTTGGAGCGACAGCGAGGGATTAAACAATATCAGGCACGAGTGTCATAAACAGTGTCAATAGTGTTACACAGACACAAATTTAATGTTCTATTTATTATCAAAGCCATGAAAATGCGCTATAGTCTACTTTAATCACAGGATGTCTGCCAGCCATCGCCGCATTTACAGCTCAACGTCATAGAAGCATGATGTCGTAACATTGTGTATGACGTCATGTCACCATGACAAAGGAAAGAGCACTCGCAGAAGATGAGCAATCCCAAAATATTCTTTAATATTACTCCGATTTAGTTTTATTCATATGTCTTCCTCTAAAAAGTCATTTCAAAATACATTTATTAAAATGTCAGTTAAACTAATATGGTTTCAAAATTAATGACCCAGTTTGCTTCTTATAATTTCAAATACATGTATCTATCTAAAAACATACCATTTCTAAATGAACATATTTACTTAATAAAGGCTTATTTTGGAACAGTTAGCATATGGACTTGTAGTGTTTTTGTAACTACTTTCGTCAGAAACACCACATATATTATGAAGAAGATCATATAGCTCGTTAGTTGTTCACCATTTCCCCCAAGGATTCATCTCATGTTTTAAAGTCTTTTTGAACTGTAAATTCAGAGTTTTTGTTATGACTAATATCACCTATATAAAGACAGCCATCTTTGATCGTGAAGTACATAGATCTCTCTGATTGGTCGAGTCTCTGAGGATGTTACTGTTACTTTTGTAAGCAGTAAGATCTATTTTTAGCTCTTGGGGCTTTTAAGGCCAGACGGGCTGATGCCATATACTGTAGGTTGTCGTCTAACACTTTCCCTACAACCTTCAACTTCTTCCTCAAAACCAGTTGACATGTCAAGCTCCAATTTTCAGAATAACATCTTTGTTGCATGAAGACTAAAGTTTGCTTTTGTGAAGGCATTTGACTGCAGGAATTGTGATATTTAGACAGCCTTGTATTGTTCTTTATCTAGAGAATCACTCATTTTATTCTACAACATAAAAAAATACAAAGTATATTTAGCTACAGAGCTCATGGTTCTGTTTTTAGAATTTTTAATATATATATATATATATATATATGTAGTAACAAATAATGATTTTGTAGAAAAACCTGACTTTATTTTCTACATTATATATATATATAACCAATTTAAAACCATATATAAGGTGAAAATGACAGAATAAATATATGAATATATTTTTGTACCCTTGTAATGACTACCTGACCTTAGATCAAGATCTAGGACTAAAGCACTGTTATAAATCTTTGACACATATGCTTTTAAATCACATATACTTATATAGTTCACATTTCTTAAATAGAACATATATACACATACATGATTATATAAATATTTATGTCACCAGAAGCTAAAAACATCCCAGCACTGCAAGAACTATTTTTGTTGGTATAGGATATGAATAGATCAAATTCTGCCATTTTCATTGCAAATATACCTCTCGAGGAGTTTTACGTAGTGTACTCGCAGAAGTGATAATGGATCGAGAAAATTGTGTCATACTTACCATTTCTGGTGGAGCCATCTGTATTTCTTCACATTTTAACACTTGATCTTTCATGCCAAATTGAATGCATTGTTAGGTTTTCTTCAGTTGAAATACAGCTTTTGCATGCATCTGTACCTAGTAGTTTGTGTGAATAAAGTTCAATGTTTTAATGGTCTTAACAGATATTTGTAAATATTGTTTTATGTTTTAATGGTCTTTAACAGATATTTGTTTTTGTTTTCATCTTTAAATATTATGTACACTTCTATAATGATTCCTTGGTCACATGTATTCCTAATTCTATCACAACTCTTTTCAATAGGTAGTTTAGTCGAGTTGGGGGGATCAAATGGCAAATTTGCTTTACAACGTTGTGGGTTCAAATATTGCCAGAATTCTTTATTGCATGGCTCGTTCTTCTTCAGAATGAAGTTAGACTGATGTTTTGGAAGGGTTTTTTTGCAACTCGAAATCTTAATATTGTCCCACCATATCTTCCTGTGGCATTTAGAGGTAGGGACAATCTTAACTCTCTGCCTGCCATTTAAAAGACAATGGAGGAGAACTTTGTTTTGCAAATATTTATTGTAACATTATTTTCAAAATCTAGTTTAATTGTTTTGGGGAGCTTTTTAATTTTCCGTATCAATTATTTTAATCTACATTATCTATACCTCAGAAATAGTAGCAGTTATGTTCCTCCCCAATCGATCCAATATTTCATGTATCAGTTTCAGGGAGTCTGTACTTACAGGTTATGAATCACATGTACAACATATATATCAAAGTGTTCCATGGTTAAAACTAATGATCCATGCTGATTTTGAAGTCAAGGGTGAAGACTCTCATAACTTAAATTGATTTGTTCCTAAAGAAAGCAAAATATCCTCCTTTATGACACAGAGTATTGGAAGTAAATGATGAGGATAAGAAAAAAAGAAAACTGCTCGTCAAACCTTGACTTTATATCGCGCATCAGCTCGCCACTGAATTTAAATTTTAGCTCGAAGAAAACTGCTTTTGAAAAAAAAGTCAAATTTATTCAACAATGTTGAGGTTGCTGGAAATATGGTGATATATTGCCAACGTTTCAGAGTCTTTATGGCGACGCTGTTACATGGATTTGCAGCTCGGCAATAATTACCTTTCAAATTCATCAAGTGTTTTTGATACAGCAATTATTTTACAAGTATTACACATTTAGTTCCCAGCAAAGATTTCACCTAGGCCCAAACATGATTATCTAATATTGATAATTCAATCATTACTAGTGATATAAAACCTGGATACGGTAAGGGAACAGCTCTTGACAAGACCAAGATAAACTAAAACAGCGGAGGGAAGGGGATTCGCAACCATGGCTACAAATTAATCTAATTTTCTAATAATAAATGTCGCTTAAGAGCTAACCATCTTTTTGAAATTTAATTGTTTCTCCTAATAAGTATTAAAATTGCTTCACTTTAAGTTCAAATGGTTAGGCCAATCTGACCTGTGATAATAAGCCTTCGATTTGAGCTTTTAAATTTAAATTTCTTTTTAAAACACATGGCTCCAGGTTTTGAAATAAAGTTTTTTAGAATGTGGTTATTGTGAGAATAGTGCATTTGAGGTTATGGGTGTGGAAATACATGCTAATTGAGCTACATTCTCAATCAATAACAATGCTGAAATGGTGAGATGATTGTCATTGATACTAGCTGTGTGTTGTTTACTATTGTTTGCTATTGTTTGCTATTGTTTGCTATTGTTTACTATTGTTTGCTATTGTTTACTATTGTTTGCTATTGTTTTCTTTTATTTACCATTGTTTACTAGTGTTTACCATTATTTACTATTTTTTCCTGTTGTTCACTAGTGTTTACTATTGTTTACCATTGTGTACTAGTGTTTATCATTGTGTACTATTGTTTACCACTGCTTACTTATGTTTACCATTGTTTACTATTGTTTACTAGTGTTTACTAGGTTTTACCATTGTTTACTAGTGTTTACCATTGTTTACTAGTGTTTACCATTGTTTACCATTGTTTACTATTGTTTACTAGTGTTTACTAGGTTTTACCATTGTTTACTATTGTTTACTAGTGTTTACTAGGTTTTACCATTGTTTACTAGTGTTTACCAATGTTTACTAGTGTTTACCATTGTTAACTAGTGTTTACCAATGTTTACTAGTGTTTACCATTGTTTACTATTGTTTACCATTGCTTACTTGTGTTTAAAATCGTTTACTATTTTTTACTAGTGTTTACCATTGTCAACTTACATTACAACAGATCAATACTTATTGTTTTATTAAAAATGTGTTAAATATGAAACTATTAGAACTATATTAATCTTGTATGTAGGTAATGAGTGCCTTAAAACGGCCCATATCATAAGCCCATCTGGCCTTTAAGGCCTGATGAGCTAAACATTCCGACTGAAAAAATTAGACCAATATGTTATACTCTTGCTTTAAGTTGAAATACGTTATTAATAAATCAATTTAGTTTATCGCAAAGTTGAACAATTTGGACACATATCAATTATTTCACAAAATGAACAATTACGTCAACGCATACAAAATTTGCAATTCTGAAAACAGATCATGTGTTTCCTGAAATTTAAAATGAACAACGTAAGTAAGTCGAGGCAAATTAGTTCGAATTCTTAATGTCATTACATAAGATTTTACAAATGCCATTTAACTCAAATTGGACTTTAATATCATCATAAATCTGAATTAACGTAATAACCAGTTTTGAGAAATGATGTATGTTACTTAATGACAAGATAATGTCTTTGAAGGGCATTTAGAAGTGGAATACGTAAGAAAATAAGATTTCTGGATAACAACTTCTTTATTGTGAACAGAAACCTGGATGCACCTGTATCGATCTTATGAAATATCATATAACTGAAAAGTCTTTTAAGTTTATTTTCTATCAAATATTGAAAGCTGAAAACTTGTTATTTATAAGTAAGCATAATTACATGTATTTTCTTATATTTTATTGAATTATTTGAATTAGCCGATTCATAGTTATTAAACTCGATCATCCACATAAAATATATATTCCTGCATGAATAAGTGCATGAGCTTCCGTTTTGTAAGCTGGCAGCACTTCCAATCTTTAATTCTGATGATAAAAATAAAAAGGCATTGGTTGAACAATCTTTTCAGTGTCAAAAAGTCATGGACTTGCAGTCCTTTTTTCCACACCCAGTCTCAGAGTCAGTATAGTAAATCTTAGCACAATGGTGGTAAATTGTTTTGAAAAAAGAGGTTAACTGTTAACTCCTGCATGTGTTCCTCTCTCATCGGTTTGTTTCTAAAAATGGCGCAAAAAAGTTCTACATAATGTCCTCATCACTATTGAAACAGATGTTCCCAAGTGACATGTATTTTTTTCCTGCCTACTTTCAAGCTATATATTGATGACAGGCGTCGTCCATAAACTTTTCATATTTTCGACTTCTCCAGAACCATAGCACCCCCAAACCTGACATTTTGTGAGGAGGTACCTTATATATACCTGGTGGAACAAAGCTTGTAGATTCTCATAAAATGTTGGCGTGGCAGGAATATTCTCTTAAACCTTTAAACAACTTCTTCTCCGAAACCAGTTGACATATATACCAGAAGATAACATTTTCAGAATAACATCTTTGTTACATGGAGATTAAAGTTTGTTCATTTGGTCTTGATTCCCTTCAAATATTTGTGTGGCAGGCGTCTCATTCAAACCTCCTTTTGGCTTCTCCCAAGAAACTATTAAAGCTTTGAATCATAAGGAAAACAGGCATTTCATTTATTATTTACAGTGTTGGCTATTGGTTGTGTATTGGTCATGTGTATTGAATCCAGCTCTGTGGTTGTGTATTAGTGCAGGGTGTTTGATTTTGGTGGGGGATGGTTAGATGAATTAAGGGGCCACTTATTTGGCTGGGGCCTGGTCAAGTTTAAACTAATGAGAGGCAAAGGGTTTGGTAGTTGGAGACAACTTTCCCTCAAAATGTTTGGTTCATCAAGGCTGAAAGGCCAGATGTGCTTGTGCGATGGGTCGTCGTCTGTTGTCCATAAACCTTCCACATTTTCTACCTTCTCTTCTGGAATAACTACACCTCTGAAGCTGAAATGTTTTTGGGAGGTACCCTGCACTTAGGGGATCAAGTTTGTTCATAAAATGAATGAACCTCTTCTCTGGCATTTGGCACTATCTGAATTACCAATAGGTCTGTCCAGCCCTGTTTGTCTAACTTGTCTAGTAGTCATTTGATTTTACCTTAGTTGAAGTGATACATTATTTCATATTATAAAACATACAGAAGGCTGATGAGCTACAGAGCCAATGGCTCTGTTTTGTTAAGTATTGAAAAGGAGGGGGATGGTACAGTAAGGAGGGGGATCTTAACATGGGTATGGTGAAGTACACAAGATATTTTTAGTTTATTGGGGGCACATTCTAAACTATTTATTATGCCATTTAGGCATTTTGTTCAAACCTTTTTTAATTTAACCATCGTCAACCTGTCAAATCTGTATCGTTATTATTTTTGTCTGGCCTTAGAAAAACAAAATTGAGCACTTGTCCTGCTATCTTGATAAGAGGAGACTCTTTTCTGTTAGCCAAGATCGGCAACCACATACAGTAAGTAAAACTGTGACACAATTCTAGTTGTATTTACCTAAAGAATGGGGCAATGAACATGACAGTTCTAGTTTTCGAATCAGGCTTGCTATCGGAAACTAAATCTGACTTTGTCCACAAATGGTAGGTTTTTCTACGATTTCTCTCTTCACAGGAAACTTCTATGGTTTCCTCTGGATGTTGAAAGTGATATCCAACTTAAGACACAGGTCGTATATCTTGACAAAACTGATGTGCAGCTTTATATGATGAGATAAGATTACACTTTATTGCCCATAAGGGATTTTTTAAAAATTGCTGTGTTTGTGGTCTCATTACAAAAATTTTGTCATTTTCTTATTTATTCTCTATTGTTTTTCTTGAAATATAATGCCATTTAAATTGTTTTAATTGAAATGTTATCCTCTTGTTATGTTATGTTATGCATAACGAGGCAGTATCAATTTGAAGATCAGATCCAAACTCTATATTAACAATTTAACTGCAAAATTAATTAGTGCCAAAGTTTCTGACAATCATAATTAACTCATTAATATTTGGAATAATCTTGGATTGGGAATACATCACTGAATGAAGGAACACATGTAACGCTGTTACGAAATCACACTCTCTTGAAAAAAAGTGAAGAATTTGTACTATTGCAAATAGCATGATCCCAAATTTAGACATGTTAAACCCTAGATTTGGCAAAAATTAGCAGTGTCCCAATTATACTGCCTTGGCAGGTAGAGGGTTAAGCATTATCAATTTGCAGTTTAATTGAAAAATTCTATATTCAGAGTATGAGGACAAAATAAAATGATTTCAAAGTTTCTTCTCACTAAGAACCAGAAATAAAATTCATCCATTAGTTATTATTCCAAAGACTTCGAAATCGGATCCGAAAATTATTACCCATAACACTTTGTCTCGGATGTCTTGTGAACTTCCACCTATCGTTGATTGCTATTTGTGAGAAAGCTGTACATTGTAATGACTGCTTGTCCCCTTAATTAGCAAGTCCAGACAGTTAATACAATAAATTAGTTCCCTGTTTGACAAAAGTATACCCTTTGTAAGTCTGTCTTGTGGTTCGAATAAGTATTTGAAGTACTCTGACCTTATAGGAGATATTTTAACAATGGGAAAATGACTAAATGTATAATTGGAATATGTTAACTGAGAATTTAGTCATTTTGGCATAATGTGAAATGTATATTAAAAATGAGCACAATTTTGGTTAATAAAGCACAAATTTTGGTAAGTAGAGCACAAATTTTGGTAAAGTTTATTACTCACTAGAGTTCTGACTTGAACATCAATTTCATAGTTATTATTCTGCTACCAAATTAACTACAGATGCTAGAATTAACTCTTGTACCCATGTCAGCTCGATTTCTAGCATTGGTTTTTGTCGTCGTTCAAAACCATTCAAGTACTTTGTCTGCAAATTCAAACAACGATTTCAGTACCAATTCCAGGAGAGATTTAGTACCAGCTCAAGCTTGCATGATTCTAACACAATGCAACTCTACTACAGATGCAAGTCCTAACTCTTAATTCTACCCATATAAATTCTAGAACTTATCTTGTGGCAGTGCTAATACTAGTACCAATTATAACACGGATCCTTGTCTCTGTTTAACCTCCTAACTTCTAGTAAATGTTTCGTGTGCCAATTCTTACACAGATTTCTGTATCAATTTTGGCACAGATTTTAGTACCAATTCTAGCTGAATTTTAACACTGATTCCCGCAAAGATTTTATTGCTTCTCTATAATTGTTTAGTTTGAACTCGAGCACCTATTCTAGTCCCCACTGTTTTACTGATGGTAATAGCCATTTCAATACCAGTTTACACATTTTAATTGTAAATCTTGTACAATACTCTAGTACCGGTAGTACTAAATAGAATTAATAGTTAAATAAAAATGTGCATTCTGTTAATGCAGATCCTACATATATTCTCTCCTACTGAAACTTCACAAATAAGACACTGAAAAGAATTTAGCAATTAATGTATTTTCCAATTTCAAACACTATATAAAAGCATTCTGTTCGAAGGCTGAAATCCATTAATATTACGAATTGAGAATTTCTCAGGAAAGGTCATGATGACCTCTGGCTTAAATCGTTTCTGTAAGTTTACAGCTAGGCTTTGGCTGTTCAAGTAAAATCAATTTAGAAAGCGAATTAAAAGGTATTTGAAAGAGAAATTATTCTTAACCTGTCAAGGGTGATGAATTTAGGGAAAGTTAAGATTAGAATATGTAAATTTATTGATTCCTTTGAAGATATATTTAAAACTGCATCATTCATGGAGCTTCTCTGGAGTTGTGATTAATTTGATAATTGATTACTCTTTGATACTTGCTGGTGTCATCTCCCTTTATTCTTGAAATTGTCATTCTTTTTATAACGAGCGTGAATTAACAATTCAATGAATTGAATTCGGAGTTTGATATTGATATAGTACAGTGGAATATATTTGCCTCCATAACTAAGGGACCGTGAAAAAATAACGACTTATCCAAATATTGAGAGGTCCGACCAAGGCATATCTCTTCATGATGAAGAAAGAAATGAAACGGAAGCATATCATATAGATGCATGTATCTTTACCTTTAGTTTGAATACAATCAGATACAGTTGTAGTAGCCATCAAGTACATGTTCAAACATTGGAGTTGTCTTACAAACAAAATTCCATTGAAATCATCAGTTAAAAGGGGAAATGTTGCTTTTTGAGATCATGAATTATATCAATATATCCAAAATATTGAGAAAACCATATTAAAAAGAGTTTTAATAATGGTAAATTATGTAGAATATGAAGAAGTTATATCTTGACAGCGGAAATATCGAGTTCTCCAAGTTCGACACAAAGGTTCTCGACTGAGGAAGCATTAAAATAGGTATTGAACCGTAGATTATTTCAGAATGTACAGCTGAATTCCTTCTGATTGATAAATCTTCTTATGTAAATACTTTAGCCGCTGAGTTCATTAGTTCATAAACAGTCTGAGTGGCCAATTTACAGAAATGATAACTCATTAACATAGGATAAAACCCAAGACTGCAGAAAGTCTTTCTTCGAATCCACACAGAATATTTCGTAACCCACAAGAAAGGGTTAGTATGTCACAACAACAGGGTGTGAAGTCATTAAGTAATAGGAACGTATCATTTTATGTGTCCGACGTGCATAAGCTTTTGAAAATTAACCCTTATTATGTTGGATATTATTCTGGATGTGAAAAAAAGATAAAATTAATTTTGTTTGATGTGAAAAAAGGGGGAAATTTACCATTATTTTGTTGAATTTGAAAAAAGGGGGAAATTAACCTTTAATTTGTTGAATGTGAAAAAAAGGGGGAAATTAACCTTTTACTTGGTTTGGTTGTATTATCAAGAGAAAATGAAACGTTTATGGGTTGGATGTACAGTTAATAAGAGTAAATTAGTAAATTACGTGTTTTATAGAGTTCAAAAGCAAGAGAAAGCCATTTTCAACTGTTAAAGGGATGGTTCTATCAAAGTATTATTTGTGCAAAAGAAGTTTGAGGGGACATTCCTGTTCAAAATATACAATATTAATACATTTTTTATTTTTTTTATTTTATGTTTTTATTTCCCATCAGATGTTTACATATACAGGTTTATAGTTGGATATATCATTAAAGTTGTTCACATATCAGTAAACTTTACACAAAGTTCCATTTTGAAGGTATTGAAGTTCATGGACAATTGCAAGATTTTATGGCTTTCAAAGTCTTATCTGTATTATTCACAAAAGTTACATCTCGTTTTCTAAATGTCTAAATAATGTGTGGAAAGAGGACCAAAATGAATAGAATCTGGGCTGTCTATTGTTTGTGAAGGCAATGTATTTACATGCCTGGTAATATCATACTATTTCCTTTTGGATACATTTAAACTTAGGTATCTTACCTTTTCTGCTTATTGCATAGATATTTAGTTTCACTAGTAGACAAATACATGATTAAAATAGAGTCCACTTGAAACATATTACTGAGGGTGATGTTTTGATGGCTTTATATATATATAAATGACAAAGAATAGCTGTACATATTCATTCAAAAAGAAACCATGAGAAGCGAAGTCATTCATCAGTGATACTATTGTGGAAAGCTTATTGCATCAATAATTATATACATATCAGTTTTGCTTAGAAACTATTATTTCAACATGAGTATCTGTATTTTGACTTCTGTGACATCATTAAACAATTGACCGAAACTTCACTGACTTAGCTGCCTTTGACGTAAAAATTATTACACTTAATAGTGTGTCATGACTTTTACAAAACTCATAAAAATCTATTTCTTACTTCCTCTCGAGCTCGCACTACTTCATTTGACACCCTTCCTAAAAAAACTTCTATTCATTTAGTATCAGAGACACTAATATTTTGATTTTATTATTAAAAAGGTCAGAGGCAGATTGATTGGTTTTGATCTTTAGTTAATTACAATTCAAAAAAGAAATATTACTACTAAAACATTTCAGGCTAAAAATATATCATTAGAGCCCTGACACTTATATGTAACAAGATCTTCTCCGAACAATAACTGAGTAACACGATATATATCAGTACGAGAGATTTACGTGTTAAGAAAGTCATTTTCTCAAATACAGTTTTTAACTTAATGTAAGGTATTTTTAGAAATTATCCCTTTAAAAAATAGATTGTACTGTTATAAGTTGTTTTGAAAGTAAAATATTCAAAAAAGATTTTTTGCAGAAATTAGATAATCATTCAATTCTTTCAAAATTGAAAAAATATATATTAAATGAATTGATATAATTAGATTATTTTTGAAGGAAGAATTAATAAAATTTATAGTTTTACGCCACAGAAAGCGTTATTCATTGTTAAAAGGGTATTTCTTTGATTTCCAAAAGCAACTGCCAAAAATATTAATTAGTGTGAAATGATAACAAGAAATGAAAAGGTCAATAAAGATGTAAAGTTAATATCCCAACTGGAATAATTGTCTTCTATTTGCATGAGGAAAACCAGAAAAATAATCCTCCTAATTTGACAGAGATACTTAAATTTTTAAGACCTTAAACATTAATGAGAGTAGAATATTAAACAGAAGAATTCTGACGTCCCGTTGAACATATCCCTCCTTCTATAATCTTCATCTTTCTGACCATAACTAACTCCTAAATATTATCCCATGCTGCAATATTTCCATCTCTTACATCTTGAATCTAACCCCCAACCCAATATTATTGCTGAACCAACTCCCCAAAATCAAATCCCCCATCATCATCAACCGTTCCCCCTCCTCCCCTTCTCTACCTCATTCCTTCTTTCACCATTACCTCTTCTCTTTCCTTTCTCTACCCTCTTGCTTAATCTCCCCCTCCCCCCTTTTCTCCCTCCCCCTCTCTCCACCAAATCCCTAAAAGACATCCCCTAATTCATTTGTAATTAAAGTCAGATGAACAGAGGCAAAGTAATCATGTAATTGTCATAGACCTAAACCCTCTCTAGTTTTGACATAAAACACAACCTTTGACCTATGGGTCATTAGCCTTTGACCTCTATTGTCGAATCTCAACCTTACTCGCGTGTAAGCCCCTCCATTCCAATTTGACAGAAAACACTTCAGCCCTTTGACAATTGGACGTAGGTAGTGTCCATTTTGCATAATTCTATTTTGCCCCGGGGGTCGAAATCAGTGCTAGACTAAAGCCCTGAATTGTGGAATCCCCTCGGGTCCGCGGGTTGTCCGTCAGTGTTTGACGCATGATTCAGACCATGATTGGTAAATGAAGTGCGTACAAATCACGTTTGCATCCATTGTCATCCGTTAGTGTAAGCCTCAGTAGTAGTGCGTCGCCAGAGTGCGTTTCCTTTGTGTTAGATTGTATGTATTGAAAAACACTATATTGTCACTTTGTCTCCCTGATTCAAATTTAATTCTTTTGTGATGTTAATTTAGAGAAATTTTGTCAAATTTTCGTCCACCTTTGGGAATGATAATTTATAGTTAAATTAGTATTTCATTGGCAATTTGTTGGAGTGAATAATTAATTCTCACATTTAATTCATCTTTAATTATAAATTTAATTTTAATGAATTTTTGTGTGATAAAAAGTGAATTTTCACATATGTTTATTTTTATGAATTAAATATTTGTTGTTACTTCATAATATGAAGTGTTATATATTCAAACTTTTACGACATTTTAGAACACTTTTTAAGTGCTCAAATATTTTCTAATTAACAAATCATTTGATTGCAAATGAAACAATCAGCAAATTTCTAGAACAAAGAAAATTCCTGCAATCGAATGACAGTTGGTCAAGGGCTGTGTTATTTGATTATCAAGGCTGAAATTGTCATGGAATTTTATTTTCAATTTAGTTTCTGCACTAAATACAGTGGTCCTGAATTTTCCTTCATTGCATAATACCAAATATGCACGATCGACCCAACTGCAAATGCAATTTATTTCCCTTAAGAAATACACTGATAAATAATCAATTATTTACAGTGCGAAAGGAAAGGTCCCAAATAGTGACTCATAGGTTTTTGATTAGATACACACGGAATGCTTTAAGGGGCTCGGCCCCCATCCAAATTTCCTTTGTTCAGGGTCACAAGCTAGGAAGAGTTACCTCCCTTCAGTCTCTTCATTATAGCAGCGTTAAATTGTCTTTGGGTCGTTGAACAATATTTTGGGAATGGGTTAAGAATATTAATGATTGTCATTTCTTTGATCATATATGAAACACTGTTACGTAAAAGTTTGAAAAAAGTTATCATATGTATTTCTTATTGCAACTATTTGTCATCACAATCACCAATTCAGACTAAGTGTTTCGATATTTGACATGTTTATTGATAACATTTTAAACTTTTAAAATATCATTTCAACAATTGTCCAAGAAAAATTTAACTATCAAAATAAAACTTTAAAATTAATGTACTTATTTGAAAATCAAGCTATTATCCAATAAATTTACTTTACTCCAAATAAACAATGGTTATACAACAGCACTGCAGGGGTACTTTACAAATAACAGTAAATTTTGTTATACCACATATAACTCCAATGATATCAAAATTTATATCTTAATTCAATAAGATATCTTAATTTCATCAACATGAATGATATATATAGATATACAAAAAATTAAATCATGAAATGAATTTTGCCTTCTCATTAAAATCTAAATATATCTAGATTTCACATTATCATCATTAACCTACATCCAACTATATCAGAAGTTTGACTTATTTTCAATGTGATCTTCAGTACATCTGAAGTATGATTATAAGATTTTGGGAATTTCACAAAAATATTTCACTTATATTTTAGAATTAACTCCATTATTTTAAAATTTAAATATCTAAATATCTAAATTTCACAAATATTTGTTGATATAATCAAAGGTAATGACTTTATCTTTACTTTATTCTTATACATGTCATTGCGAAATGCACAAAACAAATTTCCGATTTACAATGTATTGAGGACAATAAAGAATTATTAGTATTAGATATCCAAATTTTACATAACATTTAATTTATATTTTAAACCTCAAATGAAGTTTAAATATCTAAATATCTAAACTTCACAAATATTTGTCGATTTAATCAAAGATAATGAATTCATCTTAAACCTAATTCTTATACATATCCAATTTTGACATAAAATTTAATTTATATGTAAACTTCAAATGAGAATTGTAATTTTAGATTAAGGAATTTTTTAATTTGATTTTTGTGAATTCTTTCAGAGCTTTCTCGATGCCTTCACAGAAGCCTCCGGCAGCCAGTATGGATGTTTGCTGGTGCATGGCAAGGTTGCCGTGGCAACCAGAAAGTGGTGGAACTTCTCCCCCACCGAGTTAATACTTCTGTCACTTCTAGTTCCGTCTATGCCGATGTGTTCCTCCCGCGACATTCCCGTCTTCTTGCCGCAACTCAGCCCAACTGTAAGTTTGTGCTTGATACTAATTAATTCAGCAAGTAAGGGGTGAACTTATATCCCTGTAAAAGTTTAACCCCATTTCTGCAGCAGTATTCCTGTTCTTATAATCTGCCTCAACTCAAGTTTGTTTACCAGGTAATAGTGTCTCCTTTTGACACCATTGGGTTTGATACTAATTGATTCAGCAGGCTAAGGGTTAATATACCTACACATAAAAGCTTAAAGGGGCAGTAGCACGTTTTTTGCAAATTTTATTTTTTCAAATTTCCCATTTATAATGATAGTTTATGTCATTTATATTTACTTTAGAGGGTAAAATATCTTATTACACAAACCAATTTCCCGTATTGGTAAAAACAGTGTTGTGTAGAAAGCAAAAATTGCATGGCGGCCATTTTATTGTGAACACAATTTATTATTTGGAATGACAAAAAACGATTCCCATGGCTTTCCGAACCATGTACCGTATATTACAGTGTATAAGACGACTTTTTTATACCAGAAAATATGGGGTCAAAGAAGGGGGTCGTCTTATACACAAGGGCTATGTTTCAGAAGAAGAAATTTTGAAGCTTCATTGACGAACTCACGATGTTGAAACCGGAAACAGCAATACAGAATATTGATGTTATCTCATGCTAACAAAATGGAAATAAATATACTTTTATAATTATTATGTATTATTATGGGTTTTTTTATTACTATATGGAGTTAAATACATAAAATATATTTGATAATTCATTTAAAAATAATAGGTTGACGGACCAAAAGTGGTACCAGCAGTCAAGCAAACGATCGATAAATTCAGTGACGTGGACCAATGAAATTCTACAACTTATCCATTCATTCATGACGTGGACCAATGAAATTCTACAACTAACTTATTCATTCATAAAACTTGACAAGCTTATCTCGATAAACACGTGTCATTGACGTAATGTTAATTCCAATCAGGGCAGTTATTCATTAACGTATCCGGTAATTATCTTAACTTTGTTGTGTTCTTATCAGTAATTGGTCTGTATGTCCTTCTCTGGATGTTTACATGGTCAACGTTAAATAAACACGTCTTGAGTGTGAGAAGTTTACTGCATTGAGTGGCCCCTCGCTATAACCCACGTTGGGAGCCAAATACTGACAGCTGCGTAATAGAGAATCAGCGGTAAAGCTAAGCAGAGTTGGAATGACAAATAATGGCTTGACTTCAGCTATCAAACATTACCAACCTTTCAAAACCATTCTGCAGTATTAAATACAACTAGTTAAACTTTGTTTATAAGAAGGGACAAATATTTACAACACTACGATAGAAATCTAGACATTAAATCTTGCTTGGCTTCGGGCATGCGCAATCAAGCTTGGTTATCAAAGCTCTTGACACCATTTTAATCTTATAAACACTGAAGCGATTTCTAAATCTGTGTAAGGAGTATCGGCTTTGTTTAGATGTTAGACTAAAAAAACATGGCGAATAGTTACGGTAGATTGTTGACTGTAGTGTTGCTAATCTCGCATGAACTGACAAGAAAATGACATATCATTAAAAAATAAGAACAAACACCGTAAGAAAACGTATGTATTTTTTTATTTTGGTACATTTAAAACAATTTATTTTAAAAAAAAAAGGATTATAACAAAACAGTTATTTCATGTTACTTAAAAAATTACCGGTATCATCTTACCGTTACCAAATCTTACCAACGTGTTTTCCCATCATGGCATGTCGACCTGTTTCCATGATTGCTAGAAGGGGGTCGTCTTATACATGAGATACATGGTTTTTACCTGATTTTAGGGGTCTGAGAAAGGGGGTCGTCTTATACACAGGGTCGCCTTATACACTGTAATATACGGTATACTCATTTTTAAGATTGATTTTCCGAAGAGGGAAGGGTGTTTTACTGTTGGTGAGATTATTTTTCAATTACATTTCATCGACTTATTTCACGGGAAAAACGTGCTACTGCCCATTTAACTCCTTATCTGCTGATGTATAACACACTTTTAACTCTTTAACTGCTGATGTATTTACCTATATCAGCTGATGTAAATCACACATGAACCCTTTATCTTTGGATGTTTTTCACATTTTAACCTTTTATCTGCCGATGTATTTCACACTGTCCACTATACTGGGCAGTATTAACCCAGACACTTGGGAATGTTGTCCATGGCACTGAGCATTATTATCCACTAGTCTGAGCATTATTATCCACTAGTCTGAGCATTATTATCCACTAGTCTGGGCATTATTATCCACTAGTCTGAGCATTATTATCCACTAGTCTGAGCATTATTATCCACTAGTCTGGGCATTATTAGCCATTAGTCTGAGCATTATTATCCACTAGTCTGGGCATTATTATCCACTAGTCTGAGCATTATTATCCACTAGTCTGAGCATTATTATCCACTAGTCTGAGCATTATTATCCACTAGTCTGGGCATTATTATCCACTAGTCTGAGCATTATTATCCACTAGTCTGGGCATTATTATCCACTAGTCTGGGCATTATTATCCACTAGTCTGAGCATTATTATCCACTAGTCTGGGCATTATTATCTGTGCACATTTACTGACACAAATAAACTTACAAATACACTGCAAAATGTGGTGAAAACTATATTTGTATTCATGATAAAACATGAACAAATAATCTTAAGGCTATATTACACTGCTTTCATCAAATATTCATATTTAAAACAAACGGAAAACACTGAAATTCAATCTTTCCATTTCTCCATGGTGTTGAGCTGATGAATGACAGCCAGCTGTCTATACAAATCACTGATAACTCACACTTTCCATGTGGCAAGATACATATTGCAACATCTTCAAATATTGTATCACATTGCAATACTTTTTCCGGTGATGTTGCATGAATCAACTCTTTATGTTAACACATTTGTTTCTGTATGAAATCACTGTATGAAATAATGGCCGTCCGACATGCATCCAGGAACCTGGTAACTATTGTTCCAGGCTGGTAATTTTAGAAATTTTCTTCAATTTTGCCATTTAAATCAACAAAATAACACTTTTCGTTGGCAACTATTCAAGCTTATTTCATAATGTAACTTTTATCAGGGTATTGATTAAGTACAATAGTGCCCTGGGTATTATATTATTCTTTCAGGCATTTATATAGGATATATATGTACGGATATGTATGTATCTGAAGGAGTACTAAGAACAAATGGTAATCGTGTTTGTAACCCATGTTTCTAGAGCTTACGTCACATTGTTTCTTATATTGCAAAATAAAAGGTTAAAAAGAATGATTTATATGACAAGCATAGGCCATAAAATGTTATCGTACCACATTATTAATGAGAATTTGTCGTATAAAATTTCTTATTAAAGAAATAAATGCTTGATATCAGTGAAAACTTTTGTGAATGTATGTTTGGTATTTAGTTTGAAAAAACACAACGCTCGTATCTGTGTGGTATGTTGATATTATCTTTTATGTTGGTTTATAAATTCCAATAACAAAATAATTGTTCAATTTTTATGCTCGTTTGTCAGATTTAATGAAATTTTATTCTTATCATAATTAGGATACTTTCTGTCGTTCATTTAATGGCTATGTGAATAAATTCAAAATTATTTTTGAAGTAGAATTGGAACATTAAAAGCCTTTTGATAAGAAAATTTTATAAATATTCACCAAATCATTGTCATCTTTTTGACCAAGAAAAACATTTTTAAATGATGCACTGGTTGCCTAGGTTAAAGGAAGTTTCGTCAAAAGAAAATATATCTTTATTTGGCAAATGTCAACAGATAATTAATGTATCAATGATAAAATATAATTTTAATGTTAAAACATTTTTAAAATGTCTCAACAAATAATGAAGACTGCAATAAATGTTTTATTGCATGTAGAATGTTTTAGTGTTGTATGAAATTTCCCCAATTTTATTTTATAACGTACCACTGTAAACTTTAGCTGATCGAAGAAAGGAAATTTTTGCAAAGTTTGTTCACACAGATACGCAGCATGGGCTGTTGTCCATCGTCGGTCCAGCATCTATCAAGCTTCTTTTAAACTTTTTACACGTTCAACTTGTCCTTCAGAACCTCTACACCCCAAAGCTGAAGTTTTATGTAGAGGTACTCTGCACTTAGGGATCAAAGTTTTCCACATTTGGTCTTGTAAATTTTATTGTTCTACTAAAATAAATAAGGATATTGAAGGGGATCAGTTTCAAGTGGTGTACGCCTTTCATTACTGTGATATAATGGCCAATGTAGTCATATTGGTGTTGGAAACAAACAAGCCAAAATCCATGTCTGTAGCACCATAAATATGGAAAATATTGGCACAGGTCACTTTGCTGGGCCCAGTTATTTGCTTAGTAAAGACTTACATTGCATAGCTGTCAAGCTCAGTTAGTTTCAGCTATGAGAAGCTAGGAGGATTATATTTGTAGATTTGGTGAGAAAAAAATATTTTCATCTTATTCTCAAGTACAAAAAAAATTGAGAAAGCTGAAATGTTTTGTACATGAAATAAGATTATAAAGGTTTGGTGACTCTGTGGACCCATTAAAGGTGCCATGGCCTATAAACTAATATGTGTCTCCTGAAAAACTAAATGCACTAGAATGCTTTTTTCACACTTTGGCAGATTATTGAGCATAAATTGTTGATTGTATTACTTGTCACAAACAACAGTCATAGAGGTTTGTGGCTCCCGAAAAGATACTCCTTTCTTTTCTTTTCAAGAAATCATAACTAGCTAACAAATGAAATATGCTTGGTTTGGCCAGGGACTAAAGATACGTATGTTCCTCAAACAAAATTCTGGGACTAATTCTGTTGTCAATGAGGGATATTGTTTGGGATCAGCCACTCACAAAAGCGTTAAAGAATTAAAAGAATACCAACTTGAAGGATAACAAATTCTAGGATAGTCAACTTCTTTATTGCATGCAATATTTCAGTACAGATGATAGTACTTGTTTTCCTTCATCACAAATTGCCTATCAAAGAAAAATCCCAACTTGCTGACTAGGGAAATATAGCCATGAACTAATGACAGGCAGAAAGATAATATTGCTGTAGAAGCAGGCAAAGGGTTAACATTGTAAATTATAATAACAGGCAAAGGGTTAATGTTGTAAACTCTAATAACAGGTAAAGGGTTAATGTTGTAAACTCTAGTGGCAGACAAAGGGTTAACATTGTAAACTCTAATAACAGGCAAAGGGTTAATGTTGTAAACTCTAGTGGCAGACAAAGGGTTAATGTTATCCTACTGTTGCAGGTGCCCCACCGACTGTTAACCTTCCAACTACTGAAGTATGTGGAGGTGTGCATCATCACCGGACCTACTCCCTCTCTGGACGAACTCTCGCAGGAGGTAGGTACCCTTCAGTCTCTTATAGACCTCAGTCTCTTATAGACCCAAGTCTAGTATACATGTTTATATAAGTCTCCCTAAAGACTTTATTGCTGCCCCTAAAGCATGCTGCAATCGTGGCAATGAGCGCCTTGTAAATATGCACTATTATTAATAAACTATCAATGTTATATGGCACGTATAAGGTATTTACAGTCTAGACAATACACAGACCTCGGTCCTGTGACTGGACCAATACGGAAATACTAAATCCATAACATTATAGTATTATGTTTTATCTTTTGATCATAAAAAAAGAATGAGTTTCCCTTTGAAAACAACACTGACCTCAGATAGAATCAAATCATGGAAAAATCTAATCTTCAATATTCTAAAGTTCTGTTTTGCTCTAGTCAGAAAGATTCTGAAATTCTGTGAATTTAAAGTGATTATATGTAAGTAATGACATCTTGTTGTAGTTTTCATTCTTGGTTTTCAACATGGCTTGCCTAACTGACAGCACCAAAAAGTTTTAAAAGCATTTTAAATAACCTTCTGCTATATACGGTAGTTCATTTTGGAAGTCTTTCTCAAAATAATGCTAAATCTGATGCCTTCAGTTCATAGATGTCATGAATAATTTTAGATACAAAGGAGATGATTTCACATCTGGCAGAAATTCTGCAGGGTCTTATAACACTCATTCTTGGGGAATACCTTTGTAAAATTATATTGACAGATTATATCCTTTGTTAACAAATTTGCTTCTTGTAAATTGATCACTCAGAATGTTTTGGCACTAATTCACTTAGTGGGTAATAAATAGAGAATACTAAATGACGTTCCATTTAATAACATATTTATGAAACGAGTGAGTGGTTTGTATTTAATGAGCGAAAGCAAGTTAAATACAAATACCATCTCACGAGTTTCATAAATATGTTATTAAACGGAAACGGGTTAAGTATTTTATTTATTACTCACTGATTTAAATGCCACTTAATTCCACAAATTCGTCGATAAATGGGACACACTCCATTGCGACCGCGGCGCTGACATTATGACGTCATATTTTTGCCATTATGACGTCATGTCAATCGGCAGTACGCGATGTTATTACACTAAGTGTAATAACACGGTAGATTTATTAAACTGCGATATCTTCAATGGGTGAGTAATAAGTGTATTTAATTTCCATCCTCATACCTGTCAACCCTGATTTGGTACAACCTGTATGAGACATGCTAAAAAAAATAATTTTAATTTTGCTAAAAAAAACCACCGGTATATACTACTGATTTTAGTCATCTTTATATCTTGTTCATGAAATGAATACTAATTAAATGATCTAACCATAATGAGATGCATAATAGGAAGCAATTCATTATACAAAAATAATAGGTAGGCTTAAATCTGTATTATTGAATAAAAGTACCGGGGTATATATTTTTCCTTATATGCGACCTTTTAGAAATATTTTTCCCCCGCCACTATGCGGAACGGGGGACTATGTATTCAGCGGCGTCTGTACGTCCGTCTGTTTGACGTCACATTTCATGTTTATGCGATATCTCATGAAGGGTTGCATCCACAGTCTTTAAATTTGGTATCAGACTACATTGTGGTAAGACGCAGACACCAGTCGATTTTGGTGACCTTGACCTTATTTTCAAGGTCACCACAACACTTTGACCACTTTTTTAACTCTTGTTTACGTGATATCTCATGAAGCGTTGCATCCAAAGTCTTCAAATTTGGTATCAGCCTACATTGTGGTAAGACGCAGACACCAGTCGATTTTGGTGACCTTGACCTTATTTTCAAGGTCACCACAACACTTTGACCACATTTTGAACTCTTGTTTAAGCGATGTGTCATGAAGTGTTGCATCCAAAGTCTTCAAATTAGGTGTCAGCCTACATTGGGGGGAGGACACAGACACCAGTCGATTTTGGTGACCTTGACCTTATTTTCAAGGTCACCACAACACTTTGACCACTTTTTGAACTCTTGTTTACGCGATGTGTCATGAAGTGTTGCATTCAAAGTCTTCAAATTAGGTGTCAGCCTACATTGGGGGAAGACGCAGGCACCAGTCGATTTTGGTGACCTTGACCTTATTTTCCATGTGACTATGACACTTTGACCACTTTTCGAACTCTTTTTAACCAATATCTCATGAACCCGAGCACCCAAAGTTTTCAAATTTGCTGATCATCATGACACTTTTTACCAGTAATACAATATATGAAGTAGCTCATTTTGACCAAATGATGTGTCTTTTAAACTCAATGTTACCTGCAAGGGACATTGCCATGTTAGTGGCAAACACTTGTTTACCTTAAAATCTGTATAAATAAGACAAAAAAGTTATAGGTCCATCCAGGGTCCCGTTGTACTAAACTTTAAGATTACCTTAAAGGGACACCGCGTCGAGGATAAAAATCAGATTATGTGTATCCAACTATGCTAATTAATATGTCTTCTAACAAGTCACCGACACCCAATTTCAGACAATTGGTAATAACAACTTCCATGTAGACAGTGAAGCGAAGCGTAACTCGTTAGCAGACACTCTAATCAGCTTAGTTAGATAAAGATGAGACTCATTTTTATCCTCAACGCAGTGTCCCTTTAAGTCACTTAAATAGCCTAAGTGCAATGTTAAAAGATGGCACTAAGGTTAACCATAGTGTTACGGTTGTTTTGTGAAACGATCACACTTATGATGGTTGTTGAAATGAATTTTCTTCAAAGTTTTTTCAAAGCTTGTGTCTGTTCCACCAGGTGAACAGATTCTGGAGGGCTGGGTACGATTCTCTGAAGTCTCTACGGAAACACCATCCCAGAAACTACCCCCCTTCTCTAGCCCTCGACAACAATATTCTAGGGTAAGTGTCCCAGGTATAGATTTAAAGAACAAGATTTGTACTATTGCAGATAGTGTGATCCCACAGATAACAATGTTACACTTTGTTAGTTTAATCATCTGAGCCTGAGCTGAAGGCTTTAGGTATTTAACTAAAAGATCGAGTTTAGCAATAACCAACAAAATCTTTCTTGGGAAGTGGACATGCAGATGAACTGTATCAGATGCAATGCAAATTTCCCTCGGGATAATAAAAAAATATCTTATCTTATATCACTGTCTTTTTAAATATGATCAGAGATCAGAAATCTCTTTATCATGTGATCTTTTTTACAGCCTTTCAAATTATCCTTACAATATTACATATCTTCTTCCACTGTTTGTTATTTCTGTGAATAGCATCTTTATCAATGCCTTACTCTTCATATCCATTGAACAGTTACTTCCTTCAGTGTTTCTTTGTGCTGTGTGATCGAGATATCATTCATGAAATAAAATGGTTTTAACTTCAATTAAACCATAAATGATTATGATAATTTTTAAAACTTTCACTATTTTAGTTATGTACATGTTTTATTTCCAGATTTTTGCTTGTGAACACAGAAAGTCATCGGTGCCTGACAAGTCTAGACTTCTTCAGTGGTGACCGCTCTAGACCTCCTGGTACGAATCTAAGTCCTTTACTCAACAGCGAATGTCGGATAAATAAATTTAATGTCAATTAATTATCAATGTCATTGTTTTACTGAATTTTTCAATTCTCAAAGTTCAGAATTGAGGGTTATTCACACAGTGGTGTAGTGGTTAACGTGCTGGCCTCTCACACCAAAGGCCTGGGTTGAAATCCTAGTGGACACCAAACAGTTGTGACCTTGATCTCCCACTGTGTTGTGTCCCTGGGCAAGGCACTTCATTCACATTGTACTCAGTCCACCCGGCTGTTTAAATGGGTACCTGGACTCGGGAGTATGGACCTATATGGTCGCGAGGAGCGCTCAGTACCGGTAGCTGCACCAAAAGTAAATTTCTCTAGGGTAATAATATGAACTGTGCACTTTGAGCATTCTCGTGCATGGAAATAGCGCTATACAAATGGACTGTTACTGTTATCATTTGTGGGTAAATTATATACGTAATTTAAGGGGGCGTGAAATCACAGCAGTCATATCTTGCTAAGGACCTGCCATCTGCACTATTGTCTGCTATAGAGAACTGTTCTACATGTAGTTACATTTTGATGCAATGTTACATTAAAGTTCAGTACCACTCGCAGCTCCCTCTTGCAGGTTTCACTACAATGCACAGTCACAGTGGTTTTGCAGGCTTTCTCCCTGCTAACAAACAACGTTGTTAGTGAAATACTCTTGAAAACACCATTAATCCCCTTTTGACCTCCCTTAATTTTCAGATCGTATTCTTTCACCGGAGAGGAAGCGAGAGATCCTAAGAGCATTTTACAAGAAAGTCATCGGAACGTATTTCTCCTCAACTGTAGAAAATAGTTCTAAAGGTAATTTGTCAGTATTTGAATATTAATATGAAAAACAAAATGTATATGTAAATATTTCTTTTGTTGATTATTTATTATGCTTATCTGTTATTATTCATTGTAAATTCTTTAAAAAAACATTAATGACAGAACATTTAGATAGATAATACATAAAGATATTTTTAGATATATTAAATTATACAGATATGTGAACTTGAAAAGCACATATTTGATTTAAAAGAAAAAGGAGAGATTATGCATAGAGGTTTTTACAAATATAACATTAATAGTGCAGTGGAATATTATCACACTTTAAAAATTACAAAAAATTACTTATATAAAAATATATAATGCAAAATAAAAAAAAAGAGCCACCAAACAATAAGATAAATGAAAATGAAACGAAAGCCCATATTCACACAATAAATCAATGATTTTTTTAAAACAAAAATGACAGTAAAGTATAATAAAGAAAACAAATAGCAATCATAGCAAATTTTTTTTTATTAAAAGTCAAGTGATCTCATTCCATCTGGAAGCAAACAGTAACAATATATGGCTTCAAACAAGACAAAAAACATCCAAGTTGTCAAGAAACGTTGTGCAAATAAATTAATGCCTTTGTTGAGTAAACAATATTATCACTAGTCTGTCTGGGAACTATGACTAATCGATTAACAGACCGCGTAGAACTTAAGTGACTAAGTTTTTCTCCGGATGATGATTAATTGATATCGACTAGACTGTTTGTAGAATGGCTTACAAACCCAACGATGCATCATGTTATATGTGTCATTTAAGAAACATATTATATCTGCCGTCATTATTGTTCTCCCACTAATTATTCATATTTATCAAATTTCGTATTTCTACTTGAAAGCGTGGAAATTACCTGTATGGAATAACAAATAGACTACACAGATGTTTAACAATTGTTATATTAATTATTAATTAATCATGCAATATTAATATTGATAAAGACTTAATCAAGCGTGAAGGGTAAGATAGGCTGTTATGATGCTAGTTCACAATATCTCGTTATAGATAATAGGCATTATTTGGCATGTTTGAATATGTACTCAAGTTAATTTGTGTGAGAATTTAGTTTTTTCATATTGGCTTTGTTTAATAATCAGCTTTGAAATTGGCTGCCAAAAGCTTAAAATATTTTAAGTTGTTACATTTCTTATCAAATTGAAATTTAGATGTCGTTTAGAACGTCACAATTGGAACATTTCTTTTGTTTTATTACCCAGCTGGTAAAATACAAACAGTGTTAAATATATATTGATATTATTATATCCTACATAGATCTATATCATAAATAAGTAATAAATAAACAATGTCTTTATGAAATTATGTTTTTTTTATTAGGCCAAATGTAAGTAGATGTTTTAAGCTAAAATTAATGACTTGTAATATACTGGTTACAGTGTTGAGAAATCAACCTTTATCATGCTGATTGAAATATAAATTTCCTTGAATGGTTCAGTTTGAATGTAAGTTAATTCTCTTTAAATAATGATAAAATATTGACAAATGTTAGGATAGGAAGGTATGTTGTGTAGAGCAGAGAACACAGCACCTTGAGCAGCAAAGCTGAATATTTTTCTCTTACAAATAGTAGTATGTGAAACTTTATATATTAGATTATTTTTGTATAAAAATTAGAATGATTGTTGTTATTAGGGAGCGAGATAGCGCAGTGGTTAGCGCGTCCGGCTTCGGATCAAGAGGTCTGAGGTTGGAATCCCGCCAGGGGCACGGTCTGCAGTAGAGAACTGTTCTACACGCAGTAAGGTTTGGGTGCAATGCTACACTGAATTTCAGGGTAGTACCACCCATGGTTCGCTAGTTCCAGCCATTTCTCGCAGGTTTCACCGCAATGCATAGCCACAGGGCATTGCGGGCTTTCTCCCTGCCGTAATACTAGCAGCCGCTATATAAGTGAAATACTCTTGAAAGCGGCGTTAAACACCAAGTCACCTCACCTTGTTGTTATTATCAATGAGGGTATAATTAAGGAGTAATTAATTGTATTATAGTGGTTGAAGTGTTGAGAAGTTAACCCTTATAATGCTGATAGCAATATAAATTTCCTTGAATGGTTCAGTTAGAACTTAAGTTCTTTAGTTGAAAAAATATTGGTAAATATTGGGATGGAAAGGTGTGTTGTGTAGAACAAAATCAAATGAAAAAAGCACTTTTGAGCAGTGGAGCTGAATATTTGCATTTACAAATATTAGTATGTGAAACTTTGAATTTTTCATTATTTTGGTATAAAACTTATGACTATTTTTATTGTCATCTAGGGTATAATTAAGGAATTTTAGCGGTAAATATAAATTTCCACATTATAAAATATTAATGAATTCTAAATATTATTATTAAATATGATGATAAGTTCACTACCAAAATCCTCCCCCTACTGATAGTGTGCGGGTCATGTCCATAGAGGTAACTCAAGTCATATTTTCCCATGCAGCCTCTGTTATAATTCTCTGATAATGCTTCTTTTCTCTAAAGCTCCAAACAGTGAAAATTTGCACCACAGATCACAAGCTTCATTACCGCTCCATCCAACCTGGTCTTATATACTTGACTGCCTTTTGTCTTATATACTTGACTGCCTGATGTGAAAGAACTTCAGTTTGATTGCTCAGTTTGAAATATCCTCGCGGATTCACATCTAGAAAGCAACCAATCCGTATTCTCTATAATGCGCCCCCAAAAAAATGGCTGCATTAAAAGAGAGGTAACTTTTGAAGATATGACTTGAGAAACCTTTGAGGAGAGAGAGCCAACCATGTCTAGTTGACATTCTAGTGCCAGCATAAACTCAGTCATTCAGAGTGGAGCACCTTTATTTTGGGGATAGATTGTTAAGCTCTCTAAACTGTAGGGCAGTTGTATTTTTAGCTCATCAGGCCTGAAAGGCCCGATGGGCTTATGGCATGGGATGGCGTCCGTCCATCCGTCCGTCCGTAAACTTTTCACTTTTTCGACTTCTTCTCCAGAACCAATAACTCTAGAGAGCTGAAATTTTATGTACAGACTCCTTGGCCAATGGGGATTCTAAATTGTAGATTTGGTGACCCTGTGACCCCAAATAAGGGTCACAGGGGTCATAACCTAAAAAGCTATTTTCATCTTCTTCTCCAGAACCAATGACTCCAGAGAGCTGAAATTATATGTACAGACTCCTTGGCCAATGGGGATTCTAAATTGTAGATTTGGTGACCCTGTGACCCCAAATAAGGGCCTCACAGGCCATTACCTAAAATCCTGTTTTCATCTTTTTCTCCGGAACAAAAAGATCTAGAAGGCTGTGATATTGTATGCAAACTCTTTAGCCAATGGGGATTCTAACTTCTAAATTTGGTGACCCTGTGACCCCAAATATGGGCCACAGCCTAAAAAACCTTTGAAAATGAATTTTGAACTGATATTTTATGTGCACTTCATTCACTTTATTTGAAATGTATGTCGACTTTAGATAACAATCTACATTGTGGACATGTTTGTCAAATTGATGTAATCAATGTGAAATGGAACTATTGAATAGCCTATGAACTGAAAATTGTGACAAGTCATAAAGGACTAAATTGAAGAGGAGTTAAGAATTCTTTTATTTTACATGAGATATGTGAACTGCATATGACTGGTGATGAAATGATAAGATAAGATTATTTTCATCTTCTTCTCCAGAACGAAAAGACCTAGAAGGTTGTCATGTTGTGTAATGAGTCTTTAGCCAATGGAGATTCTAAATTGTAGATTTGGTGAAGCTGTGGCCCCAAATAAGGGCCTCACAGGCCATTACCTAAAATCCTGTTTTCATCTTTTTCTCCGGAACAAAAAGATTTAGAAGGCTGTAATATTGTATGCAAACTCTTTAGCCAATGGGGATTCTAACTTGTAAATTTGGTGACCCTGTGACCCCAAATATGGGCCACAGCCTAAAAAAAACCTTTGAAAATGAATTTTGAACTGATATTTTATGACACTTCAATCACAATGATTTGAAATATATGTCGACTTTAGATAACAATCTACATTGTGGACATGTTTGTCAAATTGATGTAATCAATGTGAAATGGAACTATTGAATAGCCTATGAACTGAAAATTGTGACAAGTCATAAAGGACTAAATTGAAGAGGAGTTAAGAATTCTTTTATTTTACATGAGATATGTGAACTGCATATGACTGGTGATGAAATGATAAGATAAGATTATTTTCATCTTCTTCTCCAGAACAAAAAGACCTAGAAGGTTGTCATGTTGTGTAATGAGTCTTTAGCCAATGGAGATTCTAAATTGTAGATTTGGTGAAGCTGTGGCCCCAAATAAGGGCCTCACAGGCCATTACCTAAAATCCTGTTTTCATCTTTTTCTCCGGAACAAAAAGATCTAGAAGGCTGTAATATTGTATGCAAACTCTTTAGCCAATGGGGATTCTAACTTGTAAATTTGGTGACCCTGTGACCCCAAATATGGGCCACAGCCTAAAAAAACCCTTTGAAAATGAATTTTGAACTGATATTTTATGACACTTCAATCACAATGATTTGAAATATATGTCGACTTTAGATAACAATCTACATTGTGGACATGTTTGTCAAATTGATGAAATCAATGTGAAATGAGAACTATTGAAAAGCCTATGAACTGAAAATTGTGACAAGTCATAAAGGACTAAATTGAAGAGGAGTTAAGAATTCTTTTATTTTACATGAGATATGTGAACTGCATATGACTGGTGATGAAATGATTAGTTAAGATTAATTTCATCTTCTTCTCCAGAACGAAAAGACCTAGAAGGTTGTTAAGTTGTGTAATGAGTCTTTAGCCAATGGAGATTCTAAATTGTAGATTTGGTGACCCTGTGGCCCCAAATAAGGGCCTCGCAGGCCATTACCTAAAATCCTGTTTTCATCTTTTTCTCCGGAACAAAAAGATCTAGAAGGCTGTAATATTGTATGCAAACTCTTTAGCCAATGGGGATTCAAACTTGTAAATTTGGTGACCCTGTGACCCCAAATATGGGCCACAGCCTAAAAAAAACCTTTGAAAATGAATTTTGAACTGATATTTTATGACACTTCAATCACAATGATTTGAAATATATGTCGACTTTAGATAACAAACTACATTGTGGACATGTTTGTCAAATTGATGAAATCAATGTGAAATGAGAACTATTGAATAGCCTATGAACTGAAAATTGTGACAAGTCATAAAGGACTAAATTGAAGAGGAGTTAAGAATTCTTTTATTTTACATGAGATATGTGAACTGCATATGACTGGTGATGAAATGATAAGATAAGATTATTTTCATCTTCTTCTCCAGAACGAAAAGACCTAGAAGGTTGTCATGTTGTGTAATGAGTCTTTAGCCAATGGAGATTCTAAATTGTAGATTTGGTGACCCTGTGGCCCCAAATAAGGGCCTCACAGGCCATTACCTAAAATCCTGTTTTCATCTTTTTCTCCGGAACAAAAAGATCTAGAAGGCTGTAATATTGTATGCAAACTCTTTAGCCAATGGGGATTCAAACTTGTAAATTTGGTGACCCTGTGACCCCAAATATGGGCCACAGCCTAAAAAAAACCTTTGAAAATGAATTTTGAACTGATATTTTATGACACTTCAATCACAATGATTTGAAATATATGTCGACTTTAGATAACAAACTACATTGTGGACATGTTTGTCAAATTGATGAAATCAATGTGAAATGAGAACTATTGAATAGCCTATGAACTGAAAATTGTGACAAGTCATAAAGGACTAAATTGAAGAGGAGTTAAGAATTCTTTTATTTTACATGAGATATGTGAACTGCATATGACTGGTGATGAAATGATAAGATAAGATTATTTTCATCTTCTTCTCCAGAACGAAAAGACCTAGAAGGTTGTCATGTTGTGTAATGAGTCTTTAGCCAATGGAGATTCTAAATTGTAGATTTGGTGACCCTGTGGCCCCAAATAAGGGCCTCACAGGCCATTACCTAAAATCCTGTTTTCATCTTTTTCTCCGGAACAAAAAGATCTAGAAGGCTGTAATATTGTATGCAAACTCTTTAGCCAATGGGGATTCAAACTTGTAAATTTGGTGACCCTGTGACCCCAAATATGGGCCACAGCCTAAAAAAAACCTTTGAAAATGAATTTTGAACTGATATTTTATGACACTTCAATCACAATGATTTGAAATATATGTCGACTTTAGATAACAATCTACATTGTGGACATGTTTGTCAAATTGATGAAATCAATGTGAAATGAGAACTATTGAATAGCCTATGAACTTAAAATTGTGACAAGGCATAAAGGACTAAATTGAAGAGGAGTTAAGAATTCTTTTATTTTACATGAGATATGTGAACTGCATATGACTGGTGATGAAATGATAAAGATAAGATTATTTTCATCTTCTTCTCCAGAACGAAAAGACCTAGAAGGTTGTCATGTTGTGTGAAGAGTCTTTAGCCAATGGAGATTCTAAATTGTAGATTTGGTGACCCAGTGGCCCCAAATAAGGGCCTCGCATGCCATTACCTAAAATCCTGTTTTCATCCAGAACAAACTAGAAGGAATATTTTGTTCAGAATGTTTAGATGTTTGGATGACAAGGCTTAGAACCGAGATTGTTTAGCCAAGGTGATTCTAAATTGTACTATGTACCATGAGATTCATCACATTACCTGTTCTCTTTAAGCCTTATACAGTTAGATCAGTGCTGCCAGTGTTTAGTGCAAGCAAGAGTCTATTACATAATTTGGTGGTAAAACACAAAAAACACAGCTGGCTTGTTACCAGAGCCAAGGGGTCAGAATATTGCATAATCTCCTGTGTGTTGACCTTGCTGAGTGCTCTCTCTCAATTTCAAGAATAAGATTTGTCAGGGTTAGGGATCGTACATTATATATTTCTGTCTTCATCATCAAACAAAATAAACTCTGATGAGCTACAGAGCCCATGGCTCTATTTTTATTATTATAATTTATATTATATTATTATAAAGGTATGAAATAAACTGCCTTTATAGAATTAGTCCCATATATTCAGATATACAAGAAATAAACTGCCTTTATAGAATTAGTCCCATATATTCAGATATACAAGAAATAAACTGCCTTTATAGAATTAGTCCCATATATTCAGATATACAAGAAATAAACTGCCTTTATAGAATTAGTCCCATATATTCAGATATACAAGAAATAAACTGCCTTTATAGAATTAGTCCCATATATTCAGATATACAAGACTCACACAGAGTTATGATACAAACACAGCAAGAATCGCTTATCTAAAATTATTTTGGAGAGTTCTCAAAGTTCTCCATCTTTGTTCCAGGTCCGTCCGAGTTCCCCCACCAAGCAATGGAGACGTATATCGTGTGTGAGTCACACAAGTGTTACGCCCTACAAGATGGCTCCCACCAGATATTTGTCATGTACGATGTCAATGTGCCCACATTTGCCATGAGGTGAGATCGTCTTGACCTTTCTTTGAGTAATATAGCCTTGTGAGTCTTCACACAAAAACCATCCTGGTAAACTAATCATCTTTCTTTCTTTGTTTATAAACTACGCCATCACATGCATACATTACACAAATAGGGCTTCCACAGGTACTCGAGTACGAGTCGGGTTTAGCTGGACTCCAGTCCATTTCTGGGACTCGAGGACTTGATAAAAGATCACATTAATTTCACATAAATTATAGTCACCTTGTGCAAGTTATATACATTGAACATGTCGTGCCTGAAAAGATTTAACAACAACTGCAGTGGACCCTGTATGTCGTGGTACCTGAAGGACAAGTTTTATACCACGTTATAAGTTAATAGTGGCACCAGCCTTGGTCACATCAGCTACTTTCATTATCACAGCTACACATTTCAGTTAAAATCGTACAATGCAACCAAATAAAACTTTGAATTGATCATATCAGATGAAGTTCATATATCAACAAATGTAAATTAATATGAAACTTATATGGTCAAGTTGGTCGATATACTGATGTTAAGCAAATTAAACGTGTGTTTATTAATTGCATGTTGGCAAGCGACAGTGATCTGTATGTCTTTATCACTGAGACAGAAACTATATAGCCTTAATATCATCTTAATTGAACATAAAATGGTGTTAGATTTATCAACTGTTGTGCTGAACATTGTATGAGTACTGATTATTTTGGAGGACATATTGCAATATTGTGTCGTGGGTAGTACTTCGTGGTATATCATTCTTCCACTGTGTGCATACTCTAAAACCTCAAAGACAAAATGTTATTGTGACATGCTCTCACTTAGCTGAAAGGTATTAATTTCGAGTACTCGAGTCCGAGTCGAGTCCAACCCCTCGAGTACTCGATTCCAATTTTTTGGCCCCGTGGAAGCCTTATACGCAAACTGTCAAAAAATCACATAATCAATCACCGAAGTCCATAGTTCATCAGATTCCACAGTCAATCAGAGCATGCATGCATGCATCTTCTTACATTGCTTTATATATAGATATATATTATCTGTACTGTGCTATATTTAGCATCAGACCAAACCCATATTTGCACAGAGCACTCACTGTTGATTGTAAAAATTGCTTACATTACTTATGATGTTAGGCAGCAGTCTTATTAACCTTAAACCATATCACAGGTGTGAACTTGCACTCAAATTTGTGTTCATAAACTTTTAAGACGCATGTTTTTTGCAGATCCGCTACTCAGAAGACGCTCAGCACACTAGTCAAAGATAAAGTTATACAGATATGAAGGCGAAAATTGCAGCATTTAGGAATTGAGGGATCTGAATTGAGATATTCTATGAACAGATATCGGTGCAAGCTATGGTCTTCCTTATCATCGTAAGGCATCATCATAAAATTCATTATCATTATACATGTCTCTGTTTATATATATTTATATCAATACCAATTTTAATCGATGTGCATGTATATACATAATATATCAATGAAAATGTCATATATTTTTCCACATTTTGTTATTAAAGATATAAAACAAAAACCAGTTGATTTATTTCTTATAACAATGGAAATACACATTGGTTATTTGTCGTAACAATGTAAAATAAGCAAGTTAAGATTTGTAAATCCCCAAATGATGAAAGGTATATTGTTTCTCCTATTCTTCAACCTATGTTGGTCTACTCTTGCATCCTGAAATCACTCTGCCCCGACACTGAGATAAACATTCAGAGACTTGAGGTCTGCATCCATCCTCTGGTTACCTAAATTAATTGGTGGTACCTGCTTCTGTACATAGCTCAGTTGACTGGTATCAGTAGGTTCAGCAACAATGGACATGGCTCACTTGATGGATTGGTGACCCGCTTGATCCCTGCCCCACACTGAGACATGAGGTGAGAGACTTGTGGTGTCACCCTGGGTATGTGACAGAGCTTATTAAGAATATGACTGTTCACCCAGCAGTACAAATGGGTACCTGGTAAAGGATGTGTTGGAGGTGACCTTCTGGCGACATGTATGGTGGCTGGGTTAGACCAGGGTAATAATGTTTGAGCATGCACAGGAACCCACCGATGCCCCCTATTGTCCAGGGTTAACCATCTACACTCTATCACCCCTCGGATATTTTATCAGGAAAATCTTTACTCAAATTACCTGCCCTTGATGTAGCTCAGTTGGTAGAGTGTCTGCTCATCACCCGGTAGACTGGGGTTTGATTCCCGGTCGCGTCATACCAAAAGACGTTAAAAGATGGGAGTTGTTGCTGCCTTGCTTGACACTCAGCATTATGAGGACAGAACAACGCTTGAAGTGGCGCTGCACTGTGGCTGCCAGGTGCTTTTTGCACACAATAAATTTCCTATTAAAACTGTATTACGGACAATAAAGAGTGATTATTATCCCCCGCCACGAAGTGGAAGGGGGATATAGGTTTGGGCTCCGTCCGTCCGTCCGTGCTTCCTTCCGTCCGCTATAATGGGGACACTTTTTCTCAGAAACTATTTAAGATAGGACAACCAAATTTGGTGTGTGGCTTGTGGACATAAATACGTCGATGGAGTTCGAAAATAAGAACGATGTGATTATTTTTTCCGGAGTTATTGCCCTTGTTCCGTATTTTTGGACTCTGTTCATGGTATCTCCAAAGGGGACAGCTTTTCTCAGAAACTGTTTAAGATAGGATTTCCAAATTTGGTGTGTGGCTTGTGGACATAAATACCTCGATGGAGTTCGAAAATAAGAACGATGTGATTATTTTTTCCGGAGTTATTGCCCTTGTTCCGTATTTTTGGACTCTGTTCATGGTATCTCCAAAGGGGACAGCTTTTCTCAGAAACTGTTTAAGATAGGATTTCCAAATTTGGTGTGTGGCTTGTGGACATAAATACCTCAATGGAGTTCGAAAATAAGAACCGTGTGATTATTTTTTCCGGAGTTATTGCCCTTGTTCCGTATTTTTGGACTCTGTTCATGGTATCTCCAAAGGGGACAGCTTTTCTCAGAAACTGTTTAGGATAGAGTTTTCAAATTTGGTGTGTGGCTTGTGGACATAAATACCTTGATGGAGTTCGAAAATAAGAACCGTGTGATTATTTTTTCCGGAGTTATTGCCCTTGTTCCGTATGTTTTGACTCAGTTCATGCTATCTCTAAAGGGGACAGCTTTTCTCAGAGACTATTTAAGATAGGATTACCCAATTTGGTGGATGGCTTGAGGGCATAAGTACCTTGATGGAGTTCGAAAATGAGAAGCACACAATTAATCTTTGCGGAGTTATTGCCCTTGTTCTGTACATTTGGACTCTGTTCAAGGTATCACCAAAGGGGACAGCTTTTCTCAGAAACTTTTTAAGATAGGATAACCAAATTTAGTGTGTACTTTAAGGCCATCGATACCTTGACGGAATTTGAAAAAAAGAAGCATATGATTATTTTTTCCGGAGTTATTCCCCTTGTTCCGCTTTTTCGACTCTGTTTCAAGTATCCAAGGATATAGCTTTTCTCAGACATTGTTTAACATCAGTTGTGTGGCTTGAGGATATCGTTACCTTAATGGAAAAAAAATGAGCAGCGCACAATTATTTCTTCTTGAATTATTGCCCTTGTTCTCATTTCTTGTGTCTGGCGGGGGATGTTGATGACTATGTCTTCTTGTTTTTTTTATTTTTTTTACAAAAACATGTGACATAGGTGTACCGCTAGGTGGCTTGATAGCACCTAGCTTTAAACTATCCAATATAGTGCATGGAAGACATTGACATGGGAGGCAAATTAATCATCTGATTGGCTGAAAAACAAGTATGAGTGAAGTCTTTTGATAGACTTCTATGTCCAACAGACATAAGACATAGCAATTTGATTTCTTTAAATTATGCCAAAGACGGATATGAGTATGAACCTACCTGATGAAACAAGAGAATTATTGAGCACAGCTCACTCATATACCCCCGCTTTTTCCATTAGTTAGAGCAGAAAAGTTTCAAAATAGCAGATATACATCAATGTTTAGTCTTCTGTACAAACAAACCACAGCAGTTCTATGAAAGCAGAGTTTGTGTGTTTTCATAGTCAGTATGTCTTCATAGATATACACTTGTAAGAGTGCTTTAGAAGTAAAAGTTGAAAAATTGAGAAAATTTGCAGAGTTATGAGCGGAACAAAAAGTGTAAATGGCGAAGTTGAGAAACGGTGAAAAAATGCAAGTGAGGGTATGAAACATACAAAAGGCAGATGTTCACATCATGGTGATTGTACATATCAAGTTTCGTAAAATTTGAAAAACTAGTGTCCGAGTTATGAGCGAACAAAAACATTCCGGACGCACGGACGGACGGACGGAAGTGCTGACCGCTATATACCCCCGACTACTTCATAGCAGGTGTATAATAACTCAGGATTATTATGTAACTCTTGCACTGGTTCTAATCAGGAATTTAATGATTGATTTCACAGTAGATAAATCTCATGATCTGTCCGTTGAATAATTGATATATGGTGTAATTTTTTAAAAGGAATAAACTACCGGTAGGCATGATTAGTTATTTTATAGCAAAAGTGATATTCTGACACCAAGAAGCAGCAAGTGAAGACAAATGGAGGCACTCTATCAGGGTGTCAGTGTGAGATGTTTTTGTGAGTGTAAGCCCTTGATTTATCACTCTCCGAGTTGGTGCTGGTTTCTCACACAACCCTCTCATTCGTCACAATCATGGTGGCAATCAAACACATCTTCACTGATTAATAAAGTATGTGAACTTAAATAATAAAAAAAAGACAATCTATTTGGAAGCAGTGTGTAAGGTATATCTGTGGGACTTTAGCTTGATTTTTATAGAGTTAGTTTAATCAATTAGTATTTTAAATAAATTTTGATCCACATTGTTTATTATGTTGTTTATGTATTATTTTTTTTATGAATTGCTTGTGGATTTATTTTTTTAACGACGTATTAACTGATAACTCATATTATTTTGTACATTCTTTTATTCAAGTGTTAAGACATATCCGGAGTAATGGTGTAAAGAAAATCATTGTCAGAGTTACAAATAAAAAGTGATTTAATTTACTTTTTATTTGTCATAGGATAATTGACACTTTTCCAAATTTCTTATGATTTGGAAAACATCTCTATTGGATCTTTGTCAGATGAAAATGTTAGAAGTAAACAACTATTGCAAGTTTTGTTGTAAAATAGAGCCATAGGACTCTGGCCTTGGGATCGTGCATTATATTTCAGACTTCATCCTCAAACAATATAAACTCTGATGAGCTACAGAGCCCATGGCTTTTTTTTAAGGATATTGATCATTGATCCAAAAGAAACAGAACACACATATCCAGACTGGTGTTTTATTGAGCTTCAAGTTGAAATCACAGGGTTGCTTTCAATGACATATATATAATCATAGGCAATTCCATCAAGATACTTTCAGTTCCATGCCTGGCTTCAACAATAAAGAGTATGATCAGCCATGTTTCAAGCATCAAACAACAAACTTTAAAGGATGTACATATACTTTTGAAAAATAAAGAAAATGACAAAGGTCCTAGGGGCCTTCGAAGTGAAAGCACCTGCTTTACCGAGTATCGAAGCACTCATAAAATACCAAGTTAAACCTTCATTGTCCATACCTCCCTGCCTTATTTGTTGAAACATTGGACGAAATCTGAATCAAGATTACATAAAAACATCACTAATCATGAAGCTTATGAACAAATCTTTTTCAATATTTGTATTTAAAAATTTCTTCTAAATATAACAATCAGACAAGCAAGATTCATGCAGGAAGCATTTCCTTACGCTGATTGTTCAAACTATATTATGGGATTAAAACTCAACAACAGTAAGACTATGATATTTTTGAAGAAAATCATTTGAAGGATATTTGTGAAAATGAAGCATGAATAACACATGGTTCATTATATTGCTGTGAATGTTTTTAACAAAAATAAGTTAAAGCATGTTATTTTGATGAGCATTCATAGCATAAACATAGACATGAATAATACCTAAAAACAATTTCACAAACAAATATCCAGGGCCTATATTTTCGAAGCTGTCTTAGTGCTAAGATAGTTGTAAGCCAATGTTAATGTATGGCACTTACGACTATCTTAGTGCTAAGAGAGCTTCGAAAATATGGGTCCTGGTTGTTAAGTCCTTCAAATTTATAATTATTGTCACAACTTAAAGCTAACACTAGTTCCAAGGTCACAAAGTGTGAAATGACACCAAATATAGCCATGCACTTTCATTCATCACATTTATTAAGGCAATCAAAAGTACTCAAGTCTGTGTCACGTAAAGCAAAATTCTTTGAAATTAGTTCAACTCAATCTTCCAAAATATGTAGACTTGGTACGGTGTGGATTCAGTGTAGCATTGCACTCAAACATTACTGAATATAGAACAGTTTTTTACAACAAAGTTGCCGAGCCCCTGGCAGGATTTGAACCCAAATTTGTATACAAAATAAAATAGAATACCCTACTACTGCTAAATGCTATTTTGATTGATTAAAGTGAAGATCAAAGATGGATTTAGTCTTATCCATCCCTATAAGGCCCTTCAATGCACATACATAAGTATAAAATATATCAAAACATATACCGGGTAGTATACAAATGAGTTACAAAAATAAAAGAATTTAAAAGAGCAACATTCACAATTTCTGCAATGGATTTACCTGATCCAGTGAGCAGGTCATATCACTTCATAGGAGTTTTTAGAATTAAATCAAATAAATTTCAAAATTGTACCAACTTAAAGTAATGGCCGTATGACAAACTTTTAAGGGTAAGTATCAAACTATTTTATTGCATTAGAATCCTATACAAAATAACCAGCCCTTTCTTCTCTTTCTTTCTCATACATTTAGACCAATTCTAGCCAGAACACCATCTAGAAGGTAAAAGGCATCACACTAACCTGGTCACGTGACTCATCACGCAAGACACTGGAAACACAAGGGGACTTGGTTCTAACGATCAGTTTATTAGTTGGACTAATGGTGCATTTTAATGCATTCACCTCTGAATGATAAAAATTTGTATCAAATCTACATTAGACTCACAAAAAGTTTAAAACACAGAAAGTTTATCACCTAATTACCAAATAGTCCGTTCAGTTGCTTGCCTCAATAGCTGAGATCACCGAACACAGCGTATCTGCCTCAACAGCTGAGATCACCGAACACAGTGTATCTGCCTCAAGAGCAGTGCCTCGACAACTCTGTGTCTGGAGTCAAACAGTCCAGCATCTGCGACCCCTGCACCCAGGCGACGAATGATTTTATCTCCACTGTTTAATTTTAGGGCATATGCTTGCAATGACCAACCATATCATGAGACAATGAAACAGGTATGTGATTGGGTGTGACCTGAATTTCTCAAGATCGCACTCAGTCCAACAACAACATGGGTATAGAGTTGATCATTAGCTTCAGTGTAACGTTCACCAATCAGTATGCCATGTTTCAGATGTATCAAACCTACACATCGGGTAACAGTTTGTGTATTCTAAATAAAACCACTTAGCTTACGTAATGGTACTTGAATAGATACCCGGGACAAAAGACGTAGACTTCGGCAAGTTTGTTTGATCTCAGAGATCAAAGATACATTTGTGAGCGATAAGAAATGCAGTAATGAATTAAACTGGAGCTATCACACAACACTTTGTAACATGTCCTTATTATGCATGAAGTAAACAAAATAAATCTGATAATAAACACAAATAAATGCAGACAGACATATTTAGCGAACAATTTATAAGTCCCTTCAAAAGCCCTATGATTAAAATAATATGTGTATAGCGAACATAGGATATAGCAAACTAAATTCTTTGGTCCCTTGGAGTTCGTTATATATGTATTCTACTTGTCCAATTCTAACAGTGTATATTTATACATGTTATGTGTCACTTGGCCTTAATGCGTTGACAACTTTCTCAGCAGACATTTGACTATATTTATTAAATTCTGAAATTTTGAAATTCATTTGGTTTCTGCAACTGAAAGCGTCTCTGCAGTTAAATACTGTCAAATTATTTAAATTGCAGACAGTTCACCACGTCAAATATCTAAATTCTTTAGTTCACTCCTTCAAGTCTTCTTACAAATTCTAAAAGACTGAAAAACTATGATAGCCTAATTCCTGATACTAACTGTTGAGTCTTGAATTTCTCGACAGTTAGCAAAGTTCTGAAGTTGTTCAGTGCTGCAGTATTATTTCTGCATGGTGCTGGTGATTCTGAAGAAACTGACGAACTTGAAAACAAGACTGACGATGAGGTTCCACATGTTACGAGCGATGTTCGATCGAACTATCAACATGCGCCAGAAGCTTATTGCCAAGATCGTGCTGAACATGTACCACATGTTGCGAAGTCTGAAACAGATTAAAATGGCTATTGTCACAAAGCTGACATGAACCCGTGCCGCAAATTATGAACTTCAGTTCGTAATTATAAAAAAGATGTAAACAGAAACATGCTACAGTTGAGTTTTCTTGTGTGGTTGTTGAAACCAAAACATATTTTTAAAACTTTTTAAACAAAGGTAAGGTTGTGCTACGACCTTGAAAATAATGTCAAGGACTCTTATCTAATCAGCCTCTAATGTTCCTTTGCAAGTTGGCATCCGGTAAAAAAAAGTTTTGATGTGATCTTGAGGATAATGTCAAGCTCATCATACTTCAATCATCTCGTTAACTTCCCAAGGACAAACTTTGTGGAAGATCTGAAGAGAATCGAGTGCATGGTTCCTATACTGACAAGAGTAAAATGGCAATGTCTTGTTGTGACCTTGAAATGAAGGTCAAGGTCACCAAATATTATCGGGACATTATACCCACTGTGGTGCATCTATATGCAAAATATGAAATAATGTTGAAATAAAGGTGAGTTGGAACAGAACAAAAACGACAGATTCCTTTGAGATCGGGTTTCAAAATTATAACTGTTAAGCATTAAGACTGATCCACTGAATCATTATCTCCTCCTAATGTGAGCCAGGGACGCTGGTAACCCTGCCAGATTTATAAAATAAACCTACCTCCTGATGTGAGCCTGTGCCGCCGGTATCCTCGACATATCTTCCTTCAACACAAACTCTTTGGCTCCCATGCAGTAATTCTTTACGTACGTTGGCCAGTGCAGTGGACGCGGGTCAAAGTAGAACGTCTGATATATAGGTAAGACAAAATCATAAGTTCATCTTATGTAGATATGTGGAAATACATGTAAAAAGACTCTCATACCTCTCATTTACCTGGATCCATACCATTTTCAAGTACCATCAATAAAATTTTGTTCAAACAACCGGACCCCGTTACTCCGCATCGGGTCAAAATTATTTCAAAACGTCCCTATGCATTTCTATGCAAATTATGATTCTCTCAACCATACCTGAGAGTGGAAACTAACGACTAATATCAATTGTTTTTACACAGAGGTCATCTGATGTCTGCCTGAGTAATCCCTTGTCAAGTATTATTAGACGTATATATATGATATGTGAAGTGATAGATATGTATCAATCAATTCAAGGGCGGGATAGCGCAGTGGTTAGCGCGTTCGGCTTCGGATCAAGAGGTCCGGGGTTCGAATCCCGCCAGGGGCACGGCAACTTTGTCGGCAGTAGAGAATTGTTCTACACGCAGTAAGGTTTGGGTGCAATGCTACACTGTATTGCAGCGTAGTACCACCCATGGTTGCTGGTTCCAGGCGCTGCTCGCCGGTTTCACCGCAGTGCATAGCCACATGGCGTTGTGGGCTTTCTCCCTGCCATAATACTAGCAGCCGCGATATAAGTAAAATACTCTTGAAAGCGGCGCTAAACCCCAACTCACTCACTCTCTCATTCTCTTTTATTTTAGTTGTCTTTTGGTCAGATACATGTGTGATTCAGATAATCCACTATCCCGATCATTTTCGACTGTAACATGGTAACTTGAGACTTTTTTTTGCATAATTCTCAAATGAAGGCTGTTACCAAATTTGAAGATATTAAGGCCGAAGGGTCGCTTAAGTAAGTGATTTTGAAATAAGGTCAAGGTCAACAAAGTCGATTGATATCTGCGGAGTTGTTGGGTATCACCAAAGACATTGGGTACTACAGTTCATGAGATTTCACATTACAAAAGAAAGTGAAATTTGGAAACATTTTGTTCATAAGATATCAATTTGATAAGAACGGGATGGATGGCTTTGAATAAAAAATACCCTGTTCAGATTTGCAGCGGGGGAAAATATTCAAAAGCATTGCTTGAACAACATCATGCTTATATTTTGTATATGAACGAGATAGTTTGAGTGATACAATTTCATTTTGAAGGCTAAGCTCACTACAGAGATATTTCAATATCTACCTAAGAAGTATGTAATCTACTAAATGACACAAACTAAAATCAATGGTATATACTGTTTCTTATGTGCAAATATGAAGCATATAGGATTACAATATTTCAATTTGGACACTGAATCTGTTGCATTCTGTTGACTTCACTAATCAGAGAGATAATTCAATTTATATGCCCAAATCCCAAAAATAATTTTATTCTTGAAAGCTATGCTCAAGGTTTGGAGAAATATGCTATCAACAGGAATGAAGCTTACTTGTACCTTGGCATCCTCTGTGTTAAGTTTGTCCCTGAGAATGTCCAGATTGTTGTAACTCCACTCCCAAGAGTTTGTCATGAAATATGTCAGCGCATTCACTGCCTTGTGAAGTTTGTTGTAGATTGAAACCATTCTGGGAAAATATGAAACATCAAATGTAAATGTTAGTTTTCTTTTGCTCTGATTCAACACTTATTTCTATTGATGTTTGTAAAAACAGGCTTTAACTAAATTTCATGGATAAAAATCCTGTTTTTGCTGTTCATGTTACTGTGTCTAGCTGTATTTCTCGATGAGGATCAGGTACAATCTCATCCAAAACAGGTCAAACATGGCCCTTGTATTGTGTTCTTGATCAGCTCTTGTTACCTTTCATATCAGCCATGATAATTATTGAATATTTTATGAAATTTTACTATTTTGTGCGTCCCTATCACTGGAAAAGGGGGGAGCGGGGTGCATTATTGTCTAAGAGTTTCAGTTTTCAGTTTCAATTGTCATTTCTTAAATTTTCTGTGTCCGCCCCTACTACAGCGAGCTAAAAGCCGAAAGTGTTCCACTTTTACCTGGGTCGTTTGCCGAGCAGTCTACAGACTAAATCTGCCATGTGTGCTGGAATCACGTGACTCACAAACATCCAATAGTCTTGCATCAAGCTGTAAATAAATAAGTCCATGTTTTCGTGAACAAATTAGAAATCACTTTTTTTTAATATTGAAAAGCATGAATAATGAATTGAAAATTGAAAAAAACATTTTAAACTAGATGAGCCTCGGGACACAGGAAAAGCAGAGCAGCTCCGAAACTGAGGGTCTCGCCTTTCCCTGTTCCGCCGTCTCGTCAGCATCAATAAAATGGGAATTTTTTTTAACAAAAATTTGTTCATTATTCGAGTTATTACTAATCATCACTGGGGTCACTTTTCACAAGTTTGTTCTTAAAACCTATTTCTTATTTCAAAATTTGATCAAAGAATTAACGTGGCCTTAACCAATATCTCATGACCTTGACCTTGACCTTTGACCTTCAAGGTCACACCTTGAATGATCACTTTTCATCGTGTATAACAATCATGCAATGACTCAAAGTGTTCAAAGCTAAAATACGGCATATTCACAAAAGCATGTTTAAGTTGTGACCTAGCTGTGACCTTGATTTTATCGAAAACCTTTTCAAATCTTGGTCTTTCTCTATAGTTCATTTATACCAAATAAGAGCCTGATAGCACAATTATTTTTCTAGTTATCATGTTTACAAGGATTTCTTTAGCAATTTCAGAACTGGTGACCCTATCTTGTGACCATGACCTTTGATATTCAAGGTCACACAATCAATGATCACTTTTCATTGTACATAACAATCATGTAATGATTCAAAGTGTTAATAGTTGAAATAAGACATTTTTCAAAAAGCATGCTTAAGTCATTACCTCGTTGTGACCTTGACCTTTGACGGACCTTAGCCAAACCTTTTCAAATATTGGCCTTTCTCCATAGTTGATATACACCAAAGAAGAGCCTGATAGCACAATTATTTTTCAAGTTATTGTGTTTACAAGGATTATTTTAGGAATTTCAGAACTCGTGACCTTGACCTTTGACCTTGAATGTGATCATGTCAAAAAAATTCCCCAGGGGTATAAGTAAGAAGTTATGTATATGAGTTCTCAAAACCTTCTAGGGAAAAACTTATAGCCAATACAAAACGCGCCCGCGCCCACGATGGAAACTGTACAAAAACTGATAGCAGCTTTGACTAAGTCGGAGCTGCTAATTAGTGAAGAACAAAACAAATATCTCAATGAAAAAAAAAATAATTATTCAAATAGATTGTAACTATCTCATAAAAAAATAGGAGTAAAATGCACCTGTCAGTAGTGGATATAAATATACTTTGTCATAGTTGACGCTACATCATTAGCAACACAATGTATAAGTTTCCCTGATGAACACTATGTAAGAAATGAACTTATATGAAAGTTAACCTCATTTCTTAAGAATATATATATATATATATGTACAGGTACCTGCTTTTTGTCAAGGAAGCATTTGGTCGTAGAAAACAATCTTCCAATGGCGTTTGCTTATAAGTCTTCAGTACAATCGACACTGAAAGAGTAAGAACAAATTTCACTCTGCATATTGTCTTGTAACAAAACTTAAACAATCACTGATTGACCACTGTGACTTAACAGCCGATCTAGGTTGTGATTGCTCACTCTAGTATCATGTTCTCTAAGTCTTCCTGCAGAGGTTACTCCACTCAATTCTTCCATCGTATCCTCTGTTGCATATCAAGCATATTTCACGATTCTGCAAAATCAAAAGTCTGCAGCACCTTCTATGTCCTTATTTTTATCCAATCAAATATAGTTTTAAATCTGTGACAAAATGACCTCTGTCTTGTAAGATATATGCGTATCGCACAGAGTAAGCAACTCCGGTCATTGTGACAGTAATAGGACCAGACCATTTGAAACAATGATGCTGATTGCACAAATAACTTTAGATGCAATCATCATGTTGGCCGGCCATTCAACAAACAAATCTTACCCCTAAGATCAACCGTTAGTCTATTCTTAATCGTATATTAAGATTGATCTGAGGGCTAAAAATCTGTTAGTGGAACGGTACCCTGGGTGGAACTGTGGGAAGTGATCTACTGCTCTGTAACCTTCTCCTATACAGCAGTTCATGAGATATTGTGCTAATAACATTTGACAAACAATCAAAGTCTCGTAGTGACCCTGAAAATAATGTTAAGGTCACCTAAATTGACTGGTGTCTGCGTATTCCCCAAATGAAGACTGGTATCAAATTTGAAGACTCTAGGTGCAGCGGTTCATGAAAAATCGCGCAAACAAGATTTTCTCCCAAAAAATTTCAAAATTTTGTATTGACCTTGAAAATGAGGTCAAGGTCACCCAAATCTACTGGTGTCTGCGTATTCCCCTAATGAAGACAGGTACCACATTTGAAGACTCTAGGTGCAGCAGTTCATGAGAAACAGGACGGACGTACAGCGCTGCATATATACTATATCCTCCGCTTCGCGGTTGCGGGGGACAATAAACGGAGAGTTGTTCAGCTTTCAATTCTGTTGATAGTAGGGTAAAGCTTACACGATTTTTCCAAACCAAGGGAGATAACTTCTGTGTACTCACGTATCTCTCCCCATGTGAGAGGGTTGGTATGTCCGACAGTGTTGTGGTAGACCATCATCTGTTTAGGTTTGTGCACGGCCGTGTACCAGGCCGACGTGATCATCAGGTTTACCGAGATGTCGACCGGGATGATGTCGGCAACTGCTTTGTGGTCACCCTTCATCGATCGTAGGATACCCTTTCCTATCTTGTGTATAAACAAAATTATACATAATTGATGAAGACTACAATGTATAGATGGAAAGACTTTTTCTCAACCTCAACTTTCACCCCATTGTGACATCATCAAAGAAAGTTATGATGATGTGAACAGTAAACCTAAAAGTTTTGCTCTGTCGACATAATTTGACAAAAACAACAACAAGCAGCAAACACCAAACGGCACATCTTCACATGACGCTTGTACCACATACCAAGTTTTGTTGAGCTATCCCTTACAGTTCTGCTCCATAAACGAAAGTCAAAGCTCCATTTCCATGGAAAACAGGGAAATAAAAAATAAAGAAATAAAGAAGTTTAACATACAAAAAGGCACATCTACAAATGATAATACTTCCACATACATACATACATACATACATACATACATACATATCGACTTCGTTGGGCGGGGGAATAATCAAGCATTATTGGAGGGAAAAGCATGAATACTTACAGCAATACATAAACCACTTGGACCATTGAAGTTATCAATCCATCCCTGAAATTATTAAAAAAAGCCATTGGTTAACCCCTCAACTTCTCAATAGTTGAAACTGGGCTTAGCAGCTATGCTATCACAAAATCCCTGGGATCCTAACGTAAATTACTTCTACGCCAGGGCAATTATCTTAATAATGCCACTCTTCACAAATATCTGTATTTAATACTGAGATCTTAAGTTTAAGATGAAACTTAGTGTATGTTATGTCAAACTCTATTGGAAAACAACTGTTAATTCAAACATCAATCTCCAAATGTTTTTTTGCAATTACCCGTCTCGAACCCGAAACCTCCATACTCCTGCACACCAAGCGCAGCGATGATACCACTGTGCTACAGTGACTAGTCTGATGAGGTTGTTTCCTAAGTTCCCTTTATACCCTACTGCCTTTCACCAAAAGGGTATATTTAACTGACGACTCCTTTACTATTTCGCACCATCAATTAGAATTGATTAAACTTAATTTAAATCTAAACACGGGGTCGGTTTGTAAGCTTGATAAAACATGCCAAAGGGTGTTAATGAGATTTAAAACCTGAGTGTTTATCCCGTGGGTAAGGGTTTTAAATCTCATAAACACCCTTTGGCATGTTTAATCCTATATTAATCTCTTACTTGTATCCAACTTCCCAATGCAAGGCGTAACTCTTGCCAGTCTCCATTACTGGCTGATTTAGGCCTTGCAGTATTTCCTTAAGATATCTGTGCTTGGAAATCTAGGCCCACTATGCATTTCTGGTACAGCGATTCACTATATTGGCACAACAAAGCGAGGGAAATACTGCAAGGCTTAAATCAGCCAGTAATGCTGACTGGCAAGAGTTATGCCTTGCGTTTGGAAGTTGACTTGTATCAGGAAAAAGCTTCTAAACTCGCTCATCACTTACTGACATTACGAAAAAGCTTCTAAAATCCCTCTTCACTTACTGACATTAGGAAAAAGCTTCTCAAATCCCTCATCACTTACTGACATTAGGAAAAAGCTTCTAAAATTCCTCATCACTTACTGATATTAGGAAAAAGCTTCTCAAATCCCTCATCACTTACTGGTAACGGTTCTTTCCAGGCGGCCCCGACGATGGAAGGTCTGACTATGGCAATAGGAAGTCCGGCTCCTTCTTTCATCAAGAGAACCTCGCCCAGCTGCTTCGTGAAAGTGTATGTGTTCGGTTTGTCTCCTATCAACTTTGGGGTCCTGTGATCTACTAAATCATCATCTAGCCATCTGAAGCATGAAACATACACAAATGTTTACATAAATGCTCAAGTAACACTCTTACAATCTAGTTTTCTTCTTGGGGATATCCGGCAATAGAAGGGTTTATAGAGCTAAAATCAACTCTCTCTGATGTTCTTGGAGAGAAGGGCTTTGTCTTTCCCTTTTGAAAACTAGTAGTCCTTTCAGCAAATGATGAGAACTGTCTTCATCATTGACAAGTCAAAAAAAAGGCAAGGGCGAATCTGACTTACCAATGCCTTTTTCTAACCTGAAATCATAAAAGAATTAAAGAATTACTAGCAAACTAACAGTACTTACTCCAGCATATCAATTAGTTTCTGGGGGTCCACACTCGTAGGGTAAACGGTCTCCTCAATGAAAGGGCGGTCACAGTTTGAGTAGGCCGTAGAGACGTGAATAAACACTTTGAGATGTTTCATCCTCTTAGATAACTCTACCATCTTCCTCACTCCAACTACATTCAAGTCTGTTGATAGTCTGCAATATGATTCAGTTTGAGAATTTAGGAACTGCATTTAGAATTAAGATTCAGGAGCTAGAATTTGGGATTCAGAGTTTGAGCTTTATGATTCCGTCATTTAAATGGACAGTTCAAGAGGGAAATGTAAGAAAAAAAAGGAATTTTACTAATTTTACGACTAATTAATAATAAGATATACACTCGTCAAAGAAAAACAATGAAGGTCTCTTGGGTTAGGTGAGGTGCGGTGAGTTGGGGTTTAACGCCGCTTTCAAGAGTATTTCACTTATATCGCGGCTGCTAGTATTATGGCAGGGAGAAAGCCCGCAACGCCATGTGACTATGCATTGCGGTGAAACCTGCGAGCATCGGCTTGAACTAGCAAACCATGGGTGGTACTACGCTGAAATTCAGTGTAGCATTGCACCCAAACCTTACTGCATGTAGAACAGTTCTCTACTGCAGACAAAGATGACGTGCCCCTGGCGGGATTCAAACCCCAGACCTCTTGATCCGAAGCTGAACGTGCTAACCACCGCGCTATCACGCCACCCTCTTGGGTTAGATACAACACCAAGTGGTTCAAAACAGAAAGGCAGAGCAGCCCCGAAATGAGGGTCTCGCCTTTTGCTGTTGGGTCTTCTCCATAAGCAAAACAGGCACATCTTTCACAAATTTTGTGTCATCATTGGAGATATTAAAGCAAGTTGAATCATCACTGGGGTCACTTTACACAAGTTTATTCTTGAAAACTATTTCAGATTTCATGGCCTTAACCAATATCTCATGACTTTGACCTTTGACATTTGACCTTCACAAAATCAATGATTACTTTTCATCGTGTATAACAATCATGTAATGATTCAAAGTGTTAACAGTAAATGTAAGGCATATTCACAAATGCATGCTTAAGTTATGACCTCACTATGACCTTGACCGTTGGTGGATTTTTCAAATCTTTGTCTTTCTCCATAGGTGATATACATACAAAATAAGAGCCTGATAGCACAAATCTTTTGAAGTTATCGTGTTTACAAGGATTTTTGTAGTAATTTCAAAACTCATGACTTGACATTTGACCTTGAATGTGAACATGTCAAAATAATTCCCCAGGTGTATAAGAAAGAAGCTATGTATATGAGGTCTTAATAATTTATTGGAAAAAAGTAATACCCAAACAAAACGTGCCAGCAGTGGCGGTGGAAACTGCACAAAAACTGATAGCAGCCCCGACTAAGTCAGTGCTGCTAATTAAATACTTACTTAAGAGGTTCATCAAATTTGACGGTGGCCGCATTGTGAAAGATGACATCAACTTCCTTTTCCAACAAGTTCTTGTCAGTTTCAGAAAGTCCTAGATCTGGCAGAGCGATGTCGCCCTCAATTGGAATTATCTTCTCTTCAAAATGAGGCTGCTTTTTGTGTAGTTTGTCAAATAACTGCAAATGTGAAAATCAGCTATACTGCTTTTCAAATATATATTTTGCATTAGTAAAAACATTGCCTCTCATATTGACGTCCAACATTATTTTCATGCTGTTCCTTTAAAAAGTCATTGGCTCTGTAGATCATTAAGAATTGCAGGATTTATCATTTACGGTTTTATAGATCTTAAAACAAACTTTTCTCAGGTAATGCAATGGTAAAACCTTTTGTTTTCAAAATGGCTAAATGTCTTCAATGAAACAGCTAAGAATGTTCCTCGCGGAAAAAGAAAGACATTTTTGTGCTCTCCCCAGTTTAACTTAATACAATGCTACAAGTACTACATGTACACATCCCAAATGCTTAACGAAGTTCGAGGACATACCCTTAGTCCCAGTTTCTCTGAAACAAACTAGGCTTGGCTGTAACGTAATTAAGTCGATCCTAGCCAGCTAATGACCCCCTCAGCCATATCACTCCCCGGAATATACAAGTTACGTTCCTCTAGTGCATCTGCATTAAATATAAAGTGAATTGTCTGTTAATGCCGAATACACAATGCTTGGATCACAATGGAGACAAACCAGTGAATACAATGCCTCTAATTTCTTATTTATGATGCTACAGACATATTTTGGGTCGAAAAAATCTAGGAAAAATTAAGTGTACATATTTCACGGAGTTAAAATATTTGGCAATTTTTTGATATGTTCATCAACATCCTTGATGGCTCTTTAAGGTTAATCTTAGTTAAGGTTGCTTTGTGAAAGGAGCCCCTGATACTTTAAACATTCCTTCTTATCTAAATTCACCCTTACCTTCAGTTTTAAGATATCTTCTGTTCTTTGGTGTATATATTTTGATCGTTTTGGCCTCATCAGTATGTAAATGTTACCTATATCTGGACATGATCTCAGAAGTTTCTCAATCAGAACTTTTCCAAGAAAGCCTGACGCTCCAGTTATGAATATATTCTTTCCTTTGTAGAATTCTGTCACACTTGTGTACGTTGGTGTTCCCATGTTGGTTAAAACCAAAAAAGTCTTTGTCAAAAATATGATGTCTTCATAATTCTGTTCTGAGCTGAAATAAAAATATTGTGTGTTGAGTTACGATATAGAGTTGTTCAAAACCGATTGACAGTATAGTGCACACACAAAATAGTTCTACTTAGAAAACTGTGATTGATCTATCAAATACTTCACACATATAATATAAAATATACCCCCGCATTTATTCTCTCCATGTCCAGTGGAAAACAGAAGCAGAATGGTAATAGAGTTCCAAGTGCAGTTTATGGACTCTCTAAGGTTTGGAAGGGTACCCGGATACCCGGGACGGGTGGGTACTGAGTAGGACCCGGGGACCCATCACATTACCCAGACCTGTTATTATCATGTTATCATGTGACTAATTATAAAAGAGTTTAATTTGTTATTCTTTAATTACAAGATTGCAATGTATTTGAAGATACCAACACAATATTAAAATCAACACAATATTAAAATCACTTGTCACAATAAAGGAGGAGTAAAAAAGCCATCAATCTCTATGCTTTAGCTTTCGAGCTCCAAACTCCTTACAGCCAGTTGATTAACTTATTACAAAATCTTACAAAGAGTAGGGTAGGGTAATAAAGGGTTGGGTACCCTGGTCAAACAAATCTACCCATCCTAGGCCTACGACCCTCCCCCAAAAGATAAACCTGGATTTGCCTCTACACTCCAATCAACACCCCCCCCCCCCCCCATTCCCCCCAATTGTCTGAAAGACATGGTGTACCCCCTCCAAAAATCCTACTTGTGACTATGGATAATTTAAACTACATGTATTTTGTATATATACTTTTAGACAGGACTTAAATAATTATTCTTATTTCCTGTGATTTCATAATCTGGTTGCATGTGACACAAATAAAAACAATGTTGCACATATTCACCGACCCCTGAAGTCAATGAAATGTAGTTAAAATAATACAGCATGAAAGATATCAAGTCTAACAAATTTGTATTGAGATATATGGTCTAAGTTCACAAACAGGAAGTGATTTAATAAGCTTCCTCGTTTCTATTTAGTAAACTTATTAAACGAATTAGCGATTAAAGTCTCAATTGACACCCATTATCTCTGTGTATGTGTGTGTGTGTATGTGTGTCAAAGTAACTATTTATAGGTCTGGTCAGCCAAATATATATAGTGACTACGTCAATTATAATTGGTGATTTTACAAGAATCCATTTATATACAACACCACATCAATCTAAATTGTACTCTGAATGTAACTGTGGCAAATTAGGGCCATCTATTTCTATCTTGAAACTTCAAGAAAACAGTTGAAATTTCAAGATAACAAGTTGAAATTGCAACACGTCGTTCCTAAAATTGCAAGATATTAATTTTAAATTTCAAGATTTTAACTAAAAATTTCAAGAAAATATCTGCTTCAATATTCTAGTTTTCCATTTTCATTCGTTACAGCAAGTTGAACTTGCATCATTAGAAATTAAAATCTTTAGATACCCTCCTGCATGAGGATATTCTGTAAGATTTAAGTCATTTGATAAACAGATTTAACATATTACCGGTAATCACATAAGTATCATGAAATTTCAAGATCACATTAATGTTTAACCTTGAAATTTTAACTTATTTTATTGAAATTTAAAATTTATTGTCTTGAAATTTCAACTTGCGGTCTTTAAATTTCAACTTTTTCTTTAAATTTAGGATAAAAAATAAAAACAGATGGCCCAAATATGCCATTGTAGAATATTGTGCAAAAGACTTTTGTGGGGTGTAGGTTTATTCGTAGATGAAACAGGTTCGTAGATGGGATCTTTTACGGTTTCGTAGAGACAGGTTCGTAGAGAGTAAAAACAGGTTCGTAGAGAGTAAAAAATAGTTAATAAATAGTAATTAAAGTTCATTTGAGATAAATAAAGAAAACAGGTAAGTATGTTTATATTGCAGGATTACAATTGCCGATAATGGATGCGGAGAAGACGAAACGGGTAAGTCGCCGACAGAGTAATGTGTAAAATGTAATCAAATAAAAACTGCACTATGGCGCAGAAGCATGGTGCGACACCAATACCACTAATATAACTAATATAAACAAACTTAAAGTTATACAACATAAAGCCTATATAAAGCCATAACAGGATGTTTACCATGCAGGCACACCAATGGCCCTAGTCCGACACGAATCAACCATGAATACACGATTACTGATTGATTTAATTAATTAACACGGCCAATTGCTAATACCTCGTTAGTAGCTAATTAATGTAAACAATAACCGGATTAATTGATAATTGCTTGTGTAAACATTGGTCGCAACTACCGACATGTTGATTTCTCCTTACTGTTAGACACCGTACAAGGAAAAGGAAGGTTGTGAATAACATCTTTCCTTGCTAAGTTTCTTAATTTCAAAAGGGTGATTGTGTTTAATACTAACTGTGACATTGAGTATATAAAAATATAAAATATATATAATATTTTTTCACCAAACACGCACACATCTTTCCAAGAAATCGATGTCACATTATTACCTTTCTTATGCATTCATAAATATGTATATGTTTAAAATAAAAATAAAAATATAATTATAATACCCAGTAAATAACTTTATCATATTCATATTATATTTATCAGTAGTGTGACCTGTGACAAAGAACTGTGAAATGTGACAAATGAGAGATTCACATACATCACGGTCTCATTGACTAATAATATGAATATGAGTCTAAAAATAAAACATTAGAGACTAATGCATTTAATCTTAATCCATAATAAACAATATCAATACACAAAACATGACAAACTATGTCTTTAAATGTACTTTTTACAAGTCTCTACGAAACTAGTATCTACGAACCTGTTGCCTCTACGAACCTGTTGCCTCTACGAACCGGTTTCCTCTACGAAACCACTGGCACCCCTTTTGTGTTAGTTAGCTGTTGCAAGAATAATTTTCATAAGTTAAATAAAAGTCTCTTCTCTGTCATATTTTGCAGACAGATTGGTAATAACTTCGGCTACATGTATACATAATTTTATTTATCTATCAATTGATTAGTTTTCGAATGACACTTGTTTAAACATTGTATGTCGAATTTGTGAATCCCATTGACGGCCATGATAAATCTATTGCGTATTGTATATGTATTTTTTAATAAGATGTAGGTTTCCTAATAATTATCAGAAAAAAAGATATTGAAACTATGTATTTGTAGATGAGATGATTTCTTATATGTTGTTGAAGATTTAAGAATAAATCGACAAACAATTACGTAGCGTACTATATACTTACTAAGATGCGGATGTGGAACCGAAACCGCCCCCTTTGAAGATAACAATCCACACGTGTTTACTAGCGTACGTAGCCTATCTGGTTTTCTGAATCACACACAGTATTAACATCACTTTAAAACATACTTATTAATATCAACATAGATGTAGATCCTGATTACGTCTATAATAAAATTAAATATATGTAGAATACCTATTTGAAAACATGCATAACTTACACACCTTTCGAAACGTAAATTAAATACAGACAGACAATGACAACGTTGAGATCGTGAAGTAGTTGGTTTTTATATCTAGATGTTCAGTAAAAGTGTTCTGTTGCTAGTAAATCGTCCACACTCAAGTACAAAGTTCCAATAAAGGCGTCAACCGTATATCGAGTTACCTTGGTGATTACAGTAGACAGTCGCCATGTTGCTGGGTCACAAGTGACGCTCTCAATAGACTTACTGCTGGCTCCACGGGATGCGGTGATTTCGTAGACCAGACCGGTTAGTAGATGCGGTGAATTCGTAGACGCGGTGGATTCGTAACCGGTGGATTCGTAGAAGTAGTATATATATAGTATATCCGTAAGATGTTTTGCGACTATAGACACTGTATATTGAGTTAAATGAAGTGGTAGGAGGTCTGATTAAATTGAGAGATTATATTGATGAATACAATTAACAATGACAATTAACGATTATTTAATTAATTTTAAAACCTACAGCCGGCTCCACATATAGTCGTTTCTGGATTGTCTGTGGCAAACTGTAAAACTGGCAAATTTTTATATGGGCTGGAGGCCTAAATGCAATAAACATCTTTTGACTTTGACTTTGACTATTCCGTTTTCTGTTATTTCTTAAATTTCTAACTTTAAACAAACACAAAAGTTCTGTGATGCAGAATATCTTTCCTTTGAAATGTTTCGAATTTCCTACCTTTCTTTTTGGCTATGAAAAAGCACAAGGGTTTCAGAGAGGGGGTTTCACAGAGGGGGATTCGTAGCTTGATATTGCAACTTTCATCATATTGTCAATGCTGAAATATATCATTAATCAAGTCTTTGAGGAGAGAGCGGTAGACCTGCACGGGGAGAGTGAAGGAACATTGTGTTTTCTTTAATTATTGGTGTTACAGACATGAAAATCATGGACTCGTTTTACAGACCATGACCTGAAATATATGAGTCGAACATTCACCGGGGTTGTACTATTTATAAGTTGCACCCTTGCCACGCCCTTATTTTTGGAGTAGAGCTGTGAAAATTACAAATCTTAGCCTCAATCCCATAAAGATCATATTCTGACAATTTGTGCTTCCTAGCAGTATCAGTTATTGGGTAGAAGTCGTTTAAAGGCTTAAAAGTTGACACGCGCATATTTGCGGGGGCATCAAGACCAAATGATCAAACTTCAGCGTCCATGCAATGCAGATATTCTAAAAAAAATTAACTTTCTATGCCAACTCCCCACTCCTTCCAAACAGAACTCATGTATCCACCCACAGGAACTCAATATGGTAATGAAAACGTAGATAAACCGTAAGTAAAAAGAATAACCCTATATCAAAAAGATGTAGGGTGTAGGTTTTTCACCTATGTTTTATCTTCATTTTAATTATGATGTCGAGTTCCGTTGTATCCACCCCTGCTGTGGATACATCCAATTAAACTGTACAACATTGTTCTACTATGAAGGGAATTTGTATCATCAACAGGTGAATATGACAGGTGCTTGAGCAACTAAATCATAGATATTGACAGCATAACCATGTCATAAGTTTACCCTCATAACACTATACATGTATAGTAACGTTTAGTTACTGTGACAATATCTTCTTTAAGATTGATTTGAGAAGTTGTAGAGATGAATGGAAACCAAGAAGATATCTATCCATTGATCTTGGTTTTCCTTTAACGTGATAATATGTTTAACATTGTTACATTTAGGATAACACAATATGTTTGACATTGTTACATTTAGGATAACACAATGTTTAACATTGTTACATTTAGGATAACAAAATATGTTTAACATTGTTACATTTAGGATAACACAATATGTTTAACATTGTTACATTTAGGATAACACAATATGTTTAACATTGTGATATTTAGGATAACACAATATGTTTAACATTGCTACGTTTAGGATAACACAACCCTCATTAGTACAAATTCTTGTACCTTTTCAGGCCGAATGTTGAGATCCGTAGGTCGTGTGTTAAGCTTATGGTCCGGCCAGTGCTGGCGATAATTGACCCCTCCGCAAGAAATTGTCACATGATCGGGTAGACCAATCATCATGCTACACGTCATAGTTGCGCGCGCACATTATCGCGGGAAATCACTTCCTTAGACAAACTTGTCTGAGCGAAGGATTTGACTGCCGTGTGTCATTTGTCACCTGTTACGTTTTTTCACCTCGTAAAGCATGGTAAAACGTTGCAGTCATGGCCTGTGTAAGACAGACGACCGATATCAAGAGCGGATGGAAGGTGACATCAAGTTCATCGGCTTCCCTAAGCCAAAAACCAACCGAGAAAAGTGTCTACGATGGAACATACTGACAGTCAACTGAATGCATCCGTTATTAAACGTAATTTTAGATATAATCTGTACTAAGGTAAACAAAATTAATTACAGAGGAAAATTATTGATTTTATTAACATTAGTATCGACTTGCAACCGAACAATTAACATTTCTGACGAGACATGTCTGTTATCACGGTATCGGTCATCTCGGTTATAAATAGCAACAGCCTACATGATACAGTAGGCGTGGCTTGTTTTGATATCTGTCAAACTGCTCGTTTACTCAAACATGACTGGTCATCTGACATGTGTTCAGTTTCCATATGATTTTTAACCCATACTATCTACATGACAAATAAAATAAATAAATTTTCAAGTTGTCTATTTTCTATGCCTATATATATAAGCTTGGATTCTACCCCGAGGCTACATACAATGTTTTATATCTCTGTTAGCTGATAATATCATGAATTTATTTTGTCATTGTTTTATGTACCTACGAATGATATTTTCAGATATATTCAGCAACTACAATGCCCCCATGATGAGGGAGTTCATGCATCCTGTGGAAATTCTTGCACAAAGATTAGTTAACCTCATTTTTCTCATCAGAAATTATAAGCCCCTTCCCCAAAAGCAAATATTTATATATCTAACCATCTATGTCAGATATAAATTACCTTGCATCTGCAGTTTTGTTTCCAGCCTACTTGGTGTAAAAAAAAAGCTGTGTTAGTTTGAATTTTATTCCATTTTATCCTTTCACACCTAATAACACATCTTAAAGTTCATATCCAACTGTTAATGAAGATTTTAAAATTACCAAAGCCGGCCTAGGCATATCAAACTTTTGCAAGTCTACAGCAATTGCTGATAGTTTTGATATTAGGCCAGTATATATTCTCTGGAGCTCTGCATATATAAAAACAGGAACACATATTTGAAGTTAACAGATATTTATTCAGTACAAAAAGGTCATTCATGAAATGATCACTACAGATTAAGTGTTAAACAATATTTTTGATACAAAACAACTTAAACCTTCCCCTAATAATTATTATGAATATCCCTAAAATAAAAACAATGGCAATACTTTTAATTGTTACATTTATTATCTGACAATAGTTATTCTACAGTTTTCAAATAACAAACTGTATGTATTATATCTTGCAATACCTACATGCCTGTCATGATGAATGCAACATTTTGTGATTTATCTCTGATAACTATTGTTTATCCCCTCAATTTAGATCAATTTAGTATAATGAAATTCATATTTCTTTTATTTTCTAGTGATGACATGACAATGAAGCCTGAGGCAACAGAAGATGGGACAAACCCCTCCTGCGACTCTCAAACTGCTGCAAACTGTAAGTTATGAAATATATTCACTATTAGTATTACTATTACTACCTAGGAACTAATTCTCAATAATAAAGAAAACCCCATCATTCTTTGAAACAAAATTGTGGTGATATAAAAGGTTCATTTATGTATATATCCCTATCACTATATGGGTATGTAATTTCCATCTATACTTTGTTGTGTCATTGGGCAATGCACTCAATAACAGACTTATTAGCTTAACCTCTGCTCTTCTCCTCTATTGCTTCACACTGCACTTGTGTAATACTTGTCGCAGTGGTGGACTGATCACTTGTCAGGGGTGAAAACTGGGTGGACTTCACATGGTTCGAAGAATTTTGCCTGGAAGAATAAAATAATTTTTGTCATAATGAAAGTATTAACATAATATGCAATGGTAACACTATCACTTTCTTGTTATTGATTTATTTCAGGGGTGGAGCCAATGGATTCAATGGGTCTTTTTGCTGAAAATTAGATGATGAAGAGGGAACTAGCCAAGAACACCCTGGACCAAGTTGAATGTGAACATCTCAAGAAAATGAAAACTGACACTTTCACTATTGACTCCAATTTAGAACAAGAAAACCTGTTCCATAATTATACAGAATATCAAAATGAACCATTGTGTTATACAGGCAATAAACAGGTATTTTTTACTCTTTTGTGTAACTTGTGTCTATTGTTTTTGGCAATAGCCCTATTTTAAGTTTATGACAAGGTAAATTGTACAAAATCGTTATACAATTTTTAATAAATGACAAATACCTGCAATCTCTGAGTGTTCTGTATTAGCCTTTTCTTTCGGTCTGGTTTATGGTTTACGAAGATGAGATGAGGGACATCGACCAGCTCGGACATCGGACATCCGACATCGTCCGGCTCTATCTCTGGGCACGCTCCATTGTTCAGGTAGTGCATCAGCTGCCACTGTTATAAGGCGATGGTCAGGCCAACTATGTGGGAACAAGATCCAACAACGCTGTTAAAGATAGACAATATATGATCAGAATATATTACAGGCCTCAAAGACCAAAGTAAACAGTTTAGTCCAGGAGTGAACAAGCTCCTTACATATTTTTAGGAACAAAAAAAGAATTGCAAGGAGCACTTATGAATTATAAATATATAATCAGCATGTATGCTCAACTTTAAATAACAGGAAGCAAATGCTTCCAGTTGATTAGTATTTTGAGGTCTGCATGTATATTATCAGTATTTTTAACAATATGCTGGGCCAATACCTGAAGCATGAATAATTTCAACTCTACCAGCTTACTACAACATTGTCAATCCCACAGATAACCATTTTAAACTGGATTAGGTTCAACCAGAAGGCCTAGTTTAGCTTCAGTTTTCTTAAAATCATCCGAATAATTTTATTTTATTTTATTTATTTGTTCCCATAGGTTACAAGGCAAATGTACATATTGAGTTCAAGAGTGCAATACATATGGTTAAAATGAGGAAGTATATAAACAGCTGACGGATATGTGCTTTAAAATAAAATCATTGTTAGTTGCTCAATGTTGGGATGAGTGATTTTCATTTATTTTGGAATTTTTCAATTTCATTATTTCTTATTTAAATATCAGAAATATCTCCTAATTATACTTTGTAATGAATGAATTTTGGAATTACATTTCTTATGTTACATAAATATTTATTTTTTTTGGCTGAAATAATGATTTGATTAATCAAGATATTTCTATGTAATGGGACAAACCAAATCAGTTATTTGTTAAAGGAAATATTTTGTGGAAATACAAATAAGATTAATAGGGACTCAGGGCCTACGTTTTTCTACCTGAGATTATTAATACAATCTTGAAAATCAATTCGACCGAAACACAAATTATGAAATTATTGTTGAAATGATAAGGCCAAAATCTGCAGTAATGTAGGCTATGTGAATACCATCAATGCAGACCTGAGGCTTTGTAGGCCAAGGTAAATACGTGATTACTGCATTAGATTTGAATATATTTCGGGACATCACATTAAAACACATCATAGAAATACTCACCCTGCTTGACAATTACAGTGTGCATATGATATCTTGATAGGTTGACGTACGTCCAGATGTAATGAGTCACATTGAGTGAGCATTTCCTTCTTTTGCCGACTTCGGTACAGTAGGCCTAGCAGCTCGGACTAACAGAAATACATTTACCCATGCACATTGACACGGAATGAAAACAACTTCACTGAAGTACTTGAACCCTTTCTGCTTACTTTTGATTGAAATAGTGTTGTTATTTAGAAATATGACGGAGAAATTGGCCGGAAGATCTGTCAGCTTCGCTGCTTGACGCGTTGAATCTGCCGCCATTTTGTCCAATGTTTGTCTAAGGAAGTGACGGCGGCATCATGACGTAAGAGGGGGCGTGGCTACGTGCTCTGTGCGGAGGGGTCAATTGCCTTACTCTGAGGGTGTGGGTTCGAATCATGCAAGAGACTCGGTCCTACAAGCATGTGCACTATTGAAGGTATAGTGTTATCACAAATGTAACAATGTTAGATTTGTTTACTATCTAAATTGTACCCAGTATGTTTTTCTAGCATTTTCTTTGGTTACCGACTTCGTCACGCTGGCCAAGGGCGGATACTTTAAAGGTACATCCATTGTGTTTCATAAAATTGTATTTGGCTTTAATACGTTCCAACACATCATATGTGCTGTTAACAATACAAACAAATTCACTCAGCTTGCATATTCATCCCCAATCGGCAAACATATCATAATTACTAGTTTCCAATTAAAATGGAGTAACATCATTATGTATGTGCAGAAACCGAAAGTGCACGTCCTATTTACATGCACAGTAGTTATATGACCTATTGAACATTATCAACCCAAATTTGTTATTTTGTCTGGTTTAAATAAGATTCCAAAATTACGTTTGACTCATTGGCGCGCGCCACACGCGGTGCATTGTCCGGTTTTCGATCAGAAATCGAATCTTTTACCTTCATATCGTCAATATACTAAGTCGAGTATTGTTAAAATGGTAGTTTTCGGTAACAGTTGGTACTTCTCGATGAAATAAGACCATTTATAACGTTTGCCATATTTGACCCCCAACAACACAATGGATGTACCTTTAAGTACAGATTTCTCTGATAGAGTTTCCCATGGGTATTATAGTGGAGAGTAACGGAGCATATATAAAACCATGGGTAACCGAGGATGGTCTAGCTAATATAATCAAATTTTGTGAAGATGTACCTTGAACAATGTGTATTGTAAACTGTAAATTTGGTGTGACTGTCCAATCCATAACAAAGACCATACAGGAATTATCTTATTGTTTGATGTGTTCGTCTCAAACCTTATATCGAGATGATACACGAAGCAATACTTGATGAGCTACAGATCGAGCCAAGGACTCCATTTTCTTACGGTTCTTCTTTTATTGAAGACACATGTAACGTAATAATGTATATGATGAGGAACATCGATCCTTGTCCAAAAGTTACAGAATCAATCAGTTATTTTCAATTTTTAGGACAGTTGACACTTTTCCAATCTCTAAGAAAAATGTTGATTGGCCGACAATTGTTACCGGTACTATTGTATTTACTCATATTGTGAAATTTAAAAAGTCATCACAACAATTGTTACAGCAAAGCAGACTAGTTTTTTAACTACATAACAGGTATATCTTTTAGCATTGACATCACAAATTTCTGCACATGAATGTCAACTGAGTAAGTTCTTTAAACTGTTAGGACCTCTATAATGAATCCAAAAGAAACAAAACACACATAATCCAGACTGGTGTTTTATTGAGCTTCATGTTGAAATCACAGGGTTACATTCAATGACACATATATAATCATAGGCAATTCCATCAAGATACTTTCAGTTCCATGCCTGACTTCATCAATAAAGAGTATGATCAGCCATGTTTCAAGCATCAAACAACATAACTTTCTTTTCAAACTTAAAAGGATGTACATATACTTTTGAAAAATAAAGAAAATGACAAGGTCCGGGGGCCTTCAAAGTAGAAGCACATGCTGTGGTGTTTACTGATTAATTTAACATGACTTCGGTGCATCCTGATTCTGATTGGTTGATTTCCCTATGACAATGATTATACCCCACTTCTGGTCTCGTTGCTATGATTTCTTTTGTTACAAGTGTAGGTGTATTAGCAGATACACCTACACTTTTTTCTGATATACCTACACTTTTTCTGATATACCTACAGTTTTATAATATACCTACACTTTTTAACTGAGAAATCAATAGAGTCAATTTTCTAAATTTCGAAATCTAAGTGATGATACTTTATAAAATGTCAGGTTATATATGAACATATAATTAAGACACTTACAAATGTTTCATTTGAAACCTGGGATCGAACCTGTGTCTTGTTGCTTTCTTGCCGAACAAACTATTATGAAATAGTGTCCGTTTACACTCGACCGTAAGTGGGGTATAAGACAGATATATCCATATTTTTCCTTGTGTATCAAATGATACCCTACACTTTTCCTTTTCCCCACCGGGAAAAGTGTAGGGTATCATTTGATACACTCGGAAAAGTATGGGTATATCTCTCACATACCCGCAAATTGGCTTGTGCGACTCAAAGCGAATTGATACATCATGTTTCAATACAAGTTCAAAACTTCAAATTGTTGTAAAGTTGTAAATTATTATAACATCCCTTTAATTTCATGTCTTATCATGCTAATAAAGCTAGCACAACATTCAAAGGTCTGATGAAAGTATGAAATGACACCAAACATAGCCATGCACTTTCATTCATCACATTTATTAAGAAAATCATATACCGTCTGTGCCATGTAAAGCAAAATTCATGTCAAATTAGTTCAACTCAGGTACCCAAAATATATAGACTTGGTACTTCCCTGAAATTCGGTGTACCACTTCACCCAAAACTTACTGCATGTAGAAGATCAACCGTAAGCAATCTTTAACACTGGTTGATCATAGGTCTGTTGGTAGAATGGTATAAAGTTCTCTACAACAGACAAAGTTGCCAAGCCCCTGGTGACATTTGAAGCCTGGACCTTTTGATTCAAATTCGAAAATGTTAACCATTGCGCTATCCCGTCCCCAATTTTACGTCCAGTCACATAACAGTATATGTTTTCTAAACAAAACAATGACTTAGTTTCATGATGCAGGAATAGGTGCAATTCTTACAAAAGAGGTAGATAGACACAATCTCAGAGATCAAACATACAATTGTGAGTGATAAGGAATGTTATAATGAATAAAATTCAAGCTATCACACAACACTGTGTAACATGTCAGTTGACCCCTAGAATAAGGCACATAATCGTATTAGCCTTTAGGTTTCTTTGAGGTGAAAGGGTTATTATAATGATGCATGAAGTAAACAAAATAAATCTGATAGTAAAAAATAAATAAATGCAGATACACATTGACACACGTGTCTTTGTTTTCAGAGATAAAACATAGATTTGTGCATGTATTTTCGGTTAGTAAAACAGTAACAATTAAATCCACCCATTTGATAGAGATTGAGTGTATAATCAGTTATATTGTGCATACAAGTCTAGTACAGTGAGACCGGATTTGTTGAACCACACGACTTGCTATCCGGACAATTTGCAACTGTATCCAAATTGTGCAGATAAACACGGTGTGACTGTATGCATGTATATACATGAAAATGGCTTACTGTAAAGATACTCTAAATACGAACTGTCACTGAACAGAACTTTGCTTTGGCTTAACCCCAACCCTCTCCATTCTATACCCTCCCCCTACAAGCAAGACTCTGAACTCAATCATACAGAGATGATATTTCTTAAAATTTGAACTCCCTAGCATAACTAGTTGCTGGAGTGAATTTTAAGGTTTGGGTTTAACACCCTGCCACGTCCTTATTTAAGTTGTTTTTTTAACCAAATGAACAAACTTCAGTCTACATATGGTATTCTGAAAGTTTTAGCTTTTGGTATCAGCCCGGTCGTTTAAAGATTTTAGGGTGGACTCCCTGCCACACACATATTTCAAAACTTTATTCTGAAAATTTAGCTCCCTATTCCAACTGGTTTCGGAGAAAAAGTCATTTAAAGGTAGGGTTCTGTCGCCATCTAGGATATTTTGCATTACATGAAATGAAAACACGCTATATTGTACCCAATTTTGCAACCTTTTGATAACTAAAGACATACACCGATGGAGTATTCACAAAGTAACAAATAACATGTAATAAAACTAATAAACAAGTTGCTGTTATGCAGTAGCGTGGTTTTCCATGACTCGCAGCACCGATGAATGGCTTCAGTTCTCATTGTTTTATTTTTCAACAAATGTGCGCTTGTGTTTAACAAGTTGTGAAGTATAAAGTCATCAAAATGTTACCTTCATTTGTATCTTTCAATTTCACATGTTTTAATCATGTATTAGTAACATATATGTGTAAACAGGAATATCCTCCCGAATTTTGTTTCCACAAAAACTACCCCGATAGAACCCTCCTTTTAAAGGTTTTCCATATTTGAGAGGGGGGGAGTAAAATGAACAAACATTGATCCTCTTGGTGCAAGGTACCTACCCACAAAATTTCAGCTTTGAGGGTGTAGCAGTTCTAGAGAAGAAGTCGCACAATGCCTGGCAGACGCCGGGCAACAGCCCATGTCATAAGCCAATCTGGTCTAGAAATATTGATAGAAAAATGTCTAAATGAGGACAGTCCACCACTCTAAATATCCAAAGATTGAATATCATAATAGCCTAATTCCTGATACTAACTCTTGAGTCTTGAATTTCTTGACAGTTGACAAAGTCCTGAAGTCTTCCCGTATTATTGCTGCATGGTGCTGGTGATTCTGAAGAATCTGACGAACTTGAAGACGAGGTTGACAATGAAATACCAGATATTACGAGCGATGTTCGACCGAACTATCAACATGCGCCAGAAGCTTATTGCCAAGATAGTGCTGAACATGTACCACATGTTGCGAAGTCTGAAACAGATTAAAACGGCAATTGTCACTAAGCTGATATGAACTCCCTGCTGCAAATTATGACTTCAAAATTAAAGAAAAACAAAGAGGAGGTCATATATTTCATAGTAAGGAATAGGATAGCATAATACAGTTGAATTTTCTTGATATGTTTCAGTGTGCATGGTTCTAAACTTGACCACTGTGAACTTGTGAAAATGTGGATTCAAACCCTGAATCTCTATATTGTCAAGCAGTGCCTCTAACACTTGAGCTTACCAAGGATCCAGGTCAGTTGGTGTCCATTCTATTTTGTCATGTCTGGATTGTTATTTTGTTCATATACAAATATGTTTATTTATTTATTTACAGGTACAAAACAAGAAAAAGTGAGCATGGCACACATACTCCCGCCATCCGCTATCCGTCCATTGAGAATTATAGATGTGAAGGTTACTATGTTTAAAAAACAGCTTCAAGCATCATAATATTGTCCAAAATAATTTTAAGAACTGACTGTTATTACAAATTTCATTCACCCAGATGTAATATTTTTCAGGTAACTTAATTTTTCCCATTAGGGCATCACACCGGTAATTTGTACCAAGTTCAATTACAGATTTTTAACTCCATAAAAAATAATATTTCGGAACTGGTTTTCGAACTCGATGAAGAGTATCATCTGGACTACCTCCATATTAAATTTCATTCACCTAGATGTAATAGTTTCCGAGAAAACTTGTCCCAATTGGAGCATCACAGCTCTTTTGGTACAAAGTTCAACTTCGGATTCAAGGGCCATAACTCCGTAAAAAATAATATTTCGGAACTGGTTTTCGAACTCGATGAAGAGTATCATCTGGACTACCTCCATATTAAATTTCATTCACCTAGATGTAATAGTTTCTGAGAAAACTTGTCCCCTTTGGAGCATCACAGATCTTTTGATACTAAGTTCAATTTCGGATTCAAGGGCCATAACTCAATAAAAAATAATATTTCGGAACTGGTTTTCGAACTCGATAAAGAGTATCATCTGGACTACCTCCATATTAAATTTCATTCACCTAGATGTAATAGTTTCTGAGAAAATTTGTCCCCATTGGAGCATCACAGTTCTTCTGGTACTAAGTTCAATTTCAGATGCAAGGGCCATAACTCCGTTAAAAATAATATTTCGGAACTGGTTTTCGAACTCGATAAAGAGTATGGTCATGAGTACTCACAACCAAAATTTCATTCACCTAGGTTGAACAGTATCCGAGAAAACTTGTCCCCATTGAACACAATAAAACTAAGTCCAAAAAGTGACATTTCCATGGAAACGACAAAAAATATCAATCTCAGAAAAATTGTCTGTGCGGAAGAACATGGTTAACATCTGTACAAAGTTTGGTTGATGTACCTTTGACAGTTTTTGAGAAAATTGACCGGACGGAAGGACGGACGGACGGACGGAATGACCGCTATATACCCCCGCTTACTTCGTAGCGGGGGTATAATTATGTCTACTTCATGTGAGGAATGACAATATAAGGTATACCATTCAGTGGAGGGTGACATCGTAATTTATCTGACCCACGTTAGTGCTTATACAACAAGCCATAGGCGAGTTGATCACTAACAAGGGTCTGATGAATTACAATGTCACCCTCCACTGAATGTAATATTGTATATTTATCTTACAACATGTTTCAAAATATCATTAAAAAAACAAAGAAAATTTTTGACAGAAAACAGCTGAGCGCTCGACAAACTATGACATGGAATGATTGACATGAATGCTTTATTCATGTTGCGGGATATAAAACATTTATCACCCTCGGGAAGATTTATCAACCTGTATGAAGGTTTTTATTGATATTTGTTAATGGTTACATGGACCAATCAGGGATCAAAATTCTTACATGAGGTAGGATAAATTTAGTTTTAACCCTTTACATACTGCTAGCATATAAGCGCAATTAAAAAGTTCCCTGTTGCACTCATTGGCACATTGAGGCGCGGCCCGTTCACCAGCCCTTATCACTCAGTGTTATGTGCTATGAAGCACTGTACACTCAGTAGCGCCTTTGATTTGAGCCAGGAACGCTGGTACCCTGCCAGATCTATACAATGAACCAACCTCCTGATGTGAGACAGGAACGCTGGTACCCTGCCAGATCTATACACTGAACCAACCTCCTGATGTGAGACAGGAACGCTGGTACCCTGCCAGATCTATACAATGAACCAACCTCCTGATGTGAGACAGGAACGCTGGTACCCTGCCAGATCTATACACTAAACCAACCTCCTGATGTGAGACAGGAACGCTGGTACCCTGCCAGATCTATACACTAAACCAACCTCCTGATGTGAGACAGGAACGCTGGTACCCTGCCAGATCTATACAATGAACCAACCTCCTGATGTGAGACAGGAACGCTGGTACCCTGCCAGATCTATACACTAAACCAACCTCCTGATGTGAGACAGGAACGCTGGTACCCTGCCAGATCTATACACTGAACCTACCTCCTGATGTGAGACAGGAACGCTGGTACCCCTGTATGATCTATACACTGAACCAACCTCCTGATGTGAGACAGGAACGCTGGTACCCTGCCAGATCTATACACTGAACCAACCTCCTGATGTGAGACAGGAACGCTGGTACCCTGCCAGATCTATACACTGAACCTACCTCCTGATGTGAGACAGGAACACTGGTACCCTGCCAGATCTATACACTGAACCTACCTCCTGATGTGAGACAGGAACGCTGGTACCCTGCCAGATCTATACACTGAACCAACCTCCTGATGTGAGACAGGAACACTGGTACCCTGCCAGATCTATACACTGAACCTACCTCCTGATGTGAGACAGGAACGCTGGTACCCTGCCATATCTATACACTGAACCTACCTCCTGATGTGAGCAAGGGATGCTGGTACCCTGCCAGATCTATACACTGAACCAACCTCCTGATGTGAGACAGGAACGCTGGTACCCTGCCAGATCTATACACTGAACCAACCTCCTGATGTGAGACAGGAACGCTGGTACCCTGCCAGATCTATACCCTGAACCAACCTCCTGATGTGAGACAGGAACGCTGGTACCCTGCCAGATCTATACACTGAACCAACCTCCTGATGTGAGACAGGAACGCTGGTACCCTGCCAGATCTATACACTGAACCTACCTCCTGATGTGAGACAGGAACGCTGGTACCCTGCCAGATCTATACACTGAACCAACCTCCTGATGTGAGACAGGAACGCTGGTACCCTGCCAGATCTATACACTGAACCAACCTCCTGATGTGAGACAGGAACGCTGGTACCCTGCCAGATTTATAAAATAAACCTACCTCCTGATGTGAGACAGGGACGCTGGTAACCCTGCCAGATTTATAAAATAAACCTACCTCCTGATGTGAGACAGGAACGTTGGTACCCTGCCAGATCTATACACTGAACCTACCTCCTGATGTGAGACAGGGACGCTGGTAACCCTGCCAGATTTATACACTGAACCTACCTCCTGCTGGAGACAGGAACGCTGGTACCCTGCCAGATCTATACTCTGAACCTACCTCCTGATGTGAGACAGGGACGCTGGTACCCTGTCAGATCTATACACTGAACCTACCTCCTGCTGGAGACAGGAACGCTGGTACCCTGCCAGATCTATACTCTGAACCTACCTCCTGATGTGAGACAGGGACGCTGGTAACCCTGCCAGATTTATAAAATAAACCTACCTCCTGATTTGAGCCTGTGCTGCCGGTATCCTCGACATATCTTCCTTCAACACAAACTCTTTGGCTCCCATGCAGTAATTCTTTACGTACGTTGGCCAGTGCAGTGGACGCGGGTCAAAGTAGAACGTCTGATATATAGGTAAGACGAAATCATTAGTATATCTTATGTAGATATGTTGATCATGATATATATCATTGATTGATGTTGCTCTTATTCAATCAGTCACATTTTTCTGAAACTATTTTACTCCATCAATATTTTATTTATTTCTACCTAACAAGTTAGTTTTGTACTTTTGGACTTTGTTTGAGGATAATTTATTTTATTATGTGAGCATATTTTTCCAGTGATCTGATTGGTCGAGAGGCCGTCACGTGACCGTCGACAGAAAAGCATATTGACTCCAGCCTGAGTTCGACCAAAAGCAATATCGACTTGAGTGTAGTCAAATGATTGTTGCATGATGTCAAACGATTGTTGCATGACGTCATGCTATTGTAACCATGACGTCATCTGACTGTAGTCCCAGCTGTTCAAACCAAATTACATTTTTGACTCTATTTCATTCTTTTCTTTTCGTTCTTGTGTCAAATACATAATAAAACAATTATGGACTGGCGATTTGGTCAATACCTGTTTTTATGGACCAGAGAAAACAATATTGACCACGGACTTCGTCCTTGGTCAATATTATTTTCTTGGGTCTAAAATATACACTTAATTACTCATGGTGAGTTCATTATGGGAAATACAAGGACTCAAGACCTGACCGAAAAAAAAATAATCTTAAGGCTATAATATGTTTGTTTCTTATTTGTCAAATCGGGGAACCCGTAAGCTGATGGCATCTTGAAAGCAGACGTAAAAACAAACAGTCACGTGACAAATCAATATCGAGTCAATATCAGGTCAGTGACAAAAATTTCTGTCACAAAACTGACCTCATCACTGGAATCGTGGGTCAATGTACAAAATATTTTTCGATCACGTGTTGTGAATGATATTCTTACAAATTTAATAGAGGTATAATAAAAACAAGTATCATCAGTCTTTAATTTTATTTTATCATTTGGTGGTCCTTCATCAGACCATTTTTGCTCAAAATTGCAAAGATTATTTGGAGCTTGGAGTTGAGACAAAATTTGAAGTTTCCAAGTCTTTAGTTTTTGAGATATGCTCCCGAAACGATTTTGCACAGATGCATGGATGCACACACAGACAGACGCATGGACACACAGAGCGCTATAAAACCCTCGACTACGTCATATATAGCCAGGGTAAAATAAGTCACCAAACAAGAAAGACTTTTATTAGCCAATATAGTTATATATCATCAATTTGACGACATTGGGTGATATAGGTTAATTATGAGATAAAGTATCCAGGCTAGTTTGAACATTTTTCAATGTGTCACAGTAAAGCAAGTCATGAATAAAATGTCCCTCATTCAGCTTTGTGAGGGGGATGAATATTCAAATTGTACTTGAACTACATCATGCTTATATTCTGTATATGAATGAGGTATTTTGAGTGATACAATTTCATTTTGAAGGCTAGTCTCAACACAGAGATATTTCTGTAACTCACTGGGAAGTATGTAATCTACTAAATGACACAAGTTAAAGGGGCAGAAGCACGTTTTTTGTAAATTTTATTTTTTCAAATTTCCCATTTATAATGTATATATAGTTTATGTCATTTATACTTACTTTAGAGGGTAAAACATCTTATTACACAAACCAATTACCGGTCTGGTAATAACGGTGTTGCATATAAAGCAAATTTTTTTTATTGTGAACTTCACACATTTTGTTATTTCGAATGACACAAATTATTCACATGTCTTTACGGAACCATGTACACTCATTTTTTAACTTGATTTTACAAAGAGAAAAGGGGGTTTTACTATTAGTGACATTATTTTTCAAATACATTTCATTGACTTATTTCAGCGAAAAAAGTCCTACTGCCCCTTTAAAATCAAAGGTTTAATGTTTCTTTCGTGTGAATATGAATGATATAGGATAACAGTTTTTCTGATGCCTTCACTAATCAGAGAGATAGTTCGATTGATTTGCCAAACTCTCCAGGAATTATGCTATCTGTTGTGGCCCATGAGGACTCTAATACGTGCACCTCGGACTGTGCTCTAATACTACGCACGACTACTCATTTTACGGGCGCTTCCCTCACATGAACTCGTATTCAGCGCAAACGTGTAAGCGCTCCCCACCAGGGAACTAGTTTTAACTGGAGTGATCTCCCTTAGCTTCGCTTCCGTTTCCTGTTTGTGAAAAAAATAGAGCCATGGCCTCTGTAGCTCATCAGGAGATAATAAGTGGGGTATGTTATGGAGTGGACTTTATAGCAATGGTCAGATAATGGAATGTAGTAATAAGAATCTAGGTAGTGAAACGATTAAAGCAGTTTAAAAATATTTTGTTACCATAACTTTGCCAATCTGCTATATATATGTGTTGAAAGAGCAACACAAAGTTCGGAAATAAATTGCTGGTATCAAACATATAATAATGTGGTGGAGAGATCATACTATTTTTTAAGATCGTACACACATTATATAATAATGAATATACCGGGTACAATTCTTTGCATACAATTCACTACTGTAAGCTATTGCAATAATGGCCTGGGGCTGTAGAAGAAAATGAAAAAAACCTTTTTAGGTCATGACCCCTGCTAATTATTATCAAAATTGGTTACACATAAATCAACATTCGTTATGAATATCATACACCTTTGCATTATATTGTTTTAATTCTTAATTGCATTATGGCAATACCAACATTTATTACATAATGAATAGGAGCCTCAGTTTTTGAAAATCCCATTTCTCATAGGCTCCATTTCAATACTTAATAAATTGGTGATTTTTTTTTAGTAAATTCTTTTTCACCATTTCTTATAGGCTCCTTTTCAATATTTGATAAAATGGTGATATTCTATGAATAAATTCTTTTTTAGAGTCAGTGGAAGACTAAAGCAGTCTCACGCACAGTCTATGATAACACAGTGCTGCACAGAAGTTTGAAGTAACCTGAAACCTGTGTAACTATCAGTTTTCATTCTTCTGCCAGGAAGAGGTCAACAATGCAATAACATAACATGCAGACACTGGACTCACAGCCAGTAAAATTTATATGTTAGATGCAGTTTTTCCTACAATTAATTATTTTTCTGTACTGGAGAAGATGATGAAAATAGGTGTAATGTCACAATCTCATATAGGGTATTCAATAGTTCTCATTTCAAATAGATTCACATTAAACATGTCCATGATGTAGACATCTATCTCATTTCTTGTTCCTATTGAATAAAATTAACTGCAAAGTTAATAGAAAACTAAATCAGTTATAAAGTATAAAATATGATATAAATAAGGTATACCAAATTGACTCGTACTGGAAATTCTAATTAATTAATTAATTAATTCTCCAAATAATTACACAATATCATGATATATTAAAAAAACTCCATTATTTACTCTTAAATTACAAAGAACATAATATTAGATTTAATAAAAGATTCTGTTTTAAGTCTTTAGAATACTTGTAGACTTGTGTACCTTTATCAGCAAATTCACTTGCAAAATACAAATTATTACTCATATGTGAAATGTGAGACAAAGATAAAATATGACTTATAATTTTTGTTAGACCTCCAATTCTAAGTTTTTAATTCTAAATATCTCTTTTTCATCAGACATATTATATTCTCAAAGCACATGTTAGAACTCTCACATCAGAAAGATGAAATGCCTTTAACTCAGCTGTTTTCTTTAAAATTACCTCCCTTACCTACTTACTGATTGAAGTGCACATATAATCTCAGAAAGATGCTGCAAACTGAAATAGGCTTTTAGGTTATGATCCCTGTGACCCATATTTGGGGTCACAGACTCACCAAATTTACAATTTAGAATCCCTTACAGCCAAGGAGTCTGTACATAAAATTTCAGCTCGCTAGAGCCATTGGGACTGGAGATGAAGATGAAAATAGCATTTTAGGTCATTGCCTCTGTGACCCAATATTTGGGGTCTCACTGTCACCAAATTTACAATTTAGAATCCCTTTCAGTCAAGGAGTATGAACATAAAATTTCAGCTCTCTACGTTCATTGGGACTGGAGAAGAAGATGAAAATAGTTTTTTTTAGGTAATGACCCCTGTGAGCCACACTTGGGGTCACAGGGTCACCAAATCTACAATTTAGAATCCCCTCCAGCCAAGGAGTCTGTACATAAAATTTCAGCTCTCTGGAGTCATTGGTTCTGGAGAAGAAGATGAAAATAGCTTTTAAGGTTATGACCCCTGTGACCCACATTTGGGGTCACAGGGTCACCAAATTTACAATTTAGTATCCCCTTCAGCCAAGGAGTCTGTACATTAAATTTCAGCTCTCTGGAGTCATTGGTTCTGGAGAAGAAGTCGAAAAAGCGAAAAGTTTACGGACGGACGGACGGACGGATGGACGGACGCCATCCCATGCCATAAGCCCATCGGGCCTTTCAGGCCAGATGAGCTAAAAAGCACATGGCAATTACAAACTCTGATTGCAGCAACAATACTTGCGCTGTAAAGCACAGTTCTTTTTACCCTCTCTTTACCATTTTTACTGCTGTAATACTCGAGGTCTTCTGAGGATAAAGTGTATAAAAATACGAACTACGCTTGTGTCTTCATACTATCTACAGGAAGCTTACTCGTACCTTGGCATCCTCTGTGTTAAGTTTGTCCTTCAGAATGTCCAGATTGTTGTAACTCCACTCCCAAGAATGTGATGTGAAATATGTCAGCGCATTCGTTGCCTTGTAAAGTTTGTTGTGGATGGCAACCATTCTGGCAAGAGATTAAATATCAAATGTAAATTTAAGTTGTCCTTTGCTTTGATTCAACACTTATTTCTACACGTTTGTCAAACAGACTTGAACTAAATTTCATCAATATAAATCATATTTTCAGCTCATCAGGCCTTAACTTGTCGGATGGGCTTATGGTATGGGCCGTCGTCTAGCGTACGTCATTCGTAAACGTTTTATAATTTGAACTTCTTCAGAGGAACTGCTGCCCCCTTGAAGCTGTAATTTTGTGGAGATGTATCTTGCACCTAGGGGATATTATTTTGTTCATTTGGTCCTGACCCCACCTCAAATATGTGAGTGGCAGTCAGTTTCCCGAAAACCTCTAAACAACTTCTTCTCCATAACCAGTTGGCACAGGAGGTTTAAATTTTTAGAATAACATCCCTATTATGGACTTGACCCCTTATCCAATATAAGCATGGCAGGTGGTACATTCTAAAATCTTTAAACAGTTTCTCTTAAAAAAACAGCTATGCTATAAAGCTCAAATTTTGGGAATATGATCGTTCAGAGATGAAGACTCCGATTTGTAAATTTAATTTTCCTACTCCAAGCAATAAGGCCATGGAGTGCAATATAAAGTTGAGTGTTTTTCCCTCAAGAACCAGTAATGCTATAAAGTTCGGATTCTGAGAATATTATCATTGATGGATTGTGACTAAAGATCTGTAAATATCAATTCCCTACTCTTCAAAACAACAATGTGGCAGGGGAATAGTATATACTATGACCATGAACACCAGGCAACAAGGTTAGGGATTGTGCAGTATATTGAGAACAATCTATTTCAGTCTTCAACATGAAACAAAATATAAACCCTGATATGCAACAGAGCCCATGGCTCTATTTCTGCTTTTCATTATTCTGTAAACCTCCTCCACGGGTGAGGATCAGGTACAATCTCATCCAAATCAGATCAAGCATGGCCCTTGTATTGTGTTCTTGATCTGAGAACTGCCCGGCTTGGGTCGTGTCTTGTTACCTTTCAGTCAATACAGTCAGCAACAAGGCTAGGAAGTCCTCGGACAGTTTCGATATCTTGTGATTGACACAGTATCATAAATGACATATGACCTAAACAAAAAAAAATGTATCTGGTCTTTACAGGCTGACAAAAATGATGCGATGACGCGATGAGTTATCGGTCCCTTATTTTTTTTAAAACCAACAAAAAAAAGACCTGAGGCGTGGGTTTGAAACTGACGCAGACGGAAACCGGAAACACATTCTTTTTTTGTTTAGGCCTATACAGATAAGTGGTCAAAATGATGACATATTGCTTAAACCATTCATGCTCTGGACACTAACTGCTGCAATTTAAACAAGAGAATTAGTGAGCACAGCTCACTCATGATACCCCCGCTTTTTACATTGGTCAAATAGAAATGTTTGAAAATAGCAAAAGGACATCAATGTTTAAACTTTTGTATGAACAGACCATTATATATAAGTATTATAAAGCAGAGTAAGTATTACACTTGTAAGAATGTTTTAGAAGTAAAAGTCGAAAATTTTTAAAAATGGCATTAAATATGCAAATGAGGGTATGAAACATACAAATACGCAAATGAGGGTATGAAACATACAAAAGGCAGATGTACACATCGTGGTGATTGTACATATCAAGTTTCGTAACATTTGAACAACTGGTTTCAGAGTTATGAGTGGAACAAAAAGTGTGAATGGTTAAGTCGAAAACGGAGAAAATGTGCATAAATTATGCAAATGAGGGTATGAAACATACAAAAGGCAGATGTACACATCGTGGTGATTATATGTATCAAGTTACAAGACATTTGAACAATTAGTATTTGAGTTATGAGTGGAACAAAAACTGTGAATGGCAAAGTCGAAAACAGAGAAAATTTGCATAAATAATGCAAATGAGGGTATGAAACATACAAAAGGCAGATGTACACATCATGGTGATTGTACATATCAAGTTTCGTAAAATTTGAGCAACTGGTTTCAGAATTATGAGCGGAACAAAAACCGGACGCAGGGACGGACGGACGCACGTACGGACGGACGTGCTGACCGCTATATACCCCCGACTACTTCTTAGCAGGGGTATAAAAAACATATTATTATCAAGGACGTAGAAAATAATATATATTGATAATACGTAATTGCTAACTTTAGATATATATTCTTTATATACCGAAAAATCACGTTGATGTACCGTGTACCGAACTGAAAGCAAAATACCATGGTTCAACTAATGTAGTTGTAAACTGTTTCAACCTTAGTCTCTATACTTACTGAAGTGAGGAGCACATAAAATCTCAAGAGTACTGTTTTTTTTAGGTTGTGACCCTGTGATCCATATTATTGAGGGTCACAGAGTCACCAAATCTACAATTTAGAATCCCCATTGGCCAAGGAATCTGTCAACAAAATTACATCTCCCTAGAGCAAGCAGTTCTGGAGGAGAAGACGAAAAAAGTGAAAAGTTTACACGCCAGATGCCATGCCATTCCATGCCATAAGCCCATTGGGCCTTTCAGACCTGATGAGCTAAAAATGGTAAATTAATGTGTTACATAATTCAGCAAGCTAAAGGCTAGAAGCAGTTCCTCTTACTATTACCTGGGTCGTTTGCCGATCAGTCTACAGACTAAATCAACACTGTGTGCTGGAATGAATTGACCCACAAACGTCCAATATTCATTCATCAAACTGAAAATAAAAGTTTTCATAATTTCGTGAACAAAACAAAAATCGTAATTTTTAAATTGTTGAAAGGTATGAAAAATTTAAAATTTAAAAGGATTTGACACAAGCTTACAGAGTCTGCTATATCCCCACCATGTGGGAAAGAAATGATTACGACTTTTGATTCATGGAAACAGGCAAATACAAAAGTCATAGAACAAATACCACACAAGGCACAACTACACATGATGACTGTTCCATATACCAAGTTTCATTGAGCTATGCCAAAAGACTTTTGAGTTCTGCTAGGGAAACGAAAGTACAAGTTGCACTTCCATGGAAACGTGGACATTTGGTCATTGGCTCTGAAGCTCTTAAGGAATTATGTTATTCATTACAAGGGCGGATCCAGGAAATCCTTTTGAAAGGGGGGGGGGGGGGGGGGGGGGGTCCCAAAGTAAGTTTTTTCCACTCAGGGGGGGTCACCCAAATCCCAACAGTGAACTTATACATGGATTTGAAAAGGATCCGCTAGTGCATTATCTAAGGAAAATAGACAGGACAGGACATCACATCAGTGATTTATTATCTAAGAAATCTCAAGTAATACATTGTTACCGGTAACAAGAAAAAGATACATTTTAGGTCATAACCCATGTGACCCACATTTGGGGTCACAAGGTCACTAAATCTACAATTTCGAAACACCATTGGCCAATGAGTCTATACACAACAATTCAGCTTTCTAGAGCTTTTCATACTGGACAAGAAGATTCAAATAGGTTTTAAAGTCATGACCCATGTCACCCACATTTGGGGTCATGGGGTCATGAAATCTACAATTTAGAATCCCCATTGGCCAAGGAGTCTGTATACAACTTTTCAACTCTCTAGACCTTTTGGAACCGGAGAAGAAGATGAAAATAGGTTTTTAAGGTTGTGACCCCTTTGACCCTATTTGATGTCACAGGGTCACCAAATCTACAATTTAGAATTCCCATTGGCTAAGGAGTCTGTACACAACTTTTCAGCTCTCTAGACCTTTTGGAAATGGAGAAGAAGATGAAAATAGGTATCAAAGGTTGTGACCCCTGTGACCCTATTTGGCGGTCAAGGGGTCATGAATTCTATAGGAGTCTGCACAAAAAATTCAACTCTCTAGAGTTGTTGGTTTTGGAGAAGAAGTCAAAAAAGCGAAAAGTTTACAGACAGACGGACAAACAGACGGACTGACAGACAGAGGCTTTTTCATTATCCTACACCCACTTCGTTGGGCGGGGAATAATTAGTGAAGAATGCAAAAATATCTCAAATGAAATCATGATTATTAAAACAGATAGTAAGTATCTAATAAAAACCAGGAGTAAAGTGCGCCTGTGAATATATATATATATGAATATATGAATGTATGTACAGGTACCTGCTACTTGTCAAGGAAGCATTTGGTCGTTGAAAACAATCTTCCAATGGCATATGCTTAAAAGTATTCAATACGATGTGTTCTGAAAAATTAAGAACAAATAAAATCACAAGCGACAACAACAGGATTCGGTCTCATCTATAATTCTTTTATTAAAGGCGCTGTAGCACGTTTTTTCACTCAAATAAGTCGATGAAATGTATTTGAAAAATAATTTCACCAATTGTAAAATACCCTTTTCTTTTCGTAAAATCAAGTTATTAATAACTGTACATGGCTAAGAAAAGCCATTGGAATCATTTTTGTCATTTGAAATAATAAAATGTGTTCACAATAAAATGGCCGCCATGCAATTTTTGCTTTATACGCAACACCGTTATTACTTCTACTGATAATTGCTTTGTGTAATAAGATGTTATACTCTCTAAAATAAATTTAAATGGCACAAACTATCATTATAAATAAGAAATTTGAAAAAATAAATTTTGCAAAAAACGTGCTACTGCCCCTTTAAAATGTATATTAACTTATTTCAGCATTCCTCATAATTCCTTCATGAACATTTGTTAAGTTGTTTACCTACAGCAGCCTTTGAGTAAAACACATTAAGGAAAGGAGACTTAAATAAAGTCATTTTCTAACAGTAGCTTACTGTAAGTGTTTATTTCCTATTGATCTTTCAGTTTAACATCATCAGTAGAGAAATATATATTTTAAATAAGATTTATATTAACAGTTTCATCTATTGCTCCAAAAAATGCATCCAATTCTTATTTTGGTCAGTTTAAGTCATGAGTTTCAATACAGAAGGTTAAAATACATCCATTATATTTCATTATATTTTATTTGGCTTTAATACATGCCAACATAACACATGTTTCCGTCAGTAAGTAAGTGCCATTGGCAAAATATTTACATATATTCTTGAAAGAAGACTACGGAACTGGGCCGAGTTTAATGATTTGCTAAATGAAGGACAAGGAGGCTTTAGAAATAATTACTCTACCATAGATAATATGTTCTCTCTCTATGCTTTAGTACATAAGTACTTGCGTAAAGCAAAGCACCGCTTTTATGTAGCTTTCATAGATTTCCGAAAGGCCTTCGACCTTATTGATAGAAAAAAACTGTTATATCTACTCCTAGAAAAGGGTGTACACGGCAAAATGTATAATATCATTGAGAATATGTATTCAAATGTATGTGCCTCAGTTCGTTCTGGTAAATCTAGAACAGATTTCTTCACAACTAGCAATGGAGTTCGTCAGGGCTGCATGCTCAGTCCGCTGCTTTTCATTTTATTTATCAATAAACTCGCAGATGATCTTTGTCAGAGTAATACTCATGGAATCTTCGTTAATGAATATATAGAAGTTATCAAGATATTATTGTTTGCTGATGATGTTGCACTCCTAGCAGATAGCATTGTTGATTTGCAAAGAAAATTAGATATTCTAGTAGATTTTTGTAACAAGTGGGGTTTTGAAGTAAACCTTGATAAGTCGAAGGTGGTAGTTTTTCGAAATGGGGGACGTGTTAAAGAGAGTGAAAAGTGGTTTTATAATGACTTACCTGTTAAAGTCACTCCCTATTACAAATATTTAGGAATTGTATTCTCATCTCGTTTAGTCTGGTCAAAAGCCTGTGAAACTTTATCATTACAAGCCAAACGTGCATGTTTCCCTCTTTTTCAGCTGTTCACCAGATACCAAAATATGCCTTTATCTATTCTCGCTTCGGAAGCGCTAACTGTTTGCGTAGTAAGTTTTACGCAAAAAAGGTGATTCTGTTTATATACGTCAGATACCCTTAGCACGCGCTACTCATAGTGGTATTTCTCTTTGAAACCAAATTGCATTACATTGTCGCGATATGAAAATTATTTAACAAACGCCATGTTGTAGATAAAAGATTTCTCTGGCGAGAGGTATATTTTCCAAAAATTAGTTTTAATTTGAAACACTAACATCCTTGATGGCTCTTTAACAAGCTCTCAAACTGAACCGAACTGAAACCCCATCCCTCTGCATACCACTCCCCCTGCAAGCAAGACTCTGAACCACTGTTACATAACATTATGTAAATAGACTCTGCTGTCTCTCCCAGCACAAGGCTTGAAGCAGACATGCCTAGTGTTACCAGTCCCAGGATCATACTATTCTGCTTTGAATTTGTACCCCTGAAACATCCTTATTTTGCAAGTAGGGTATTGAAATTTACAGATCCTAGTTTCAACCCATCAAAGATAAAATTGTCAAAGTCGGAGCTTTCTAGCATTACTGCCAGAACCTTATTTTTCAAATCTGAGTCTCCATCTAGCATTGCTGGTTCTTGAGGAGTAGTTGATTAAAAAATTTTGGGTGGACCCCCTGCCGAGCCAATATTTGATGGGGGTTTCGGACTGGTTTCAAAGAAAGTTTAAAGTTTTCAGCGATAATGCCTTCCGTGCCCATATTTGAGTGGGATCAGGACAAAATGTAAAACTTTGAACCCTTAGGTGAATGTAACCTCTTGCAGCTTTGGGGTGTAGCTGTTCTTTAGGCAAAGTAAATATGTGAAAAGTTTACGGACAAACGCCACATGATATAAGCCCATTTGGCAATTCAGTCCTGATAAGCCCAAAATGGATGGACAGACTGATGGACAGACCATCGGATACTGAGCTCATTTCATTATCATCCACAAAATTCGTTCGTGGGGGATGATCAAGCATTACTGGCAGAGAAAAGCATTTTATACTTACAGCAATATACAAACCACTAGGACCATTGAAGTTATCTATCCATCCCTGAAATTACAAAAAGAAGAGCCATTCATTAACCCCTCAGCTTCTACAGTATAGTTGAAACTGGGCTTAGCAGCTATGCAGTGAATTGCCTTGGGTAGTAACTAACTTGGACCCAGCTCACAAAGTGCCCACCTCAGCCGTTTCTTTTAAATAAAGGTGGGGTTGTTTACTTTGTTCATGACAATATGTACCTACTAGTGTTTCAACTGCTAAATGATTAAATCAATCAGTGTTAGGTGCGTCTCTAAGCCAGACATCAAAATTCATTTTGTACACAGGAAATTGAAGCTATCCACTGTATGCTGTTGATCTGTGGTGCACTAAAGTTTTGTTTGATATCAGATTAGATCTGTAATTACCTTGACCTTGCTAAAACATTAATCAGTTTGTTTTTTTGAATATGCACTCAAGCAGGAATATTTGTGTTGATGCTAAGTAAGTGATAAGTAAACAGTCTCAGGATTTGCGTGATTTGAGATGTATAAAATTTTGCAAAAGTAGTTTTTGTATTTGACATGTGATCTATTTTGCATATTCATTAGATTTGGATACCAAGTTTATCTTTAATGCTCCATTGCATCGATAACACTCTCTATTATATGATAATGGTCATTACGCAATGCTTGACTGTACCCGTAAAAACAGGCCAGTGAATGATTAACAAGATGCCTCTATTTTCCTTATTTATGATGCTACAGACATGACATTGGGCATGATGACAGCTACCTTGTTACCTCCTGACCTAGACTACTAAACTCTTACTGACATCAGGAAAAAGCTTCTAAAATCTCTCATCACTTACTGACATCAGGAAAAAGCTTCTCAAATCCCTCATCACTTACTGACATCAGGAAAAAGCTTCTCAAATCCCTCATCACTTACTGACATCAGGAAAAAGCTTCTCAAATCCCTCATCACTTACTGACATCAGGAAAAAGCTTCTCAAATCCCTCACTACTTACTGACATCAGGAAAATGCTTCTCAAATCCCTCATCACTTACTGATATTAAGAAAAAGCTTCTCAAATCCCTCATCACTTACTGATATTAAGAAAAAGCTTCTCAAATCCCTCATCACTTACTGATATTAAGAAAAAGCTTCTCAAATCCCTCTTCACTTACTGATATTAAGAAAAAGCTTCTCAAATCCCTCTTCACTTACTGATATTAAGAAAAAGCTTCTCAAATTCCTCATCACTTACTGAGATTAGGAAAAAGCTTCTCAAATCCCTCACTACTTACTGACATTAGGAAAAAGCTTCTCAAATCCCTCATCACTAACTCACATTAAGAAAAAGCTTCTCAAATCCCTCATCACTTACTGACATTAGGAAAAAGCTTCTCAAATCCCTCATCACTTACTGACATTAAGAAAAAGCTTCTCAAATTCCTCATCACTTACTGATATTAAGAAAAAGCTTCTCAAATTCCTCATCACTTACTGATATTAAGAAAAAGCTTCTCAAATCCCTCACTACTTACTGGCATTAGGAAAAAGCTTCTCAAATCCCTCACTACTTACTGACATAAGGAAAAAGTTTCTCAAATCCCTCACTACTTACTGACATAAGGAAAAAGCTTCTCAAATCCCTCATCACTTACTGACATCAGGAAATAGCTTCTCAAATTCCTCATCACTTACTGATATTAAGAAAAAACTTCTCAAATTCCTCATCACTTACTGACATTAGGAAATAGCTTCTCAAATCCCTCACTACTTACTGACATTAGGAAAAAGCTTCTCAAATCCCTCACTACTTACTGACATAAGGAAAAAGCTTCTCAAATCCCTCATCACTTACTGACATCAGGAAATAGCTTCTCAAATTCCTCATCACTTACTGATATTAAGAAAAAGCTTCTCAAATTCCTCATCACTTACTGATATTAAGAAAAAGCTTCTCAAATTCCTCATCACTTACTGATATTAAGAAAAAGCTTCTCAAATCCCTCACTACTTACTGGCATTAGGAAAAAGCTTCTCAAATCCCTCACTACTTACTGACATAAGGAAAAAGTTTCTCAAATCCCTCACTACTTACTGACATAAGGAAAAAGCTTCTCAAATCCCTCATCACTTACTGACATCAGGAAATAGCTTCTCAAATTCCTCATCACTTACTGATATTAAGAAAAAGCTTCTCAAATTCCTCATCACTTACTGACATTAGGAAAAAGCTTCTCAAATCCCTCACTACTTACTGACATAAGGAAAAAGTTTCTCAAATCCCTCACTACTTACTGACATAAGGAAAAAGCTTCTCAAATCCCTCATCACTTACTGACATCAGGAAATAGCTTCTCAAATTCCTCATCACTTACTGATATTAAGAAAAAGCTTCTCAAATTCCTCATCACTTACTGACATTAGGAAAAAGCTTCTCAAATCCCTCACTACTTACTGGCATTAGGAAAAAGCTTCTCAAATCCCTCACTACTTACTGACATCAGGAAATAGCTTCTCAAATTCCTCATCACTTACTGATATTAAGAAAAAGCTTCTCAAATTCCTCATCACTTACTGACATTAAGAAAAAGCTTCTCAAATCCCTCACTACTTACTGACATTAGGAAAAAGCTTCTCAAATCCCTCACTACTTACTGACATAAGGAAAAAGCTTCTCAAATCCCTCATCACTTACTGACATCAGGAAATAGCTTCTCAAATTCCTCATCACTTACTGATATTAGGAAAAAGCTTCTCAAATCCCTCATCACTTACTGACATCAGGAAATAGCTTCTCAAATTCCTCATCACTTACTGATATTAAGAAATAGCTTCTCAAATCCCTCATCACTTACTGATATTAGGAAAAAGCTTCTCAAATCCCTCATCACTTACTGACATCAGGAAATAGCTTCTCAAATTCCTCATCACTTACTGATATTAAGAAATAGCTTCTCAAATCCCTCATCACTTACTGACATTAAGAAAAAGCTTCTCAAATCCCTCATCACTTACTGGCAGCGGCTCTTTCCAGGCGGCCCCGACGATGGAAGGTCTGACTATGGCAATAGCAAGTCCAGCTCCTTCTTTCATCAAGAGAACCTCGCCCAGCTGCTTCGTGAAAGTGTATGTGTTCGGTTTGTCTCCTATCAACTTTGGGGTCATGTGATCTACTAAATCATCATCTAGCCATCTGAAGCATGAAACATACACAAATGTTTACATAAATGCCAAAGTAACACTCTTACAATCTAGTTTTCTAGACCTAAAATCAACTTTCTCTGATGTTCTTGGAGAGAAAGGCCTTTGCCTACAGGAAAATTGGGTCTCTACTTCTCATGGACAATTGTATTCCCTATGAGTGCTTCTAGGTGGAGTAAGTGACATATCTAAGGACATTATTATCATCCTTATGTGGTAACACATGTTCCCTAGAGAAAGATCCTTTCTTTGCCCTTGGAAAACAAGTCAGGTGTTATTCTTTTCATCATCATTTCAGCAAATGATGAGAACTGTCCTCATCAAAAAGGCAAGGACATATTTGACGTGCCAACTCCCACCAATGCCTTCTCCTAACCTCAAATCATAAAGGAATTAAAGAATTATAATAAATCTAGCAGTACTTCAGTGTTCCCACTGGCTTTTTTAACAGCCAGTCCAAGGGACCAGCAGTCATTCAACATACCAGTTCCCAGCAATTTTAAGCAGTCCTAAAATGTTTTGAAAAGTTTATGTTTTTATAAAAACAATAACAAATGTGTGTACAAGTGAACAGACTTCATATTGACACTGAACTTACTCCAGCATATCAATTAGTTTCTGGGGGTCCACACTTGTAGGGTAAACGGTCTCCTCTATGATAGGGCGGTCACAGTTTGAGTAGGCCGTAGAGACATGAATAAACACTTTGAGATGTTTCATCCTCTTGGATAACTCTACCATCCTCCTCACTCCAACTACATTCAAGTCTGTTGATAGTCTGCAATAAGATTAGGATTTAGAATTCAGAAACTGCATATCAAAGATTTGTATATGCTAAGCAGAGAGAGACTGAGTTTTCTTTTTGAGAAAAATGTTCTCATCGTTGCGGTTTGATATAATTTTCTCAACACAGCGAAAATATTACAGAGCGGATGACATCAAGTCAACAATAGACAAAACGTCATTGTCATTGCTTAATATTGACAAAGCAACAACAGTATTACGTCTCCAGAATTTGTTCAATTGAAGCCAACAACAGAAGTATATAATAAACAAAATATCTTGTGTTTACAAATGGAAGCAAATATTGAGATTCACAGCTAGTGAAGATTCACCAAGTGGTTCGAAATGAAATACATACCTTAGAGGTTCATCAAATCTAATGGTAGCCGCATTGTGAAAGATGACGTCAACTTCATCTTCCAACAAATTCTTGTCAGTTTCAGAAAGTCCTACATCTTGAAGGGCGATGTCGCCATTAATTGGAATTATCTTCTCTCCAAAATGAGGCTGGTTTTTGTGAAGTTTGTCAAATAACTGAAAATATGAAATCATGCATTTTCATATACACTCTGTATGAACACAATTAGTTCAAAAGTAGGCATGTAATGTCAAAAGTCTTTAGGACAGATGCCAAACAGATGCCATATATGATCCAATACCTCAAGCCCCCAGGTCTTATAAGTTTCATTAGCTTCATATCAAATTTTTCAAAACCACAACCATTCTGCAAAATTGGCAATCTTAATTTGCTTGCTTAATCTTTGCTTTGCTTGACTCTACAAACAACATCCTAGACCCATGCACATAATGAGGATACTTTACAACATCCTAGACCCATGCACATAATGAGGATACTTTACAACATCCTAGACCCATGCACATAATGAGGATACTTTACAACATCCTAGACCCATGCACATAATGAGGATACTTTACAACATCCTAGACCCATGCACATAATGAGGATACTTTACAACATCCTAGACCCATGCACATTATGAGGATACTTTACAACATCCTAGACCCATGCACATTATGAGGATACTTTACAACATCCTAGACCCATGCACATTATGAGGATACTTTACAACATCCTAGACCCATGCACATAATGAGGATACTTTACAACATCCTAGACCCATGCACATAATGAGGATACTTTACAACATCCTAGACCCATGTATATAATGAGGATACTTATAATGTGCTAAATATACAACGTAAAGAGACATGCTCAAAGCACTGCACACATTATTACCCTGGTATAAGGACCAACATCGTTCCTTTTTTACTCTCTTCCCTGCTATAAAGCCTCTCAGTTACTTTAGGTAATGGATGCATACTGGTTGGCTTCAGGGATAAGTGATCTTTTTCTGTGTTGTTTCAGTAACAAGGAAGTAGTATTTCCTTTAGTAAAATCAGAAATGTTCATACCATATGCAAATCCGATCTTCATCTGCCATCCTAACATGAGACCGGAAAAGGTTAAAATGTTTTCCCTGCTCAAACACGCTTTGTATATTTTTCACACTGATCAAAGTTTAAATTTCCAGTCCCATGTCAAATCCAAGATGGCCGATTGTGTCTCTCCTTCTTCATATGTTATATATATATTCAGTGTTTGGCATGTGATGGCAGGGGCGGATCTAGAGGGGGGTTGCATGTGTAAAATTTAAAAAACCCAAACAAATGGTGCGCCCCATCTTTTGCCCTACAGATGGTATGTTTAAACCATAAAAAAAAAAAAAATTGTCACCAAGTTTAAATATAACAACCCCCCCCCCCCCCCCCCCCCCCATTCTAAAAAAAAGTTGTATCCACCCCCCTGGATGGAGCCTTATTGGACTTATACATTAAAACATTCCTTCTTGCCTTAATTTCTTCTTACCTTCAGTTTTAAGATATCTTCTGTTCTTTGGTGTATATCTTTTGATCGTTTTGGCCTCATCAGTATGTAAATGTTACCTATATCTGGACATGATCTCAGAAGTTTCTCTATCAGAACTTTTCCAAGAAAGCCTGACGCTCCAGTTATGAATATATTCTTTCCTTTGTAGAATTCTGTCACACTTGTGTACGTTGGTGTTTCCATGTTGGTTAAAACAACTACCAAGTCTTTGTAAAAAATATGATGTCTTTATTATTCTGTTCTGTGAACTGAAATAAAATATTATTTTAAAATATTGAGATAAAGAATTGTTTCAAAACCAAAGTACTTTGAAAATTGCGATGATGTGAAATACATCATACATATCATAGCTCCCACAGTTATCCTCTCCATTTCTATTGGATAACAGAAAAATAAGGGCAAGAAAGTAAAAGTAAAGTAGTAAAAATAATATAATAGTATATGATAATATCGAATAATATAACATGTAATAATAGATAAATAAAATATTAAAGATAGAAAATTTAAATCTCAAGTCTGACAAATTTGAGATATGGACAAACAGAGTGATTTAGAAAGCTTACGAAGAACAATGTCGACAATGCTATGACATCACAAAGTTGATGAGGTAACCATTGATGCCATAATGCCGATGGTGGTCACACAATACTATGACCTCACTGACATGTTCATTCTTTTGCTAATAATTGGTAAATAATGATTTTGAAAGATAAATAAAAACACACCTTTCTGTCTTTTGATATAAAAATACATATCAACAATCAAAATATCCGCAACATTTGTAACTAATCAACTCGTGTTGATTTACTTGATATCATGCAGAAGACACTTCCAATGTGCGATTGTCTTTGTATATGTATATATATATAAAAAAAAATTATCGCGTCGTATACTTACTGAGAAATGCGGATGTGAAACCGAAACCACCCCTTTCGATAGTAGCACGTACTGCCACTCTATCTACTGAACTGGACTAATCTACTCAGATATAGCAGTCCACATCCACACGTGTTTACAAGCGTAGGCATATCTTGTTTCATGTATCACATACAAACAACTATAAGTATCACTTTAAAAATACTTATTATAATATTATCAATATGGATCTAGAATCCTGATTACGTGCATAAACATGGCACCTTTCAAAACGGGTAAATAGACATACCTTTCAAAACAGGTAAATACAATTAACAGACGATGACAACTTTGTAATCGTCAAGTCCTTGAGTTTTATATCGATTTGTTTCATTAAAGTTTCTTCTGTTGCTAGTAAAACGCATTTTATCCCTTACGCACTTTAGTTTCATGTACCAAGTTCCAATAAAGGCGTTGCCGTATATCGAGTTACCTTGGTGATTATAGTGGACAGTCGCCATGTTGTTGGGTCACAGGTAACGCTCTATGTAGACTTGCTGCTGGCTTTGCATATAGTCGTTTGTTGATTGTCTCTTGCAAACTGTGTTCCGTTTTCTTTTATTCCTTAAATTCCATAAACTGTTTAAAACAAGTTTTGTTTCTGCAATGCAAAATGTCTTTCCTTTGAAATGTTCAGAGTTCCTTTACTTTTGGGTTTGTTATGCATTACCGGATTCAGAGAGGGGGATTCGGGCTTTATTATATTGTCAATGCTGATATATGACATGTTCCCTGTGCAACTAAATTTCTAATTTTCCTCTGTTATATCTTCAAAAGCAGTCATTTGAAAAGTTGTAGAGATGAAGGGAAACCAAGAACTTGGTTTCATTTACGGTGACAATGCTAAACAAAACATTTACTTATTTAAGTTTCCTTTTATAACAGTTTGAATGTGGATATTTTACAATGAACAGTAACAGATACTTTTTTAAAGAATATATATTTGTATGATTGTATTCCTAATCAAAGCAGTATATCCTATCATCATAACTAGATCACCAATGCTAGTCCTTATGTTAATATTCCACCACTGATTCTATAATCTAGTTCCAATTGTGGCATCGATTCTAGTTCAAAAAGCTGGCATCAATTCTGGTTCCAAATCTGGTTCCAATTCTTGCATCAGTTCTAGTATCAGTACAAGTAAGTTCCTGATGTGCATTTAGACATTGGTAGGTACTAAACTCACGTGCAAAAGAAATTAAACAAAAAAAGTTTATTTCCAAAAATATTAAATTTTAAAATCTACCAACATCAGCTAATCACAACTTTAAATGTACCAAGTGAAAAATCATGTATCTTCCTAAAAAAACAATGATCCTTTTTTCTCTGCTTGCATCTTCCACTGCGCTCAAACCACACTAAACTAGGCTTCAGCAAAGAGGGGTACAGTGAGACCAGTACAACGATAGGCCAAGAATAGGAACCCCCAAAGAAAACTTTAACCGCCGTACTTAACATGTGCGTAATGTGCTTTAGTTGAAGGTGTTTATAAATCATTTCTTCTTGAGATGTCCAAAACATGCTAATTTCCGTTTAGAATTAAAGCAAAGATTTTATAATTCAAATTCAGAATTTGATCTTAATGCAATCCTGTATGGAAATCCAAATCTTCCACAAACAGTAAATGAAAACATATTTACCATATTCAAGGTGCATTTTGTCATAAGAATAACATTTCTAAGTGTGTGTTGCCTTAATAATGTATATTACATGTTTACCCACTTCGTCAATTATAGAAGTCTTATTCTCTTCTGCATATATTGTGTAATGTATTTGTCAAATAGTTGTCGATTACGTGGAGAGGGCTTCTATAAGTTTCATATTAAACTTGTGCCTAATCCATTTCTTAAATGACTAAAATATGTTTTCAATCAAAACCGATGTCGGGGAGGAAGCCGGCTTCCATCATTTCAAAGTGTTTGAAGAAACGTTTCTACTAGAGGTGATGGAACTACTTTGCCTCAACTGTTTGAGAGGCATGTTAGAAGTTAATGTTATTGAAAAGACAAGGATATATAGATAATCAACATATTTATTTCTCAATGGCAAGATTTCAGTATATAGAGACTATTTCATTGTTTTTGCCGAATATCATTTCTATCTCATCGACAGACTATTTCATTGTTTTTGCCGAATATCATTTCTATCTCATCGACAGGAGTGAGAAAGTGATATTTTCACGAGTGGCGCATGATCTTATACCGAAATGTTGTCATTGAAACATGAAGCTGATCAATCCATGATATATCCTTGTCTTTTCCACTTGTCTGTCTCGTTGGTGAATAAGATGACTCTCTCAGTTCCTCCTTGGTTTTTTAACCACGAAGAAACATTGGGAAGTTTGCTGGGTTTTTTTTGGTTTCCACCCTTTCCTCGCTGTTCTCTGGTTGTCTCTTTCAGACATCCATCTATGTATCTGTCCCACACAATGTAAATTCGTTTACAGTTGTTAAACTGCCGTTCTGTCTACGAAAACCACGTAACAGCTTCCCCAGGTGAAAGAGAATGGACAAACGGCTGCTCCATCAAGGATCTATGCATCAATATCAGATTCTTCTCTTCAAAGCACATGCTTCTTGAAGCAGTTCAGCAATTCAGATTTGCATGAAGGCAGTCAACGTTTTCCATGTTGAGGAGAGGTTGTGGGCCAATGATGGTTTTCGTGAATAAAATATTCGGGTACGTCAGCTTGGCGCACTTGGCAAGCTGTCAACATTTGACTGAACAGACTGTGGTCACTTTTGTTATCGTCAACTTGAGACTTTGATTGAGTATTTGATTTGGCTTTTGGTTGTGGTAGGTGGTAGGTGATTCCTTTTGATTGGGGAATGGCTTGACTGTGGCAACTGAATGTGCTCTGAACGAATTTATCATACAGATTCAAGATTACGGACTTTTGGTCACACATTCATCAACACAGTCATGGCGGCCAAGTGTCATCAAGTCTGTAAATTCTTCCAAAAATGGATTCCCATTGATATGAACGTATTGAACTGTTACGGTCTTAAGTTTGTACTGCTGTTCGTGGCTTTTGAAATCACCCTGTGTTTTGGTTGGTCCAGTAATCATCCATCGTTCCAGAGCTTTCAAGTTTTCTGTCTAACTGACTGCTCCACCATTCCTTAACTGTTTTGCTTATGGGCTTGATCTAGTAGCATTGCTGAGATTGTTCGTTTTGTCTTTTAAAAGCACCAATGTTTAGTGAATTCACTCAACGAGGATGCCAAATGAGACTCCATGTCCCTTGTGTGCACAGCAAGCCAGTGGACAATCAGTGTGGCCCAAGATAAAGAACCATGGAGCGAGCTGGTCCAATACCTTAATTAACATACACTTGGAAGTTCCTAGTACAGGAAACATGAGGTCATTAAATGTATTTACAGTAGATTATCAAAGACAATGAGTATTCATAACACATGTTTGTAGGTAGATAACGTATTTATTTAACTGGAACTGGAGTGGAGGCCAGCACTGAATCTATTGTTGGTCAATACACAATGCGTTAGGTGGGAAACACCGTGGTCGTGATTTATCTGGGATCTATATCGTTTGATAAACGGGATCTCCATCAGCTTGCATTTATGCTAGTCTTTGACGTTGGTTACCAGGATTTCAGTCTGTTGCTTATCAATCGTTGATATGATTTAGTATAAAATAATAAGATACAGATGGGCTAATGTTTATATTCACTGATGCTTTGCGTTCACGAATTCAGTAACATGTTGTTTCTCAGTTTCTTGAATGAAGGTATGATTCCATACTATTTTAGTGCAGCATATATAATGTTCATGTTCGTCGCAGTGAACGAAAATTTGTAAAAACATGTTTGTAATCTATAAACATATTTATTTGTGTTAATAGTTTAAAATAATTCAATCATATTTGTTTTTGGAAAACGGCAAAATAATGATTGGATATTTTGCATAATATTCCTAAGAACACCTCTTTTGACGGTTTTGTACGTGTTGCAGGGTAGATTTTCTGTTTCCATGTCAATTTTCAGTAAAATATTCGAAAAAATTTAGACAATTAAAAGTATCTATGCTACACTGAAATAACATGGGATCCTATGAGCAAAGGGCGATTGTTGCAACACTTTTGGCAGGCTGCTGTAGCATTCTGTCTTTGGAGAAGAACTAAACCTAAATGGCTCAGCAAACTTTGTATTTGGAACAATCATCGTGTGTAGACGTGAGTTTTGATGTTTTCAACTTCTTGGGATTGTTTCCATTAAACGTATCTGTTTATAGAGCAGAATTAAAAAATAGTAAGGCCTAACTCATTCAGACTTCGGTTGTGGAAAGATCAACACGTGTAGATGTGCCTTGTGGGGGTTTCAACTTTATGTTTAGTATTTTTGGCTGTTTCCATGGAACCGTTTCTGGAGTAAAACTGATTTTATTATCAAAGATTTGAATATCATAAATTTTCAGCACTAAAAATTTAACGGATGAAAGATTAGTTATTGACACAGCTTCATAATGAAGGTTTCCAATTGGGCAGGGATCTTGCGGCTACTTTGCTAGTTTGTTTTAAATGGATGAAATTTATAAAATGTTGAAATAATGTGTGGACATTGTATGTTTGTTGATAATTTATTTCAATGCAAAAACTTAGTATTTGATATGCAAATATCAATCTTAGAAAATAAATCAGGCAAAGTCTGTTGAGCTAAAGAGCCAATGGCTCCATTTTATTCGGTTAGAATCACATAGAAATAATCAGTAAACTGTCTGCTTCTAATTCAGTGCCATCACCATCCGATGTTTTAATGACATAATAAATGTCAAATAAAGAGAATTCATGCAAAATGCCAATGAATAATCAAAATGTCTTTCAGGTGATGCATATTTTCAACCTTGTAATATAATTTTCTACTTAAAATCGATGACCATTGGCCAAATAAGCATATAAATCATTTCAGATTTGTTTACACCATTATATTTAAGGGATAGTATTCAGGAATACAAATTACTTCTAATACCAGTAGAGGTAAGTAACTAGGTCTGTAAGAAATAAGGCAATGAATCTTGACTTTCCCCAAAATTTGCATTGACCTGGAGGGTCTCCCGATTCTTTTGGGTGGATCCTCTTTAGGATATGTAAAGCATAAACAAAATTCTAATATTTTGGCATCATGATGAGTTGTAATTATTTATTAATATACTACCCTTTTAAAGCAAAAATTGACTAGTTAAAGCAAAGTAAAAATTCCAATTGTGAACATGTCCAATTTAAAAAAAAAAAGTTATACAAACAAAGATGGACAGTTTTTGCTGAAGCTGTCACTCTAAAACACAGAGAAGAGTTCAGTGAAAGATTAAACTTACAAGAATCACTAATTTATTTCCAGATCCAGTAACTGTTACTTATTTTCTTAGGAAAAAAAGAGCTGAAATTCCAATATCCTGTTCATGTCTTATCTTGCTTGATAAGGTATTTGGTTATTTTATATTTTAAAAACAATTTCCATTTCAATGTAGACATTGTACATATCATGTTTCTTTTAAGTATGAACTTGGCAACAAAAATGAAAAAGGCTTTGGTAAAAGTCCAGTACAATCACAAATTTATTAACTATTTTTCAAATTGTTCACATGAATAATTGTAAGTTCATAACTGAATAGACTAAATAAACCGATTAATATGTTACGACTGGTTCATCCAATGCCTTTTGTAACATTATGTATGTTCTTTTGGCCTGTGACCAGAAACTTGGAATGAATTCTTCCTCAACGATTCCTTCAGACAATTTATCTTTTCCACAGTATCACATTTGAATACAGGGTGTTGCTTGATTTATTTGCAATTGTTTTCAGATTGAATATTGCACAAAATTTTATATTGCAATATACAACTCCTGTATTGCGATAATATTGCAATATATTGAATAAACTCTCCTTTTTTCAGCTCGTTATACCTGCGTAATTAAGACATTAAAACATTACACTTTAAATAACATTCCTTCCAGAGCTTCAAAATGGAGGACATTACTCACAAAGAAGACATTTGCAAATTAATTTTTTTTAAGTAATGATTTCAAAACAGCCACTTGACTTGTTAAAACGCCCAACAAATGTTCTTGCACATCAAGGGCATAATCTTGCACATAAAACCTGAAACATTGTGTTCAAATAATGTTTGCTTTTGGCATAAGCACCTATTTCACTCAAAACATTTTGGTGCAATATATTGTTAAAAATCAAGTGGCCTAACATGACCTCCAACAGGGAAACAAGTAGATATACTGCGTAGTTTGGACCATTCTGGTTAAAAACAGTCAAGACGACCTTTAAAGCAAGGTCAAAATAAACAAAGAAGACACCCAAATAGAGGTTTTCACCAAATTTGAAGACATTGTGTGCTGTGGTTGATGATGTATCAGATAAAAAAGATTTATAAGCATTGTAGTAAAAGGGTCTTCATCACCTTGATAACAAGTAGTTGTCACTAAGGTGACATGATCCCCCGCCGCAAATAAATACTTCAAAATTGAAAAATAATGTAAAGATCACCAAAATCGTCTGTCGAACATGTCGAAAAATTCAAAGTTCACCTGTGACCTTGAGAATGATGTCAAGGTCACCAAAATCTAATCAGCTCGTCGTCTTCCCTAGGAGGTGCTTTGTGTAAGATATAATGAAATTCCAGTGAATGGTTCTTGAGATATCCCACTGACAAGCTTTACATGTACATTATCATGTCGAAAAATTTAAAGTTCAACTGTGACCTTGAGAATAATACCAAGGTCACCAAAATCTAATCAGCCCTTTGTCTTCTTTAAGAGGTGCTTTGTGTAACATATAATGAAATTCTGGTGAATAGTTCTTGAGATATCCCGCTGACAAGCTTTACATGTACATTATCAAGTAAAAAAATTCAAAGTTCATCTGTGATCTTGAGAATAATGTCAAGGTCACCAAAATCTAATCAGCCCTTTGTCTTCCCTAGGATGTGCTTTGTATAAGATATGATGAAATTCTGGTGAATGGTTCTTGAGATATTCCGCTGACAAGCTTTACATGTACATTATCACATCGAAAAATTTCAAAGTTCCACTGTGACCTTGAGAATAATGTCAAGGTCACCAAAATCTAATCAGCTAGTCGTCTTTCCTTGGAGAAGCTATGTGTAAGATATGAAGAGAATCCAGGAAATGGTTCTTGAGATATCTCACTGACAAGGATAAAATGACAAAGTTTCATTGTGACCTTGAAATGAAGGTCAAGGTTACAAACCTCTGTAGGAACATTACTCTTTCCATGATGAACCCATATGCAAAATAGGAAAAGAATCCAGTGAATAGTATTTGAGTTATTTCATTTCGTACGGACGTACGCAGCCGAATACTATATCCCCCGCTTCGCGCTAAACGCGCGTCGGGGGATAATAAAGTCAAGGTCACCAAAGGTGACTGGTGTCTGAATTATTCCCCAATGAAGCCTGACCAAATTGAAGATTTTGGTGCAAAGGGTCATGACATATTGAGACTAGTTTTGAAGACTTCATAGAGTTTGAAGACATTTGGTGCTGCTGAGTTAGAGTGCTAACAAGAGTTTGTAGTGTTTAAAGTGGCATGGTGACCCGGAAAATAAAGTCAATGTGAACTGGTGCCTGTGTAATCCATCAATGAAGGCTTATACAAATGTTGAAGACATGTGGGGTAACAGTTCGTGACATATTGAGTTAACAAGAATTTGAAAAGTGGTCACCGTGCCATGATGACTTTGAAAACAAAGTTGACTGGTGTCTGTCACCAAATTTTAAGATATTCAGTGCAACGTTTAATGAGATTAACAAAAATGGGCTGAATACATAGTCTTATGTTCTCTGTTGTGGCTGGGACAAAAAAACATATTGCAATATTTGTATTGTAGAAACGGAGTCAGTACATACCGATTTACTACCAATACTACTCTATCTTAGTATATATGCATTCTTAATGATGATTGTACACAAGCATTAAGATTGTGGCTACAGTATTAGACCAGACGAATCTGAGCAGAGCTCACACACCCCAACAGTAAGTTTGTCAATCATGTAGCATTTGCAGCCAAGAAGATGCAGAACTGTAGCTATATAACCTCTTCCCCCAGTATCAGCGACCTCAGGGTGTCAAAGAGCCTATTTTGGCGAAGCATGTAGCTAGCAGCCAAGATAAGCAATCATAGAACAATGTATTTTAACCCTAATCTGTAAGTGAAAAGGAAATGAAGGAATTGTATAGGCTAAAATTTGGTGAAGTTATAAAAACATGCAGCATGATGTATTGAAAGAAAACATTTCAAAAATGTTTTTTGTTTTTAAAAGTCTCAACAAGGTCATCAGGTGGTTCCATTATATAAAGAGTACCTTGTTAGTGATAGTGCAGTGTACAAAAAACACAGTAGGTTTATCTCCTAAATGTACTAGGTTCAATGAAACAAAATTCTATAAATGTGCATAAAGTTTGCTAATTGGTTCACAGATTAAAAATATATCCAAAAGGTGTGATTAAACAATCTAGTTAATATATTCTATGCATAAAAAGGCTAAAAACTGTCGGAGAAATGAAATGAGAACACAAATTATGAAAAACAAATATTTAAGTATATAAAATAAGTCAAAGTTTAAAATTTTCTTCAAAAGGGACAACATGATTGTCCATTAAATGTGTGTTAAGAATATCTAGAATTTCTGACAAAAAGGATATTCGATGCTCAAGAATGTTCTGACAGACGGACGGACAGGCTGAGCGCTATATGACCCCAATACTTTGTATGTGGGCACTTAAACCATAAATATCACAACACATAAATAAATTATGGAAACTAATTATATACTGAAGAGGTATTTTAAGTCCGAGGTCAAAGGTTATATGTGACAGTGCAGTCGAATCTGCATTAACAGCCACCTCATCCATGCGGCCACTACAAATCCCGCCTCGATTTTACTTTAACTATTGACAGATCTTTATAAAAAGGCCATCATTACTAACAACCATTATGGCTTGGCCCCTTCAGTGGCCGTTATACACAAGTTTGAGTGTATAGAAATATTCACAAATAAATATATGCAATCGTCAAATAAGAAAATGTGTGAAGCGTGGCATAAAATTATTTTACACTAAGTGGTATTCTTAGATCTAAATGTTTTATTTGCCAATACCCAGTTACCTGAGAAATTCATAAAAGTAGCAAAATTAAAGGACAGATTAAAAAGCGTATTACAATTGAACTTATATTGAAAGATAAGTTTCTTAATAAATAAAATCCATCAAGATGATTGGTTGATCATGACTGGTGTAAAATGTTGACATACACTAATGACGCAACAAATATATACAGTGGTTTTATAACATTGTACATCATATACAAATAAGGAACTGTAACTGGACTATCTTCAGAGATCACTAGACAAATTGACTAGACGTTCAAATTTGCAAATATGGAATTTTTGTTGGACTATCCTCAGAGGTCACCGTTTTGAGCATACATTCTGTACAATTTGTCTTCTATTACCACATTAGTCAGGGAAATGTATGTTGTCAGTCATACAGTCATTTCTTCCATTGCATGCCATGGCATACCACATAACATTGAATATTTTCATAATTCCCATATCATTTGGTAATTTCAATTTCATCCTTAATCAATATTTTACCAAATAACCATAATTAAATCTCAAAGAAGGTAAAATTATGACTTTACCTACACAATTTCTGAGGCAATACAACATCGCGAAAATTGACATTACCATTGCAAGCCATTGCTGTGAACATGGCGAACAGCAACGACCACTAGCTAACGTCCTCCCACAGTAGCGTATTACAGGGTGAGTCTAGACTAGACAAATCGACTAGACAGTCGAACTTGACGATCTAACTTGATGACTTGATCAATTTGATTTGATATGGTTATTTGTGGAGAGATATATAAATGCTGACTGTGTAACATCTGACTGACTGACTTCTTGAAGGCAAATCCGATAAACTTCTCCTAATACTGTGATACTGGTTTCCCCAACACTTATCACTGAAAGATTGAGTCATACAATTTCTTCAGAAGTGAAACATTTGACGGTTTTCCTGATGTCAGCTGAATATGCCACTTTCTTCAACTTTCCGTCAGCGCTGAAATGCAACAATGACATTCTGAATGCAGACATTTGACTATATCCCAAAGTTACGAAACCTTAGTTTAAAAAGTTTCAATTTCTGTAACTGAAGGTGTCTCAAGGTAAAAAGCTGTGAAATATCATAAACACATTCTAATTGTCACCATGTCATATATACAATTTTTCTCAACTCTTCTGAGAAAATTTACAGAATTGAAACATCATATTGATCTTCTGATACTAACAGTTGAAGTCTTGAATTTCTTGATTGTTGACAAAGTTCTAACTTCCTAAAGTGTTCCTGTATCATTTCTGCATAGTGCTGGTGATTCTGAAGAATCTGACGAACTTGAAGACGAGGCTGACAATGAGGTACCACACGTTACGAGCGATGTTCGACCGCGCTATCAACAGGCGCCAGAGACCTATCGCCACAATCGTGTTGAACATGTAACAGATGTTTCGTAGTCTGAAAAAAATTTAAATAATAAAGTTTTCATAAAAGACTTAAATGGGTAGCAAAGGTGAGTCAGATGTTTATTGTATAGTCACTGCATGAAATTTGTATAGCAGATACTCATGAATCTAAAAGATGAAATGAAAGAAGTGCTCATAAAATCCTCAATACAAAGTAGACATGTTAAACAAGATCTATCTGTATACTGAACCTACCTCTTGATGTGAGCTCGCGCCGCCGGTACGCCTGCCAGATCTTCATTCAACACAAACTGTTTGGCTCCCAGGCAGTAGTTTTCTATGTATGTCGGCCAATGCACGGGACGCGGGTCGAAGTAGAATGTCTGATATATATATGGTAAGACAAATATCATGAGCACATCTATAGGTGTAAATGGAAATAAATGAGAGAAAGCTCTCTTAATTACTTGTTTATTCAGGTCAAAATATTCTATTCATGAAAATTAACTTACGTTTATTTTGATTTGACCCAAAAAGTAAATTTGACTTGAATGTGATTGTATGAGTATAATTAAATGCAACAATGTGAAAGCTATATTTGCTCCACACTATGGAGAGAATGCAACCAATAAACATGAAAATCAATATGCCTATTTGTTGTATATGAATGAGATAATGTGACTAAAACAAATTCATTTAGAAGACTATGCTCAATACAGAGATGTTTCAATCAATATGCCTAACTACCTGGGAAGTATGTAATCTGCAAATTGCCATAAGTAAATATAGAGCCACTGGCTCTGTAGCTCATCAGGCTTTATATACATTAACTAATTCAAATGTCTTACCCCTCTGACCTATCTTTGAAGCCAGAGATAAAATCCCCTAAAAATAAAGACACACTTGAAAATTTAATTGATCACAGTTGTTTCCTATAAATTACCTCCCTTTGAAGAGCACATAAAATCTAAAGATGAAAATAGCTTTCAGGTGATGACCTCTGTGACCTATATTTTGGGTCAGGGGGTCATGAAAATCTACAACTTAGAATCCCCATTGGCAAAGGTGTCTGCACACAACTTATCAGCTCTCTAGACCTTTTGGAACTGGAGGAGAAGAGGAAATTGGGTTTTTTAGGGTCATGACCCCTGTGACCCTATTTGGGGTCACTAGGTAAACAAATTTACAATTTAGAATCCTCATTGGCCAAGAAGTACACACACAATTTTTCAGCACTCTAGACCTTTTGGAACTGGAGAAGAAGATAAAAATATGTTTTTACGGTTGTGACCCCTGTGACCCTATTTGGGGTCAGGGGGTCATGAAATCTACAATTTAGAATCCCCATTGGCAATGGACTCTGCACACAACTTTTCAGCTCTCTAGACCTTTTTGAACTGGAGAAGATGAAAATATGTTTTTAAAAGTTGTGATTGGGCCTTTCAGGCCAGATGAGCTAAAAATGAAAGGTTTAATTTTGAGATGAGTTGCATTCTGAAGATTTTGAAATCCAGAGAAAATTCAATTTAACTCCCAGGGAAGTAAAGTATCCACAGGAATGAAGCTTACTCGCACCTTGGCATCCTCTGTGTTAAGTTTGTCCTTCAGAATGTCGAGATTGTTGTAACTCCACTCCCAAGAATGTGACGTGAAATATGACAGTGTGCTCATCGCCTTGTGAAGTTTTTTGTAGATGGAAACCATTCTGGAAGAAGATGAAATTATAGCCATTGGTTCTGTGGCTAACAGGCTTTAAATAATTCATGATAAAAGGTTATAAAAAAGGTTCTAAAGAAGTTGTCATAGGGAAAACGAATGTACAATTTAGAATCTCACCAAAAGAGTTTGTAGTAAAGATTTATCCTGTGGCCTTTAGTGTCACCAATAATAAAACTTCAACAGTCAAAATATCTTTACACAAGATTTCGCAACAAGCTTTTCCATCGTGAAATTAACATTCAAATTAACAAAATCATACTTTTGGGCTAACGTAGAAACTTTTCAGACTATGTCATACCCAACAATTATTGACCAAAAAGCAGAAGTTTTTATCTTTGCTTAAGCTGAGGGCAAAAATGGTAAATATGTTTGATAAGTCAGCAAGTTAAAGCCTAAAGAATGCTCCTCTAACTATTACCTGGGTCGTTTGCCGATAAGTCTGTAGACACAGTCGTATATGTGCGCTGGAAGCATGTGACTCACAAACATCCAGTAGTCATGCACCAAACTGTAAATAAATATTTCAATATTTACACAAACTAGATAGACATTTTGTTAAAATCCGGGAAGTATGGAGCACAAAAAGTATGCACTAGCGTAAAGTAAAGTTAGAAACTTACACAGCGTGTGAAGAATGTGAAGAATGTGAAGAATGCAAAAACAAAGCCATTGTCTCTGTGGCTCATCAGCTTTTAAACATCAAACTTTAAAAGTTTCAAACTGGAAAATTTCCGTAAATGCTATCGGACGGATAGCACATTTTAAAGGAAGGCTGAAATGAATTATTTTCTATTGAATTCTTAACTGCAATTGGTTCATCAGACTATTTTGTGCAAAAAGATACCAAAAATAAATCCATATGTTGTTCCTATATTAAACTAGAGCGGCTTAAAAACACCCAAAAACATCGTCTGCTTTTCACCCGTGACCAACAAACCAAAAATGGGGCGGGGCTTAGAGAGTTGGAAGATACCGGAAGTGACGTACGTGAAGGGACGGGGTGTAAACATTCGCTTACTATTTACAATGGCAAACACTGGGGAATCGGTCAGTTAATCTGTTATATCTACGCTTTGCAATGATGCCACATCGCTGTTCTGCTGTGTAATCCGTTCGAGTAATGTTAGTTATCAAGTTTCACTTTACAAATGCACCAAAATATCGTTATATATATCAAATCAAATATAATTGGTATAACTAGTGAGAGACGGTGGATTCATAGACGTTCGTAGACATAGGATAAATCAATGCTAATGATATATAAGATGACAAAATGAAACCAAGATATGATAATATGAACGAAGTACAGTTTAGACAACGAAATCAGATAGTCGGTGTTGTTGTTATTTTTTGTTAGAGATTGTTTGTGTTTAAAATAAAAAAACAAACGTGAGATAAGCACGCCGGCGAAGTAGACCCTATTGTGAGCCATCGACAATAAAAGCACTTCACAACATCCTGTTTTTAAACATCGTTAATCAACCGACAACCTAATTTACTAACTGTACATTACAAAAATCAAAATAACTCACCACATATTTTCAAACATCAAAAGAATAATACGTCTACGAATCCACCTACGAAAACATCGCATCCCAATGTTACCTTCTTACGATTTAGTTATCACTTATTACACATTAAAACATTCAGAATTTCATAGTTTATAAGATAATGGTTTCAATAAAATGTGTGGTTAATCAAATATAATCAAATAAACATTGTATTAAATTGACAATTCATCAAGAGTGTCAATTAATGTAAGAAACTTACCTTATAACCGTATCCAAAAGGACAATATGAATATCCAAATGCACATTAGACACAAAATGTTAACCTATAATTCCATCAATGACAGTACTTGGAAACAGAAGATGGTCAAATAATAACCCTCTTTCAGCAAAAGTCTTTTCGCAAATGGCAAGATAGAAAACCAAATAGTTATGATGATTTTACACTAAAAATAATTTCATTGGTACATTAGATTTAAACAAGAGTTTTTATTGGATAACTTGATAGAGATATGTTCATTGGCTGAAATTTCTAGACTGAATGTCGCGTTAAGTGTATTGTGTGTCACCAAGACAGGACGTTGGCAATAAACATGACATGCTGGTCACCGACTTGTGTTATATAATTAAGTCGGTCCAGTAAACTTGTAATCTGTACAAACATAATTACACTCATTCCTTCTCACATACTCAGCTTCTTAATTGCGTAAACTAATGTGCTGTAACAACACTTCTCCCCTTTGATCTGGAAGAAACATCTATATGGTCCGCTAAACTGAGAATTGTGTGTTGATGTGCAGAAGTGACACATAAAAGCTATCAGACTATTAATTAAACCATTTCGTTTTCATTAACGATATGTTCATTAAAATGCTTCTGGTAACATAATTCTTTTATTCGATAATGTTCGTTGTCTATATCAATCTGTGTATATGTTTAGCGTGCACAATAGAGCAATCTTCATGTAAATTTCATTGAGCTTGTTGACCAAAACAGTTCATTTATTTATTCATGAAAGTGAAGTGAAAATGGTTTGCATTCCGTTACATCATATATAGAATATTTTAATTGACAAACTTAAAATACAGTAATCTTTTATATTAAATACAAAATGTTATTTATAAATCTGCAACGTTGTCTCGCTTGTTTGAACAGTCAATCGTTCAGTGTATATGAAGTTATACCTACCATATATATTTATTTATTAATACATACAAAACAAAATTAACATGCCGATTATTCAACATACTTTGATCAATTGATGCTACTTAATCTCTGTTCACCCAATTCCCGCGATAATCTTCTTCCCTTGTTTCAGTGTCACTTGAACTGTCATACCTTCCCTTCTAGTTCCGCGATTAATTGGTACAAACATACTATACAAAAGCGCAGAATGCACTCTAATAAAGCACGCCCCGGTTGTTGTAACCATATAAAATCGCTAGTTGAATAGTTTAGTAATCCGTTTATCGAAAATTTGGGTTGTTTTGATGAAGTTTTCTGTCTTATATGAGCAGTTTAAAAGTGGGGAAAACGCGTTAAATTATGATTAGCGGCCATGTAGAGGCTCCTTCACGTACGTCACAGCCTGATACGCTTCAGTGACCACCCCCGCCCATTTTCATTCTGGTCGCCGGGGCTTAATTGGGCACTTTTAAAAAAAAGCCGTATATAAGTTATTTATGGGTCGATTTCAAAAATTTAAAATCTAGCAATTGTCAAATTGAAACCCCTTTTCAACGAATCCGAAAGTGACCATATGTCATTTCATCTAACCTTTAATACCTTATACATAAAGAAGAAGAAGAACAAAGGGCTTTGGCCTCTGTGACCCATATTTGTTTCCACAAGGTCACCAAATCTGCAATGTCTTATTCCCATTGGCCAAGGATTACCGTATGAACACAATATTTCAGCATTATAGGGTTTTACTTGGTGGGGACATGATGAAAAAAGGTTTTTAGGTTGTGACCCTCGTGACCCATATTTGGGGTCACAGGGTCACCAAATCTAAAATTTAGAATCTTCATTGGCCAAGGAGTCTTTACACAACATTTCAGCTTTCTTGAGGGTGCGCCCTTATTAGGGATTTCAGCTTTCAAGGGTTTTCATATTGAAGTATAAGATGAAAATAGGTTCTTAGGTTTTGCCCCTAAGATGTGTCTCCTGTGGCCCTTATTTGGACGAAAGTCCAAGTTGCATTTCCATGGAATAACGGAAAAGAAAAAATGTAAAGAAGTTGAAAATACCAAAAGGCACATCTACATCTGATGACTGTTCCATATGCCTAGTTTGTTGAGCTATGCTTTTAGGTTTATCAGTTATTCTCCGAAAAAAAATTTGGGATGGATGGACGAGGAGCCCACTTCAATTTATAGCCCTTGGGCCCCAGCAAGGGGCCAGAGAGTCACCAAACCTACAAATTATTACCCTGATTGCCTAAGGAGTCTGTACACAAGATTTCAGCTTTCTAGAGCCAGTGGTTTTTTAAAAGAATTAGAAAAATCAAGTTTACAGACGGCCGGCAGTGCTCATATTAATACTGAAGACAGGTACCTGCTTTTTGTCCATGACGTATGTGGTCGTCGAAAACAATCATCCAATGGAGTCCGTTTATAAAATTTCAGCACAAGCGGTTCTGAAACAGTTTCACTTTGTCTATATTAAGAATATCTGATTGGGAATATCCTGGCTCTTTATAAGGGATAAATCAATAGTTAATTAATGTACATTAATGTAAACATACACTGACTAACTAACAATATCAAGCATTTTACTTTAGAGATGAACTTTTATAGGCATAATCCTTTCAGTACACCCAGTACTACAAGGGTTGTTGAACAAAATATTGTTAGATTTTTCAAATTAGATTAAGGACACATTTTTTCTACACAATAATACCAAATTTAACAATTTATCGAAAAGTTTGTAATTTGTATCCTACTTCTTCAACATGAAGAGCCTAAAGAATACTGAAATCATTTTATAGCAGACACTCTGATAAATGAATACATTCCATATTGTGTCCAAGATAGCAGGGTAAAACGCGCTGTTAAGCTTACTGAACATTTCCAAACCAAGGGAGATAACTCCTGTGAACTCACGTATCTCTCCCCAGGTGAGAGGATTGGTATGTCCGACAGTGTTGTGGTATACCATCATCTGTTTAGGTTTGTGCACGGCCGTGTACCAGGCCGACGTGATCATCAGGTTTACCGAGATGTCGACCGGGATGATGTCGGCAACTGCTCTTTGGTCGCCCTTCATCGATCGTAGGATACCCTTTCCTGTCTGGTGTATGGACAAAATCATACGTAATTGTTAAAGACAGCAGTGTCAATATGGCAAACTTTCATTAACTTTTCTTTTACCTGCTCTATCATAAAGAATTACAAATACAGATGTGCCAATATGATATACATGACAGATACTAGGTACGAAAAACAAGTTGTCAGTAAACACACAGGTACTGATGACTTTAAACTTTCAGATCTTGTTGTGGAGTGGGATATAAAGCGAAATATTTTCGGTCAGACAGGTGCCATACACCATGCCATGCCATGCCAAAAGTTCATTTGGCCTTTCAGGATGAGCTTATACAGCTGAAAGGGGTAGACATCAAAATTCTATACTTACAGCAATACACATACCACTTGGACCATTGTAGTTATCAATCCATCCCTGAAATTAATATAAAATAAAATAAAAAGAGACAACGGCTCTGTATCAGGCATTGTATGACAGATTATCTAAGGTTGAAGATCAAAACTAAATATCTTCTCATGTTATAGAATGTTTATATATGCTAAGAATATGTGCCTCACATAAGCAAAAAATAATTTCATTATGTGATAGTGATGAGGTGGGTCGCTAAGATGGCCAGTCGAAGTGAAAGAGTTAATCCATCATCACTAACTGGTAGTGGTTCCTTCAACACTGCCCCAAATATCAAGGGTCTGATGTTAGCGATTGTTACGTCTTGACCTAGTCTACTAATCTCTTACTTGTATCAGGAAAAAGCTTCTCAAATCCCTCATCACTTACTGACATTAGAAAAAAGCTTCTCAAATTCCTCATCACTTACTGATATTTAGAAAAAGCTTCTCAAATCCCTCATCACTTACTGTCATTAGGAAAAAGCTTCTCAAATCCCTCATCACTTACTGTCATTAGGAAAAAGCTTCTAAAATCCCTCATCACTTACTGATATTAAGAAAAAGCTTCTCAAATCCCTCATCACTTACTGATATTAAGAAAAAGCTTCTCAAATTCCTCATCACTTACTGGTATCAAGAAAAAGCTTCTCAAATTTCTCATCACTTACTGACATTAAGAAAAAGCTTCTCAAATCCCTCATCACTTACTGACATTAGGAAAAAGCTTCTCAAATCCCTCATCACTTACTGACATTAAGAAAAAGCTTCTCAAATCCCTCATCACTTACTGGTAGCGGTTCTTTCCAGGCGGCCCCGACGATGGAAGGTCTGACTATGGCAATAGGAAGTCCGGCTCCTTCTTTCATCAAGAGAACCTCGCCCAGCTGCTTCGTGAAAGTGTATGTGTTCGGTTTGTCTCCTATCAACTTTGGGGTCATGTGATCTACTAAATCATCATCTAGCCATCTGAAGCATGAAACATACACAAATGTTTACATAAATGCCAAAGTAACACTCTTACAATCTAGTTCTTCCAGAGGAAAACTTGGTCTACGTGAACATCTTTGTGTGCTAACATGCCCTGAGATGTTCCTTGTGCAAAGGCCGTTCTTTCCCTTAGAACACAATCTAGTGAGTCAAGGTCACAAAAATCAGCCCTCTCTCTTCTCTAGGAAAAGCTTTATGTAAGTTATGAATGTGCTAACTTGCCCTCAGATGTTCCTTGTGCAAAGGACGTTCTTTCCCTTAGAACACAATCTAGTGAGTCAAGGTCACAAAAATCTTATCAGCCCTCTCTCTTCTCTAGGAAAAGCTTTATGTAAGTTATGAAGAGAATCCGGCAAACGGTTCTTGAGATATTCTGATGACAAGGGTTAAATGGTAAAGTATCATTGTGACCTTGAAATGAAGGTCAAGGTCACAAAACTTTATGGTAATATTACTGTCACTGTGATGAACCTGTATGCATAATATGAAAAGAATTTAGTAAATAGTTGGTGATCGAGTTACTCCATCTTGTATGTACAGGTGTATGCTGCCGAACACTATGTGTTCTGGGGGATAATCCTATACGGCTAACAGACACAACGCATCTCTTCTTCTGACCTCAAATTATAAAGGAAAGAATTATAACAAATCTACCAGTACTTACTCCAGCATATCAATTAGTTTCTGGGGGTCCACACTCGTAGGGTAAACGGTCTCTTCTATGAAAGGGCGGTCACAGTTTGCATAGGCCGTAGAGACATGAATAAACACTTTGAGATGTTTCATCCTCTTGGATAACTCTACCATTCTCCTCACTCCAACTACATTCAAGTCTGTGGACAGTCTGCAATAAGATTAGGATTTAGAATTCAGAAACTGCATTAAGAATTAAAGATTTGTATATGCTAAGCGGAGAGAGACTGAGTTTTCTTGGTTTAAGAAAAATGTTCTCATCGCTGCGGTTTGATATCATTTTCTCAACACAGCGAAAATATTACAGAGCGGATGACATCAAGTCAAAAATAGACAAAACGTCATTGTCATTGCTTATTAACAAAGCAACAACATTATTACCGGTACGTCTCCAGAATTTGCTCAATTGAAACCAACAACAGAAGTATATAATAAACAAAATATCTTGTGTTTACAAATGGAAGCAAATTTGTAAAACATACCGGTAAAGCACATAAAGAAATAAAGATACAGCGAGTGTCACAAATTATTTTCTTGTATACCCTCCTTTACCAGTTTATATCTTCTGAACCAAGCTGGAATTAAAGACAATGTTTAAATAAATGTTTGCAGAACAAGTTCCAATTGAGCTTTGACACAAAATTCAGCCATTTGTGTACGGACTTGGCTGCCCTGATACAGCAAAAACTAGCATGTAAATACTCACATTGCATAAGTACAAAAAACTCACTCACATTTGTCCACAGGAACATGGCATATGTATGACAAACAGTACTTGATTCACCACCTTGAAACTACAGCTGAGAGCGGTGCCAGCAACTAAGGCACTAATTAGAGCGCCTGAAAATTCAGTCATCGGCATGAGATGCGGACCCAGAGAATATAGCAACTTAAAAGGAGGGTTCTATCGGGGTAATTTTTGTGGAAATGAAATTCGAGCGTATATTCCCATTGACACATATCTGCTATAAATACATGATTAAAACACAGTCAAATTGAACGCTATCAATGAAGGTAATATTCTGATGACTTTGTATTTCTAAAAAGATGAGTGCACATTTGTTAAAAAATAAAAACAATGAGAACTGAAGCCATTCATCGGCGCTGTGAGTGGGGGAAAACTTTGCTATGGCATAACAACACACTGTTTATTATGTGAATAATCTATCAGTGTATATCTTTTATTATTAAAGAAAAGAAAAAAGATGGCTGATTGTGCCAATATAACAGTTTTATGGTTTCAGGCTTTATGAATCAAAATGACAGATTCAAGATCCATGTTCAGATTTTCAGATTCAAAATTTTAGAACAAAAAGATTACAAGTTCAGAAGATATGATTCAATTAGGATTAAGAATTTAACCTTCAAGTTGCTAGTTTCATATTACCCCTTTTAGCCCCCATAGCTCGCCAGAGAGTTAACAAATATACATTTTATAATCCATGTTGGCTGTCACAACATTTAAGCTATTCAATGTTTTAGTTATTGAAAAGAAATAGATTTCAAGAGCTTGATTTGTATATAACTCACATATACAGTCAACCCACGATAATCCGGCCACCGGTAATCAGAATCTCGCAGTTTCCGAACGAAAGGAATATGTAACCAAACTAATATCTTTAGTAGTCCTCAGTACTCAGTAATCCGAACATTTCACTATCCGAACGTTTTACAGAAGCGTTCGGATTATCGAGGCCTGACTGTATAGAATCAGGGGCGAGCTATGGGGTCAGAATATTCCACCACCTGGCTTTCGGGGGTAAAAGAAAATATAGCAACTTGAGGGTTAAGATTCACAATGAATGTTGAAAATCTACAGTCAAGATTCACCAAGTCGTTCAAAATGAAAAACATACCTTAGTGGTTCATCAAATTTGATGGTGGCCGCATTGTGAAAGATGACGTCAACTTCATCTTCCAACAACTTCTTGTCAGTTTCAGAAAGTCCTATGTCTGGCAGAGCGATGTCGCCCTTAATTGGAATAATCTTCTCTTCAAAATGAGGCTGTGTTTTGTGTAGTTTGTTAAATAACTGAAATGTGAAAATCAACTATATTACTAATAACAGGAGATTTTTTGGATAACAACATCTTTAATGTGAAAATACACGACATTTTGGAGTATATGCTCACCCCTTCATCAGGTGGAATGTAAGGAAATAACAAAACAATGGTGGGGAAAAGACCAGCTATATTACTCTTCAAAATATTGTTCATTTGTATAAAATCTCCCTGTCTTATTGATTCTAAAGATTATTATTATGACTATAATACAAAACGCATCTCAAATTTTGCAAACAACCCTGTAGCTCATTCGCCTCTGTTTAGATAACGACTAAAAATGTGATGTTAAGAGACTATCACACAACAGATGCCAAATGGATGCCCATACTGTATGCTCTCAGGCCTTATAGATCTGATGATATTTAAGGGTACATCCATTGTGTTATTGTGGGTTAATTATGTTAATCTTTCAAGAAGTACTTACTGTTAACCAAAATTGCCATTTTGATGATAGTCAATTTAGTATAATGACGATATAAAAGGTAAAAGTGTCGATTTTTTTTATCGAAAACCAGACAATGCACCACGTGTGGCGCGAGTCAATTGGTCAAACGTAATTTTGGAAACTTATTTTCACCATACAAACAAATAACTTTGGGTTGATAGTGTTTAATAGGTCTTATAACTACTGTGCATGTAAATGGGACATGTAGTTTCAGTTTGTGTACATGTATAATGATGTTGTTCAATTTTAATTAAAAACTAGTAATTATGATGCAACGGTAGTTGGCTATTGGGGATGAATATGCAAGTTGAGTGAATTTATTTGAACTGAAATCAGCACATATCGTATGTTGGCACGTATTTCAGCCAAATAAAATTTCATGAAACACAATGGATGTATCTTTAAGTTTCAAACAAAATCCATCCTTGACATCCTATGTGTTAAGTGAAAGTGTGTTTTTAGTATTAAGCTGCTCAAAATCAAACACTGTCCTTTACAGAAAAGTCTCTTGGATAAAGTTATAGATGATCGAAGCAAGCTGGAATGTATACTGATTGGATAATGTTTGGTTAATTAATAAAAGGCTTGAAATTGATCCCCTGTAAGGTACACTTGAATATTTCAGCAAGAAGGGAGTAGTGGTTTATTCTGTGAAGAAGGAAATATAAGGCCTGATGTGCAAACAAATTTCCTTTTACTGTAGTCTCTCGGGTATAAGACCAGGGGGGCAAACACACACCTTGAAAACATGGGGGTGGGCTTTTAGACAGGAGAGACCAAAACTCAAGATGAAAATTCATATGGCGAGTGTCAGACAGTCAGAATAAATTTTTTTTTAGGTTTTTGACACTTAACTTGAAATCATATTATACATTTATGTAATGTATGACCATGGAACATCTGGCAAAGTTGGGGGTGGGCTATAACCCGAGAATAACCCCTGAACCAGTATAACCCCTGAAAAGTGGGGATGGTCTAAGGCTTGAGTATGGTCTTATACTCGAGAGAACATGGTACCTAAATTCATCCTTACCTTCAGTTTTAAGATATCTTCTGTTCTTTGGTGTATATCTTTTGATCGTTTTGGCCTCATTAGTATGTAAATGTTACCTATATCTGGACATGATCTCAGAAGTTTCTCAATCAGAACTTTTCCAAGAAAGCCTGACGCTCCAGTTATGAATATATTCTTTCCTTTGTAGAATTCTGTCACACTTGTGTATGTTGGTGTTTCCATTTCAGCAAAAACATATAACAAGTCCTTGTTCCAATATGTTCAGATTGTTATCTTCATGATTCTGTTATGTGAGCTGAAATAAGATAAATGAGCTGTTAAGAACTGCTTGAAAAAGTTATGTACTGTTTATAAGCTTTTGAATTTTTTTGCAACAAATGCTGTACTTAAAACTGTGATAATGTCAAATACAACACATATATCATCCACAGTTACTCTCTCCAAGTCCATTGGATGACAGAAGCAGAAGAGTGTATATGAGTCTAACCCACAGACTGTAGTTCACACGTGCTGAAAACATGATAATGAATCTCTTGAAAAGCAAGTCTAGATTTGCATCTGAATTTCTCATATCTCTGGAGCTCCTTTCAATATATTTCATGAAATTAGTCCGTTTGTAAGAATAAGTAGTCTATATATTGTCAGAGACCTGTTGTCAGTCTAGTTGGATATAGATGCATATGACAAATCAATCGATAGTTACAAAGATTAAATGACAATAATGGTGAAATGAAACATTGTCATCCTAGTCTATATTAAAACTAACAATAAAAGGGTTTGAGTCATTGTCCTTAGATGATAGTTTTGAATATGTTTTCATACTTTTCAAAGTCGAGGAGTCCAATATTCGGGGTTAAAATTAATTTTTATAAGAAATAGCAATTACAAGAGTGCTTTAAGGTAGTTTAAACGACAAATGTTGGAGCCCAGAGAGCTAGGTTAAAGTTTAACCCTCAGTCTGAAACAGGAAAGTCAAGTGCTCTAAGTCAAAGGCCATAACTCTGAATTTATTTACCTGATTCACCCCTAAAAAGCACAGGTGTAGTACTGATGTCCATAAAAACCATGTGAAAAGTTTAAGGAAGATTGATAAAAAATAGAGCCGGACGGATGGACGGAAGCCATGCCATGCCATAAGCCCAGGCCTGATGAGCTAAAAATAGAGCCCTGGCTTCTGTAGCTCATGAGCACTTCATTGATTTACTATCTAAGGTTGAATATCGAAGTTTTCTTAAGTAATACATTTACCAAAGCTACACTTTAGAATCTCCTTTGGCCAAGGAGTCTGTACACAACATTTCAGCTTGCTAGAGCTTTCTGTACTGAAGAAGAAGATGAAAATAGGTTTATAAGGTTACGATCTCTGTGACCCTATTTGGGGTCACAGGGTCACGAAATCAGACGGACGGATGGACGGATGTCGGACATCATGCCATGCCATAAGCCCATCGGGGCTTTCAGGCCAGATGAGCTAAAAACTGTGGGAGACGTTTTAGAAGACAGGTACACCAATGAATGGTATAGACGATCGTGCTCGCCTCGGTCAAGCTCCCCTAAGCTGGGCTTCTCTCTGCTGTTGTGGGAACGGAAGTTTACCGGAGATAGTCACAGCGAGCATTACATCGTCTAACTAATATGGTAAAATAGTCGGAAATTGGGAGGAAGCAAAGTTCTCTAAGTCAAGGGCAATAACTCTGAAAATATTAATCTGATTATCCTTCAAAAAGCACATGCATATCACTGATGTATCTATCCAAAGCATGTATAAAGTTTCGGGACCATTGATACAAAAATAACCCTGCCCATGACTTTTTATAAAAATAAGAGCTTTTAATACAGTCTAGATAAACTGAATACACATGGAACTGAAAGGTTAATGAAAATAAATTAAACGGATGAAGGTATAGTAATTATTAAATTCCTTAAACCAAATTTAGTGTAGATCAAACACTGTGAGTGTGAGAGGAGTTGATGCCAGAACACAAGACTGTCTCTAATGTCTGTCTGGAATGTTCGGTAACTTGGTTAAATCTCTCATAATATTGCTTGAAACCAGTTATCCTTCTTCATGTAAATAGATTCAATACCTTGTTCAGTCTTATTATTTGTCAAACGAGTAGAACGCTTGTAAATCTGTTAAATTCGTATTAAACCTTTACTGTCAGCCACACCGGAACTCGAGATGCCGATGTTTACATCGCTCTGCACACGCGCACAGCAAGTTTCGGGTTGCGTTTGATTTAACAACACGAGGGTCGACTCAACGCATGCGCGTTGACTTTTCTAACCAACCTAATCGACTATGACGCGAATGTTGATTTACAGTGTAATGATTCGCCTCAGCAATTTAATTTCCCGTTTGAACAAAATGTATCTGTGTAGGTCTTTAGAGCCACTGGATGTGCAGCACATCAGAATTTGAATGATATGTAGGCTACCAAAGGTTGAAGATTTAACATTTTCTCAGGTAAAAGGGCCTAAATTGGTCTTTAAAGGTCCATCCATTGTGTTGTTGGGGTCATATATTGCAAACGTTATAAATGGTGTTACTTTATCGACTGTTACCGAAAACTACCATTTTGATGAAAGTCAACTTAGTATATTGAAGGTATGAAGGTAAAAGTGGCGATTTCCGATCGAAAACCGGACAATGCACCGCGTGTAGCGCGCGTCAATGAGTCAAACGTAATTTTGAAATCTTATTTATAACAGACAAAACGACAAATTTTAGTTGATAATGTTTAATAGGTCACATAACTACTGTGCATGCAAATGGGACGTGCGATTTCGGTTTCTGCACATGCATAATCATGTTACTCAATTTTAATTGGAAACTAGTAATTATGATATATTTGGCGATTCGGGATAAATATGCAAGCTAAGTGAATTTATTTCTATTGTTGACAGTACATGTGGTGAATTTGAACGTATTAAATCCAAATAAAATTTTATGAAACACAATGGATGTACCTTTAATTTGTCAAAAATACATAAATTTCAAACAAAAGCTAAGTCACTTGTAGCCAACCTCACAAGCGAGTGCACTAAGAAACAGTGGCGAATCAAGGGGAAAGAGAGAGAGAGAGAGGAATTTTGTATGGGCGGGAATCGAACAAACTTCATGTTGGAGATTCTTTAGACTGTTGCTCCAGTACTAATACAGAAAGCAAGCTTATATATGCCACTCGTTCTTTCATTTAACTACAAATATATGTCAGCAGGGACTCTCTATTTGGTGTATATAGAGTCCCTGGTATAGTGAACATTTTGAGAATGGAAATTGTAACAATAGAAAATATAAGGCGACATCTGAAATGCTTTGTGAAGAGTTTGAACCAGTCTTATCCACACTGGGTAAACGTGTATGTGTGTCAAGGCTTTAGTTAACTTTAGGCGCAGTGCATCTGCGCAGTGTTGACTTCAGGCTTTGACATACGTGAACCTCTTGAACTTGATCATTGATCTGAGCCATTATATATGTAGGCTATAGACTATTCTTTCGCATACAGGAGTAAATATAACTTCTATTCTCATGACACATGGATACGACTGGTTCAAGCTCTTCACAAAGCAATTCAAATTTCGTCTTGCTCATTCTAAAATTTCCCGTTCATTGAACATTATCAAAGGTTTCTTTGACAATGTGACACCAATCCCTTGTCCTCTCTTTGGCCATAGGCCTACTCTCTTTTTTTAACCACACCAAGAACAAGGCATGTATTCAGAAAATGGGGAAAAGATCTCCTTTTTTATCCAAAAGGTTTTACAATCACAAAATCTGGCGCTAGGATACATCTGTCCATACCTTTTCGTCGGACTAGTAACTGAAGTAAATTACAGTCTGTAAGAAAACTTACCTTTCCGGTTTTCAACATTCACAAAATGAAGAAATTATATACTTACTGCAGGAACCAAACATGCATTATATACACAATCTGGTTGTTATGGAAGCGCATTACTGCCAATAGTGGGAACATTATAAATAACATCTAATTAGATGATAGTTTCATCTAATTAGATGATAGTTCATATTGCTGCCAGTAGTGGGGAAATTATACATAACATCTAATTAGATGATAGTTTCATCTAATAAGCTGATAGTTTCATCTGTTTCATCTGCTTAGATTATAAGTTTCCCACTAGTGGCAGTAATGCGCTTCCATAGGTTGTGGATGTTCCCCGTGTATAGTGTCACTAACAACAGCTGGCAAATTTAACAAATGTCAGTCAAATTTTAATAGCCGATTTTTATTTATTTATTTATTTATGCATAGCGGTGACCTAGATATCGAAAACGAGACTGAACCCGCAAGCTTCCAAGATAGGCCTATAGCAGACGAAAATGCCGTGTAGGCCTACAACGTGCGAGTTCGATATCGAATTTCATGAATAGCTTTTGCTAACTCATAACAAGTTTTCTACGTTTGCACAGACGTCTGTTGCTGTTTTCTGAAGGAGTCCGTGTTACATTTGACAGCGGTGATTAAAATTTTCATTCATAAAGTGCCTTGCTGAAAAGTCAAAGCATCGCAACCAGGTTCCTGGGCCAGTTACGCTGCGCAGCGTAACTGGCCCAGGGAACCAGGTTGAAAGCATCGTGGAACGTAGCTGCAGCTGCTTCGCCAAAATAGGCTCTTTGACACCCTGACGTCGCCTTTTTACAATGATACTGAGGGAAGAGGTTTTATAGCTGCAGTTCTGCAGCTACGTTGAACGTTGATTCGCAGATATGAATACTTGTCATGTATCATCCAAAACTGTGTTCCACAGTAGATATTGCTTGTGTGAGATCAAACGATATCTCCTAGGAGATATCGTTTTGCCAGTAGATTCTGCCCAGTCACCGTCAACTACATGACATCACAATGTTTTTACATCATCGAGTAATGACATCACAGTGCCATGACGTCACAATGCTATGACATCACTACGATGGAAGTCAAATGACAGCGTAGCTCAGAAATGTACACTTTTTTCATTGAAACGTAATAAGAATGATTTTGGATGATAAATAGAATCTCACCCTCGTGTCTTCTGATATCAAATATATCAACACTCGTTGCCTCGTATATTTGTAACTTTTATCAACTCGTGTACAAGGTACGTACATTTATCATCCAAAACTGGGTTCCACAGGAGATATCACTTGTATGAGATCAAGCGATATCTCCTAGGAGATATCGTTTTGACAGTAGATTTTGAACAATGCCCTGTTACTGTCAGCTTTCATGACATCACAATGATTTTGCAAAAACAAGTAATGACATCACAATGCTTTGACGTCATAATCACGATGACATCACAATGCTATGACATCACAGCACTGGAAGCCAAATGGCAGTTTTGTGTTCAAACATTTAAATTTTTCATTAAAAACTAATGAAGAATGATTTTGGATGTTAAATAGAATCTCACCCTCGTGTCTTCTGATATCAAATATATCAACACTCGTTGATAAAAGTCAAAATATCCTCGGCAAGCCTCGGATATTTGTAACTTTTATCAACTCGCGTTGATATATTTGATATCAGAAGACACTTGGGTGAGATTCTCTATATCATCTTTGCGGAATGCATCATTGAGCATAGCTGTGAACATGATGCTGAATAGAGTTGGTGCCAGGACACAGCCTTGCTTTACTCCATCTGTGACTAGGAAAAGTTCAGAGAATGATCCATTGTCTTGTACTCTGGCCTGCATTCCATCATGGAATTGCCGTATGATGTTTATAAAGGCGTCTGGACATCCGAACTTTGACAAGATTTTCCACACCTTCTCAAGGTGATTCTTCAAGCGAATCAGGAGGACCCTTGCTAGAATTTTCCCAGCAATTGACAGTAGAGATATACCCCTGTGGTTGTTGCAGTCTTGTCTGATGCCTTTGCGTTTACAAGTACAAATGGACAATAGATGCATCTTTACTACCTGCTTATAAAGCTCACAATCTAGCCCTATGTGGAAGTGTTCAGCCAAACGTTCTAGGGTTTTGACTTGATCCGTGATCAAAGACTTGCCATCAGCACTGAGAAGTGGCGTAGATCCTAATGATGCAGGGCCTTATATTGCTCTCAGTGCGCTGTAAAAGTCTTGCTGTCATTCCTGTCTGCAAAATTTTGAATTTCTTCTGCTTTGTTTCTCAACCATGTGTCGCATTTGGCGCCATGATATAGTGGAGAGTAACGGAGCATATATAAAACCATGGGTAACCGAGGATGCCCTTATCATTGGGAAATACAATTCTACAAGTGCAAATTGGTTCCTGAACATGGTAAAACATCTCTCAAATAACATCATTATGTAATTAAATATATGCCTGTGCCAGAAACCCTCATATCAATTCAAAATTGTATGGATGGTATAATTGAATTCATCCAGTTTATTCATGTTTTCGACCTGACTCAGAAATTTACATGGATTGATACATGTACAGAGTGATGCAAAAAGTATTCGGTCAGTGACGTTATTTCTATAGACTTACATGTTAATTTAGTCTAAAATAAATAATTTTCATAAACTAAGTTCTCGTTGGATCAATGTCAAATTTTTTAGTTTTATTTGAAATCATCTCAGCTTGAAGTACATAATATAAATTACATTTTCCGACGACAAATTAATTAATGTCTTCCGATTTACCTACAAGTGTACATTGAATAAAAACGTTTTCCATAGATCGCCATGTTAAATTTGTCACAACTATCTATATATTTTGATCAAACTATACTGTCATTTCCAAGATAGAAAACAGAAACTTAAAGATAAATTATGAGGTTGTAGCCAGGATTCCTCACAAACTTGATAAATGTGAATAGGATCGGACACTATTCCTATCTATGAACATTATTTATCCCAGACTAAATTAACACGTAAGACTATGGAAATAACGTCACCGTCCGAATATTTTTTCCATCACTCTGGACATGTAATTAAGTTTATCTGTTTGCTTTGGTATTGAATTTAGATTTAGTAGGGAAAACTATATAGAGGTATACATTACTCATATTGAATTTTTAAAATTAACTACACTTTCATTATATTTTAAGAGTTTGGTTAAATGAACGACATTAAAACCTGACATTATAAAGCTACATTTTGGAAACCTATTAACAGTCTAATCTAATTTTTATATTTTATCGCTGAAGGGCAGCATATTTTCAAAATGGTCAGATTGTTTTAGATATAATTATAATTGCAGCCAATATTTGAAAACTAATAAAGATATTATAGCCTTTTGTATGCAACTTAATCTTATCTAAAACTCTAAAACTCAAAAAAGATTTATTTTCACTTGGCATGAATTTCAGATGAAACTCAGTTCTTTACCTAAAGTTGACTTGATCGACCCTTCTGTAAAATTGTTAATATATGTTTACAGCTTCAATGTCAAGAACATGAAATTCTACAATTTATGGTCATTGGTCGCTGGCATTAAAGTCGCACACAGGCTTGGGCTTTACTCATAATATTTTATTCTCTGTACAGATCTACATCATTTGTGATGATCAATTAACAATAAAGCATCGTCTATAAAAAGTATCGCCTACTTATTTAGTAGGTCTGCTTGAATCAATTCCGCCGGCTTATTTCAGTCAGCACATTTACGACAATATAATAGTATTCTTACATTTAGGCCTATAAGTTTTCACAGAAATCCGCATGGTAACAGAAACATGTTTTTGTCAACATCACTGGTTGGCGAGCTAGACACGGCCTGTCGATTGTTATGTCGAGTATATCTGGCTACATAGGAGAAGTCGGAGAAATATATAAGCTCACAATGTCTTTATCATCACGATCCGATAGGGCCTACATCAATATCACAATTGTGTTTAGTACTTTGAATCTAGAATTAAGTATGAAACAGCAATATTGAATATTCGTAAACAAAATTAAAAAACATCTCTTTGGTTTCACGTTTTCGTAATGAGCGCAACTTTACTTCAGCAAACGTTGTCATTAATTCAAATACTGAATTTACAGCGCACATATTTTGAGTCAATTAAACAAAGAGCCTGCACACACTATTTCAGCCTTTTAGGTCTTTCAGTTCTGAAGAAGAAGACGAAAACAGGTTTTTAGGTCGTGGCCTGTGAGGCCCTTATTTGGGGCCTCAGGGTCAACAAATCTACAATTTAGAATCCCCATTGGCTAAAGAGTCTGCACACAATATTACAGCCTTCTGGGTCTTTCCGTTCTGGAGAAGAAGATGAAAATTGGGTTTATTTTGGGGCCCCAGGGTCACGAAGTCTACCATTTAGAATCTCCATTCGCCAAGGAGTCTGTATACATTAAATTTCAGCTCTCTAGAGTAACCTGTTCTGGAGAAGAAGTCGAAAATGCGAAAAGTTTACAGACAGATGGACGGATTGGCTTACATAACTATAGATTCGACATGTGATTCGTTTTGAGAGGAATATGCAATACCCATAGTGCATGCGAAGTTACAACGAGTGTTTCTCGTAAAATTGGGGACTTCGTTCTTGACGCGACTAGCCTATCTCGGCGTCTGAATTGTGTACTCGACACTAGAATTGGCTAATCAAATGCAGCCCGGTTGTAAACACGTGTTCCTCAATTTTCCAATCCAAACACGTTTAAACAACAGGCGTTGTCAACGACATGGAAATGTTGAAGACTTTTATATTAAATTGGTCATACCTTAAAAATATACTTGTTACTTAGAATGCAAAGGTCTAGGATATTAATATTTCGTGTACAAATATCTTAACCAATGTAGATCTAGATTATGAGTTGTAAATTTGGTGAGCCATGCCTTATTATTTGACGTGTTTGATTTTACCTTAGAGATAATGAATAGTGTAATACCCGAGTAGCTAAAGAGCAAATGGCTCTATTTTAAAAAATAAGAATACTTAATATAACAAGAAAAATAGAGCCACTGGCTCTGTAGCTCATCAAGCCTATATATACATTAATTAATTCAAAATGTCAAGTTCTAGGTGAGAGGCACAAAAAAATGAAATACGTCTTAAGGTCCTTACCCCTCTGACCTATCTTTGAGGCCAGAGGTAACATCCCCTACAAATAAAAACACACTTGAAGATTTAATTATCAATGTTGTTTCCTTTAAATTACCTCCTTTTGAAGAGCACATAAAATCTCAAAATGAAAATAGATTTTCAGGTCATGACATCTCTGACCCCATTTGAGGTCATTGGTCACAAAATCTACAATTTAGAATCCTCATTGGCCAAGGAGTCTGTACACAACTTTTCAGCTCTCTAGACCTTTTGGAACTAGAGAAGAAGATGAAAATAGGTTTTTGGATTGTGACCCAAGTGACCCCATTTCAGGTGACAGGGTCACAAAATCTACAATTTAGAATCCCCATTAGCCAAGGAGTCTTCAGCTTCAAATTTCAGCTGCCTAGAACAAGCAGTTCTGGAGAAGAAGACTAAAAAGCGAAAAGTTTACAGACAGATGGACGGACGGACGTCGGTCACCATGCCATGCCATCAGCCCATCGGGCCTTTCAGTCCAGATGAGCTAAAAATGTGAACATTGTTCACAAACCCTAGCCATCAGCTATTGTCCATGGCATTGGGCATGTTAATGGCACTATGTTACAGACTCAAGCATCATATTTTGTCAGATATGTTTGTTAGTTTTTTTAACTGGCTTTGATACTTTCATTTACCTAGATGTGATATTTTTCAGGTAAATTTAATTGTTCCCATAAGAGCATTACAGTGGTAATTTGTACCAAGTCAAACTACATATTCAAGGGCAATAACTCCGTAAAAAATAATATTTTGGGACTGGCTTTCGAACTTGATGAAAAGTATCATCAGGGCTACCTGCATGCTCACTCTCATTACCAAGCTTTTTTTCATTCTAAGTTCAATTATGTCTATATTCAAGCACAATGTTTAACTAATATTTCACTCTAACCTTGTTATCTCACGTATGTCATTTTGTTTACATGTACACTATTGTCAATTATATGTTGTAAAATATGAAAAAAGATGAAAAAATAAATAAATAAATAAAATAAAAAAAAATTCATAACTGGCTTTCATACTCAATAAAAGAGTATGTGCAGGAGTATTCACAACCATAATTTTATTCAGCTATGTTTAATAGTTCCCGAGAATTTTTTTCCCCGAATTTAACACTATATAACTAAGTCCAAAAGTGGCATTTCCATGGAAACAATTTTTTTAGAGCCATTGGCTCTGTAGCTGATCATAAATTACATGATTTAATATCTCAGGTTGACAACTTAATGGGTGAATCATTTAACAATGATTTAACAATTATTATATTATGTAATTACAACTGCTTCAAAAGAAACGTCTACAAAAGATTTCAGCATTCTAGTGTTTTTTGTTCATTCAAAGTAGTAAAAATAGAATCACGGGCTCTGTAGCTATTCTGCTTGATAGTGATTTATGTTGTAGACTAAAATAAATAGTACAGATAAAGCACAATTCATAGCCATAACTTTATAACAAAAACATCTAAACTGATCTTTGTCAGTGCATGAGACCAACGTGACTGGATCACACGGTTGTCTAAATAATAACATTCCTGCAATGATCTAGAGCAAATTCTCAGGGTAACATATAGAATTCAATTACATTTCCCAAATCACGATACATGATACAATCTTTGAATAAATTTATTACATATAATTGTGTCCTGGGTTCATAGATACCATGACATCCCAATGACAACCCATCCCTTCTTTCTTAGTCTTGCTAACCTATCCCCCTCACAAAAATACAAACACCAGTCCAATGCCTACTACTCCTCCTTAACACTTTCGGAAGGACTGTCAATCTCTGTTGCACCCAGGGAGAAAGAGAGACAGAGAGGGGGAGGTAGGGAGACTTAACGAGGTCCAACCCTGTCCATGCTATCCCACATAAAGCCTTGCAAGCAAGACTCTCAACCAGTTACTGGGCTGCAGGGAACCTGATCTCACCTGACAGATACACAGAAAATACAGTTAAATTGCAAAAAATAAAATAAGTTCTATCTTGGTTAATTTCTATGATACAAATATAATGAAAGTTGTGTAAGAAAGCTCTTGAAATCACCTTTCATCCAAATATTAACATTGCTAACAATTTATGTTAGTGTTAATGTTAGCAAAATAGTAAACGACTAAAAATGCGAAGCATCCGAGGGTTTTTCCTGACTTTCCGGGTCTACAACCTTACCATATCCGAGGTAGAATGGCTTATCTAATTATTATCAACCGTTTTTAAGTATAAAAGACGCTTTCTTATCCCGTTATCGAAAACCCCGGATTCTATATAGAGTCGTTCGTAAAATCCTTGTTCACTGTCTCAATCCCAGTACAGCAAAGATTTCTATGTAAGGTTCTTCTTGACCGTCGTCTTCCATGTGCCTTTGTGGCGCAGCAGTCTAAGGCATTGGATTATGAAAGACTGGTCTTACTGGATACGGGTTCGAGACACACTTTCATCAAAACATTTGCGTTTCATAATGTGCTATATTTAAGAAATTTTTCAAAATAGTTAAAGATAGTTTCTTCAGATCTTTACTTTCAAGCCGTCATCTTAACAATTATATCAGGGTTTACAATCATTATAATTCCTTCAAACAGGGTTTACAACTGTCTGTGTAAACCCTCCTGGAGGGAATTACAAGGTTGTAAGTCCCTAGTACCGGGTGATACGGTTTAGAAAGGTCGTTTCAAGTATCACGTTATATGGCTGGTAGGTTGATAAACAGATGATAACCTCAAAAGTAGAGTGTTCTAGGGTCATTGGTTTCTGAGATGGAAAATATACATTTAAATGAACCCCTGTCACAATCAAAGTATTAAAGTTTCAGTAATGAAATTTACAAATCATAATCTCCATCTATTAAAGAAAACACTACCTAGGTTTCTGGATATCTCCTATTGCTGTTTCATGAGAAAAAGTCATTTAAGGCCTTTTGGGTGAACCCTCTGCAAAGTTCATATTTCATAATTACCTCACCCAAATTTACAAACTTGTATCTCCATACCACAATGATGTCAATTTCACATTCTTATATCAAGGGCTTTTGGGGAAGAAGACGCTTAAAGGTTCTACTTACAACGTCTCATATTTGTGGGCAATGGAATTCATGTTGAACAAACTTTGACCCCCTAGGTGCCAGGTACACACCCACAAAATGACAGCTTTTGGGGATGTAGCAGTTTTGCAGAAGAAGATGAAAATGTGAAAGTTTACCGGACGACGACCCATACCAAAAGCACTTCTGGCCGTTCATGTCGGATGAGCTAAAAATGTAAATCTAAAAAAAATGAAAATGGGCCACGCTTGATGGGAAGGACATGATTAACAACTGACAGTGCACAATTTGTTTCATGTACACCCAACGTTTTTTAAGAAAAACGACCGGATGGCTTATCCCCATTCTTACTTTTTAGCGGGGGTATAATAATGGATTCTGTATCTTGTACAGTTGAATAATTTGCCTTGAACATTTGTTTTAGATCAATGATTTATTGTTGATATTTTGACCAATTGATCCATTTTATTTATCAACTCATGTTGGTGTTGTGCTGGACAGTTCTTGCTATCAACTTTATGGCAATGAATTGTACTTTATCTGGAGAAATACAGTCTACACTATCACTATAAAGCAAGATAACTAGACATGGCTCTATTTCACATGTTTATATGAAAGAAAAGCACTAGAATATTGAAATCTTGTGTAGACGTACCTTCCCAGCAGTTATGATTGCATATAATAAATCTCTTATTCTGATTTCAGCAGTGTTAAACCATAACTCAGTCTTCAAACTTAGATAATACATCATACAAATCCTGAGCTGACAGAGCCAAAGGCTCTATTTTGTCATATTTGCTTGATATAAAGAGAATCTCATCCAAGAGACACGAGTTGATTAAAGTTACAAATATCCGAGGCTTGCCGAGGATATCTTTACTTAAATCAACGAGTGTTGATATATTTGATATCAGAAGACACGAGGGTGAGATTTTATTTATCATTCAAAATCATTCTTCACATTAGCCGAATAATGACATAGCTGAAAAGAAAACTGCCATTTTGCTTCTTCAGCAGTGATCTCAGTGAGGTCATAGCATTGTAACGTCATGAGCATTATGACATCATAGCATTGCTACGTCATCACCATTGTGATGTCATAACATTGTCAGCAGTGTTCTCAGTGATGCCAAAGCTTTGTGATGTCATTAACTGATGATGTAATAAGATTGTGACGATTTGATTGTAGCGATATCTACAATGTAGATATCGCTAGTAGATATTGCTTGATCTGACACAAGCGATATCTACTGTGGGAGCCAGTTTTGAATGATAAAATATCACTCATAAAATAATGAATAATGTATCATTCGACTTATCAACATTTTGTCTTATTTGCTCAAATTACTGGTAATATATCACTCATAAAATAACAAGTAGTAGTTGTCACTAAGGTGACATGATCCCCCGCCGCAAATTAATACTTCAAAATTGAAAAATAATGTCAAGATCAGCAAAATCGACTGGGCCCTGAATTTTCCCTGAAAGAACCACTGATGTAAGATAATGATGAGTATCCAATCAACACTTCTTGTGATATCGATGCCTCTGACAAGCTAAACATGTCGACAAATTCAAAGTTCTGCTGTAACCTTGAAAATAATGTCACGGTCACCAAAACCTAATCAGCCCTTTGTTTTCTCTTGGAGAAGCTATTTGTAAGATATAAAGAGAATCCAGTGAATGGTTCTTAAGATATCCCGCTGACAAGCTTTACATGTACATAAACATGTCGAAAAATTCAAAGTTCCACTGTGACTTTGAGAATAATGTCAAGGTCACCAAAATCTAATCAGCCCTTTGTCTTCCCTTGGAGAAGTTATGTGTAAGATATGAAGAAAATCCAGAGAATGGTTCTTGAGATATCCCGCTGACAAGGGTATAATGTCAAAGTCTTGTTGTGACCTTGAAATGAAGGTCAAGGTCAAAAACCCTGTAGGAACAATACTCTCCCCATGATAAACCCATATGCGAAATATGAAAAGAATCCAGTGAAAAGTATTTGAGTTATTCCATTTCGTACAGACGTACGTACGGACGCAGCCGAATACTATATCCCCCGCTTCGTGCTAAACTCGCGGCGGGGGATAAGGATTAATATATCATTCCACTGATCAGCAATGCCATGTTAACAAGGGTATTACTATATACCACGACCTTTTTAACAAGGGGATTTGATCCCTTAAAAGAAAGGAAAAGCAAAGTACCAGTTTTATTTTAACTTGTTTTATTGAGTTACTTTTTGAAAATAACAGGATGGTCATGCAGTCTAGTTGTTGCAGCAAACACCAGGATCCAGGGAGATCAAACGGTTTGTATCTCTCAACTACCTGGAGCTAAGTTTCAAGTTATCAACCAGCATGGACATTCACCTTGCTTCAAAATCTGTTAGCAACCATATGAGTTAAGCCTTGCTTCCGTCAACCAATAGAGTAGCTCCTTTGTACCCTTCAGCCATTACAGGATCAAAAATATCAAAACAATATCATCTCTGGGAGAAAGTCTGCAACACCATGAAGCTATTCAATTTGGTGAAACCTGCAAGCGGCAGCCACACTTGAAACACCATGGTCCTTCACTCATTGTTATCCAACTGATATTTACATAATACATCTACGTCATTTAGCAGTTAAATATTAAAAAAAAATCAAAAAATCTTTATGTCAACATTTTTTTTCACAACAAAGAAATTTACATCGACATGTCTATTTTTGCTCATTAGGATTGGGAAACTCTAGCACGAGAATGGATAATTCATATTTAAATTATTAAATCTTAAAGACACATTGATTCAATTATTTTGAGGACAATAGACTTTCTCCCTCCTGACCAACACAAGGCAATGTGGACTGACAATATAACAAAACAACATGATGACCCAAAGCATTGCTATTGTGAAACAACAGCAAAGCATCAACTCACTCAGTCAAGTTAGGGCAAGATGAAAGATTCATTGAAAAATACATTGGACAGCACGCAGCAAAAACCAGCATTCTTTGAAAATAATCTGCACTGGCTAGAACCACAAATCACAATATGTAAGGAACAGTAAATGATGAAAGATGAGGACTTAACTAAATAATCTAGAAGATGAACCCGAACTTACCGATCAGTATGCGTCCCAGCTACGGTACATGGACAGACATTAGTATATCCCTTATCTTGATGTAGTTTAATAGGATCAAGGTACAAAGATAAAGTGACCAAAATAATCATCTAGTTGACCTATTGATGTACCAACTCATTTCTTTTTTTAAACTACACACAGAGACTAATTAGTAACATTACCTCCTGTGAAAGATAGGTTGAGTATCATAGACCTATTCAATGGCAGATGGAGGGTTCACCATAAACCCCCTCCTTTTCAATGGGGGAATCCCCCCTTTCCAAATTTCTGGATCTGACACTGCTTTTACCGATCAACCAAAAGTTATGGCCATGCAAGGTTGACATTTTTCACACAGACATGTGAAGAACAATTCGCTCCCAGAATCTTGAAGCTTGGATTTGGGGCATAAAAAGATGAATCTTTATAAAGGTCCAAAGCTGGACCTCGAATCCAACCAAACTCTGCACCATTTAGCTGTAGGTATATACAGACAGATACATCCTTCCCTGAAATTTGGTTGATCTAAGACACTTTCTATGGTGAGATGAGAAGCTACTACTCATTCAACTGTGCCCAAATTTTCACTTTACAGCTGAATCCTTTAAGTGCCAAAATATTCTGATGGGCCAATTAACAGGAATCACAATTTGACAACAAAGGAACTCATTCAGGACAGCTGATTGAGATAGATGTGTTATCCAGGAATATGAAGAGATTTACATTTTAATCAAGGGTCCAACAAGTTTGTCATTCACGTATAACATACCTTTTCTTACCAAGACTCTTCTAATTGGTTCGATAAATCTAGATACATGAGATGGTCAACAGTTGCTCTACACATACAGGTGTTTGATGAAATAGAAATCTTTGGGACAGAAGCAAGGACTTTTGGGTACAGAAAATCATTTCATAATTTGAGCACAGAAATTATTTACAAGGCAATGGAAGTGTACATTGACAGATAGTATAAAATTACAGATTATATACAACGTACGTACAAACACCCATGTCTTGCAAGCACCGAGACAAAGTGAAAAGCTGAATACAAAAATAGCAAGCATTTGAAAATCTTCTATTATGCAATAGGATTTAAATGTTACAAAAAGGACAAAGATGAAAAGATATAAATAAAACACACTATACACAAAATCAATTGAAAAGTCTTTGCAGAATTGAAGTCTTACACATTCTATCATCGAGTACAAGTAATTAATGTCTTCATTTATCGTATTTGTCGATAAAAGCTTAATGAAGAATAGTAACACCATTATAAAGATTGTTTTGTCTATAATTGATCACTTTCAGTGTCTATCCAAAATGATCAATAGATGCCAATATATATGATCAAGATAAATATAATGAAGAAATGATCAATTTAATGATTTATCAGGAAACAATCATTGGATAAATCAATGTAATGATTAATTAAGATAATTTAATGAGGAAATGTTCAATTTAATGATTTATCAGAAAATGATAATTGACATTGACAAAATTATTAAGTTGGTTTACGGCTCTGCTATGATTTTAATAAATTTGGAGCAAAAAATACTACCCAGAATCCCTTCGAAACAGAAATGTTGCCAAATTTATCCTCCCAATTAAAAATGCTGCCAGATGCAACTAACATTGTTTTAAATCTACAACCGACTTCGGTCTTGTAGGTGAGCATCCTACACGTGAAGCAACTCTAATTATTTCGACAGTTAAAGAAAGCTCAGTTTGAAACAATGTGCTGATTGCACAACTAATGTTTGATGCAACTAAGCTGGATTCTCTATTCTAGCCCAGAAATGCAACAGAGGTTTGGGTGGAAGAACGGAGTAGAGTGACGTCTATGGGACTATACACTCTGCCCCCAACAAATCTGTTAACCAAGTAATTAATTTTGCCTGGCATTAACGATGAACCGCATCAAATAAAGGATGAAATGATAAATTCAATGATTGATCAATTTTTAGACATTGACTGGAGTCAATGATTGGCAATTCACTCTATAATCACTTTGCACAAATAAATGAATCGTTATAGTTAAGACTTCACATGCTGTCTGCATTTTTTATTGTTACAATTGAAGGGCAAGCACTGGTTTATAAGAGAGATTGACAGTCGTGCAGTAAACACGTGAGCGATTGAGCGTAATTATGAATAGTTTTAGCAGTAGACTTGCATTATGGTTATTGAAGTTAAAGGCTTAGATAAAGTTACAACCTATGTTTGGATATAATGTTCAGTCGATAGTATTTCAATTTTTAAGATTATCTTAAAACATTCAGTTTTATTATTTAGGTGGTAAAATCAGACAAAATCATAGATAATAAAATGGTACAACCAGGTTGTTCCTTCTATAAGATTGTTTGCAATATTTCTTCACTTTTTTCAACTAAGATGATAAAATCTTGTTTTACAAGCAATGATGATATTCAGGTGAGCAAAAGCAAATATAAAATGAAATGGATTTCAAGTGTAAAAATCAACATTGAAATTAAATTATCAGTTACACAAAGCGAAACAAAGGTACACAGATTATCACAGGATCCACTTTAAACTATTTACTATTATTATTCAAGACATTAATCCTTGCCTTGTCTAAAACTTGGTGTTAAAAGCTTAGCTATGACTTCTAGGGGTTCTAATTACAATTCTATTTTGTTAAGTTCTGTTCTAATGGTAAAATGTTAAATTATGAACATATATACAATTTGTAACAAACTCATGCAGATGTCCATACCTCATACAATTTCAATCATAATTAAGAGAAAATATCCATGTAGACAGAAAGAAAATATGTTTAGCATAACAAAACACTATCTCATAAACAATAGTTTCATTCAAAATGACATTTATATATATACCCGGTATATAAATATTATGTATTTCTCAGATTTCCCAAAGATATCTTCTGAAATATTTCAATAAAACCAAAAAAATCCCAAAAGAACTACTATACAGTTATTTCAATACTGATTTATCACCTTGACGACAGAGGCGGTACCACACAAATACGTTTGGACATTTCTACAATTCTACAACAGTAAATAGACTTTGTTCAGGATAATATCTATTTACAATTTTCTGGACACCTCCATGAATCTCTCTTTGTAGAAGCTGCATACAGAAGAAAGTAATATCATTCTTAAACTTTCGGTGGTACTTCTTATGTGTAGCTCTAAACACATAACACCAGACTTAGAAGCTTGAGTTATAAGCACGGATACAGAGTGAATCCAGGGTTTTTTTTGTTTCAAGGGGGTGCACTGCCAATTCTTCTGGACTACAATAACGTTACTTGAAAATTAATCTTGACAAACTCTGAAATTTAAGTGACATCACGTTACAATCAAATATTTATTTACGTTTTTATCAAATCCCATTGATACAAAATAATAATAGTGTGCAAATTTCATGAAAATATACAATATACATTCAAAGAAGATTGCTCCCATTACACATTCAAAACATGTCTTCCTTATTGTTTCCCTGTCCATTACATATTTATAAACTTTAAACAGTTGTCTCCCTTATACTTTACACAGTTATGTCCCTTTTAAACAGTGGTCTCCCTTACATGGTACTTTTTACAGTTGTCTCCCTTACATGATACTTCACAAAGTTGTCTCCCTTACTTGGTACTTTCCAGTTCTCTCCCTTACGTGAGAGACAGTTGTCTTCCTTTAATTAAGAATATTGTCTCCCTTTTCTGACACTCCATACAATCATCACCAAAATACACAGTTGACTACCCACTTAGCATTTTAGACAGTTGTCATTTAGTGCTTTACAGAAATCTCCTTTGATAAACTGTACATTACATAGTTGTCTCCCTTATTCGGTATTTTGCACAGTTGTCTCCCTTACTTTGAACAAGCTCAAGATACTAATGCACAAGTATCAATGAATAGTGTCCAGTGATTTGCATACATGTAACAAAGTCCTGAAGTTGTTCAGTGTTGCAGTATTATTTCTGCATGGTGCTGGTGATTCTGAAGAATCTGACGAACTTGAAGACGAGGCTGACGATGAGGTACCACACGTTACGAGCGATGTTCGACCGCGCTATCAACAGACGCCAGAAGCTTATTGCGATCACAGAGTTGAACATGTAGCGGATGTTCCTCAGTCTGAAAGAAAAAGAACAATGTTTTAATAGAATTACTCCCTTTGACTGTTTTAATTGGGAGAAGCCTATGCAAGGTCTTTTACTGCATGATGATGACGTCACTCATGCGTTAACAATGAATTATTTTTTAAAATCCTCTGAACATGGACTCTCCAATTCAGGTTTAAAAATTTGGTTGTACCTTTGTGTCCATAGTGTTGCCAAATATTAGAAAATAGATTTAAATTCTGAATAAATATAATCATTAGTTTTTTGACACCATAAATTAATAAGGATTGAAATGTATTTGAAGCTGCGAATTCGTGAACAGGAATGAACTTGCCCCTATGTATTCACAACTCCTGAATTCACCATTTACCGCAGTAAGATTTGTATTCAAGATGAACATACTTCCTGAGATGTGCTCTGGCTGCTGGAAGGCCTGCAAGATCTTCATTCAACAGGTACTGCTTGGCTCCCAAACAGTAGTTCTCTATGTACGTCGGCCAGTGCAGGGGACGTGGGTCGAAGTAGAACGTCTGAAACATATGAAATTAATTATCATTACTATACCAATAGAACAAAAATAGAGCCACCGGCTCTGTAGCTCATAGTATTTGAATGATTTATTATCTAAGATTGAAGATCTAAAAAAGTAGAACCATTGGTTCTGTAATCCTTTTGCTGACCCTCACCTTGAGATCCTGTGAAGTGAGGCTGTCCCGTAGAATGTCCAGATTGTTGTAGGTCCAGTCCCACGAGTTGCTGGTGAAGTAGGTCAGGATGTTCAGTGACTTGTGCAGCTTGTTGTAGGTCTTCACCATCCTGTACACAAATATAACATTTGAATATTCCCCCAAAATATAAATATATTCGTATTCCTCGTTAAAATACTATGTAGGCCATAGCATAGAGTACATATGAATATTCCTTAAAAAATAAATATATTCTCATTTTTTATTTTAATACTGAAGAGGCATCAGGCCCACAGTGCATAAAAATATTTCCCATAAATATAAATATATTCTCATTCCTTATATTTATATGGACGACTCATAAGAGGTCTCAGGCCTACAATACACAACAAATTATTGATGTTCAGCTTTAACCCTTAACATGCGAGCGACGGAATTATCCGGGCGGGCTATAAGCGATTCGTAGGTACCTCAATACGGATCCCGGTTACAAGACTTAGAATAATTCACGGCTGTCTAAGTACTGTCCTATACCCCATACCGGGTCACGAGTCGATTGTGTCCGCGATCCGACCCATGAGAATGACTGTATTTACGCTCCGAGACCCGACATGAGAATGAAGCTTTGTTCAGTGTGTGGTCGGAATATCAAGCAAAATTCACACCAATTTGCGTGTGCATTGTTGACCCGTAACGCATCGATAATTAGCTTTACAAAAGGCCAATTATGTCGGGCTTAGCCCCCGAAGCATTAATTCGCTTGAGGCTATTTTCACCCACGTGTTTGTATTGCCTCGGGTTTGCCTCGCCCGAGACTGCTATCTGCCTCGCATCTCGCGAGACGGGGAAAAAAATCGCTAACTCGCCTTACTCCCGCACTTCATATCATGTGAGCGAATTGTTTGTTTTCAAAAAAAAATACGGCAAAATAAAGGGGAAACAATGGACTACATTCCCATATAAAATTAGAAAATCTCAAAAAAATAATAAAGACACAGCAAGCGCCGTGAAAAAGGTCATGTTTACACTTCATAAATTTTGAAACAATCGGCGATTTTCACAACTTCTAAAACATTTATCAAGGCTAAAATACTGAATGCATTTTCATAATTTTTATATCACAATAAACCGAAAAGAATAATCTTTTATTCTATATAAAATGCGCAGATTTATTCACAGAAATAAAGATACAATTTTACCTTTCTGAGAGGCATGTGAAACCAAACGGCACACAAACTAATCAACATATTTTCATCAGTTATGGTTCGAGGTTAGCGTTTATTTGAAAAGTCAAACAACATAACCATATTTGGGTTGACATGTGCTTATTTGTCAACTGGTTCGAGATTATGATTTCTTGGAAAAGTGCGATGAACGACCGTTTGCAATGCCGCATACATGTTGTAAGTATTGACGATTTTATAGGTGGAAATAAAGACAAACTTTACATAGCTATAGAATTATAACCAAAGGTCGCATTCTAATAATTTTTATATCATTGTGAAGCTAGACATCTTGTCTTCAATTCCGTATATAAATGGAATTTTTTTCGTTTCGTATTTATGATGTTACGAGGCCCGAATAAAAGACAATCTTTCGAAAGTAATAGAATAAAAACGAAAAAACATAGAAAATTCATTCAAAGTTTCGAGTGTGAATTAGCCATTTGTGTACGGGTGTCGCTACTTGAATTTGTATTGAACGCCCGTATATAGTCCTTATTCGCCATGTAGATGCGGTATATTTTGTAAAAACGATACCGGAATCGCCGCCTGGAAATTCCGCCAGCAGAGCTAGTTAGTGCCAAAGCCCAAACTACTGCTGCGAGCTGCGAGCCTGTAAATTCCGCCACAGGGGCTAAAAATGGTAAAATATATATACGCAACGTAAGGGTTAATCACTTAAGGCAAACTTGCTGAACATTCAGCTGAGAAGGACAACAATGACAGTTCTAGTGCTGAAACCTTTTTCTGGAAAGAACCAAGCTAATGGACATGTAGTTGTATCATATCTCACGTTGATATGTTCAAAGAAACTGTCATTTAGCCTCTGTCTATCATGTGCTTTCAGTCGACCAATCAAAAAATATCTCCTGCTTTAGAGGAGTTTGCATACTTTTAATTTCAAGCAATAGCTTGACCAGAGAGTCAGACCAACAGTAAAAAGTCAAATCACGGTCTGACTTTATGTAGTCCAACAAGCCATAGAGACATGGTCAGATTATGTGCTGTGCTGCACAACATGAATTCTTAAATAAGGATGCACCACGGTGAAGCTGTTGCCTGTTCAGGTGTAAACATTTCTGAATTAATTGAACCATTTACGGGTAAGCCAAACTTAGCCTTGACTGTTGGGATGGTACAGTCAACACGTCAACCCAACATGCTAGATACTGGTCAGAGGAACACCACATCCATACTTTCATCAGATTGGGTAGGAACCTACCTGGGTGTTTTTCCTACAAGTCTGAAGACGAGATCGTAGAGGTAGGCTGGGATCAGGTGACTCGCAAACATCCAGTAGTCATGCAGAAAACTGAAAATATCAAATAAATATTTCATACCAGACACTAAGACCTATATCCCTACTCAAGTGCAATTGGATTACTTTTATTTTAAAACGAGTATTTGAAATTTTGGTTAATGTTTGATATATTTTTCCGAAGTTTTGATACAATACCAATTTGCAACTTGTTAACAAAGGAAAATACCCAAAAGACTTAAACTGTATTTATGATCCTTCTTTCAAACCTGCCTACACCCACCTGTTATTTGTCAGTAAACAATTGGGTCTCCTAAAACAGTCATCCAGTGGTGTTCTTTTGTAGAAGTTTACAACAATGGATTCTGGAATAAAGAATATTAACAAATAATCAGCTTATGTTATGTTTTAAAGAAATGATGAGTTTTCCATTCAATACAAATTTTAAACAACAAAGGTATTGTGGCTCAGACACAAATACTGTAACTTTATGAAACCGGTGAGACTGTATTGAAAGTATCGCAATACCTCACTGTAGCGCATACCTAAGCTAATCTTCTGCATAGAGATGAGTTCTCCACAGAAGAATAGGATGCTAATCCCCATGTGGGATTCAAACCCCATACCCTTGATCTTAATATTTACCCTTGATTAATATTTCATGGCCCAAGATCAAATCCCTTCACTATCCAATTCCCTAATCCAATGCGCCCTTGCAGTGTTTCAGTGAAATTTTACTGTCTTTTGAGAAAGAATCAAACACTTTATACATGTGACTATCCCGTCCCAAAATCGTCAGAGTGCCATTTTAGATATTTAATTACTCCAAATGAGCTACTCACCCATCTCTCCCCATGTAAAGGGGTTCACGGACCCTGTGGTGCTGTGGTAAACCATCATCTGTTTAGGTTTGTGCACGGCCGTGTACCAGGCCGACGTGATCATCAGGTTTACCGGGATGTCGACCGGGATGATGTCGGCAACAGCGCTGTGCTCTCCCTTCATTGACCGCAGGATACCCTTCCCTGCCTACAAACAGCAACAGATTATGTTGAAAACACCATCCTCTTAGCAATGTAGTTACGTCAGTTGATCTCTTAGTTGCTGGCAATCTAGCATACACTTATTCAGGGCTCAAATAGTGTAAATGGTTGTATGTTAAATTTGAATATTCTCAGGCCAGCTCTCAAAGTATGACTTTATATGTTTATACCAGGGATGCAGAAATCGGTCTATTTGCCGGACATGTCCGATTGTAAATCCAGTTTGACCGAATGGAAAATTGACCTATCGGACATCAGTTGACCGATTGCAGAAAATAAAAGGAAAACTAAACTTACAAGCATATTAAATAAAGGCAAACGGCCCTGCTTGTGTCGGTCATAATTGTTTATGAAATTGAAATATGTTGATCCAGTCAAGAAGTCACATTTATTCTTCACAGCACGAGGCACCACGTCAATCGTCATTATCTTCAGTAAATTATAATTGTCGGCAGAAAAAACACTTACCGTTTGATATTTAATTGAAATTTCCAGTGTCATTTAGTGACTGAAAGATATGACCCATTTCACAACATTATTTACGAAAAAGATTTCATTAAAATCGCATTGTAAACAAATTTTGTCAAAGATAAACATTCCATGAACGTGTGGCTTCACCGTACCGGTGATTCATGAATTTGTTACAGATTAAGATTTTGCTACTTTGAATCTCGATAAACTTAATAATATCTCGTTCATAAAACATAGGTAACATATTGTAACAAAATATGATAGATCTATATCGATGTATGGTAAAGCTATTATACAAATTCAAAATAAATAAACCTATCAAAAACGAATAATTAGCAATATTATTTCACGAGACGTTATATGTAGTCAAACACCGTTTGTATGACGCTACGAACACTCGATCGCATTTACATGATGACACACGTTATAAAGAGGTACCCTAATTTAAAAACTCCAATTTCTCTTGCGTTAACATTAGTTCTTTTTATTTTATAATTATTCATTTACAATTGTGAAATATGTCTCCAAATAAAATATAAAAGTAATCTTATTAGAATAAGTTCAAATTCGTAACTACATCTTGAATAGGAAAAAGTCGTATGGAAAATAGTTGGACCACGTGCTCTGCCGAGTTGTGAGTTTACGTAAATTATATCGCTATTGAAAACGAGTTCCTTTGAATTTAAAATGATTATTTAGAAGGTACATATCATTTGGTGCAATTAAATTATTAGAATTTAGTCGTCCATCTTGACGCAAATTCGCTTGTAAACTCGCTTGTGTAAACTCGCTCAAACTAGCACTGTCGGTAAATCGTAGTTGGTAAACATTGATTTTAAATTATGAACCATTTTATGCATGTTAATGATAAATTAATAGTTATCGTTAATTGCTTTCGTGTTATGTTTAATTGTATGCAATGAATGAAGAACCAAGAAATAGTAATACTTCCTGATACTTTATTCATAAAAAATTTTTTTACTTCCGGGTTCGTCTTTTTGGGTCAAAGATGAAATGTCCGACTGGCAAATATTTGAATCTGCATCCCTGGTTTATACCACACCTTTATAGTTTATACCATCTTCTAAGAAGTGTAGTTATATCAGTTCATCTCTTAGTTTGCATATACTTATACAGGGCTTAATATAATTTGTGTAGAATGTAGAATTACAAGGGTAAATGGAAGCATGTCAGATTATCCTATTTTTCAGTTCTCATATCATGAATTTCTGTTTGTCTCATATCTTTATAGAACATACAATCATGGTATGAATGCATAAAAATTGACACTTCTATTGATGTTGATATTTTCACATTGAGATGGAAAATGGTCCTGGTATTGCAGTTGATATTTTCACATTGAGATCGAAAATGGTACTGGTATTGCAGTTGATATTCTCACAATGAGAATGAAGAAGAATACAAAGAACACACAGTTAACTTCGATCCCCCCCCCCCCCCCCGCTGAACTGTACAAAAGATGATTGACAGGTTCTGCTATATAGATAACACTCACAGCAATGTATAATCCGAGTGATCCCCCCTCCCCCTCCTCCCCCCCCCCTGCTGAACTGTACAAAAGATGATTGACAGGTTCTGCTATATAGATAACACTCACAGCAATGTACAATCCGCTTGGACCATTGTAGTTGTCAATCCATCCCTGCAAGACAATTCACACGTGTAGTACATCATCTTGAACACAGTATGGCATAATAGATCAACACCGTCATTATAACACATTTGGTGAACTTATTCAAATTATCCTTTTAATTAAGAAAAGTTGTTTGTTTCAGACACGATTTTATTGAAAAAAGTTTTAAAATTTTTTAAAAACAGCATTAAACAATTCAAAATCTTTATGGCTTTTAATACTTTAATTCTTTATAAAACACCTTTCTCTGAGTGGTACTAAAGAAATGTTCGCTGGCATTCCCAAAGAGAAAATGGCAATTTTGACAGTGGAGAAAGAGCAAAGTGGAGGGTAATCATGTTTGAAAAGAAGCTATGATGGATATATAATGACATGAACTTGTTGACAAATGATTAAACTGAGCATATAAGGTAGGTTTGTACTTTGTCATGAATATGTTGGGTGATTTTGAAGCCCTTTTATTTGAGTCACTGACAGCATTTGAACTTTGAGCCGAGAAAATAGCCTTCATCGGTTAAACGTCTGGTCAGGCCAATAATCAATGGAACCTATTACCAGTTGTTGAACTATTTATTGAGGGTCTTATCTAATTAGGGTTGTGATGGCTTATTAAGTAACCTCCCTTAACAATGCACTACCTATACGTAAATTACACAACTTACCGGTAGAGGTTCCTTCCACGCTGCCCCAACTATCGAGGGTCTGATGATGGCTATGGGCAGACCGGCGCCCTCTGTGATGAGGAGAGTTTCCCCGAGCTGCTTCGTGTACGTGTACGTATTGGGTTTGTCTCCCAGTAGCTTTGGGGTCACGATCTCGACCATCTCATCATCCATCCATCTGGAGCAGGTCACATATTTAATCATTAATCTGCTGAACCCTGAATAGTGGACTTGTGAATTATATTGGTATCATCTGAGCAAAAGCAATTTGGTTACCAAATTATTTTCTCATTTCATAAACATGTTATTGAATGAGACTAAGATAAGTATTTCTACATATTACTCTTAGCAGAACAAAGTTAAGTGTTTGAAGGGTATTTAGAAGTGGCATATATAAGATAGGAAGATTTTCTGGATAACAACTTCCTTATTGTAAAAAAACCACAACATTGTGTATTTTCGCAATAAAGAACTCTGAAACATTGTGTATTTTCGCAATAAAGAACTCTGAAACGTCATGTATTTGCATAATAAAGAAGTTGTTATCCAGAAAATCTTTGTGTTGAGAACAAAGTTGTTTTATAGCCCTATCTACTTCTATGTAGGCAAATGTATTAGATATACACTCACTCTAGGGCATTGATAAGTTTCTGTGGATCTACATTGGTTGGGTAGACAGTTTCTTCAATGAATGGTCGGTCACAGTTAGCATAGGCGGTGGAAACATGTACAAATACCTGGAAATAAACAGATTAAGAAGGTAAATCAAAGAAGCCAAATTGATTCAGCGATTGATTTTTGGTAATTGGTATAATCAAGTCACATCAAGTACAAGTTACTGATAGACAACAGTGATTAAAAACAATATTTTGATATAATAAAACCTCAATATAATAAAACTACATGGACACAATATTGACATCAATACAAGCATAAACATGATTGATGATCAATATTAGAAATGCATCTTTCCACTTCAATTTTAATTTACTGATAATTAAATACATTTTGAGGAATCAACAAGAAACTGCAATAAAAAATACATTAAATTAATGACTTTGGCAAAGTATATTTGAAAAGAAATAATAATAACACAATTCTATTATCAAAAACACTAAACACGCATAAAAATGGGAACCTGTCGATACAGAAAAATTAATTGAATTCAAGTTTTGACATGCATAGTTGTGTAAAGAGTTATTCATCATTCTTACCAATTTAAAGGTTATACTTCCACTCATGTCAAGATAAATAGATACAAATATTTCCTAGATGACAGGGTAAATTTCAGTCAAAGTGACAATCAAGAACAAGAATTTTAAAATCTGACCAAAGAATGAAATGTGAAGTACCTGGAGATGGTTCAACTTCTTGGCCAGTTCAATCATTCGACGCACACCGACCACGTTCAGTTCTGTCGAAAGCCTGAAAATCATTGTTTACATTCACTCAAGGGTTCATTGTAAATAAACAGAAATTTCACAAGAAACAAGCAAAAAGGTGAACGTGGCTCACTAATACACCCGACTGTTACAGTTTGACATTTTATTTTGCTTGTAGTGGTGAAGAGGAGATGTGGAAAATATGAAATGGATGAGATAAATAGTTTTTCTGTAATCGATCGGATATTCTATCTCCAGATGCCTAAGTTAAAAAAAAAAAAAAATTAGTCCAAAATTTGTCCAAAAATTCACCACATCGCACTGCACCTCTCCTAATGGTGAAGAAGACAGGTGCCGAATTTGAAAAGAATGAGATGAATAGTTTTTCTGTAATCGATCGGACAAACAAAGACTTCGGAAGGACGGACATAACCGTTGGTATTACTAGATACCCCCGACCACAGATACCAAACTTACAGAAAGTACAATATCCTTGCTAGAAATATCTACCTGAGAGGTTCGTCAAATCTGACGGTGGCTGCGCTGTGAAATACGACCTCAACTTCATCTTCCAACAATTTCCTGTCTTTTTGTGAAAGTCCTATGTCTGGCAGAGCGATGTCGCCCCTAATTGGAATAATCTTCTCTTCAAAATGAGGCTGGGTCTTGCGCAGTTTGTCGAATAGCTGTAAATCATGAAATATCGTAAGATTAAAATTTAAATCAAATTAAAAACGACACATTTCAACAGTGTGGCATTCATGAGATTGGTAGGATAATCTGAAGGCTATAATGATATTTCTACTACTTTATAAGTTGGGGTATAACAACGATTGTCTGATTCCCCCACTGCAAATTATCATTTCAAAATTGAAATATAATGTCAAGGTGCCCAGAATCGACTGGGCTCTGAATCTTTTCTTGAAAAACATTGGTATAAGATATAATGAAAATCCAGTGAACAGTTCTTCAAAAAAAATGCTAACAAGCACCGTCACATACTGCCGTTACCTTGAGAATAATGTCAAGGTCACCAAAATCGAATCAGTCCTTTGTCTTTCCAAGTGACGTTATGTAAAAGATATACAGAGAATCCAGTCATCGGTTTTTGAGATATTCCACTGACAATGATAAATAATCTAGATAATACTGGAACTGGAGAAGAAGATGAAAATAGGTTTTTAAGGATGTGACCCCTGTGACCCCATTTGGGGTCATAGGGTCACGAAATCTACAATTTAGAATCCCCATTGGCCAAGGAGTCTGCACAAAACTTTTCAGCTCTCTAGACCTTTTGGAACTGGAGAAGAAGATGAAAATAGGTTTTTAAGGATGTGACCCCTGTGACCCCATTTGGGGTCACAGGGTCACATATTTTTCTACAATTTTAAAACCAATTGGCCAAGGAGTCTTCAAATAAAATTTCAGCTCTGTGGAGTCATTGATTCTGTAGAAGAAGTCGAAAAAGCGAAAAGTTTACGGACGGATGGACGGAGGGACCGAAGCCGGAAACCATGCCATGCCATAAGCATGGTTATGATTTCTGTATAAAATTGGTCACATTGATTGATTCAATGGTGACTAAGGCTGTGCAATATTATTGCAATACCAATATATTGCAATACAGAGATGTGCAATACATGTATTGCAATACAATTTTCATATCGCAATATATTGCACAAACAAATATTAAGTCAAATTTATTTATTTATCTTATAAAAGGCACATTTGTTGGCTTAACTTTTATTAGGAAAATTATTTTGAAGTGCTAGAATGTGTGTTGCATGGTCTGTATTACAAATGATGTTTTTAAAGATCTTTATGTCATTTTACCAAATGTGTCATATTCAAACTGCAAAAAGAAGTATAAAGTTGAATGTAGAGTTCATATAGCATGTTGCAATATTATTGGCCCTATTGGTAATTTAGAGAAATATCTCATTGTCAGAGGATCTTGCAATATATTGTGGTACGTATTGCAATACATTACAGTTCAACAATACGTATCGCAATAACAAAATTGAGGCAATACACAGCCCTAATGGTGACAGTGTTAATTTTTCTTTTATAAAATACTGAATGGTCTATGTCATTTTGGAATTTTCTTCTCTGAAATTATTAACAGATATTTGACATTGATCTTTATAATGTAAAAACAACAAACCTTGTGAAATTTCACTCACAAATTTTAAAAACAAAAATCGCTTTGACTGACAGAGGCAAAAGATTGATAAGCTCCAAAGTTTGTGTTTAGAATAACAGGCTGATGATCATCAGATGCTCTCACCATTTCTTATAAATGATTTATATGTCCAGCAGAAATCTTTTATCCATTCAGAATTAATTAATTATTACGTATCAGATTTTGGTAAATAAAGTTAATAAACTGAATAACAATCAAGCAAAACAAGTCAAAGCTGAAGTATATGGGCGATGTCATTTAATGAAATTTGACACCCTAAGCTTGTGACTATGTGTAAAGCACAACATAAACAATATCAGTATTCCAGTGCCATCATCTGCAGTGTATCACTGATGAGCACTACACATTGTGAATCTTAAATAGAGTGAATCGTGTTCACAGAATACAAATCTGACGACAGGACATTGAGACCCATGTGATTCATGGCAATCAATAAACCTGACATGGCCTACATGATATCTAAACCCAGTGGAACACGGCTGACTCATGCAAATACATGCAAATCAGTTGGCGTGTGAATAGGCTGTGTCCTGTCGCCTTGTTTATTGATGAAAACAGGATAAATGTTATAACTGCTGTTATAATGAAGGGAACAATAGCTTATAACACATGAAGATGATTTGGAGTGTAACAAGGTTTCACTCTCTCCCTTAGTCTATTAATGAACACAATCAAAATGAATTCTGTGATATATATAATTTTTGTCTGAATAGGGAAAGATTATTTGGGATGAAATGCTTCTTATTTCAACATATGGTCTTTAATAACAGAAATTGAATAATTACGTAACATTATTAATATGCATTATCTTATAAATTATGTGATCAATTTTATTAAACTACAATTTGAAGATATTTGATCATTTTACTATTTTTGGCGCTCAAACTCAAAGAGATTTGTTCAAAATTTAAAAAAAAACATTGTCCCTTTTAAAATGGAACTTCTTATCCATGTATTGTACAATGTCAATCTGAAGTGAATTCACACACGGATATCCTAGTCTGAAGATGAACATCATACTGGTAGATTGAAACATACAAATCATCAAATGATCCAAATAGTTAATCAAACCATTCTAAATGATAATGTTATACAATGTGTAATTCTTCATCACACAATAAAAAATTGATGTTGAATATTCACATTAAAGGAAGCTAATACGCAGCAAATATTCAAGTATACATATACAGCATTATCAACTATTCATGCATTAATTATGCACTGAATTAAAACATCCAATATCCTTTTACAACAAATTTATTCATTTTATGAGCTTCTAATTGCACACTAAATGCAAATTAGTTCATAAATATTGTATGACATGACATAGCTTGCATTTAACAGTGATTGAGCTGCTCTGATGGGGAAATTGTTTCATTAAATGCTGCATTGAAATCCTAATTACAGGTATTATAAGTTTCGTGTTTCACACACCACAACCCGATATTTTGTTTCAAATGTCAAGTTGCACATAAGGTCGGGTGTGTTGCAATAAATACCTTATTTGTGAGTGATCTAGGTATGCTGAAGAAATTGACAAAATATAGGTCAGTTGAAATTGACAACCCTCACATCAAATACCATAGTTGTTTCTGAAACATTCAGCCAAAACTAATAAAGTAAAATGAGATCCCAAAGTTAAAACAAGAAAAGCTAGACTTGTAACAACTTCTTTATTGAGAACATACATGTATAATGTTTCAGAGTGTATGTCTGCTCCTTCATCAGGTGAATTGTATATAGCAATAGCTATATATCAAAATAAGGGACACAAATATACACGAGTATACACTGTATATATAGTGTACCCCATTTGGGCATTCCCTACAATCACTTGATGAAAGAGTAAGCTAATACTCCAAAATGTCATGTACATTCAAAATTTAAAATTTGCCACCAAGAAATCTTGCTTTCCTGTTGAATTTCATTTTTTTAATAACATTCTATACTGACCAATATAGAATGAAAATTAATAAGACTAGTTCTAGTAAGCCAATAAATTGATTTCTTGGACTAGTTTACGGACTACATTGTACTGATAAATGTCTATTGATTTATTGATTGTAGACTACCAATGACTTGTTTGTTTGATAGGTAACTGATCAATAAGAGTCCAGCAGAGCCTGACAAACTGCCAGGTATTTCAGACTCCAGGTAACCGCCGGGGCAGGGCTGTTTATTTGTCTTCTTATCAGAGAACTTATATTTAGCCGAGGCAACATATTCAGACTCATGTTGCTGGCTGAATATCAAGACTATATCTTCAGGTCCACAAAGAGCTTTGCACATGTGTGTTGCTCTAACAGTTTGAAACAAAAAATAATCTCAAAATCTCTGTATCAGGATTATGTGTTGTTCTATGAGTTTGATGTAAGAAATAATAGGATAGTTTTAAAAAGATGGTTATGGGCTGTCGAGAATGCAATTTTTAAAATAAACATGTTGTGGCTTTATGGACAACATGATCTCAGTGGGGTATTTTATTCCCAAGAAGTTTGTAAAACAAATTCCTGATATATAGTGATCCTTTAACCTTTATCCTGATGACATAATTAGCCGGACTTATTTCTGGAAGCTGAACAACTGGAATTAGTATACTTGGCATTCAATGCAAGCAGGTCAACACATAGGATGTCCTTGAAATATTCTAAGCACTATCACAGGGTTTTTCATTTAAACATGTTTATTCAAAAGACTAGATTGGGTAAAGCCTCTTCCCTCCTCTATCAAAGGATTAACCCTCTCCCTGACAGATTACTAGTACCTACTGTCCCATCACACACAGATTGTTAACATTTAAACCACATAAAGTGTTTCACAATGAAAGAATCATTTCATTTAACCACATAGAGTGTTTCGTAATTCAACAATGTATTTCATTTACCTACATTAAGTGTAACAGTAACACAATTCAACAATGTTTTTCATTTACCTACATTAAGAGTGACAGTAACACAATTCAATAATGTATTTCATTTACCTACATTAAGTGTAACAGTAATACAATTCAATAATGTATTTCATTTACCTACATTAAGTGTAACAGTAATACAATTCAATAATGTATTTCATTTAACTACCTACATTGTTTCACAATAAAAGAATGTATTTCATTTAACTACCTACTTTGTTCCACAATAAAAGAATGTATTTCATTTAACTACCTACATTGTTTCACAATAAAAGAATGTATTTCATTTAACTACCTACTTTGTTCCACAATAAAAGAATGTATTTCATTTAACTACCTACATTGTTTCACAATAAAAGAATGTATTTCATTTAACCGCATATCGTGTTTTACAATGACGCAATGTATTTCATTTAACCACAAAGTGTTCTACAATTAAACAATGTTTATGGAAATGTATTTCTAAATTTAAATTAAAATATTCTTCATTTAAGAAAATTATTTCGGGTTGTAAACCATCATGAGCCTGCGATTGGTTGCCAAACTTAATTAAAAGATAAACACGAGGTGTGAAACGCTCAGGGGTGTGTATAAACACTGCAGGTTGGTCACATCTAATAACTTGTCACAAAATTACCAATACCAATAGATTTTCTCATTGAGTGATGGAGAAATATACAATGCAAATGAAATATACATGGCAGATGCTTTAGGGCAAATTCAGCGCCTGCACAATGTAAATGCAACAGCTTGCAACGTAAGTGATGGCATCGATATCATGGTAGCTGTGTAAGTATAAAGTTATCAATACCACAATACTGAATGCAACATACTTTTATTGAATTTACACAGATATTACACCTGACCACACATGATGAGCAGTGAAGGTTTCTCTAGCTATCTTAGAATTGAAACAAATTTGAAAGCAATATTTCAATGAACAGTTAAATCATTTATAAGCCCGTTTCTGGTACCCAGCACAAATAAATCTTATTGACTACAACGTGAGTAGTTATCTAGGAACAAATCATACTGTCCTCAGCAGAATTTCAACTTGGCTTGAAGCTACTACACAAGCTTACACTCCTATAACTTTGAACTAAAATACAAGTGTTGCCTTATGAACAAAGACAAATAGCCTACAGTTCATCAAATGGGAATGCTTGAACAAACATTTTCAAGTTCTCTTTATTCAAGACGTCCAATATTTTTTGTCATCAATATTTTATTTCCGAGTCCCTGTTACAAATCAGGTCAAGGTGCCAGGGAGGGCCTTGCCTTCTTGTTTAATAAAGTACAGACATGATGGATTCGGATTTTTTGGAAACTACAGATACAACACTATCACACACATACACACATCCATACCATAGGTATAATTTGTAAATACAATGTAGACAAACAATAACAAAGAAAGTGATTGAAATGAATATTAATGGTCAGATTGATACTTGCATAAAAGTGAAATCAAGATTTCTCATCAAAGAGTGAATGGTACATGAGCCACTTTTCATAGAATTTATTATGGTTGGACTTTCTGAAGAAAACTTGACGCTCTATTGAATAGCGATTTGCTAAAATATGTTTAAAAGATTTTAAATGTATGTGGCAATCGTCCAGTTTACATTTGTAGATGTAAAATTTGGCCAGTAACAATATGAGGTCAAATACAACATCTGTTATTATATTTTCCTTAAGGCCAAACAGAACAAGTTCTGAACTAAGGTTCATGTTATGGAAATGTGAGCAATGCTCATTGAGCCAAGATAATAAAGAAGTCCAAAAGGATTTAACTTCCTGACACTCCCAGAATAAATGATTTAAAGTTTGCTTTTCGCATTTGCAAAAGTTACATGTGTCTTCAAGACAGATCTTTATTTTACAGAGATAAACATTGGTTGGTAATAGTCTGTGAAGCAAACGGTACTGAAACCATCGTAATTTTGTGTCACTGGTTGTTTTAAAAGGTTTCAGGTAAATTTTCTCCCAGAGAAGCTCTGTAGTAAATGTATCATTCCATTTATTTTGTGACTTGGGAGTAACACTTGACGAAGTGAGTGCATAGTAATAATGTTTTGAACCCTTTGAAACGGACATTATTTTCTTATAAACAGACCTGTCTCCTGGTCTAGGTGGAGATGTTACGGAAACATTTGCTTTTTTAAGATAATTTTTGACACTTTGTATAATGCCGTAATACTGAGTAAATGGAACATGTAAACCATATACCTCCTCAAACTCACTGAAAGAAATAAAATCATTTTCGCTATCAATGATATCAAAGATTTTAACAACACCTTTGTCAAACCATTTCCTACTGAAGAAGTAGTGTCTGCCAACCATGATGTTACTATTATAAAATATACTTTCTCCTAGTAATTCTTCATAACAAGTAGGAGAACATTTTGCATACAAAGAGCCATAAGATAACAAACAATCTTTCCAAAAGTCATTGTTTACTTTGTTGGCTAATACTGTTGGGAAAAGGTCTCCAAACTCATCTATATGTTTTGCATCAGGATGTTGAGAATAAAATAAATTCTTCCATTTGCATTCACTATCGACAAACAACTTTCTGATCCAAGTTATTTTCAGTGATTTGACATATGCAAAAATATCAACCATGCCTAAACCTCCTTCTGAAATTGGTTTACCTAAAATATCACGTTTAACCTTGTCTGTTTTGTTGTTCCATATAAAATCAAAAAAGATTTTGTTGAGCTGTTTCAGAAAAAGACCAGGTGGGTTTGGGAGGGTCAAGAAAAGATAATTAAGTTTTGATATCAAAAGTGACTTAATGATGGCAATTTTACCTATAGGGGTGATAATCCGCAAGACGTCCAATATTATCATTTTAAATATGAAAGTTTATTCATCTTGCATATCATCAAACGATAAGTCTGAGTTTATGATAATTTATTTTCTGAAATAATTAACCAGACAAGGGCAAACTCCACATATAACTACTTTTCAAACTTCATATTCAAAGTCAATGGCCCTTCATGGTACAAGCTTTTCTTCACTAGCGGATCCAGGATCCCCCCCCCCCCCTTTTCAAATCCATGTATGGGATTTGGGTCCTGACCCCAGCACCCGAGTGGAATTTTTTTTTATTTTGGACCCCCCCTTTCAAAAATCCTGGATCCGCCCTTGTTCTTAACAGCTAAACTGTCATCCAGTCTGATACATGTCTTCAGAATTCTTACTGTTGAGCATACATTATAACATTATCTATATCACCCACTTTTTCAGAAATCTAAAGGACAGAAAAAAGAATTTATACATTTAAATTTTCAAAACAAATTAACTATCATTTTGATGTTAGCAGCTGAAACAAAATCTACAAGACAATGTGTCATCTAGTCACTCTAGTGTATTCACAAAGGAAGTCTAGGTACATAAAAATTACAATTAAAGTTCATATTTTGACACCTTGTTTGACCTCACTGTCATTGCTGACAGTAAAATGTGTCCAACAAAGACAAACACAAGTACTTGTGAGTGAAGGTGAGAAAGTCCATTGTTCTCTAGCTGAATCAGATTTAACTTGCAACCATTAAATTGATATTTCATAGATTCAAGCACCTGCTATATTTAAAAAAAGGTATTTTAAAAATCAAAGATTACAGAGTTTGAAGATAATTCTAATGAGATTATAAAGAAAGTGTGATGATGTGTCAATTCAGCTATAATTTTTATCCTCCATTTTGCAATTGAAAACATTGTTTGAAATAGAGATACTTGAAGTTTGCTATATCAAATTTGTACTCATATTTCAATTCTAGCTTTATGGAGTATGTACAGTGAAAGAAAGATTGTGTATTAACCCTTAACTTGCGAATCCCGGAATTATCCAGGCGGGCTATAAGCGATTCCGAGGTGTCTGTATACGGATCCCGGATACGATACTTAGAATAATTCACGGCTGTCTCACTACTTTACTAGCCCTGTCACCGGGTCCCGAGTCGATTGTGTCCGCGACCCGACCCATGAGAATGGCTGTATATACGCTCCGCGACCCGACATGAGAATGAAGCTATGTTCAGTGTGTGGTCAGAATATCAAGCAAAATTCACACCAATAAGCGTGTGCACTGTTGACCCGTAACGCATCGATAATTAGCTTTACAAAAGGCCAATTTTGTCGGGCTTAGCCCCCGAAGCATTAATTCGCTTGAGGCTATTTTCACCCACGTGTTTGTATTGCGTCGGGTTTGCCTCGCCCGAGACTGCTATCTGCCTCGCATCTCGCGAGACGGGAAAAAAAATCGCTAACTCGCCTTACTCCCGCACTTCATATCATGTGAGCGAATTGTTTGTTTTCAAAAAATAATACGGCAAAATAAAGGGGAAACAATGGACTACATTCCCATATAAAATTAGCAAATGTCAAAAAAATAATAAAGACACAGCAAGCGCCGTGGAAAAGGGCACGTTTACACCGACAATCCCTTTAACAATCGGCGATTTTCACAACTACTTGCACATTTATCACGGCTAAAATACTGAATGCATTTTCATGATTTTTATATCACAATAAACCGAAAAGAATAATCTTTTATTCTATATAAAAATGCGCATATTTATTCACAGAAATAAAGATACAATTTTACCTTTCTGAGAGACATGTGAAACCAAACGGCACACAAACTAATCAACATATTTTCATCAGTTATGGTTCGAGGTTAGCTTTTATTTGAAAGGTCAAACAACATAACCATATTAGGGTTGACATGTGCTTATTTGTCAACTGGTTCGAGATTATGATTTCTTGGAAAAGTGCGATGAACGACCGTTCGCAATGCCGCATACATGATGTAAGTATTTACGATTTTATAGGTGGAAATAAAGACAAACTTTACATAGCTATAGAATTATAACCAAAGGTCGCATTCTAATAATTTTTATATCATTGTGAAGCTAGACATCTTGTCTTCAATTCCGTATATAAATGGAATTTTTTTTGTTTCGTATTTATGATGTTACGAGGCCCGAATTAAAGACAATCTTTCGAAAGTAATAAAATAAAAACGACAAAACATAGAAAATTCATTCAAAGTTTCGGGTGTGAATTAGCCATTTGTGTACGGGTGTCGCTACTTGAATTTGTATTGAACGCCCGTATATAGTCCTTATTCGCCATGTAGATGCTGTATATTTCGTAAAAACGGTACCGGAATAGCCGCCTGTAAATTCCGCCAGCAGAGCTAGTTAGTGCCATAGCCCAAACTACTGCTGCGAGCTGCGAGCCTGTAAATTCTGCCACAGGAGCTAAAATTGGTAAAATATATATACGCAACGTAAGGGTTAAGAGAAGGTGATGCAATGATTTGGGGTTGAATGTCTCTTCAAAGGGAATATCGCAGGTATATCACTGGGAATAATGAAAGGAGAAAGTCTGCAACACAATTATGGCTGTACATTGCAGTAAAACCTGACATGTGACAAACCAGTGGTGCTACTACACTCAACTACACTGAACATTTCTCTAATGCAGACAAAACTGAAGGGATTCAAATGCAGTACCTTTATACGAAGGCAAATGAGTTAAATTCTTTCAAAATCATACCAAATCATACTTCCAATTATTCTATGAAACATTATATTTATTCACCAGATTATCTACAATAGTACAAAGTCTTGTATCCTTTTCAGGATAAATCCTTTACAAGATATGACCCTTCATGGGGTTCAAACCCACATCACCAAGTTCAACTCCTGGAATGGACTCATTCGAAAAGAGTGCAAGATTTTAATCTATCGCAGACAGCATAATCTAAAATATAAGAATTGTACATTTTTCCCTATCAAAAAGAATGTATTTTTAATCATGATATATTTAAGAAAACTCTGAATCAGTAAAATGGGGGATGAATACCAACTAACTTGAACTAAGACACAGTCCTTGGTTACAAGGCAATCCTTGTATCCTGTCCAGTCATATACTTGTTCCGTATTACTTTCCTCTATAAATATTTACTACCCAAACCCAAAAGGCCTTGACCTGAATTTAAGTTAGCATTTAATAATTCAGTCAATGCCTCTCCAAAATTACATCAAACATTATACTTCTGACTGGGGCCTCTTTTGGGCAAAACTACAAAACTAATGTTGAAGCTGCTTTGCATCACAAAACTCAGATTCCAGTTAATTTAGTTTAGGTCACATATGTATAAAGTAATTATTCACATTTTGAAATTTAACCCTTAACATGCGGGTCCCGGAATTATCCGGGCGGGCTATAAGCGATTCGTAGGTACTCCAGTACGGATCCCGGATCGCTTACTTAGAAGAATTCACGCCTGTCTATGTACTGGGCTAGCCTCCATACCGGGTCCCGAGTCGATTGTTTCCGCGACTCGCTGCATGAGAATGGCTGTATTTATGCCTCGCAGCCCGCAATGAGAATAAAACTTTCTTCAGTGTCTGGTCAGAACGTCCAGCAAAATTCACACCAATTTGCGTGTGCATTGTTGACCCGTAACGCATCGATAATTAGCTTTACAAAAGGCCAATTTTGTCCTGCTTCGCTCCGATGGCTACACTGCCCGGCGGCTAATTAGCACCTAAGTGTCTGCACTGCCCCGGGGTGAGATAGGCCCGTACAGGCTTATCTGTCTCGCATCCCGCCACATGGGCAGATAGCCTATGCTTATCTGTCTCGCATCTCGCCACATGGGCAGATAGCTTCTAATTACGGGAAGATATTGCGATAAGCTACCTTTCTCTCGCACTTCGTATCATATGAACCAATTGGTTGTTTTCATTTTTTTTTATACCAAAATAAAGAGGAAAGAATGGCCTTTATTCCCATATAAAAATCGCAATTGCGCTAACATAACTGAAAATACAGCAATCGCACAGAGATAGCCGACTTTCGCACTTTTGAATTTTGATACATGTGGCGCATTTACCCCAACATGCCTCGGCGCTCTATTTCTAAGAAACTACTTGGGATATTTTCATAATTTTTTTATCAGTATATAGATAAAAGAATTGTCTTCAATTCCATATAAAATACGTGTATTTTCGGCAATAACTTTTGATGCGCCAGGTGTCGCGCAGAAGGTGATATTCGGCTTTGAATAAGTGGCGCTCTTAGCATATACCATCATTACGGGCTTTATAACTTGTGAACCGCAAGTCCGATTTTTATAATTTTTACATCATTGTAAAGAGAAAAACATTGTCTTCAATTCCATGTATAATGCGCATGTTTTCGGGAAGAACTCTGCATGCGCAAAGCGCCGCGCCAAAAGGTATAATTTTCGCACTTCATAACTTTTGAACCGCAAGTCCGATTTTTATAATTTTTACATCATTGTAAAGAGAAAAACATTGTCTTTAATTCCAGATATAATGCGCATGTTTTTGGGAAGAACTATGCATGCGCGAAGAGCCGCAATATTGATGTACGCATAAGTGAAGAAGTATGATAATATATAACTAAAATACTGTTCTTTTGATACGCAAATATAGAGCTTTATAAACGATGAACAACTGTCATGACGGAATTTTGTTTCCAGTTTTGGAAAAAAAATTATAACATAAAAGTGAAAATATATTTGAGTACGGGACCCGCCGCTCGGGGAAAAGCCTTTTCGTGGGAATATTTTCTCAGGAAAATATTTCACTTTTCGGAGTTTCTAAAAATGCGTGAACATTTTTGTTACTGATGCCATTTGCGAAAGGTTTTTATTTCTAAAATTCAAATGCGAGGGCGCACCTTTCCACACCATTTGAATTGAATTTATTATTTTATCTTTTACATTATTGAATAAAAGACGTTTCATTCAATAAGATTTGAAGAATTATTTATATGTGTAGCGGACTGAACTGAGCAGATGGAGAATTTGATTCCTCACCACTTTTATTACCAAAGTTCTTTTGTATCACAATTACTTTTTTAGGTATTAGTTTTTTCGTGAGCAGGGGAATTTCCGACGGGATTCGCCATGACATAATGAGAAAAAATTCCCATGAACATGGGCGTGGTCCGTCATCTTCGGGACCGACCCACAAGTATAAATATCTACCGGGGGGTGCGCGGACCCCCCCGCTTTTGGTCGCCACCCCCCAAACTTTTTGTGCAAATTATTTTTTTGTTTCTACTTTGAAATAAAGGTTCGTGTCATTCCGAGGTATGAAGGTTTCTGCTATATATGTCGAGAGGGCATGGGAACCCATTCCCAATAGAATCCGGGGTTCGTCCCATAGGATTGTTCCTCGGAGTCTCTCGTTCTCAAAAGAGAACATGGGAAACCTGTCCCGCGATTGAATCCGGGGTCCGCCGCGGAAGACGGGGACGGGAATTCCCGGAGAGCATGGGAGTATGCTCCCATGGGTCCGGGCTCCGCCTCGAGAGACCGCTCCTTGGATGCTCTGCTTCTCGAAAAGAGAAGTCATTCGGCAACTGACAACCCGAGCTTCCCTGACATAGTAGTTTATTTTCCGGGCCTCGCGCCCGGTGCTACACGTCGCCGAGGAAATCAGAAAATGGTCCGTTTGACATATGCGTCGGAAAAATCGGCGCGATGTCAGAAGCCGTCGGCGCCGTCGGCGCTTGCGGCGCAGTCGTCCTAGATGCGCCGGGAGGTTCTGAAACTGGCAAATGAACGTCCATGAAGCTCACATTCATTATCTCTGTATGTTTATTGTCTCTAATCACATGTTATATGTTGCATACATCTAACGCATTTTCAATCATTTACAGGTTGAAGCAGAATGCTGCGCGGACGTGGACGCAAGGCCCTGCGACGGCCTAGGACGTTGCATACTAGGACACGCAGCTTTGAAGCCGTTACAAGCGACGACGACTTCATCAACGAGATCCATGCTGATGAAGCCTCTGATATGGAGTCAACTGACAGTGATGGTAGCAGTGGTTTAGACAGTGATGATGCATATGATCGGGACACTGTAATAGATAGTGAACATGGTGACACAGATGCTCTGAGTGATATAGAGACAGAGATTGCCAGAAAGATTCTAGCCGCCGGTAATTCCACCGAAGAAGACTTAAGTGGTTTTGAGGAGGAGTTTGCCGAAATACCACAATATAATCATGATAATTCACAGACGTTTGATGAGTGGGTGGATGGTCCGCGGCCACGTGTAAACTTGCCTTTCACTGGTCAAACTGGGTTGCGCCAGTTCATAGAACTTCCTGAGAACCCTGAACCTATTGACTTTTTCAATTTGTTTATACATAATGATGACTATGAGGATATGGCAACGGAAACCAATAGATATTTCAAACAAGCAATGGAGGACAAAATTCTAAGACCCCGTTCAAGAATGCAACAGTGGCAAGACACTAATGCAGAAGAGATGAAGGTATTTGTAGCCATGACAATTGCCATGTCATTGGTTGTGCAGAGAAACTTTGCTGATTACTGGTCAACAAGTGATGTTACCTCAACGCCTTTCTTCGCCAAGTGCATGCCCCGAGACAGGTTTTGGCTTCTTATAACCTACCTACACTTGGCTGACAACAGGAGGATGCCGGGCCGTAACACCCCGTGCTTTTCACCAATAAATAAACTGGGACACTTGTATAACCGGATAGTTCACCGTTTTTCAAGAGTGTATAAACCGCATCAAAACATTTCAGTCGACGAGGGCATGGTGCCCTGGAAAGGTAACTTATCTTTCAAAGTTTATCTTCCCGACAAGCCTAAGAAGTATGGGATAAAGGCTTTCATGTTGTGTGACTCGCACAACGGATACGTTTGCAAGTTCAAACTCTACACTGGAAAAACGAATGAACCGGTTTCTGAAGGTGGCAAAACTTATGATGTAGTCATGGACTTGGTGAACGACTACGTTGGACAGGGGCATCACATCTTTATGGACAACTACTATTCGTCCACAAATCTGTACATAAATTTGTGGGAGCGGGGAATAGGTGCCACGGGGACGTTGAGAGCCAATCGAAAGGGACTTCCTGATTCAGTCAAGAAACCTAAAAAGAAAGCCAAGCAAGGGGACATGACAGTTTCTCACAACCATGGCCTACTCGTTCTTCGCTACGAAGATAGAAAATCAGTGCTTCTCATGTCTACTGTTGAAGATACACAACTTGAACAAACAGGGAAGAAGAACCGGGCAACAGGGGAACCAGTTCTCAAGCCGCGCATTGTAACAACGTACAACAAGTACATGGGAGGTGTTGATCGGGCCGACCAGATGTTGTCGTACACGCCGTTCCGAGTGAAGACCCTGAAGTGGTGGAAACGGGTTTGGTTTCACGTTCTCAACGTTGCCATGTTGAACTCTTACATCGTTTATAAAGAATACAGCAAAGATAAACCTCTAAAAACAAGTCGGGAATACAGGAAGGCTTTGGCGCAACATATAGTAACATTTGCGGACAAGGAACAAGTTCCATCACTTTGCAGACGTCCCCGTGGTCGGCCGAGCACGAGCGACGAGAGTGTCACTCGTCTTCATGGACGTCACTTTCCGACGAAGATTGAGCCTGTCGGAAGGAAGAAAAACGTCACAAGGATGTGTGTGGTATGCTCTAAGGCAAAACGCGCCGTCCTCGCAAAACAGATTGAAGAAGGCAATGGGCCAGCAAGGAAGAAAAAACGAGTAGGCAGAGAGTCTTCTTATGAATGTACAGATTGTAATGTTTCTCTGTGCGCCGCACCATGCTTCAAACTGTACCACACCGCCACTGACTATTCCAGGGCTTACATCACTGCCACGGAAAAAGAAAGAAATGAAGAAGGGAATGAAGAAGAAGAAAATTGAAAGTAAAGAGAGCCGAAGTGTGGACTAGTATATACACATTATATACATACCTTGTTAGGTCCCTAAAGCTGTTCTGCGCACAACCGCAGGTAAATATTGTGTATATTTGTACATAAATGCATTGTAATTTCATTGTAATACATGTCATTGCAAATAAAATATTCTTTATTTTATCAAAGAGACAGAGAAAGTGAATGCGAGCTTTCATTGGAAGTTCAGCCAGAACCGCATCATAAAAAAACACCCATAAATGCTGAACCGGGTGGCCGATTTTCATAAAACTTACATGGGGTAAAGAGGAAAGATTCGGCTTTGATTCAATATAAAATTTATACATGCGCACGAAAAACTAAAGTTGCGGCACGTGCCCCGATATGCGCGATAGTCAAAAAGTTGCCTCAAAGTACCGAGGGTACCTTCATTTGGCACGCTATAGCTTCCGAACGAAGTTGCGCATTTTTTTTCTTTTTACATCATCGTAAAGAGCAATAAATTGTCTTCAATTCCATGTATCATATGTATATGCGCAGCGAAAAATAAACATGCGGCAAATGATGCGCCAGATGTCGCAAAAAGTTAGTTTTTCAAAAATGAATTTTCTAAGTACTGGGGGTGCCTTCCTTACGCTCTTCATATATTGCGAACCATTTGACGTATTCCAATAATTTTTATATCATTGTAAAGAGGAATAAATTGTCTTCAAGTACATACGTGTTTCGCATGCGCGCGAAATAATTTACGATTTTATAAAGCTGGAAATAAAGACAAACTTTACACCGCGCAACATGTATTGCGTTCGCCGCGGTGATTAGTGTATGCTGTGCTCATTAGTACCCATTAGTTCCACGCGCGCTCGGCTCTGGCACCCTCGAGGAGGTCTCGAGGAGGTCTCGAGGAGGTAACGGTACTGTAATTAGCACAGTCCCGGGGGGACCAAGCAGTGCCAGTAAATTGGTGCGCGTCGGGACCATTCACGTGGTACTGTCGGGGTAGCGTCACTCTCCTTTGGTTGGTTATATTTTCTGAACCATAAGTCGTATTCTAATAATTTGTATGTCATTGTAAAGAGGAATAAACTATCTACAAGCACATATAAATTTCGCAATATGCGCGCTCAGGAGTTTTGATTTCATGAAGCTGGAAATAAAGACAAACTTTAGATGACAATAGAATTATAACCATAGGTCGCATTCTAATATTTTTTATATCATTGTAAAGACAAACATCTGGTCTTCAAGTCCATATAAAAATTTCAGTAGCGCGCTCCAAATTCATGATGTTATAAGGCCCGAATTAAAGACAATCTTTACAAAGTAATAGAAAAGTAAAGAAAAATCGTAAAAAAATAATTCGAAGATGCGGGTATAAAGCAACCATTTGTGTACGGGTGCCGCGACTTGAATTTGTATTCAACGCCCGTATATAGCCCGTATTCGCCATGTAGATGCGGTATATTTCGTAAAAACGGTACCGGAATCGACGCCTGGAAATTCCGCCAGCAGAGCTCGTTAGTGCCTAAGCTCAAACTACTGCTGCGAGCTGCGAGCCTGTAAATTCCGCCACAGGGGCTAAAAAGGGTAAAATATATATACGCAACGTAAGGGTTAAGCAGAAAACCATTTTAATCAGTCAACCATAAATATGAGTCCTAGACTTTAAAAAATAACTAAAACAGAGGGAAGCCGCAGATAAACTGTGTAAGACATGAAGCCTGTAACCTGGAAACTTAATTTCTTTAATTTTGCCATTTAAACTGACAAACTTACACTTTCGTGATGGCTAGCTTTGAAGCTTATTTTCTACATACATTGAGAGCCACATTGAAAAGAATGTTAAGAAAGTTTCAATGTACAATACATCCATCCTGATTGTATCTTTCAACCTTGCTCAACTTCAAACCGGTAAAACAAGTCTTGCACTATGGATGTTGAGAAAGGCAAGCCAGTTCAATTCATCAAAAACAAGCAGACAAAGTCAGCCAAGTAAGAACAGTTTGAAACATATCAACAATGTTTAGGGAGCTTTAGTTATTCTGTAATAAATGCTTAATCACTCACATTTTTTTCTGAGCTATTCAAATCATTTGTTATAAATTCATACAATATTGTCTACTTCCCAAGCTGAATATAATTGAGTCAGACCAAATGTTAGGTTCAGGTGGTAACATAGCCTAAATAACAAGAGATAATTTTCCTCCCTGAACATACTTAACATCACTTTCTATATTGTTGCTACATCATCAGGCCATGGACGATGTCATCACGCAATCACGGGTCACGACCCTGGCCATTATCTGCTGATAGTTTCACCTGTCTGATTACAATACTTACATTAACACCTATTATCATGTTAACACCTATTATCACGCATCTCTCACATCTTATACTAGCTAAACAGGGGTTAAAAATCTCTCAGTGTCAATATGTCAAGGACTTGCACTAGTTATATGCACTAAGTCACAGAGCTCTGTCAGATAGTCAAGCCAATGTTAGTAGTCGTATATGTTATAAAAGAAGCAAATCATATCAGTTCTTGGTGAATTTTGTATTTAGTCAATGGTAAAAGTTTAGTATGACAACTTGAGTGACCTTGGACTTGCATATGTTTAACCCCTACAGTTCACTTAAAAGTTACAACTTTAATATGGACAGACACAAAAACTGACAACCATTTGGTTACAATTCTTCCTGTACGATGTTACAAGAAAGGCTCATCATCAGTTTCTATTTCATGGGAACATTTTTATTCACTTTGTGGAGGCAAATCTACCAACTGAAGAAACATATGAACCGCCACCTATCAATAAGATGTTATATACGTATCTGATAGCAGTTAACCAGCTGGGGTCAATGATTCCGTAATATGGGTCAAGTTATATTATCGCTTAATAAATACGTATCAGTGATAAAATATAGTGCTTGTTCCAAGACATATTGTATCTATTTTGTATAAAAGTGTTGAAAGTAATCTATATTCAAAGAGAGTGTCTCCAGTTTCACATACGACAACACAAATTGATTTAGATGATGATCATGTTTGATCTTTTTTGAGGAAAATCAATAGATTTCAATATTAACACAATAGACCACAATTACTGTTTTTATTGCATGAGAAATATGTGCTGGCGTGCATGATAACTAAACAAACATCTAAGAATTTTCAAATAGGGTGGGGGTGGGAATGAGTTCAAATGGCAACATGTACAAATTCTCAAAAGTGGAGGAAGACATGTTGGAGTTACAGTAACCTTGGCGCTGCAATGGTAAATATTGTGACCTTTCAAACACAACACAAGCCTCACTTCCACGTGTTGACATTTGGAGCTCGGTGGTATACCATTAGTGTACATCAAGCTGCTTGGCTTGACAGACGTTTACGCAGTTTTGTCCAATTATAATCAACAGAACAACTTGACCCAGGATTTCTCAAGACAATGCAAATTCTTTTTTCATATACTCTGTGAAAAAGTCATGTTATTAATTACAGATCTGGGAGAAAATAGTGATAAAAATGTTTCTAATTAGAATGTAATTAGAATCCCAAATCTAGGACTCTAATTGTAAGGCTATAGTTAATTATATCTAAAAATGTCTTCTCTATTTCAATAATAAAGTAAGATACTTATAATGCTCATGAATTTGGCTTTTCTTTTTTTTTTTTTTAAATGGGTTTCACTCAAGCTTAGTCTAACTAAATAAAATGTCAAATGTCAAAATTATTTTTAAAAAAATCCAAGCAAGTACATACATCGGAGACTGAGAATTGATTGCTGTCACAAAATTACACAATTCCTTGACATCAGCATCTACAATTTGAGGATAAGTAAAATGGCACACCATGATATTTGAATGGAAATCATTCCACGAAGTGTGATTTCTAGCATATGAATCTATTTGAGTCTATTCACATCCCTTTAAGTATGAACAGCTACAAGGACTGAAGTGTCATGAACTGGGCAGAGCTATTGATTATCACGTCAAGATATATTCCTCATTGTCGGACTCATTAGTCTTGTAACAAGCCTCTATGAAAAATTGGCTGGGCAAAACAAGATATGGAAACTGACAAGAATATTTTTTTAATTATACTAATATTTTGAGACCATAAAAGAAAGCAATGTATACTTTTAACAGTGTATTTCAAATGAGTATTTCAAACTGAAGTACATTTACAAGTGGAATAAAAGATTTTTTTTTTTTTAAAGAGCACAACATTTCAGGAGGAGCTTCTTACGCAATCAGTAGAGTTTCTGAAGAGAACATCCCTCCATCCTGGCCCTTAGGGTATTTCTATCTGCAATGCTCCTTCAGTTCCCTAATCGTCTTTTCAGGTTTTACCTTGTTTAGCAGAATGCTGGTTACTCCCCGTTATACATAAGATATATTTTGTAAGCCAATACATTGTTGTGATTTGAAATTTGACAGTTGCTCAATTTAAAGTCATTTTATTGGCTGGTTATTAATAGAGACATACAAGACAAAATCTGTGAAGACAATAAGGGAATTGAAGAATATCCCAGAAGAAAAAGAAGAAGAAGACGATTTTAGGATGCTAAATACCCTGATGTACATGTCTCTCAATGGACAACAGCCAGATATTGAAGTCAAACACAAACACTCACCTTCAGTTTCAGTAGGTCCTGTGTTCTTTCTTCAATGTCCTGAGTCTTTTTCGGCCTCATCAGAATGTAGATTTTTTCTATATCAGGGCATGACCTCAAGAGTTTTTCCATGAGAACTTTACCAACGAATCCTGATGCTCCTGTTATGAAAATCTTTCGTCCTTTGTAGTAATCTGCAACGCACAAATCTACCGGCGCCTCCATTTTCACTTCTGTCAAATCTGGGTCGGATTCCGAAGAAGGGGCAACATTCACAGAATGCTGATCTTCCATTTATTCTCTGAAACAAAATTATTAAATCTTAGTATTTTATATACTTGACAAATACAGATACTTACATTGCTCCACACATGCATCAAGTTTGTCACTGGATCTTCATCTGCGAATGCCTACAAGGTGTGAGATGCCAAAAGTCACAGCAATCAAGATAGAAGTTAAGCACATGTTCAGTTGAAAGTCTTGTCAGCAGTATTCTCAAAGAGTTTCGCATAAGATGTCAAATTTGCAGAAGATCCAGCAACAAACTTGATGCAAGTGTGGAGCAAGGTAGGTATTAAGGAATTTCATCTTTATCCAAAAAAAACCCCAAACTAGTTCCTCTTCACAATTTACAAACACTTATTAACAAATCACTACTTTGACTTTTATCTGCTTGTGATCTCAAGGGAGACAATTTTGGGTTGACAAAACTTTCAGTTTCAGGCTGACAGCTATTAGTATCAGTCCTGAGACTGAGGGTGGGTGAAACCTGAAGCTTTTGCTGCAACGTGAACCATGGGTGATTCTGCAATGAATGCAATCAGAGACCATAATTTTATTAAATAAGGGACTGGACTCTGTGCCTCGCTAGAACAAGATGGCGTCCGGGAAAAATTCAATAGTGCCGTTTCTGTTTCTCTTATAACTCATTTAATATAAAAATATTTCCTTGGTTACCAGGATGTATGAAATAAAGATATGGTAAAGTTTCATTTGGTTATTTTAAAGATGTTTCCAGTGTTGACTTTTTGCAGGGCTTCAAGTCGGGTCGATTACAAATCTGGCCGAGGCACACATAGTTGATGATAATCTACTGTCGAGTCTAGTCCCTTTATTTTATGGTCTCTGATGCAATAAGCATAGCATCCAAGAACATTTCCTACTGCAGTAATTAAATCTGTCTACTGCCGACACCTTTAATAGACTTTAACGTGAAACCTTCCGATCCAAAGTCAAAGCCTTTGTTTATGTTATGTTTTTAAGATTTATTTTCTTATTTCTTTCATAAAATACATCATCATAACTGAAAAACCTGAGAATTTGAATTCCAAGAATCCACTCAATGTAAAACAGCTACAATTTGCGAGCAAATAAAAATATTTTTTCTAAACATGTTTTGGAAATAAAACAATACAAAACCAGCTCATACTATACAATAATTTGCAACAGCTTGCTAAATATCATAAACTGGCAGCACGTTCATTAAACACTAGTATCAGCAGGCCTTGTCCGTAAATATTGGATATCAGTCATGCTCTAGGCAGATCATTAATATGACAATATATGAGGTTTAATCATTGTCAATGATTTCTCAACAAGTCAAATATGGACTTAAACCAAATTAGCCATATAATACATCCTTACTGTAAGTATTTCGTATAAAAAATGCATTACAATTGAGGATATGACATAAAAATAATAGATTATACATCCATTATTATCAAAAGGGCGGAAGAATATTAATTGTTGAAAGTTATTACATACCATAAATGGTATTAAATGCAATTTATTTAGATTCAGCAATATCCTGTAAATCCTTCATGAAATGCCAGGCTTCTATTTGTTTTCAAACCTTCTGTACCATAGGCGTCCACTCGAGGTAGACTTCTATTCAAGGCAGGTGTCTGTTTCGTAATAAGTCTTGTAGTGATAGACGACTACTGTAGGGAGCAGTGATTGGAGTGTTTAAATTTGGTTTACCCAGCATTTAATTAAGGCAGGCGTTTATTGTTGTCAAAAAGCTCTGTGCAAGGCAGGGGTCTATTCAAGTCAGGAGTCTAATTAAGGATTTACTATAATGCATCATTCATTTAAATACATCTTATTTATCTCTTTTTTACATTATGAAAGCAGAACACTTATATATTTTCTGGCACTCTGGAGGCCTTTAGGGGTGAAGGGGTTACACTATTAAAATATAATTATTTATTTTAATCATAACCATGTTTTCAATATACATCAAATCATTTTTTTAAATAAGATCTGTCAAAATGACTGTTAACTGCTTAGATATATGGTAATGAGAAAATATTGTCAGGAAATATCAGCATAAGCTTAAGCATATACAACCAAATATGACCATTTCTTAGGGGGGCATTGAAAGTGGAATAGATACTAAGGCTGCAACGATACACTAAGCAAACAATACGATACGTATCTCGATACTTAGCTCACGATACGATAAGTATCTAGATACGCTAAATGGGAAAGTCTAGGGATTGAATAGAAAACGATAATCTTCGTTGTTGGCTGCCATGACTGTCAAATACTACGCTAAAAAACTACGCTACTTGTTCGCACAATTTGATTGGTTGCTGCTACTTGTTCACACGATTTGATTGGTTACGTATTAAACTTAGCAGTTGTCAAGCATAGTCGAAGTTACCCGAAGATAAAGATCGGAAAAATCAACCAATGCGATAGCTCGAAAGAACTGACCTATATCTCTCGGACCAATGAGCTATCAGGGCAGTCGCAAATTTGAATAAATTATCCTTCGGTTGTGAAGCGATTACTAAAGGGAAGTTACTCTTGTTAGTTTCGTTTTCAAGCTAGAAAGCAGTCGAGTAAAAACGATTATTTTAATACATGGGAAAAGTTTATTGTCGTATATCAATGGAATTAATACTGGTACAGTGCTTGATTTATCTAGTGTTTATTTAGATTGAAATAACTATGTGTATCGTTTTTATCTGATATTCAAATGTAATTGTATCGTGTATCGTATCGTTACTGTCGCATCGAGATGCATCGATATTTCAGTGTATCGTTGCAGCCTTAATAGATACGGTAAGAAAAAGATTGATTGAATCACCATGCTTAATGTTATAACCAAATCATAAAGTGACACAATCATTTATGAATTGATGAAATATTTATCTTTCGGGATATGACACATTCCCTGATGTATTATATAGATAATATTTATTTTGCGTAGTAAAATAAAAACTAGTACAATGAATAATGACATTTCAGAGTGGCACAAGCTGTGCATTCAAAAATATGTATATTCTGCATTACATTACAATTGATTCATGTAACCATTTCTACTTTAAATCAATAATGTTTTAATGTGAAAAACAACCAAGCAATTCAAATTTGATCCATTTTAAAAGCAGTATTCTGATTAAAACGAAACATATAGGTAATTTTGTCATCATGAACTTCTTTATCAATATGGTGTCCAGCGGTCCTAAGGATTTCAAATCATGTAGGTGAGGTGACTTGAGGATAGTATTGGCTGATAGTATTATTGCAGGGAGAAAGACCACATCACCAATTTGGCTATGCTTTGCAGTGAAACCTGCGAGCATCGGCTGGAACTAGCAAACCATGGGTGGTACTGCGCTTAAATTCAGTGTAGTGTCCTCTACAGCAGACAAAATTGCTGAGCCCCTGGCGGGATTCGAATCACATACCTCTTGATCTGAAGCCAATGCACTAACCACTGCACTACCCCGCCCTCCAATCATGTAAACAGGATTAACAAGATAAGAGGATAACCATGTTATATGAAAAGACATCTTATAGAATTGTCTTTAATACATTATGAATAACATTACCATCACCACCAAACAACAGAGCCATTGGATCTGTAGCTCTTTAGGATTTGAATGATTAACTAACTGAAGTTGAACTGTTTCTCAAGTAATACATTTTTAAAAAGTCTGTCAAAATGTAATTGTTCCTCAATTTTGGTAATATTGCTCAAAATGTCCAAGGAGAGGTAATCAAATCCACAATGTATTAAATAGGTGTAAAGTCATTTTGGTTTTGTGAATTTATATTCTTCATATAATAGCAATTGTGAAGAAATATTTCTGTAAGTGTTTCAATTATATATGTCATAAGTACAGAGAGCATTTTTGAAAAACTTTTGTGCATGTGTTAGAAGAAAGAAAGAATGGGGGAAATCATTTCATAATTCTTCATCTAATAGACAGATAAATGACTGTAATGTTTTTAGGACGGAAAATCACATTTTGTGTGTTTTCATTGATACATAATCGAATAAATTAAAGAAGAGTTGGATTTTTGTAAAATGATATTCATGACATTGATATTTTAGAAATAGAAAATGTAGGTAACTTAAAGAAATAAGTATGGATCAGGAGCTTTTTAAAGACAAGCATTGGCTATCTAACCATGTTCGTTAATTCACACTCAATGCTATAACTTTCTCAATATCAATATATTCACTATAGATTTCAACTCTTTGTACAAATTCAGTATTGACAAGAGTACATTATCCACTTCTTCCAACCAACCACATGACCATCAACTGCAGGAATATGTTTAACTTTATAAGCAGTAAGTATTTATTACTTTACTCTTTAGAAAAAGAATGTCCGGGAGCTGACAGTTTGGCTTATATTGAACTTCTTAGAGATACTTCAAGAAGACTTTCAAGAAAGTTAAATATTGTGATTAAAAATAAATAAATTTTAAGTGTAACTGCTAGTAGCAAACATAACACATAAAGCATCACAATCCTTACAAGCATACTGCTAACCAGGTACAGTAGAAGGAGGACTTTCCGTCACTCTTATGAATCAATAATGACAAGTTTACCAGAAACATGACTTCAAAATATTATATAATTCTATCAACAAAAAAAGAAAGATCAAAGTTAACAACAAGTAACGTTTTATGAGATTTGGATCTTTGACAGGCACACTAAAAACTATAAAGTAAATTTTACCATTACTATACAAAGTGACTTGCAATATGAAACAAAAGCATAAATATTTGTTCTAATAATGTGCAAATGTTGAACAGAATTTTAATCAGTAAATTGACCAAAAATCAAAGGCAATTTGACCAAATTTATTGGGACAATTTGACTGGTACCCCCTATAGAAACAATGGGCGGCAACATGTACACAGCTAGAATGCTGAAAGCGAAAGGAAGCTGGTTTGTGTTAGTATTACTGTGCTGATAAACTTGTATGGAGTAGGTCAGTGTGATATACATGACGTACAAGGTTGATATGGGTACATTGTGTCACAGAACTGTGCTACGTAGATATGAACATGAACCCACATGACACATGTACCTGATAATTATGTTATATAAGTTGAGAATTTTAACGATATTTAATGATACAAAACATAGTATACATTAAAAAGAAGTGACCTTTCGTAGATTTGGATGGCTAACAATAAATATATTTAGAATGTTTATTTATTATACTGGTATGACATTATTTATATCATTATTATTATTATTATAAATGAGCATAGACAAGAGTACTGCACACAAGAAATAAGTATAAATGAAATTTATCAATGTACTAAACCATACTTATTTAGTCAAAAGTTTTGTATACAGTGTTTTAGATAGAAAGTATCCCAACCCACGTGTTAAACGCTATGACTAGTTTGACATCAGGTGAGATGGGCGTGGTTTTGACTCAAAAACATTGCTACACAATCAGTGCGTCCCATCATCAATTTAAACATATTTCTAATCGGAAAAATAACTATGTGTAATTACAATGCAAAAGACTTTGGGCTTTTCTAAAAGTTGATGCATTATCGAAACACGTTTCAAAACATTGGCATGTCAGACTGGAAATTCTTTCAACAAATATTTAGGTCATCGCCTGTTGAACATACGATTCTGTTCGAATATTTCAGTATCGTTGATATCTGAGAATAAACAACGCTGCCATTCTTGTATCCATGTTCAGTAAATCATAAAAATAATGATGGCAATTAAATACTCACATCATATATCCTTAGAAACAGTACAAACACCCGGTCGCCAAAGCAAAATTGCTTTCAGGAAGTTCAGAAATCCGGAGTGTTTTCAGACGCACTTGCAGATTCAAATTAAAACAAAAACGCCGTAAAATAAAAAGCCCGACGTTGTTTTTCAAAAGTCAAAGTGAGCATTTATAACCTCTGTGTATCATTTAATTTCTAATTAATGCTACGATTTTTGATAATATTTATCACATTCCAAATTTTCGCCGATGCAAATTTGGCAGAGGTCAAAGGTAAAAAGGAACGGGGTGACTTCGTTGCTGTGCGACCATTGGTTCTTTTGTTGCCAATTGTACAATGCATAGGATGAATAATATTTTGTTGGTTTAGTTATCTTTATGTCAATTTATTATTTGAAATTTTGAAATAAATAGTAAGGTTTTGCTAGAATAATTTTTTATGCACATTTGTGCGGGCCTAATTTAACCACAATGCTCGGACAAATATGGCGTCATTCACCTCTAGAAGGCAATAAATAATATACAAATAATCCGTTGTAGCAATAACTTTCGACATTAAAACTAAATATGGCTGATAATTGGCCAGGAAACAACATTCCTCAGGTATGCATATAGATTTTTTAGATTATTTTTTCACATTAAGATGATAAATGTCAGAGAAATAGAGAGATTTATGTGCATGTGAAGCATTCATAAAATGTTAAAATTGTCAACAACTAGAGATTACAGGATATCAAAATACAATTTTAGATGTATAATCTAATCTTCTTTTTGTTTAGTTTTTTAGTTCATCCAGTGCTCCAGATAGCTGCGTATATGAGTATTTTACGCACTTAAATTGTTAAAAACTATTTAAAGAAAAAACTGGGAGTATGGTCGAGTGCCCCAAGTTCATTGGTACCCTAAGTTCGTGACGTCATTTACACATGTGCGCGCTCCACTTTGACTAGCGCAAAATATCTGAAACGCCCGGACTATTGTTTGAAAACTCAAACAAAATTTATTGATACAACTTTCAGTACCATTAAACAAATTTAACATTTACAACGGCAATTTTCTGAACAAATGTCCTCAAAATCACTGTTTACACTACCTCCAAAATGTCTTGATTCTCAAAAGTCGATAAATTTTTTTCAGAATTATGTATGAATTTCATTTCATGTCGTCTGCTTTCCTAAAGTAGGTCATGTGGCAGTGTGCCAACAATCAAATACTGATTGTCACACTACTTATTTTATTAAGCCTGAGAAGTCGTCTGTTCGATTATCAAAAAATTCATAGAGATGTTAAAAATTAATAATTTCAAAATAAGTTACTTGAGAGAAATATTTATCATTATTTAATTTCATATGCACTTATTTATCCAATGGTTATATCTTCATATGATGCTGTCAGTCAATCAATGTATAAAGTTGTTTGTGAAAAAATATTCTCAAAATAAATATCAAGCAAGTTTGTCATAATTTTTCTGGAAAATAAATACATTAATAGTTTTCTGACCTCTACAGTAACAAAATTTATTAAATTGTATAAAGAATGCCTTCAATTCCGAAAGAAAAATATGTCAGGTCAACAGATGACCATACTTGACTAACCATATATAATTAGTATTGAAGAAAACAGTATCAAATCAAAGGTCACGAACTTGTATCCCAAGGCCACTACACTCGTTTTTTGACAGCAAATGTTTCTCCTTGGTCAAAGCTTCTACTAAAATATAAAATATCCACCTGACCCTGTCAGGTAATTCATAAAATGTTATATTTTTGCTTTAAACTTTCAAACTAGGCTGACATACATTTATTGAAGAGGAATTCTATATAGATGCTTAGGGCCACGAACTTCGGGCACTCGAGGATACAGATACGCAGGCATTTTCTTTAAAACTTAATCATAATATATATCATAATACTGTAGTTTGGAAACAGTAGCGTATTTGAACATAAACTTGCCACGATTTGATATCAAAACTCTACATCAGTGTTTGACATGTATAAACTGATGCCTCTGTTGTTTTAGATTATGGGGAATCTTGAACAATAAATCTCATAAAACTCTACAACAGTATTTGTTTGTGTAAAACGAAGCCTCCTCAATAATGTTAGTTGTTTTACTATCACCATGTATGTTATCAAAATGGCACTGTCAATCGGTGGTGATAAATCTTTCTTTTTGTAACAATTACAAGCTAAGAAAACAACATTAATTTAATTTTAGACAATTGTTTCATCAAATTGTCATGCAAACGTGAAAGAATGAAAATATGTCTAGATGACTAATTATTCTGTGAAATGACAGATACAATTATTGCATTTACTCTTTCAAGTTGCATATTATATCAATTCTCCCACTGTTCATACAGTTTTGACTATACTTCGGACAGTACAAATTAATGTTCTGGAAAACGTCAATTGTATAAACTTTTTTTCAAAATCCATTATCCCAAAACTTGTGATGAATACTAAATGAATGATAATATATCTAATTAAAAGCTTACAAGTGTTTACAAAGTAAAAGAAATGTAATGTGTCCGAACATGGTGAAAACTGTCCAAACCAAGGTTACATACAGTAGATCAAGGATATAACAAACTCCAAGGGATCAAAGAATTAAGTTTGCTTTATATCCGTTGTTCGCTTTACACGTATAATTTTAATCATAGGGCTTTTGAAGGGACTTATAAATTTGTTCGCTTTATATATCCGTGTGTTTGCTATATCCGTGTTCGCTATATCCGTGTTCTGCTGTATTATCAAATTCTCAATACTTTACCCAAAAGTGGCATTTAATGTTCCAATATTCTAAATCATTGTAATAAATAATTGTTTCTTCTTGTTTGTTCATACAATTTGATATATTCTTGTTCTTTGCTTTGCACCAACATTTACATTTTACCAATTATTTCTCAAATTTCATTCATGAAACTGTTAAATGAACTTCACACAAAAGTTAACTTAAAAACAATTCCAGCTATCAAGTATTTATTAAAATAACTTATAAATAGAACATATTGAAAAGGAACATTACATAACATATTACAATTATTGCAGTTATTACTGCGATTCCACTGCATGTGAAAAGTGCCAAGTTTGAGTGACTTCAGGTGGTGTCCAAGGTTTGGTCAGTTTGCCCTATGTTGTGTTGTACCTGGCTATCAGTCTGATTAAAATCAACTTGCCACTATTAAATGGCTGCGATACTGTCGAAGCGGCGTTAAACAATAACTCACTCACTCACTCACTCACTCACTCACTCACTCACTCACTCACTCACTCACTCACTCACTCACTCACTCACATAAAATCGACTGTTTTCTGAGGATTAACAGTTGCAAAATAGTGCATTTACCTCCAAGTTTCAATGATAGTAATAATGCTAATAATTCTTGAAGAAGATCAGATCTTAATTATATGATATATAGCACTTAAATGTTGGAGAGGATTTGATTTGACAACAGGAAATAAAAACTTTGTTAATTCAGGCCAACGGTGCGGCTGCTGATGCACCAGGAGCTGACGATGATGATGACTTTGGTGAATTCGGAGGATTTGAGGTAAAATATGTAAATTTAGATATTTATATATTCAGATTGAAATAAATCTAAAAAACTATTTGAACAGTACTAAATTATCTCTAGAAAAAGCTAGATTAAATGTAAGCCTATTTAAAAATTGATGAATGTGTTTGTGTATGTTTTAAACCTTCCGACTGGTATTTGATGAGTTGAATTATACTCTGTGTTTGACAGGCAGCAGATCCTGTTCCTCCCAACGTCGCCCAGTCAGCAGATCAGCAGGAAGCCATGTCCTCACCCTGGGCTGTGTATGCATCAGGTAGAGCTCTTAGTTCTGTAATTAATGTGCGACATACATAGATAGTATTGTACGGGTATTCCTTATCACACTCTGTATCTGCCCAAAATCCCAATATTTTTCTGAGAGTTTGAACTCAAGGGCTGAGAATGGTCAAGCACATATGGAACACCCTTATCATACTATGTTTATCATATATCATGACATAGAGTTCCTTCTTCAAATTGGGTCTTGAAATGGATTTGTGTGTTTATGTCAAGCTGATAAAGGTTATCCGCCCTTCAAGCTGGTACGGAGTGCTTGAAGGAGGGTCTATTGCACATGCAAAATCTCTGCATTTATAACTTATCATCTACGTCCTTCAAAAATAGTTGTTACACTCAAATAATTTTTTGTTTTGTTTTGGTGTCTACCAAGAGCAAATTGATAACACTCAGATGATCAAGAATTCCCAACCCTGGCGATATGAATGATATGTCATCACATCTGTTTTAATCGCTAGGAGGTGGCACATTTCGTCAGCCGGATCTCCTGTGTGCCCAGAATGCATTTCCCCAGTACTTGGATCCGTCGGGGATATCAGGAGCCCCATCATCCAACTCGGTGCCAGAACCTCAAGGGGGAGATAACTCTAACTTCAATCACAACAATCATCAACAGGTAAGTTGGATGACATGTGAGAGAAAAATTAACCAGAGATTCTGTTTTGTATCAGTGTTCATTTCAGGAGGAGGGGCAGGGGAGGGGCTGATTTTAATTTCAGGGGGAGGGATCATGTGGTGTTCAGGTGTGGGAGGTGTACATTTCACTGCATCCTCTGTTACCCAGTGTTTTATATATGCTCCTTGACTCTCCACTATATCACCCCTGGGAAACTTCATCAGAAAAATCTGTACTCAAATTACCCGCCCTTGGCCGGCATGAGCCAATCAAACTGCTACGCAGTTTGGACCTGCGAACCAATGACAATTCATATCACTTCGTGATCACCGGGTATCTCCCTTGACCATTTCTGTCTTATCCTATTGAGCATTTTCTTGGGTTACTGACTTCGTCATGACAGCCAAGGGCAGGTAATTTTAGTACAAATTTCTCTTATAGAGTTTTCCAGGGGTGATATAGTGGAGAGAAACGGAGCATATATAAAACCCTGGGTATTCAGTGAGAGAAATGGGGATATTCTTTTCTGGGGAAGGGGTGGGGGGCTTGTTCATTTCAGGGGGATGCATAGGGAATGTTAGCAATATTTTGCATTCTATCAGAATTGTTCCTGTTGACTGCTACTAGAAATCAGTGCTTTTATGTCATGCTCTGACAAAGATGTACTATAAGAAAAACACAATGTTTTGTTTCAGAATCCAGATGCAGAAGATCAGGCCCGCATCGCAGAGAGCGTTCTTGATGGAACGTTGAATTCAGCAGCGCGAAGTGTTCCTCCTGAAGTCGCTCAATCATCTTCATCACCTGCCCCACTTCCTGATCTTGGTATGGGTGGGAGTCGTCTCCCCTTGATGAGGGAGAACAGTCCTGACCTGCCAGTAGAGGGAGCTGCAGCTCCAGCTGTAGAGGTACCTGTGGAAGTCTCGCCGCCACAAGCACCTGTAGAGAACGTTCCCACAGAGGAAGTGAGAGTTCCTCAGAATGAGGGCCAGGCAGCTAGATCAGCTGATGAAATTGTCAATGCAGAAAGAGAAGAAAATATCAAACTTAAAAAGGTATTTGGAAAAATCTGAATACCGGGACAATATCAATCTAATGCATTCCACTTTTAACATATCATGTAAATAAATTCAAGTGTAAAATATGCCATCAGTGGCCAAATTGGATGAGATTTTATTTTTATTTATCATCAAAACATTATAGTCAATTATATTCTTAATCTAGAAAATATCTAACTGTTGATGTTGTAGGATCTGGAAGAGCTGACACAACAAAATAATAAATTGGAGGGTGATTTAAACAGAACTAATCAGCAGTTGGAGGAACAGCGGACCAGAATGAGGGAACAACAGGTAGCAAATAGCCATTATTTTATGAAAATCGTTAAATAGAAAAATATCACATGTACATATCACAATGTACATTTTATCTTTATTGAAGTGTAAAGCTCTAAAGCACTCAGGGGGTGGGATAGCGCAGTGGTTAGCGCGTTCGGCTTTGGATCAAGAGGTCCGGGGTTCGAATCCCGCCAGGGGCACGGTAACTTTGTCTGCAGTAGAGAACTGTTCTACACACAGTAAGGTTTGGGTGCAATGCTACACTGAATTTCAGCGTAGTACCACCCATGGTTCACTAGTTCCAGCCGATGCTCGCAGGTTTCACCACAATGCATAGCCACATGGCGTTGCGGGCTTTCTCCCTGCCATAATACTAGCTGCCGCGATATAAGTGAAATACCCTTGAAAACGGCGTTAAACCTTAACTCACCTCACCTAAAGCACTCAACTATTAAACACACATGTTGACATAGATATTTGTATACATATATGAATCAATGAAACTTCACTATGAAATAAACAGTTTAGATAAGACTGTATAACATGTCTTTAATTTTAAGTGAGAAAACGTTTAACGAGTAAGGATTTGTGTAATTTACAGGACCGCCATGTACGAGAACTGGAGGAGGTGAAGAAGGCAGGTCATGATGCTCTCACTGTTGTAGTCGCTGAATATAAGGTAAACCAATCTTGTGATTATCATATATTTATCTGCTAAATTACTTTGTGTAAACCAATCTTTTCAATGGCTGAACCAGTCTTATATTTATATGCTGAATTTATCATCTATGTTTTATTACGTTTCGATGAAAGGCCTGTAATGATTTAATAAAACCTGTGTTTTAAAATGCTGCCCCTTGGTTCTCTATATTTCAATAGTACACCCATTTTCTTTATAATATTACCGCATCAGTGTGTTGCCTGGTATCCTTTAGTGGATTCATATAGTTTTACCAAAGTGAAACCCAACCGTCAATAAGCATCACCCCTATATGAGATAACAACTGCAGCAACCAATACATCCATTACAGCAGGCATAGGAGACCGGATTGCTGTAGCTGTTCGTTGATCCTAAAATCTATACAGGTTTCATGATTTAAAGCTGCATCCTACAACTAGAATGAGAAAAATGAAACATTCTAGATCTCTGATATATGCCCACTAACTGTAGCAGTAACGTGTGTAATGAGCCACCCTTTATTATACCCCCGACCAACGGTTGGGGGTATATAGTTATACCAACGATTCCGTCCGTCCGTCTGTCCTTCTGTCCGTCCTTCCGTCCGAAGACAATTTTTGTCCGATCGATTACAGAAAAAATATTCGTCTCATCCTTTTTAAATTTGGTACATGTCTTCTTCACCACTAGGAGAGGTGCAGTGCGAAGTTTAAACCGAATTGGTGAATTTTTTTAATTTTGGCGATTTTTTATATTTTTTAACTTAGTCAAATTCTGAGCATTTTTTGTCCGATCGATTACAGAAAAACTATTCGTCTCATCCTTTTTAAATTTGGTACATGTCTTCTTCACCACTATGAGAGGTGCAGTGCGAAGTTTAAACCGAATTGGTGAATTTTTTAATTTTTGGCGATTTTTTATATTTTTTAACTTAGTCAAATTCTGAGCATTTTTTGTCCAATCGATTACAGAAAAACTATTCATCTCATCCTTTTCAAATTTGGTACATGTCTTCTTCACCACTAGGAAAGGTGCAATGCGAAGTTTAAACCGAATTGGTGAATTTTTGAATATTTGGCGATTTTTATTTTTTTTTAACTTAGTCAAATTCTGAGCATTTTTTGTCCGATTGATTACAGAAAAACTATTCGTCTCATCCTTTTTAAATTTGGTACATGTCTTCTTCACCACTAGGAGAGGTGCAGTGCGAAGTTTAAACCGAATTGGTGAATTTTTTTAATTTTGGCGATTTTTTATATTTTTTAACTTAGTCAAATTCTGAGCATTTTTTGTCCGATCGATTACAGAAAAACTATTCGTCTCATCCTTTTTAAATTTGGTACATGTCTTCTTCACCACTATGAGAGGTGCAGTGCGAAGTTTAAACCGAATTGGTGAATTTTTGAATTTTTGGCGATTTTTTATATTTTTTAACTTAGTCAAATTCTGAGCATTTTTTGTCCGATCGATTACAGAAAAACTATTCGTCTCATCCTTTTTAAATTTGGTACATGTCTTCTTCACCACTAGGAGAGGTGCAGTGCGAAGTTTAAACCGAATTGGTGAATTTTTGAAATTTTGGCGATTTTTTATATTTTTTAACTTAGTCAAATTCTGAGCATTTTTTGTCCAATCGATTACAAAAAAACTATTCATTTCATCCTTTTCAAATTTGGTACATGTCTTCTTCACCACTAGGAAAGGTGCAATGCGAAGTTTAAACCGAATTGGTGAATTTTTTAATATTTGGCGATTTTTAATTTTTTTTAACTTAGTCAAATTCTGAGCATTTTTTGTCCGATTGATTACAGAAAAACTATTCGTTTCATCCTTTTTAAATTTGGTACATGTCTTCTTCACCACTAGGAGAGGTGCAGTGCGAAGTTTAAACCGAATTGGTGAATTTTTTAATTTTTGGCGATTTTTTTAATTTTTTAACTTAGTCAAATTCTGAGCATTTTTTGTCCAATCGATTACAAAAAAACTATTCATTTCATCCTTTTCAAATTTGGTACATGTCTTCTTCACCACTAGGAAAGGTGCAATGCGAAGTTTAAACCGAATTGGTGAATTTTTTAATATTTGGCGATTTTTAATTTTTTTTAACTTAGTCAAATTCTGAGCATTTTTTGTCCGATTGATTACAGAAAAACTATTCATCTCATCCTTTTTAAATTTGGTACATGTCTTCTTCACCACTAGGAGAGGTGCAGTGCGAAGTTTAAACCGAATTGGTGAATTTTTGAATTTTTGGCGATTTTTGGCGATTTTTTAACTTAGTCAAATTCTGAGCATTTTTTGTCCAATCGATTACAGAAAAACTATTCATCTCATCCTTTTCAAATTTGGTACATGTCTTCTTCACCACTAGGAAAGGTGCAATGCGAAGTTTAAACCGAATTGGTGAATTTTTGAATTTTTGGCGATTTTTTATATTTTTTAACTTAGTCAAATTCTGAGCATTTTTTGTCCAATCGATTACAGAAAAACTATTCATCTCATCCTTTTCAAATTTGGCACATGTCTCCTTCACCACTAGGAGAGGTGCATTGCAAAATGTAACACGATTTGGTGAATTTTTGAATTTTTGGCGATTTTTTTTATTCTTTTACTTTATCATAGCTAGAATGAATGAAGCTACTTCTGTGTTGTGATTTGTTGACTTCATCATTTTCTTTTTCATGTAACTTTCATCAAAAGCTACTTCTGTGTTCTCGTTGATTTACTATTTTATATTTCCACTGGTTATATTTTGGGAAAAGTTAAATTTTCTTTCCTTTCAGCCATAAACTGCTGTATATCTCTCACTGTGCCTTCAGGGGTGTGCTTCCATGTACATGTTGTTTAAAGTCACTCGAATGAATCATTATGATGGATTTATTTCCAAAATAAAGTTGAAATCAGTGGTAATAGCAGTAGTGTATTATATTACCAATACCTTTTCAAGTTACTTTTATTCCTATTTTGATTTAAACCACCTTTTTCACATGAAGATCGAGACTTGTCCTACCATTTTCACAAACAGTTTTATCTTAGCAATTACATTTCAAAGCTTATCAAACCTTAAGTGTGCAGACACCTCTCTCTTTAAGTAAAATAAAAATGTCAAACTTAAACAGTCGGGGGTATTAGTGAGCCACGCTCACTCTTTTGCTTGTTTCTAAGATGTTAAGAATGTTTTATCAATGAGATCTTTAATCTTTGCACTGTTTCCACTGAGTATCAAAGGAGGCAAGTTAAACCACTGTAATTTGCAGAATCTTGGTGATGTAATTATTACCACTTTCATATCAGCCTAAAAAAATTAGAAATGAAAACTTTGAGATATCTCTCTCTCTGTTCCAGGAGTCAAGTAGGACGGCAGTTCTGGAGCAGCAGCAAGTGAGTTTGGAGCATCTACAAGAAGCTCTTAAACAGCAGGCCGAGGTCTACCAGCAGATGATGCAACAGCAGGTACAGTTATCTCCCTTTAACTACCTTGCAGTCAGGCCATGTTTGCCTCGGTCTTGAAATGTTCGCAATTAATTAGAAATCTATGCATGTGAGACTATTTCTGAATATCTTCTAATTATTAGCTGTTCATGGGTCTGGCAAACTTAAGCATAAGTTACTGGTTCCTTAGTTCTGTTACAAGTGACAACATTCGAAAATGGGTGATGGTAAACTAAAGTGGTCCACTTCATCATTGCCTGTTTTATTGACTTTGTGTTGAAGGCACAAGATTTGAAGCAAGAGCACGAAGCAGAGTTGAAGAAGCATGACGAACAAACGAAGGAAGCATTGGAGGCAGCGAGAGAAGAGGAGCAGAAGAAGTTTGACAAGTTCCTCGTAGATCAGAGAGAGAAGGATGCAGCTGAAATACAGCGGGCAGTCGAGGTGAAACATTGTTCATGTTTTTGTTCATTAGTGTGTTTGTTAAATTTTCATCTCTACATTCACTTGTATGGTTACATGTTTGTCAGGGGACAGAGGACAAAACCAAACGTAACACCAATGATGGTTACATGTTTGTCAGGGGACAGAGGACAAAACCAAACGTAACACCAAAGATGCATTTCAAATGTTTAGGGATGCGATACCACATGTTCAGTTTAATTTAACTCAATAGATCCAACCTGTGACCAGTCACTGTGTATAAAATAGTAAAGTGGGGAACTTCTTCACTTTCCACAAAGAGATTTTTAGAAGATTTTCAAATTACCGGTATGTATACAACGGTCAAATCAGAAATGGTATTGTGTCCCCATGTCATGAATTTAAATCTCTTGATATTGTTAACATTCCAGACTGAAAGAACAAACAGCCAAAAGTTGATGGAAGCAGCTATTGCAGAAGAACAAGAGAAAGCAGAAAAGAAACTAGAAAAAGAAAGGGTGAGCTTTTTCTTTTTGGGAAATGAGAATGCATTGACCTTTATCACGCCTACAAGCAATGCCTAAACTCAACAAAATGTGTAACAATGAGAAGTTTAACTTAACAGAAAGAAACCTATGATATATGGGAATGTCAGACTTTCTCGACTGCAACCTAGACTTGATTTTCAAGAGGACATTATATATTGGCTAAGTCTCAAGTTCAGGTTCGGATCAAGAGGTCCAGTGTTCGAATCCCGCCAGGGGCACGGCAACTTTGTCTGCAGTAGAGAACTGTTCTACACGCAGTAAGGTTTGGGTGCAATGCTACACTGAATTTCAGCGTAGTACCACCCATGGTTCGCTAGTTCCAGGCGATGCTCGCAGGTTTCACCGCAATGCATAGCCACATGGCGTTGCGGGCTTTCTCCCTGCCTTAATCCTAGCAGCCGCGATATAAGTGAAATACTCTTGAAAGCGGCGCTAAACTCCAACTCACATCACCTCACCTCAAGTTCAGGTGAAATAATGTAAGACAGGCTGTGAGCTGAAGGCATGGAATGCAGCTGAAAGTGAAAAAGTGAAGTTAAATTGTATAACAGTTACTGTTTACTAGAGTAATAGAAGTTTGAAGTTAATAATTTAGTTGCTTACCATGAACAATGTAGCCTGATATCACACTCTCTTATCCAGGAGAAGTTTGGCGAGGTAGCGGAGGAGGTGAAGGCGCAGTGTTCTGAGGATCTGAAGGGAGTGATGGAGGACGAGAGGAAGAGATCGCACGTACGCACAGTAACATGCCATTCTAGTTGGAGCTCACAGGCTTTACTTGTTCTTCGGATGATAACTTAATGTCTCACATTTATTGCTATGGAAATCTGGATATCATGAAGTTAGTAGTGTTATCTGCATTGTCCCCATGTAAATGTATCCAATAAATCTTCTTTAGGATTTTTGTAATGTGGGCTTGTAATTTAGGTACATTACTTTTTTGTCTAACAAACCATATATTTGCTGGTCCCATAATATTTTGGTTTAGCCTATCAGTCAGTGGCTGTTCTTCCCTTGTTAACGAGTTGTGATTCCAGTAAAGAAAGTTTTGGCACTTATTATCTCAGTAACTTTAAAACGTTTTAAAGATGTGTGCCCAAATAAAACTGAAAAAAATCATTTTTAAAAGTTTGCACTAAAAAAACATCTGCTTACTTGATTCCAACATATTGGATTGGACTGCTATTTCATGTGACTAGGACCCGATGAGAACCCCTAGTTACTGTATATTAACTGTTTGGCCAGGATCTGTTGGCTGCAGCTGTGGAGGAGGAGAGGGAGAGAGGAGCGGAGAGTGCACGGGAGTCCAGGACCGCCGCTCAACACGAGATTCAGTCCTACATCCACGAACAGAGACAGGTCTGTACACGTGGCTTTATAGTCTTAACGGGAGGCTTCTATTGGGATATTTTAGGCGGAAAAATTCAAGGGGACATTACTCTTCTTCAAAAAGTTCTTCTGCAAATTCTATGGATAATCAACTTCTTTGCAACAGATGTGATGGTGCAGTTCAGATTGCTTTATAACAGTGCTTGTATCTGCACTGAAATGTTGCATCTATTGCAATAAAGAGGTTGACTGTCCATAGAACTTGTTTTCCTTCAACGCATTAGCTTCTAAAATGTCTGTCAGTAATGTTATATCATTAATTTAACTTCTGTTTTGATTCGTTCTTGGTAATACGTGTTCATTAATGCAAATATCTTAAATGTTGTTTTTTGTGTAATATAATGTATAAAAAAAGCTTTTTCGGGCAATTAATATTATCTTGTCATATCTTATCTGAAAGTGGAAGAAGTATTGTTTACAAATTTCTGAGTTCATGGCAAGACGGTTTCCCACCTTGATGCGTAGTGTCATTCATGATGTATATGAAAGTATACAGAAAGCGGCATTAAACACATATTCTGCTTACTGCACAAGTCTTGTCTTTTCAAGTTTATTTTACATATATAGTGTATAGTATCAGCTTGAAAAGAAGCCAGTGTTACTTTTTCCATTGAAATGGTGTATCAACAAACTTAAACCTACCAGCAAACTGTTGGTGTAGCTCAACAAAGACACTGCTTGATTCTGGCAAACTTTGTCACGGGCTGGTAACTTTTCTCGAGTTTTCTTTAATTTAACCATTGATAAAATAAGTCTTTTTGACTGGTTGCTTTTCAAGCTTATTTCATATACTGGCATTGACTATTGAAGTGTTCCTTCCTACAGCATGACTCCCTGCTTCGACAGCGCCACCTAACAAGCCTGGACCTGTTCCTAGCAAGCGCTCGACAACAACTTCAGCTCCTCATGGATACAGAGAAGGAACAAATCGCTAAATCTGACTCTCAAGACAAGCAGAAGGACGACAGCTCATGACAGAGATGAAAACGTATCAAAATGGCAAAGGAAAATTTATTCCTATGAGTGTGCTCAAAGATAAATGGCCAAAGTGACGTTAAACAGTAGCTCACATGCTTACTCAAAGACGAATGACTTCCAGAGTTTAACAGGCTGCCTAAACCTGAATCTCAAAACCTCAGAAGGAGGAGGACTACCCTACACAATCCTGGCCATCCTGCTTCATCAATCTTGGCTCCATCAATCTTGGATCCATCAGGATATTTGTATCAGCTATGAATCTTGGCAGGAAACTGAAGTTCCAAGAATGATGCCGGATAAAGAATTCTTATACTTCCACTCAAAGATGAGAGACTTCCAGTGCCCATTTTTCAAATCTCTCTCAGTGATAAGATAGCTACAAGTATCATACATCAACATTTGCTTACGATTATCTTATCACTGAGACAGTTTCAAAAATATGGACCTAAGAGTGGAGTCCTATAAGGCCAGTTTAATCTGCATTCAAAGATGTCAAATGGATGGCACTTTCTAAAAGGGACACGCAGGAGTGTTGTGGAATTTTGTTGATGGTCAGGCCATTATGTTATGTTATGTTATGCTTACAGAATATAACTTGGCCAGCATTGAAAACCATGAACCAATTCTGCCTGAGCAGATCCTGGTTTTAGCCTTTATGTTAACCAGGGATAACTCATTTGCTTTATCAATATTTTGCTCAAATGTGTATTTTGAAAATCTCTTAGAATACTTAATTTTTCAAACAAAGATATTTTTCAATTCTTAGTTGAATTTCATCTGTCTACTCTTCATTAACATAAACGAATCGGTGCAATGTATGATCAGCTTGGTTTCCATCCATTAGTCCCATATCCCTTTATATATGTTTGTACATGTGTATAGTTTATGTTATATCGTTAACAGGATGACCCAGTAGTGCTGATATAAAGCCAAAAGAACTGTTGAAATCGGGGAAATAAATAGGGTACCTGTCATTTCTTGACTAATACCATGTAGGTAGAAAACAATATTTTGATGGATGCTGTATGAGTAATCCTTGTAATTACGCCAAACTAAGTTCATTTTCATGCTTAGTGCCCGCTAGGATGAGTCTGTCACCAAAGTGACAATATGACATCATTAGAAAATTTGTTATTTTAGACCAATATTGCATGACTCTTGAACTTTAACCTTTGAGTAGTGATAACTTGTTATGTTTGCTCAACTCCGATAGTAGGTTTATTCCACTGATAGATCACAGTATTTCATCTGTAACCATGTGATAAATGGAGGATTCCTAATAGCCCATTGACCTGATCAATTAAGGTTTCGGGAGCGGGATAGCGCGTTTGACTAGAGGTATCCTGCTAGGGGCTCGGCAGTAAGGTTTGGGTGCTGTGCTACACTTGTTCCAGTTAATGCTTGCAGGTTTCACTGTAATGCATAGCCACATGGTGTTGCGGGTTTTCTCCCTGCAGTAATACAATCAGCTGTGATATGAGTTAAATAATCTTGAAAGTGGTGTTAAACCGCAAATTACCTCCCCTAACTTCAATTAAAGTTTCAGTATGTCAAAGTAGTTTGTTAACTGCAGGTGTAGTTTCTACTTTGTATTACCCCTGGATTAATCACAGGCAATTTAAAAGTTCTTTTCACATACAGTTTTACCAATAAAATGCTTTGTTGATTTACATATCAGGTATATCAGTAGTTAAGTTGAGCAAAATACAATTGGACGTGATAGGTACAGCCTTCTGTTCTAATCCAGCATATAAGGTAATTTTCAATGTGTGTTTTTGTAGATTGATTTGTAGTTGTGTACAAATAGAATCCCAGGATTAAGAATCTCCAACTACTTACAACGTGTTACTGTATTATATATGTGAGCTTCCTACCCGGCACTCCCTTGGCCTTGACAAAACAATAATAAATTGTGCACGAAGTCACGTGATCGGACGTCACTGCTTGTTTATCTGATGATACTGGTGATCAAGTGTTAGTGATCACATTCAGCAGTATACTGCTCCTATGACTCGAACTCCCCTGAAACACTCCTCTCTCTTCCCCCCTCCCCCCTTCCCCTTCCCTATGGTCTCACCTGCTAACTAGTGCTCTTTAACATTACTCTATATCAAGCGTTGGTGATCACATTCAGCAATATACTGCCCCTATGGCTTGAACCCCCTGAAACACCCCCCCCCCCCCTTACCTATGGTCTCACCTGCTAACTAGTGATCTTTAACATTATCTCTATATTTCTGATAAAATGTGATCTTTCATAAAAAGAAGACTAGTAACATAAAATCACTTTTATTTGTAAAATACATCAAGTTGAGGAAATTTCTTGTTAGGGATATATAAATTAGTTTCAATTCTTGGCCAAGGGAGTGAATTATTTTATCCACAAGTCTTTCATTATATTTGCCTTAACCTTATTATGCAGAGCATATAAAAGTGCATTTAACAATTCTTTGGCCAAGCATTTGTGCAAAGGAGTTTAGAGCATATAACTTGTATTTGTTGTATTATGTTGTTATATGCATACATTTTCCATGCATATTTGGCTGAATATGAATCGTGAGTGATATTACATAAAGAATTACTGTGTTTTATTTTATCATTGAACATCCCTTGAAATGTCTTTATTTTGAAATCTAAATTAATCATTTGTAATACAAACTTAAGTTATTGAGATGTGTATTTAGCGGAGTTTTGTACGGAAAATTCTTGAAAATTCACTTTCATTGGCCATTACAGAGGCTAGATATAATAATGTTTGAGGTGAGTGGAAGTGAAATGATTTTAATGGGTTTTTTCCCCCCCAGTAAACTGTATAAAAGGTGCAAAAGACAATTGACAATTGTAGGAAACTCTCCATTAGCCATGGTATAAATTTATGTTGGTCTTTTGTAAACGGAAAGCCACCTTTCTTGTTTTATTTGATCATTCTTTGAAATGAGTACATTAGAGATTCTGTCTTATCAAAATCTCCTCATGTTCCAGACCTTTTCCTGATTTTGTTTCATCTCATGGAAGGTTTTTTTTAATCCCAGAAATACCCTATTTAAATTGGATTATCTTAAGTTTAAGAAAAAGCAGTGCCATTTTGTTTCCTTATCATTCAGTTGAAAGGGTATTGTTATATTATTATTTTTATGCTTGTAAATATCGGGATCGGTTGTATTAATATTTTATTGTAATATTATTAAAATACTTCTGAATAGAAATATTGTTTGTTTTATATATATTACATATGTCAAATGGAATACATTTTAACCCTGAAAGGGAGATGGGTTTATGGCATCCATAAACTTTTCACATTTTCAACTTCTCTGATACACCCCCAAAGCTGAAATTTTGTGGGGAGGTACCTTTCACTTGGGGGCTAAAGTTTGTTCCACCTTCCTCAAATATGGGCGTGGCAGACATTGTTAGTGAATCCCTTAAACAATTTCTTCTCTGAAACCAGCTAAAATTTCAAAATCTGAATTCATATTAGCACGTTTGCCTAGCAACCATTGTTTCACCGCGACGTGCCTTGTTTCGTCGTCTGTGACGTCATAAAACGATTGTTCGTGACGTCACTGTAGCTTCCCGTCGCAAGAGAAGTGGGTTGTTTCCTGACTATTTTTACGCTAAACAAATGGAATAAAATGGGTAATAAAGAAATTATTACACTCGAAAGTATGTCATATTACTAAGTTCAAATTTATAAGAAATAGATTTCATAATGTGTTTGTTCACTGGCTCAAAAGTTCAAGTTGAACTGTATGTTGTATCGACAAGCTCCGGCATTTATATCATAACTATTCAGGGCCTAAATAGGTGGTAAAAATACTTTCCTATAAATTCATATTTTTGTGTAAATACTTAAATGTAATCATATACTTTCATCTCACAAGGTAATTTCCATTTCTTCTATTTCTAATGATATTTACCACTACCTTGAAAGGGATTTTATGGGTGTTGCTTCTACTTTTAAAACTCTATGCATTGCATGTAACATTTTGTATCATCTCACAGTGCACTGTCGTCAGTGCAAGGAGTCGCTTAGCTTAGCTTCTTGCAGCATTTATTGCAGCCTTTTGGGTCAATAATTTATTATGGTAATGTTTGGAGCTTATGTTAGATAGCAGACGGCAAAACAGAAAGGCGGGAACAATAACAAAATGCAATAGATGTAGATATTCTCAGCAACGTAAGTTCTACAAAGAAAGGAAACATGTCTAGAGCCAGGGAGGGTCCACCCTCAGGTATAGTACAATGCTTAACTCTCATTTTAACTTCTTATCAGCCCATGTTATATGTTTTTAATGTGTAAAGTACTGGGCAAGGGTTATTTCATGTATAAAATGATGTGTGCTCAACTTTCATGTAGAGTAAATTTTCCTGATGTTTGTCAAATATTAAGAGTTTGTTAGAGTTATATTTCAATGTTTTCCAGTTGCAAGTAGCATATATTCAAGTAAAATCCATGTCTGCTACTTTTTCCATTGGAATCGAATTACATATGTCATGATGTTATTCATGTATCTTGAGTAAATAATCTCAGAGTAACCAAGTGTTATATAACTGTACTATGCAACTAAATATTACTGAGAGCTCACTTATATTCAGAGATAGTTTGCTAGTAGTGTTTACATTGTATGATGATTTGTAACTACATAATATTGAATCATTAACAGAGCTGTAGTTTACAAAGTGTTTTTCTGTTTGTTGCAGAACGCATGATTGTATTTGTGCCTTTGAATACAAGTTTCATGAGAACCCTCTCTGTGTCTCTGAGTTGTCTGATGATTTTAAACAAAGTCCTGGATAATTTATCCAAATAGGTATAAAGCTTTCTAACGTTATTTCTAAACGAAACACGCCCTTGTGAGAGAAAAAGTCTACACAAACAACAAATTGTCATTCATCTGTTCTACGGTTTATTTCTTGCTACTTGAGGGTGGTTTGGCCGGCCCAAGTTAAATAATGTGTAAAGCGTCCTCTCCACCAGACAATATATATATATATACAATGCTTCATGGCTCCCAGCCTCAACTGAGCCAGGAATCATGCGTGCTACACTCGACTGTAACAGAACACGGCTTCACATTCTTGTTGACCCTTAAACCTCCAGGTTGAAGATTATTTCCTCGTAAACTGATGATAATGAATATAGACTAAACTGTCAGACACTGGAAAACTACTTAAATGTATATGAAACAGAACCATTAGCTTCATAACTTTTATGTTGCATAGATACAACAGATGTCCAAATTTGTTCACATTGTTTCGATAAATTTCTGAAAATGTGGCTTTGATAACAAATAACCTGGTCGTAAAAAGGATGGATTTAGAGCATTTTGGTTATGGCCCACAGCATATATACTCTGACAGGTTTTGATTTACTAAATTTAGGTCTCCACTTTACCTGGGAATAATCTGGGACAAGGAGGTAGAGTGGTGATACAAAAGGTGAACATAATTCTGTTGCAGTGCGAGCAACATGTAACTCCCTATTAGCGACACTCGCATGAAAAATATACAGATAAAACACATTTATGAAAAAAAAATTCATAAAAATATTTTTCTGCTAATAATCAGATCCACAATGAAAACTGCCGCAATACATTTTAGTAATAACTACCACAAAGGCAGGTTTTACATATATAGGTCCCACCAGTGGAAAACCTATTGCAGCAAAATTCAACAATAAGCACTGAAGAAAAAAATGCCCGATTATTCAATAAATTTACACATAAAAGCCTTATAAAGCTTTTATCACATATAATAGGTAACTGCACAAACATCTGTCATGGAAACTTCCCTGCACAAGGTATAACTCTTGTCAGTCTCAATTACTGATTGATTTAAGCCTTGCAGTATTTCAGTATTTCTCTTTTCCGTGCTAAGATGGTAGATATCTGCACCTGAAATGCATAATGGAGTTCGATTTCCTAGAACTGAAAACTTAAGGAAATTTGGCAAGACTCAAATCAGCCAGTGATTACAACTTGCGTTGAGAAGTTGATATCATGGTAGAAAATGCAGTTTCTGGCAAGGTAAGTTACATTTTGATTTAATGGGTGAAAGAGTTATGTCCCTTTATACAAAGACCTGTATTTGGGCCGATCAAAAAATATTCTTGTCTCCCATCAAAAGCTGACATTAAAAATCTACAAGATTCTGTATAATTACTGATTTTGTTTACACAAGAAAAATGTTCGACTCTAAACTTGTGTATGAAATGTTTACATTTCTAGTGTGGATTATTTATATATTTGGGTCAAAATAAAAACAGAAAATCTGGCCAACTGACACTTGTCATTGAAAAGCTGACGAGACAAGAATATTTATACGGTATGGCCATATGAAACCATGGTTTGGAAGACAAGTGGATGCCCATTCAATTCATTTTGGTCCCTTAATGAAGTTCCTAGATTACACTAAGGGTGATTTGACAGATTTTGAAATTTATTGTTTTCTTCAGCATCAAACCAGTACAAATAACAATACACAATTATCCCTATATTTTATATATTGTCAAAGTGTGCTATTGAAGTCTATTATTAAATCATTTATTATAATTATTTTAATGTTATAAATTTTAAGCACTTATTTTCATATAAATGCTGGGGTAAGATATCTTAAGAGATAGTAAGTCAACGACATATGGCAGGTTTTTGCACTAAGTCACCGAGCTCTGTGTGAAAGTCAAGCCAAGTTTTAGCTGCTCTTTTCTTAAGAAGGGCAAGTCATTGACATTTAATGATTTTTTTTAGATCTAAAGTAAAATTAAGTCACTGTCTTTGGACTTTTTTTTAACCCTGATATGTTAAGACAGATTAAGAAATCATTTGACATATATTTGTAAATTGTAGTATCAGCATACAACTGGTATTTGGTATTTCATGGTTGGCAGTTTTGTAGCATAGCAACAATTGTTCAATGACTGTAAAACATGCAAATCTAAATGAACACAATCATAGCACAACTAGTCATTGCAATTTCCCGTTGATAATAAATGTCTCCAAAAGGAAACATCTGTATGAATAGCTTTCTTTTCACATCATATACCGTAACTATAAATAAGACAGTGTACGATGGCTACCAAGAATATTTCTCACAAAATATATTGCTTCACTGCATTGTATCATCAGTTCAGAAGTTCTGATAAGTGAAGAGGTTTAAAACTTAAAAGAAAGAAAATAATTTCAAACATAATTGTTGTTTTTAAATAAAAAATATTATTGCCTTTTGACATCTTATTTAATTAACATTTTGTAACAAGAAGTGATTTTAACAAATTAAACAATAAAATAACTTTGAAGATAAGGATTTCAAGCTAACTCCTAGTCCTATGCAGACAATCAAAAACAAAACAAAAGCATGGAGCAAGAGTTGTGTTCATGCAGTAATGTGATTGGCCATTCCATGATCGCTTAGCAACGTCATTGGTATCTTCATGACCAAGCAGCAATATGATTGGCCAATACATGATCATCCAATAATGTTACTGACCAGGCCATCGTGTTACAATGTGATTGGCCAGTCCATAATCATGCAGCAATATGATTGGTCACTCCATGATCATGTGATGAGCTAGACATTCTCACAACTGTTTCCTTCGCTTTCTCTTTCTGGGATGACGGTAAGAGGAAGTTTCCGACTTGACCGCGATCCAGCGCTATCTTCTGATTCAAAGACATCGTCCACATACTCATTAAGTAAGCGTCTCTTTGGACGATAGAGCCAGGGCATTTTCTGGTGGCGGGAAGACTGGAAAGCTGACGGAGGTTCTGTGCATCGGACCGAAGTAGGCGGGGCAAACTGTCGTATCTGACGGATCACCACATAACCGCTGTCGTTGTCATCTAAAAAAGAAGATGAAATGTGAATCAGATTCATAAACAAAATAAATTTGGATTGTGTACATCATGGTTCAAAGTGAAAAAGATAGTGACATATTGTAAATACCATAAGAGTGAAAGAGAGACATTTAAAAAAGATCTTCATTTATCAATAAAACAGGTAAGCAACAACTGAAAAGAATCAAATAATAAAAATAATGTTCAGAAAACTTGCATTGCATCATTGCTAGTCAGTATTAAAAAAACAATAACAAGTTTACAATAGTCACTGTCATTTTATGAAAATGGTTTTCAGGATAATTCATAAGAATTACTATTTTATGCTTCAGGTCTAATTAAAGAGAGGGTTCTATCGGGGTATTTTTTGTGGAAACGAAATTCAAAGAATATTCCCGTTTACACATATATCTTATTAATATATGATTAAAACACAGTCAAATTTAAAGATGCTAAAGAAAGTAATATTTTGATGACTTGATATTTCACAACTCGATAAACACAAATTTGTTGAAAAAAGAAACAATGATAACCGAAGCCGTTCATCGGCGCTGCGAGTGGGGAAAACTTTGCTACAGCATAATAGCAGATTGTTAATTACTTTTATGACATGTTATGTGTTACTCTATCAGTGCATGTGTCTTTAGTTATTAAAAAGTTGGAAAATTAGGTCTAACATAACGTGTTTTCATTTCACTGCAAAAGATCCAGGATGGTGACAGAGGAGTCGCCCCGATATGCCAGTTTCTAATCCCTGGACAGTGAACGAATATCGGATTATAATTAACGACCCTCATGGGCTTAAACGAGTGGGCCAGTTTCAGTTTCCATCACAAGATGGCAAACGTTCAGGTAGACGTTAGCTAGACCAGTACCAACAATCTTATCAGGAAGAAATTACAAGTAAGTTATCAAACATGTTTATCCTAGATTGATATTGTAAAATACTAAAATTTAAGTTTATATCAAAGTGACAAACTTCAAAAATGGCTGCCATTGATTAGATATGAAAATGCAATAAACTTATTTTGGGGTCTATTGTTTTCAGGGGATAGTCAAGAGGACTTCGTGCAACATATTCAAATAAACCAAAATAGTATTGTATGCCAAAATTAATGTAAATGTTGTAAAATGTTTATTAATGGATAGATAATGTTAATGTTTTAAAATATATAAAAATATATATTAAATATTGAATCGAACTGTCTTTCAATGAACTGTCTTAAAACTATTTTAATCCCCTGACAATCTCTTATTTAATTTTAATTAATCCCCCCTTGTTGTCTCGTTAATTGTAAAATCTCCTTACAAATGAACTGGCATACCGGGGCATGATTGGCAACAGAACCCTCCCTTAAGGCTAAATAAAACAAGATCAACTACAGCAGTGTTAACATTGCATCATTTCTTGATATAGTTCCACCCTAAACTAGGCTCCCAAAAATAGGTCACAATAAACTGATTCAAGGGCCACCCTTACAAATTCAAATCTCCAACCCATTTCCTGTTGAGCCTTTATCTGTATTGCCCTCACCATAGCTATGACTTTTAATCCGATTATAATTAGTTGCAACTCACGGCAGTTTCTTTCAACAAAGGTATAATAATTTTGTCATACAAATTTTGTGAATATGCTGATTTATCTAGGTTATAATTGAATAATCTTTTAATGTTATACATCTTGTAGTAATTTACAAATCTATGAGTAAGTACTGTTCACAATTATTGATGATGATTGAAAGTTGAAATGTTAACTTAATAAAACTTAACATGTGTCTCTTGCAATAGAGAAATCTTTAGAAATTGAAAAGCATGTCATAAAATCAGACTTAAATATATAAGAACCAATTTTATTTTTTTTAAAACACGCACACATTTAGAATTAACCCAATAAAAATCAAACTTGAGATAAAAATTCATTCGGAAACATGAAAACAAATTAAAACTTTGTAATTAGAATTCACAGAATAACTGCTGCCAAGAAATAATTTTTCAGAATTCAGTTCACTGCTTCAACGTCAACAGCAACAAACACTACACGTTAAATTTAGGACAAACATAGGATGCTTTCATTTCGCCCGACACAGGAAGTGAGTGATGTAGAGAGATTTTCTGCCTCTGCTACTAGCTCTGAATGTGTATCGAGACGAAGTCGCCAAACAAGCCAAGATGGATTCCCCGAGACAAATGCAAACTCGAGCAGGGAAACACTGAGCCGCCTGACAAACTGTTTGCTAACTCTCACACTCCCCTAACCAATTGTATCCTGTGTATCGAAAAGAAAATCTTTTGTTGAACATCTTGACAAAGCTTTCCCCTTGCTTTGTCTTACGAGTCTTGGCCAGACTGGCCTACCATTTAGCAAACGAGCAGACACAATGGGAAAAGGTTCTTTCATTTTCTTGTGATTTATTGTGTCAAAGGGTGCATTCCTGCCAAACAGAGGGACAAAAGATTTCACATGGCCGTCATGGAACTACATGATGGCCCTAGAAACGTTAATAGGTACTCCTCTTTGGAAAATAAATCATTGGAACACATAATTAGAAACACATTGTTACTTCGGCCACAATAATTTCTAAATTCAAGACATGTATCACATTTCTTGAGATCTTATAAATAATAATGCATGTACCCAACTACAATCTTACAATTTCAATATATATACTAAATTACATTCTTACCAAAAGCGACTAAGAGCACCCATTAGAGAAAATGGATAATTAAAAGTAGAGGATAGGATTTTTCAAGAAAATGCCAAGACATATATCAATATGCTATGGTATAAACTAAATGTAAATGATCAAATTGATACAACTCAAACTATTAAAAAAAGTTTGACAAAGACTCTTTATTTAAACAAAAAACATCTTTGACATATCTTTAATTATTCCAAAGCCAGATGGCTGAAGAGTCTCATCCCCAAAATTAACATGACAATGATAAGTTACAAAGCCACATTATCATCCTAACACAAATAGCAACTTTTAAAACAGAGCTTAACAAAACCAAAGCACTCTAATCCATCAAGATTAAAGCCTTTTGTTCTAATGGGTGCCTATTTCCCATAATATGATGAGGATAATCACACAGGATGTAGGGATCAGTGATTGTGGGACCTGGGTCACCTGGCCGTAACTTTGCATTTCCTGTGTATTTTTCCTATGCAGCATCCTATTCAAAATCACTGGAGCTTGACGGATCCCCGTTAATGTAACGGCTAGAATGTTGCTTCCCCATTGTACTTCACTTCTAAGATTGCCTCGATGTTGCCAAGATGGTGAGGAGATGGATCGTATTTCATGACGCATCATTTTTGGGGATGAATAAAAAAAATGAGGTATTTATCATCTCAATTGGAGCGGTGATTTAATTTCCATGCTAATGTCATGAATGATACACAAAAAACTATCTTGTCACAGATACTATCAAAGATGGGATCCCAGGTCAAATTGTTGATGTAAGGGCCTGGGAATTTTATGTTTGGTAGAGACTGAGACAGGGTGATGGTTTATCCTTTCTTGTTTTCATTGCATGAACAAACTTTCTCGCTTGACTCTAACTTTTTAAACATGATACTGTTCTAAATGGAGCAAAAACAGAAAAAGAAATTCAATACTTAACATTAAAATATAAGCACCAATATTTGTAAAATAATAAAATTACGTAAAACTAGTCCTCATTAATGACAGATTATTGTTCATAAAATTTAATTTGGCTCTTGATAATGTACTGATGAAAGTTCAAATCTCACAATTGACTAGAAAGAAAATATGTCCTAAAAGATGAAAGACCAAATTAAATCTGACTGAAAGTACAGATCATAAAAACCAAATCAAAGAAGGGGATAATCTGTAAGTCTGAGGTCACTGGCTTACAAAACTTTTCTTGTTATTTATTAATCTCTGAAAACAACAATATCCAACATTGACCTAACTCTAAAAATACTGGTAAGTGTAACAAAACCTGCTCTAAGTAGAGGATTAATTGGCACTTTTACCCAATTTAATTGATACAACTTATACAGCTCTACAACTCAGTGTTGTTCCTAGGTGATCTCCTGAAGGGGTCATTTTGGCCATTTCTGAACAAGTGGGAGTCTGTGGGACCCTTTGCAATAGTAAAAGTATCCTACTAATTTTAAGGGACACCTAGCCAAAACGGTGGGCAAATATCCCCAGGACCCCCTCTAGGAACAACACTGCTACAACTGCTTTAAGTGTGACTTATAAGTTATAAACCAGAGTCTATACTTTAGAAAATTTCATTCTTTGCACATTGTTTTTCTGGACATTCCCAGGTCCCTACTAGTTTCATGTTTTAGCCCTAATACCGGTAGCTCAAAACAAGGGCCTCCATTCTCAAAAGTCTCTCGGGGTGAGGTGAGGTAAGTTGGGGTTTAACACCGCTTTCAAGAATATTTCACTTATATTGCGGCTGCTAGTATTATGGCAGGGAGAAAGCCCGCAACGCCATGTGGCTATGCTGCATATGCACTGCGGTGAAACCTGCGAGCAGCGGCTGGAACTAGCGAACCATGGGTGGTACTACGCTGAAATTCAGTGTAGCATTGCACCCAAACCTTAATGCGTGTAGAACAGTTCTCTACTGCAGACAAAGTTGCCGTGCCCCTGGCGGGATTCGAACCCCGGACCTCTTGATCCGAAGCCGAACGCGCTAACCACTGCGCTATCCCGCCCCCCGAAAGTCTCTTGGCACTGAGATTGCAGTTAAAAAAGATTGCAGCATACATTGCTGAAAGGTCTTTCTTTGGTACCCTCTTTCAGCAGCAGAACAAACTCATTTTTACTTTAACTAGGTTCCAGCTGTAACCTCAGGAAGTATGGCGAGAAAAATTACATCAACGTTTTTTTCCATTGTGCTAAAAGAAAACACTTTTAAAATTTTGTTTGATTTCAAAGATGTCTTATTCAAACTATTTTGGGTTTGGGGCAATTTGGCAGGACAGATTATTTTTGCAAATCAGCTATCTCTGAGGCAAATTATCGGACTATCCTGCTCAATTGTTTTTATTACGAACACTGAAAAATCAAGATTCTGAAAGAATGGCTCAATGTCAAATTTAGCTGTAAAATCAAACACCTTGTTAAAATCATGTATGTCAATGTTGAATTATTGCAATGGACAGATCTTGGATCTTGGATTTCACTGTGGAAAGGATAGATCCTATCTTTCATGACTGCCAACCTGCCCTAAAAAAAGCCTTCAAGCGATGCATGTTTAGTTATGATGTAGTATTCTAGATACCTCTCCACACTGGGTCTACCATTGGTCAAACAAATTCAACTCTTTCTGAAGGTAAATATCAACTTTTATCTATCGCTAAGTTTCAAACGACTGGGAACTGTCCAAAAATATAAATACCCAACAAGAGACAAATCTTGCCCATTTGTTGTCGTAGAATTGTTTAATGAGACAGGTCAGTGATTTTTTTTATGCTAAATTTGTTTGTGATTATACCTTTTCTGGTCTAGGCTTGGTATATTTCAAGCTGATTTCATAATTACATAAAATTTCACTTTAATCTCATCACCAATACTACAAGCACGTACCACAGTCATCCTCTTCAGGCCTCTTCATGGCGACACTTTCATGTAACTTCCGACACGCACAGAGCACAATGATTGTTGCTACCACAATTAATGCACACAAAACACCAATGAGAGCGAAGGCGAGGTTCCGCCAGTACTCCCCCTCATCCTTGGTGATGGTCGGAATCTCTTCTATCCTGATCACAGGATTCGATACTTCAGAGTCTGACTCCTGTCCATTCCCTTCACTCTCGCCTAGTTGGTTAAAGTTTACGAACTCTGTGAACACCTTACACTGAACATCTTCTGTTGCTTTGCAGGGTGTTTTGATTATTTCGTTCTGCGGACATTTCGAGCAGACTTTACAGAGTCTTGTCTCCTGGTTCTCGAATTCTCCAGATGGACAAATTCCTGTGATCGGCACTGCAATGCATGCAGCTAGCAGAATATAGACCAACATCATCTTGGCACCCCACACTATGGAATCAGATTCATCCTGTAAACAGGAAACATATATGTTGAGTATACAAAATATACAATAGAATCGGTGTTGCTTTGGTATAATAGTAGCTTTTGAAACTCTTGTTCATCCTGTAACAATTATGTAGGTATTGGTCAATGTTGAATTGTATTATCCATTTATATGTTCAGAGTATCTGATAAAATCTTATTTGTTTGACATTGTCATTCATTGGAAATTGACATTCGAAACATGAATGTCTACATACCATAGCGAGAAGAAACATTCACCGTACGAGTAATATCTTTACACAGATCTAACTTCCAAGTTGCACTAGGATATTATTTCTTACATTCTCAGGTTGATCAAAACATTTAATATAGGTTCCAGCTCTTCACATCTTAAACTTGGTTCTGTCCACTTTAGAACTATGAATGTGCCATTGTCAACTAACTAACTATTAACTTCCAACTAAAAGGATTCATTCAATTTAACAGATAATATTTTTTTATTCAATACTAATACAAGATTCTTCTCCATATAATTTATTCCCTTTGATAAAGCATCTTAGATTAACGTGTATGCATCACTAAAGAACAACGTAGCTGTATCATTAATGAAGTGGAACTGCAAAGAATCTTTCATAAACAACAATCATGTATGCATGGTATCATTATGCTTTAGTTTGTCATGTTCAGTTCTTCTGTGTTTGTTATTATATGTATGTACTGGTGAGGTATTAATATAAGCAAAAGTTTTGCTTGTTTACCAAACCAGATTCTCTATGAACAAAAGTACTTTTAAACCATAATTTATTAATAATGAAAAAAGTATGTCTAAGACTAAACCAGTGTTCATAAATGTCAGGTAATTTGGAAACTTAATGCCGACAAAATACAATTAAGTATGATTTGATTGAATATTGAACATAGTATGATGTTATGAACACTGTCACTTTTATAACTTCCAACTAGGGCTAAATTCTGTTTCTGACAGGATGTCAAAAAACAACAAAGATTTTTGTTTACTTTTTTAGATGAATATTCTTATTTCACATACGCAACTTTACACCCTTTAAATACACCAAACGTGTGAATAAACATGTATATTAATATTTAAGATATTTAAAAGTTCAAGGTTTTAGCACGTTATTCCTAAAAAGGTACCAGACTCGACAACTCCGTAGGCCGGAAACTCTCGAGGTTTGGAAAACTTGAAATACATGTCAAAGTTTGCAGATGTTTAAACAGCCTTTTGCATAAAGTTAGATGGATTGCTATCCCCGAAGATAGTTAAATTTCAAAGTATTTCAAACAAAACTTACCCAATAACGTATTCTAAGTACGATCTATGGTACGGTGTGAGCGAAAGCAACAAAATCTTGACGTTCGTCCGATTTCATCCTTTCCTTTTGTCACACATGGCTATATCCCAGAATTCCATCTAGTCACGTGACTTGAGAAAAATAGTGTACAGCAGTTACTTCCCTTTGCTAGACTGTGTTGGTCTGGCTGTTCTATAATCTGCATGATGTATTAATGAACGATAGCTGCAAGTTTGAATGGTTGTTTATTTGTACTATTGCAGATAGTGTGGCCTAAATATAACAATTTAAATGTGTATGCCATGTGTTTCTAGTCTTACCAACAAAAGTCTAGAGTTTGTTCAAAACGTCTCATTATACGAGGCTCATTTCCAAACTAGTATTTTCTTATGAAAACATTATCAGAAATCATAGATTTTGTATAAACTAAATGATAAGGTTAATTATACAATGTTTGATGGAAGGGAAAAGAAAAGAAAAAAGACGTTTATTCATTTGTTCAAGACCATCTTTGCCATCTTTATTAAGTTTCAAAAATATAATTGTCCAGGAATCCGATTGTATTAATCCAAATTGTTCATCGACTGTAAATAAAAGAACTTTTAATTTTAGTATAATTATAAATAAATATAAATTTAACAGGCAGATTTGAACACTAACTTGATTACTAATGTTAGTGATACATACTGATGAAGATTAATGGCATTTGTTTGTTGAAGTTGTCTTTAGAAATATTATAATGTGAGTAAGTATAATGAATTTCATTATTTCTTGTATTACTGTTGGCTTTTGTAAGTTTAATATGATGTACTGTAAATTCACCATGACACATAATTTCATGTATTCTGAAACGGTATTCATATAAGCTTTTTAAAAGCTTGTTTACCAATCCATTTCTTGAATGAAATAAACCATTTGTTAAAGACAAAACTTTAATTAGTTCACTATCTCACCAGTATCTTCTTCAATTTATGAATATTGGATCATGCTTGTGGAGTTCCTTTTCCCCCCAGAAGAACACATTATGATATGTATGGCTGGGTCTTGGGCGGGGGCATATTTTCCCGAAGCCTGGGTGCTGGGTTGGTTGCTCCCATTCGCAGATTCGCCGGTCGATTGAGTTTTGATAAGACATTACATAATACGTGTAAATGGACATTGATTATCTCCGTTAATTAGCATTTCCGTCCGTTGCTGTTTTGAGAGTTAATTACCAGTGGCAGTAATTAATTGCAATTACATATAATTAAGAGTTGTAATTGAGCTCTGTAGTTGATTGTTTATGCAGCCAAAACAGAACAGACGCCTTTGTGATAGGAACCCACGTGAGACCTGAACGTAACGAATGTTATCACGTTTATGAAAAAAAGTAAAGAAAGATATCGTAATCATGCGAGCAGGAAGAGAAAGCATTATCAGAAATGAACAGTTATATATCACCCTTTAAGTCACTGCATCCCAATCTAAGACGATAGTGTATTATTTGACAGAATCGATACCGAAATTAATTCGACAAAATCTGTTAGATCTTTATCATGTATAACTTTTATCATGGTCTAATGTTGAAGTACCGAGGGGTAGGCTCCGATGTTAGAGAAATTACAATGAGATGCTCTAAGGGAAACCATGTAAATGAGAAACGAGTCCTGTGGATTTCCCTACATATTCTTTATTGCAGGAGTGCGACGTTTCGGTACAGATCAAATCATGGTGTTAGAGTCTGCACCGAAACGCCGCGATCATGCAATAAATAAGTTGTAAATCCATAGAACTCGTTTCTTTTTCATCTAACCATAAAATGTCTGTTAAGAAATTTAAAGTTGTCACTGAATGTAGATTCTAGATAAAACTGTGCATGTTTTATAAAATATTAAACAGGTTAACTCAACAATATCTTTCAATATGGGTACCGCCAACTGTAACTAAAAGCAGATACAATTTGTGAAATTCGAACGATTTCCATGTTCAAAATAACGCAACCAGGATGTCTCAAAACAACCTTTATATTCCATCTACTGCCACCCGCATGTTCCATCTACTGCCAAAGCATGGAATGATTACATAAATATATGAAATTACATTTACTGTCCTTGCATCGTTTGGTCAAATGCATTGAGCAATTATTCTCTGCCGTTTGCGCCTGGGTTTCAACAGGGACTCTAATGTCTCGGGTTGCTATGATCCAAACTTTGATTTGATGAATGTTTGTCAGGCAACCATGGTAACCTTTACTTGTGGTAAATGGTAGCATTCGAGAGACGTGTCAATGGGTAAAAATATTTAACTTCAGTATACAAAAACTCAGACGAAATTCCATTGGAATCATTACTCAATGCAAATAGCCATAAAACAAGTGATTACAATATTTTTCTATAATTATTTTAAACCATCTCCTTTCATTCTTCGCAGCCGTGATAGAAGTGAAATATTCCTGAAACTTGTGTTATCACCTCACCTCCTGTGACAGCTACCGGTCAACGCCGCTTTTCTGTATATTTTACGAGCGCTTCGACAAGCTAGTCTGAATCTCACGAGTAGTTGTACAAAATGCTCGTGAAAGTTCGATTTGTTGGTCTATATACATTTTAAAATGTGTTACATCATTTCAATTCAGTAATAAAATACCTAGTGTGATAGTGTATTTGTCCTGGTGAGCATTGAGCAACTGTTCCACTGGCGATGCTTAAACAGCGGCTGAGTGGTCTTGAGTCTTTTTACAGTGAAATGCAAGGGAAATGTTAACCTTCAAGATTACCGGTAATATTACATTTGTCCTTGTATAGTTTTGCACTGAACACAGTGTTTGATCCTCTGAAAATTTTATATAATATATATATATATATATATATATATATATATCATCTACATGTTTTTGATCTATAAAAATAAAACCTTTTTATCATACCTATGATCATTCTCTTCTCACAATGGTTACTCCCTTCAGATTTCCGATCTTTAACCTCGGTTCTACATGGCCTGAATCCGAGGGTAGAAATGGAGTGTCCTGATTGGTTGCAATTGAATCTAATGAATCTGTGCAATCAGTGGCGCAATAAACGTAAGATAAATGTTTTATTGTTTAATGGGTTTTGTCATTTGATTTTGTGAAAACTATTTATCATAATCATGCTGATATACAATGAAGACCAAATCAGAGACAAATGCCCAAAATAGTTCATTTGTGTTATGTACATCAGACATATTCTAAGGACATATGCTAATGAGCAAGACCCTTAAGAGTCAAATGCCTAGATCTTTGAAGTCACTCGGTCGACATGGCCGCTGAAAGATGAGTTTTCATTGGTTAAGAAGCAGGGATACAGTTTGAGGTTCCCCTTTTCCAAGCTAGGGGATTTTGCTGGAATCTTGAAATTCAGGCCATCTAGAAGAGAGTTTAGGATCGGAAATCTGAAGGGAGTAATCCCGTGGGATAAGTACAACTGAACATAGGAAACCTATGACGCAATGAAGTTCTAAAAAATAGTTTCTTTCCCATCCAAAATTGTGAGGATAAAGAGATTTTACAACACTTCATCTATTTTGTGATTTAATCCATATACGTAACATCCTTTAAATGCATTAAAAAAAACAATACAGAAACTTATTAAAAGAAAGGACATTTTATTAAAAACAAGATTGATTTATTCTAGAGGATGACCAGTGTGTCAGCTGGTGTCCATGTTGGTTTGAGAGGAGGTTGTCGGGTCATTGATTCGTCGGAAAACTGCCAGCAACTTGTCTCCCTTGTTTCGTGTCACTTTCTGACCTTCTTCTGTACTGTTGTATAGTTTATCAACAATGATGTCGTCCTTCTGAAACCAGTATTGTTTCACACTTAGAATGGTAGGATTTCTAATGAGGGAAGAAGCATATCTTGCTAAACAAATACAGAAACTTTAATCCAGAACATTATACATTACGAAACGATCATAAGACATATAAAAAAGATTGATTGATCGAACTGAAAAAAAAAAGAAGCTTATACATAACGGTTATGTAGGCTATTTGCATTAAGGGCAATATTAACGCAGCTAATTGAATTTGAACATCTGATGACCAACTGTAACAAAATGGTTAAGAAGCCTGTCTCTCAAAACACATCAGAACAAATATGAAATAAAGAGAAAGTTTCAATAATCCAAAGACTAAACTATCTTAACTGTGTACTCTTATATATTTTTGAACATAGACTATTTCCAGTTCAGGTGGGTCACACGACTTTCGAAATGAGTCGAAAGTCGTAAGGCACATTATCAAGTTTATTTTTATGTTTTTGACATCACAGATGACAACATATGAGATATTATCCAAATAAAATGGTTGCTATGATGATATATGCACATACGATGTTATATTACACTGATTATGTTTCATGTAATGAAAATTCTCATTACCAGTTCGTCGTCGCTTATCCTCTCAAACAGCGGGAAAGCAACAAAATGTTCCACCATCCAGTCATGAAGTTCCTTCACATCAGTTATAGTGTACACCTTACCCTGCAAAAAAACAACACCTCTCTTTAACGAAACTCTGTCATCAAAGTAAGGCGGTGATAATTTTGTGGAAGGATTTGGTTTTCAATCAGAAAGCATTAAAACAAATTTCTGCAGACAATCAATACTTCTCAATAAAATAACACAATTTATAACATTTGGCATATGTGAATCCAACAACACATTGGCACTTTAAAATTTATCTCTGCTTGGGAAAAATCTCAACCATTAGCAGTGGAGGGGATATCAAATGGGAATCTTCAGTCTCAAATTTTGCTTTATTGATTTGCTTCCACGAGGTTAGGTGAGTTGGGGTTTAAGGCCCCATTCAAGAGTATGTCACTTATATCATGGCTGTCAGTATTGCAGGGAGTTTTCTCAAAAACTATTATAGTTAGGAATCTGCACAGAGCATCATTTGGTAAGAAATCTGAGGTTAGGAAATCATTGGTAAAATTCAACATGAATACGGGCTTGTGAGGTGAGGTGATTTAGGGTTTAACGCCACTTTCAAGAGTATTTCACTTATATCACGGCTGCTAGTATTATTGCAGGGAGAAAGCCTGCAACACCATGTGGCTATGTATTGCGGTGAAACCTGCGAGCAACGACTGTAACTAGCGAACCATGGGTGGTACTACTCTGAAATTCAGGGTAGCATTGCACCAAAACCTTACTGCATGTAGAAAAGTTCTCTACTGCAAGTTGCCGTGCCCTTGGCGAGATTCGAACCACGGAACTCTTGATCCAAAGCCGAACGCGCTGACCACTGCGCTATCCCGCCCCCTACAGGTTTGTAATTGGTTGAATTTATGAAGCTGAAGGTCAAAGAAAGGGGGATGAAACATGAATCCTTCAAACAGATATTAAGATAACAAAGCATTAGACAAGAGTTGAAGTAAGAGGTTGAGGATATAGAACTCACTCCTACACAGCATTAGACAAGAGTTGAAGTAAGAGGTTGAAGATATAGAACTCACCCCTACACTGCATTAGACAAGAGTTGAAGTAAGAGATTGAGGATATAGAACTCACACCTACACAGCATTAGACAAGAGTTGAAGTGAGAGGTTGAGGATATAGAACTCACCCCTACACAGCAATAGACAAGAGTTGAAGTGAGAGGTTGAGGATATAGAACTCACCCCTACACAGCATTAGACAAGAGTTGAAGTGAGAGGTTGAGGCTATAGAACTCACCCCTACACGCAGGGAATAGGCATACTCCGCGAGCAGTGTCTGACTGATGATTCTCCACTTGTGCTTTGTCTTCTTGAAATGAGGATCAGGAAACAGAAAGAACATCTTTGAAAGCTGAAAGATGGAAAAGGTAATATTTATACATACTTCTGTAGATTAACAATTGTAAAAGAAAATCATCAACCCAAGGTCGTTTTAACGAGAATCTTAAAGCGTGATATCTTTTTCCATTGATTAAAACATTGAGATTTATTAAGGTTTATATTTGTTAATAAACAAAACAAAACATTTCACAGTCATCCAAGTTAATCAACAAAATTTATTCTTACCCAAGCAGGCACAGATATGCCAGGTATTAAAGGATAGATGAAATGCATTTTTCTCAAGAATGACAGATGATTACCTCTACGTATATTGTATATCGGAATCAATTGAGCATAAAATCGAGACAATATACACTTGCATTTGATAATTAAGACGATTTTAATTCACCCATTTTAACACTATCGCAATTTGTTCGGCGAAACCTTTTGAAAATGCTCACTGAGGCGTGACTGTGATAAGCGATAGACGGGGCGGATAGATAGCTTCTCCGCCGATGTCTCGTTAATTAATTAATGATAATTATCACTGCCGCTAAATGAATTTATGAGGTGTATTACATCGCCAAAAAGACATGTTTATGTAATAATTGTGTAATTGTCATCTGCGGAATTACCTAGTTGGATATCTAAACATTCGATATATGGGAAATTTAAGTTGGTTTATTGAAGATATCTTTGTGAAATATCAATCAAAATGTTGCGAAATTACGTTGAATTGTGACTATCGCTGAAAATCAAATTCCTCCACATACGTCACAGAAGTCATCCCTTCACGGGTCACACCCCTGCAGACCTTCATTCTGGTCGCCGGGGCTAAATCAGGCGGTTTTTTAAAAAGCCGTATATAAGTAATTTATGGACCGATTTCAGAAATTAAAAATCGAGCAATTGTCAAATTGACATCCCATTTTAATGAATCCGATTTGGACCATATGTCATTTCATCCATCCTTTAAAGTTTTCATAAAGGTCATGGGTATTACAGCTTTTCTTAATATAACTAGCGTTTAGATTGGTTGACGGAACTACTGTGTGCTCATTCATGAATTGTTTAGCTCTCTTGTTCAAGCTAAATCACATAATTGAAAAATTTTCAGCATACCTAATTGAAGTCACATGTCCGTGAAACGTATTAATATAAAATCATGTTCAACCTGTGTTTCCAGTCCGTATATACAGTACTATACTTGCAAGGCGAGGCAACATGCAAGAGTCGCCGACTGCACTGCGTGATGTCATTGCTTTATGATGTCATTAACAATGACTTCATTTGGTGACGTTATTACACTCCTATCTTGCATTCCAATAGAGCGATTATCAGTTCATGTTTTCACAAATTTTCTCTCATTTGGCGACATTGTTTACGATATAATTGAGTTGTTTACTACGTCAGTAAACCATTTTGGGAATAAAATTCAACAGTTACTTTAGAATCTTTCTGAAAAAAAAAGTGCAAGTTGTAAACTATTTAAATGTGCGCATCTTGAAGGTGTGAGAGAGTTTATGAATGGGGTAAAGAGTCCAATTCGTATTTTGCAGTCTAATCAAAGATCGTGAATTCAAGTCTTGTTTTTCGTTTTTTATGCATTAAAATGATCTTTGGTAAGAAAATGAATAACCAACTCGGTGCTCGGAATTACGAATAATCTGTCCCTCGTGAATTATTATGTCAAACTCCTTGCTAAAGCTCGGAGTTTAACACAATAATTAAGGGAATAAGATAATCCGTTATTCCTCGCAACTCGTTGATTATGCTTATAAAAATGATGTTAGTGTTATAAATGATATCAAAAATACAATTCCATGCACCCAAATATAAGAGTACCTTAAACTGAAGGTTAACAGAATCAAATAAATCAATATACCTGTCCCTTGAAGAAGAAGTTGGGAAGGTATTTCATAGCATTGGATCTGATACACGCAATATTTTCATATTTTCCTGGATTTTGTTCTCGAAGAGCTTTGATCCTGTCCTTAACATAGTCTGAGACTTTCACTCGAATCTCCATACCCAGTATCAGATTCTCTGGGAACAAGGGGGATAACTGAACTGAAAAACAAAATCAATCAATATAACTTAAAGCTTTAAATAAAACAGTTTATCATTAAATGGTAATCATGTCGTTAATAAGGATATATAAAAACAGTTTTTCCTTAATTACAACTTGAAAATTCCATTAGGAAAAAGAAAAAGTTCTACTAGGCATCAACTACTGTGTAAGTTCTAAATACTGGTACGTCTCATTTAAAATGTGTTCCAGTTCCTTTCATTTTTAATGACTAATGTATTCTCAATAAGATTATGGCTTGATTAGCTTAACCGTTAATATATATATATGCTATCTTTAGTGTCTGTGTCAGTTCTATGAATGAATTATGATACCTATACACTCGGAATAGGTTGTCATTGTTCAGCAGGAAAAATGTTACCGGTATTAATCAAGCCAATGGGATGGGAATAACATGTTAGAAATAAAGCTGATTTTGTTACAAAGGCTTCAGTTTAGACTAACATTTAGTCTCAGAAATATTTGTTTTGTCACGAAAACACCATTTTACAAACAATTCAAATATATATATATAATGGAGCCCTAAAGATGCAAGCTGAGAAATCTAGACTTGCTATAATTTTCTAGACTGGGTTGGTCGTCAATTGAATATTTTGCTCTAGGGTCTGGATGACAGACTAGCTTCAGTTTGAAGATACAAGGTGGAGATTGTTGACAACCCAAAACCGTAAATATTGTTGAATCACTTGGATGCTTCACATATTAAAGTATGTTATGAGATCTTTTGGTATATGCCTCATTTCTAAGCCTAGATTTTACCTAGCAGACCACCATAACCGCATCCAATATCTGCAAATTCTACTTCATGCGTTGGCCTTTCTCTTTTGTTTGGGTCAGGTGGTTTGCAAAATTGTTGGTAATGTTCTGACCAGTCCATGTGCCAGGGATCAAGTGGACTGAAATTATAGAAAATATACATGTGTCTTATAAATCATAAATGTAATGAGAGGTCGATTTTGAAATTTTATTAATTTTTCTATATAGTCTATGCTCTACTGTTTCTATTCAGTTATTTGATTAACACTTAAAAATCACTACATCTTAATTTGAAATATTTTTTCCCTTATTTGCAACACAAAGATGTCTCCACATATACAAACTAATATATGTATGTTTTCTTCAATTTGCAACTCAATTATGTCATTGATGTCTCTTTTTTATCCATAATTTATTAATGAAGTTTTGAAGTAATTCTTAAAATTTCACTTCATTAAAAAATATTATTTAGCACTTGTGTCGTGAAAAACAATTTTATTTTATCATGTTCTCTAAATAAAACATACACAAACGTAAATTGTCATGATCATAACGTGACATACTAATCGAAACTATGGTCGGATATGGGGTTTGAATGTGCTCTTTGTCGGTAATATTTCTTCTGGGGTAATCTGTTTGTCGACATGCTTGCTTGATCAATGTTCTTTTCCAACAAACCGGTCTGGGACCTGATTCCGGAAGTCCACGTGGTTATATCCATTTCCGGGTAGCAACGAACCAAAATGTTTCTTCATTAAAATCGAGTGATGAAATAGATATATATGTACAAACACACTTATTCTAAAATTTGATGTTATTAGAAACCTATACACATATTAGGCTACATATTGTTGTCTGAAGTTGTACGAATTAAAAACATTTCGTATTTTTTCCCTCGATAAAATCTGGTTCGAGATTAAAGTTGACATGGCAGCTAGTAGGTAAGTATCAAGAAATCGAAATCGAAATAAATTTTCAGATTACTTTAGAAATAGGCTTAATGAAGATGCTACTTCAATCCGATCGCTTGAAAATGCAAACAAATGCAAAGTTGCACAAGTACTAGCTGTTGCTTACCAATGTGCAACTGGAGTTCTCACCAGGCAGAAACATATTTTTTGTTTTTTGAACAACTTGAAAAGTGAAAATGTAAATGCACAAATCTCTATACACTTGATATTTTATGAGACAATCGTACATGTTTGGATTGGTAGTGTTGAAAACAACACTTGATATGACGAAAACTATTCTTTATTATTTTAATAAGAATAAGTGTGGACACATCCTACATTATTGTAAGACTGTCACACTGTTTAGGTTGCAAAATGATATATGCGTCTAATCCTGAACGTGAATGTTTGAGGACTATGACTGTTACTTTATACTGAGAAATGTATTTGATATTTTTGATGTTGTTGGAGACACATTCTAAGTCAGTCTGTTCGTCCAATTATCTCAAATAATAATGTCCTTTATCTTCACAGGATGAGGTAGCTCAACATATCTACTCCTGCTCGTGTCACACCGACCTGACAAGATGATGTGGATAACGTATGTCATGTTCGTCGCCCTCCTGGTGTTGTGTGCAATACTACAGTTCTGGGCACATAGGACGAGGCGTGATGAGGCTGTCGGCAACAACCCACAATTCCTCAAGTTTCAGCGGGGGTACTACTTGGTGTATCTCGTCGCTATGTTTGCAGACTGGCTGCAAGGTCCTTACCTTTACAAGCTCTACAGTTACTATGGATTCCAAGAAGAGCAGATCGCCGTTCTGTATGTGTTTGGCTTTGCCTCGACTGTAATTCTTGGTTCCTGGACTCCTATAGCAGCTGATCAGTTCGGACGAAAAAAGTTATGTGTTGTCTTCACAATAACCTATTCTCTCTCCTGCCTGCTCAAGCTTTCCCGAAGTTATGGAGTTTTGATAATTGGTCGGGTAATCGGAGGGGTAGCAACCTCGGTACTCTTTTCCGCATTTGAGGCATGGTATGTGCACGAACATCTTGAAACTCATGACTTTCCAAAAGAGTGGATTTCTGTCACTTTTGCTAAGGCCTCTTTCTGGAACGGGATATTATCGATGCTTGCCGGAGTTATGACAAATGTTGTATCAGAATGGTTTGGTCTTGGACCCGTGGCACCCTACATGTTAGCCGTACCTTTCTTGATATTTGTTGGAATCATCATCACGACTCACTGGAACGAAAACTATAGCGGACACAAAACCAAATTTCGTAAGATTTGCGGAGAAGGTTTAAAAAGTATTGTTCAGAGTGAGAAAATATTTATGATAGGCGCCATAGAAGCTTTATTTGAGAGTGTGATATACATCATAATATTCCTGTGGACACCGGTTTTAGATACAGGACACCCCTCCCTTGGCATAACATTCTCAAGTTTTATGGTGTCGATCTTGATTGGACAAGCCGTTCACCAAATTCTCAGTTCAAGAAACATTCCAGTGATCAGCCTATTGCTCTCATCTGTAATCATAGCGTTGGTCGGTATGACCCTGTGTGTCATCGCGACCCATCCTGATCATCGTAATGTGACCTTGACCTACGTTGCTTTGCTCGTATTTGAATTTGCGGTTGGACTCTATTTCCCCTCCATGGGATTTTTACGGAATCACATAATTCCAGAGACTCACCGTTACAGCATAATGAACTGGTTTAGAATTCCGTTAAACCTCATTTCATGCATTGTGTTGATGCTTCTGCACGAAGATGTGTTTCGTCATGGCAACAGATTTATTTTTGTTATTTGTATTGTTTTGCTTTCTCTTGGATTGTTATGCGGGTTGAGATTTTTCCGAATTGCGAAGGACGATGAAAACTTGAAACAAGAGACACTTTTGACAGAGAGTGAACACATTCACAATATATTTTAAACTGTACATTGAGATTGTTGCTTAATATTAGCGTCTTTCATTGAAGTGGATGCTTACCTCCGTGAAGATTACTATCTTAATTTTCTCTATTTAAATTAATTGTTTTTTACAAGTCTTTCGTTCAAATTGAATGAATCAACTTTTAATAGTATGTTTTACTTAGCTAAATCATAGAAAGCATACGTAAGGAAATAAAAAGAAGAATTCTCAATTAAATCAAGCTTTATGATTTATTTAAATAAAAACTTGCTTTTATTAATTAGTAGCTTTCATTTACCAGTTGTGTGTATGTTCATTAATGATTGATTGTTCATAATAATGGTCAATCACTTCTAAATTTCTTTATATTTTGTGGACGACTGGACTGTGTATGAATAGATGACTATATTTATTCATGTAATTGTTGGTTTTTAAACAGATTTTCTGTTGTATTGACATCTTTATTCATTGTTTCAAGACATTGTAGCTTACAATAAATTGAATTTCCTCTTAAACATGTCTTGTACTAGCATCATGACCAAGGTTTCATTATTTATATAAAAAAATTGAAACTTGAGGGTGTTTTTTGTGTTGGATCCCTCCCCCCACTACATACATACACAGTGATGTTCCTAGGTGATCTCCTGAGGGGGTCATGTTGGCCATTTCTAAACAAGTGGGACCCTTTGCAATGGTAAAAGTACTGCTCCAAATTTTAAGGAACACCAAGCCAAATAGGTGGGCAAATGTCCCCAGGACCCCCTCTAGGAACAACACTGCATACATGTACCAGTTTAGACATTCCTAGCCATTCATGATTATTCTAAAATTTGAGTTGATATATATCTGTAGTATGATTTGTTTCAAATGTCTAGCAAAGTACTGCCAATTTTTATTTTGTCTTCTTTCCGTCTTGTCCCAAGAAATAACTGTGTTAATTGTTCACTGAAGCATATACTCGTCACCTATCTATTGTAATTTGTTAGAATTATGGTAACACATCCTGCTTGCTTAATGAATCTCTTGAAGGTACTTAACACGGTGGATTTTTATGCCCCCGAATCGGCGAATCCGGGGTTATATTGTTTTTCACCTGTCCGTCTGTGTGGTTGTCCACAAAAACTTTAACCTTGGCCATAACTTTGGATTGCTGAGCTAGGGCTTTCATACTTGGCATGTGCATACCTTGTGATGAGACCTTTCAGATGAGGTCATCATATTGACCTTGTGACCTTGACCTTGCCGCAGTGGACATTTTCAGAAAACTTTGACCATGGCCATAACTTTGGATTGCTCAGAGCTAGGGCTTTCATACTTGGCATGTGCATACCTTGTGATGAGACCTTCATATTAGGTCATCATATTTGACCTTGTGACCTTGACCTTGCCGCAGTGGACATCTTCAGAAAACTTTAACTGTTGCCATAAATTTGGTACATCCGGGGGCATCCGTGTTTAACAAACACATCTTGTTTAATTTTCAATTTTACTGAAACTAATATGTAATGTTGATCCCAAACTCCAGGTTGATGAAAATTGTGAATAAAACAAAATATTTCTTTGGGTCAGAAGAATGTAAATTTTGTTTGTTAAATGAGTTTTATCATTTAAACATTGTGTAGTCATATGATAGGTTTTCATTGGGAAGAAAATCTCTTTATGACATATCTAATATCATTGTTTTTTTTGTGTTTTGATTAACTATATTAATTTTATACTTATCTTATCATTTGACCATGAACTGTACTATGTATGTATCAAGAAGTGCTTCTCATTGTTATCTATGTTGGATTCAGTGTAATCTGTTTAAACAAAAGGCCTGTTTTTACAGTCCGATTGTAGTCTAATAAAACTTAGTGTTCAACCCTGTGTGAAGTCATGCCACTGTAGCACATTCCGATTACTGAAATAAATTGCTCTCCATAAAAGGCAAGTAAGTGTTACCAATGACTAAATAAATCTCCTGAATCGATAAAAAGAGTTCTTAAACGAATGTACATGGTTCCGTTAAGCCATGCAAGTCCATTTACCATCAAGAGGCCATTTTAATATGTTCACATTAAAATGATCGCTCGAAGGTAGGTAGTGATCTGATGTAGCGATACCTAAACACTGATGAAATGGTAAACCATCTTTGTGTCTGAACTCTCAAAATCGCATATGACCTTCAAATCTACCTCTAACACTGGAAAGTTCCACAAAATTGTCTCTTTATACGTCTCACCATTTTCTACCAATACTGATAACTGTGTTCTATGTATACAGCTTATCAGGTCGTGTAATGAGATGTTTTACCCTCTAAAGTAATAATATATTGTAGAAACATTAATGATAAATTTGATAAAAAAAATGTGCTACAGTGCCTTTAAAATTAACAGTAAAATTCCATGTTGATACTTCAAGTTGCAACAACAAATCTTACCATGAGAACAGTCCTTTAGCTGTCAACGTTACACTTAGGAATGTTTCATGGACATGCTAACCATTTTGTAACATTGATGACCTAAATTATCCAAATGTCAATCCATCCTCTGGACTCAAATATTTCCATTGGTAGATTTTGGCGAGATGACACTTTTCCTTTTTGTAATGATGACTAAATGGAGGATACCATTAAAAGTTATGTTTTCAATAGGGCGATTTCAGTGTGAAAAGCGTAATTTTGTTATCAGAATTTGCACACCTTGCTTCATTTGTATGGCTCTTGTATGCTCAAAATGAAATCTTAAGGAACACGACACTTTTCTATATTTAAGTATTTACAGAACGTATACAATGAATAATACGTAAATATTGGATCGTTGGGTGTTCCTTAAACTTTTTCCATGTGTACTGTATGTATGCAGATTGTCTCTGTACATATTAAAAGGTTGTCTTTGTGAACATTGTGATACTCAACTTGTGGGGAAATAAATCATTATCTATATGCCAGTCTCTTATTTGTTTTTAATGCCATCGAATCAGGAAAAAATTGTTTTTCACCTCTGTCTTACTGTTTATTAAACCTAAGAAACTTGTGATTGGTCAGTGATTACTTCACATGTGTATCCCCAGCAGAGATCAAACAATCTGCAAGTCGGAGGTCACCGACTTATCACTTGATCTTAGATTCTCTCAAAAAATCTCCCAAAATTCAATTGCCACCTTTTCAAAACAATCAACATGACTTGTCTTTACTTTCATGGACCTTGTTACCTTGACAGGAAGGTGCCTACTCCTAAAACCATTGATTGATCAGTGATAGTCAACCTTTGATATATCGAATCCAAAGTATTATTGTTTTGGAGGGGCATTTTTGTTTAACAAGCACATCTTGTTTATAATGATGCTGTGTAGTTCAGTTGATGCAGCATCAACTCACACATTCTCTCCCTACAGAGGTTACTCAGGTCATTTCTTCCCACGTTTCGCCTGTTACAAGTGGGTCATATTTCACGCTTCTTACAAAATCACTGCACGGGAAAAATTTGCGACATCAATGATTGCACAACTCACTTTGATTGCAACCAATCTTTTTTAACCAAGAAAGTGCTCACAAGTAACAGAGGTTATGTGGGAAGAAACCACTGGGAGAGAATGTATATCGGCCAGACAGCCTGCATTTTATTGTCAAGCATGTCATATCGAAGATATGAAAAGTGGGAGTAGATGCTTCCTTGGTTGGCACTGAGCATTTAAAATGGTACTTGCAAAACACCCTTTCAAACATACGTAGTTGAGGTGATTTAGGGTTTAACGCCACTTTCAAGAATATTTCACTTATATCACGGCTGCTATTATAATGGTACTGTAGGAAGAAAGAATGCAACGCCATGTAGTTATGTATTGCGGTGAAATCTGCGAGCATCGGCTGGAACTAGCGCACCATGGATGGCATTGCGCTGAAATTCAGTGTTGAATGTTGAACAGATCTCTACAGCAGACAAAGTTGCCTAGCCCCAGACGGGGTACTTTAAGTCCTCAAATAGATTGAGGTTGAGTTGGTTTTTAGATCCATCTGTTTATGTTTGTTAACTGGTCGCTTATTCCAACAAACTTCACAAAGAAAATTAGAACCATGGGCTCTGTAGCTCATCAGGATTTGTATTGTTATAATAAGTTTTCTCAGCTTGTTCAAGAGCTTTTCTTACTGGAGAAGAAGATGAAAATCGGTTTTTAAGGTCACAGGGTCACCAAATCTACAATTTAGAATCACCATTAGTCACTGAGTCTGCACACACAATTTCAGCTCCCTAGACCCAAGTGGTTCTGGAGAAGAGGACGAAAATGCGAAAAGTTTATGGACGGACCAATGCCGGACGCCATGCCATAAGCCCATCGGGCCTTTCAGGCCAGATGAGCTAACAAAAAAGAGAAAGGGGGTGAATCGTCAAAACAAGGACATGAAGCCGAATCCTTTTAAGTCTGAGGAAGGGTCTTGAAAGAGCTGTGAAACGTAACAATGTTTTTTTTACACCGGCTTCATGTTCTCATTTGGACGGTTCACTCTTCTGAATATTATAATGTCATTACATTAGCGGAACTGCCCGGTATCTTTTATTAGATGTGGGCACCGTAAAAGTACCTGAACTCCTCTGCACTCCCGTGGATAAGGCCTCCTCATTTAGATTTTCATAAACAACGAAAAGACAAAGAGTCAGAAGCAATAATTTATTTGCCGTTCAGAGGCAATACATGAAGTGGGATGTTTAACACTGACACCTACAACAAGGTTTACAAGACTACGACTATTACAATATCCACAAGGCCATTGTACCACCCTTCCTCTGGCACCGAGATCATGTATTCATGCCCAGAGAATGCACACAGTCTATTACCAGTGTATGAAATAAGGCTTGTCTGAAACTTTTGCTCACGGCTTGGAACTTTTTACGAAACAATTTCACGCTAGCTATTCTTCAAGGTTTTTTCATACACTGCTATACGGTTTTGATTTGACTGGTAATTTTGTTGTCTACTTATAGACATTTAAAATGACAAATTAACAATTTCTCATGGACTACTTTTACAGCTCCAAACACTGCTATATATGATGTAATAACTGTATTGAAATATCTTGAAAAACAATTTTGTGAATAAAAATCACCAAAAAGTTTGCCAGATGCCGATGCTTGAGATGTCAGACAGCCATCTTTCGAACTGTGATACACTTGTATGTTTATTCTCTTAGACTGGTATAGATACACTATAGGAGAACCATGTGCACAAAGCCATCTTTGCACTAAGGACACTTTAGCCCAGTTTATCCCTGTGTTAGAGAGTTTTGTGTAAGCTGTCCTCATAAGATAACATGGTCATCAACATATGAGATCAAAATCTCAAAATCATGAGGTATAAAAGAGAAAAATTAATTTATTAAATAAAATATCCTTTGTATATAATATCATACCTACTACAGTTGGCCCTCATAAAACACCCATCATACAGCAATTGAAATGCTTGGCAATCAGGGGATCCTAAAATTTATAAGAAATTCTGCATGACTGGTATTTTAAGCCACCGGTAAGCATCAAGCCCATGATCCCAGGTGCATGGTTCTAAGCGTTCTGATAGACTATAGGCTAGATGGGTCACAGTATTAAGCAAATACATGAAAAGAGATTTCATTATCCTATGTTCCGCACAGTTTGATAAAATCTTTTTTGTTTTGTATTTATATTAAAATTTACTAAATGTGTCTGAGGTTAGGAAGAATCTTTCATTTGAATTTGTTGCAGGGTCTTTGGTTTCTAGGAATGATGAGATGATAAGGAATATGAATGTTAAAATCATTTTGTCTGCGGTGCCATCGGCAGTGGCTTGGTGGCGATAACTCTTCTCTCCATTCTACAACATATACTTGGGGTATGGTTGGTATATCGTCTACCTACATATACTTATCATTTGTTCCATGTCTGATTATTCTTCAAGTTATAATGGTAGAGGTCTATGGTTTCCACTGCATAGTTACCTGATACTCTGAATACTATCGTTAGTTTATCCTCGAGACAGATATAATACTATTGAGACAATACAATACAATGAAATTGTGATAAGTTGAAAACTGATATTTTGATCCCATTTTGCATAATTTCTGTTAGTAGGCGACAGTCTTGAAGGTATCTCTTACTTCTGACATTTTGTACGTCTAAAAACTGTAACAAAGATTAACAGAACATGCAAAATCTACATATTACGAACAAAATGGGCACGTTTCTACAATGTGATAAATCAAATATAATGGGGAAATCGTACAAGGTCGTAAAATTATTATGTATCTCGTAAAAAAAATTCCTGATCCAGGCCGTAATGCGTTCCTGTAAATGGAATACCGCAGGCACCATCCAATCATAGCTTTATACATCAAATACAGTCAGTTACACATGAAAGGTACCACAGTTCTTTCAACACTAGTATCAAATGAAAGGTCTCAAATACAATACGATACTTTCACTTGAAAGGTTTCATATTCGATTTCAGACTTGATGTTGACCTTTCGATACACAATTGATGCATGATAAAAGTTTTAAAATATGCATTTGGCATACTCAAAGTTTCGACAAAGTTGAAAAGGATAAAAGGAAATATTGGTTTAAAAACCAATTTCTCAATGCATTGCTGATAGTTTAAATGCATTTGTTAAATGCCAGAAGGAACAGAGGGATCTTGCTTTAATGAAGAATGTGCAATAGACATTCATTCTTACAAGTCACCGTTTCTCTCTTAGTACGAGGGTAAGGAAAGAACATATTTAAATGGCATTTGAAAAATGCAGAGTTTATAAAATTGAACGACTAGGAAAAGCGGGAGAGAAATTTCATGCTGGTAATTAATTGAACTGAAGTTAATTATGTCGGGTATTGTATGATTATGATTCTTAAAAGTTTAATCAGTTCACCTTACGAGGAATGATGAAATATCATGTCAACAATTGCCACAGAATATGAGCATCACTGCTTACTAGAGAAATCTGTGAAGTATTTAATATTTTTTCCAAATTATTTAATTTAATTCTTTTCATAATTTCACTTTGAGCGAACAGAATCATGGTATTATTACATATAACCATGTGATTTTAATGTTTGAATGATATCTAAAACTGAAATTTAAGAAATTGTTTGAATCAAACAATATTGCAACCCTAATATTTGACCATCGATAAAACTTTCATTAAAACTTCATTATATTTTCACTTTGAATATTTCTTTGTCAAATGAAAATTTGGAATTTTGCTAAAGTTTGCAGGATGTGTATTCCAGGCCCTACCATGTACACTCTCATTAACGTTACAGTGATAATGCAACACTTAACAAGTTCTCAAAAACACCATTACTGAAAGCGCGAGACAGCCCGAGTTATCTGCCCTTGATTAGAAGATGGTCTACCAAAGACTTGAGGAAGTGCCACCAGGTGGAGCCTTAACTCGGGTTGTCGACCGACGAGGAGCCTTGTCATCAATTTGTTCACCTGGAATTGAAATGTCAGTAATGTCAACACAAAGGCATAACAAATTAATTTGAACAATTTAGGCAACTAATTTCAATTTGTCAAAAACAAATCAATTAGCAAAGAACTAAAAAAAGTCAGACATGGTTAAACACAAGATACATAAGTCAAGTTCACATGTATATTTTATATCATGTACCGTATTACCTCAAATAAAACCTGGACATTTTTTATCCAATGCAGTGTTTGTTGACAGGGCCACATTACATGACTAATTTTTCCAAAGCTATTAATGTGACAATTTATTGTAATTGTGTGACATGAACACATTTGTACGAAACTGACAAAGTACAGCTCCACTCACCGCTAAATGCAAAGCTAGAATCCTGCATGTTTCGCACACCGCTGCGTGTCAGGTGATGGTGGAACGAGTTAGCATCAGGACCGCCGGGACATATTGGGTTGCTCTCGATTGGTTTCATATTCATTGCTTGTTCCATCACTTCGATGACTGGTCCAGCGTATGGGTCTCGCTCAACCTTAGCTGGACGTCGGCTCTACATGGGAGGAAACAAACATTTATATACTTGTAAAGACGAAACTAATGCAAATTTATTTATATCCTTTACACGAAAGTAATAAAATAAATCATTCTTGTTAAATCAAATTAATATGACACATTGGCTTGTGTAATAATCTCAACTTATCTGTTACTGCATTTCATCATCTCTGGTGGATAAGATTCCTGCCGCATGGCTACTCAAGAATGGTTGGACTTAATACAACAGCCTCGCTATGGTTTAATATGCATGCAATGATAAAAGATATTTACCCTTTCCCTTGCCTTGACTCTTCCAAAGACATATTCAGAGTTGCAGTTGGTAGGCACAAATCTTCCCAGACCCTGTGTCACCTTCAGCTGTTGATGAGAATATTGTCATTGATTACTTATGTATACAAACAAATTTATTAAAAACAAAAATATAGAGTCAACAACATGACACCACCATTCAAACAAGTAATGATAGATCTATTGCAGTGGTAAGTATCAGTATTATCAAAGGTAAGACTCAAAAATTTAATATTTTGTTTCAATCATTTTTTAGGCAAATTGTCTATAGGCAAAGGAGGGGGGGGGGGGGGGGGGGGACATAAACTTAGGACAAATGTAAATGAAAATTTGTCTTTTCAGATAATCATAACAGGCACAGAAACAAAGAATCAAATCAATAAGTTTATCGGTACATTACCCCAAAAGATTTGAAACCATGATAAATAACTCCTTGAAACAACTAATCATTAGTTTGTCGATTGTTATGTAGTTTCTCTTCTATGATCAAAAGTTCTTATTTCACATAGTCTACTACATCACAACATGTATATCAACAACATATTACGTGAATAAAGAGTTTTATTACCCATATGGTTGAAAATAACCGAGTTAATATTATTGATATGAGCACATGTGCACATATCAAGTTTGCCTAGCAACGATTGTTTCACCGCGGCCTCCCGTATTTTTTCGTCTGTGACGTCATAAAACGATTGTTCGTGACGTCACTGTTGCTTGCCGTCGCAAGAGAAGTGGGCCGCTTTCTGACTATTTTTACGCGAATCACATGTAATAGTACTGGTATTAAGAAATTATTACGCTCGAAAGTGTGTCATATGACTTTTACGAAACTCGTGCGCATTTGTGTATAACCCTCGCTCTCGCTCGGGCAATACACAAATTCACACTCGTTTCCTAAAAGTCATATGACACACTTCCTCGGGTAATAATCTCTATATCTGTTTCGGGTTTTAAGAAATTAACTTGTTACTACATATCGATGAAATCATTGTAACATTTCTATCATATCATACCTGGCCCTCGTCCAACACAACATGTCCGTTCATCATGACGTAGAGAGGCACTCCGTGGCACTCCATCCCTTCAAAGATGTTGAAGTCAACAGCTTGGTGGTGAGTCTTTGCGGAGATCGTTCTCGACTGTTCTGGGTCCCAGATGACGATGTCTGCATCAGATCCTACTGCTATCCTACCCTGAAATCACAAACAAAGTTCACCTGATATATCTAGAAACAAATTCATGGAGTAAGGTGTTTTCTGTTTAACAATGCTTTCAAGAGTGTTTCTCTTATATCACAGTGGAAAACAATACTGCAGGAAGAAAGCTTGCAATACCATTGTGACTAATGCCCCTCCGTGCAGTGAGTGAGTTATTGTTTAACGCAATATCACAGCGATTTGCGGCGACCCCTCAAGTGGATTATCAGGGTTCGTAAATAGTATTTATTAATTTATTAATAGCATTAGTCAATTAATGCAATTTTTCTTTCTTGCTTTTTATTTCAAAATCTTTTGAAACCTAATTACCCGGTAAATGCATTAAATTATATTGCAACAACTCATTAAAGATTTTAGAATGTTATAGCTAAAATTAAAACAGATCAAATGTGTTCTTCCTCACAATTTATTTGAACATTTATTGAAACCTAAATTAAATGCATTAAATTGACATTTTTATTGAAATATCTCATTATATATTTCAAAATTGTTTTCCTGAATTAAGATGGTTATCAGTTTTCTTGTAAAGATTTTCCTACTGTAAAATGAGCGACTAAAAACAATCTAGTTCAAAGTTCTGTATGACTTACAAACAGCATGTTTGATATCTTACCTTTTTGGGATACAAATTAAAAACTTTGGCAGCATTTGTACTTGTTACTGCAACAAATCTACAGGGATCCATTTTACCACTATACTGGAAAAAAGAAAAGATTAAATGTTCATTAAACAGTCATTACAAATATAAAAGTCACCTGATATTATAAGAATCAATATTTTATCAATAATACAAACAGTTTGAATAATTTTTATTTCCACTTGTTCTTTATAAAAAAATATACAGACTCTACAACTGATTTTAGGATTAAAATGGACTCAATTTAATGAATTACTTACAACACCCTTTTCCCAGATGACGGACATTCTATCTTCGACACCGTTCACACCATTTGGAATTCTACGGAAGTCATCTTTTCCTAGAGCCTTCTGGTCGGCGTTGAATGTACAGTTGTCTGTGCCAGTCAGCTGCAGATCATTGCTAGGAGAACATGGAGGATAAGCAATTAATAATCACTTTAAATAGTTTATGTAGTTAATACTTTATTGCTGAATTCCTGTTACAACTGAAACAAAAGAAATAGGGATGAGAGAAGAAAAATGTAGTTTGGATTATCTCCCTTGCTATGTCAGACCATTGTTTATGACGTCATATTATATATCAGTCACTGGTTACAGCATAAATAACAGATATCTTCACTGTAGCTTGATAGACAGTTTATTTCACTGATAAATCCCAGTATTTCATTTCATTTCATTTCATGTCATTTAACAATTTATTTATACGTTGTGTATGTTCCAAGATGAAGTTGTTATCCATTAAATCTTGATTGTCTTATGTCTTCTACTTCTAAAGGCCCATTTACATTGTCAATTTGTAGTAACAACCTGTAGTATTACCACAACTAGTACATCAAATTATAAGACTTGGATGTTCTCACAGTACAACTGAAGTTGGTTACTACATATTGTAACTACAAATCATAACGTAAGAACAGGGCCCAAGATTTGATACAAACTACTGACTTACTAATTACTAATTACTGACTTCAAATAAACAATATCACCAGAAGTGTGTCTTGATGTATATATATGTGTGTATAGTTTTCAAAACACTTATCCAACGTACTTTGCTAATAGGTCCATGAGATAGTCAGGTGTGGTTGGGTCAGGACGCAGGGGCGGTCCCATCACATGACCCGCCGCATGTCTCCAGCACTTGTTGTAGCAGTGTGTCCCATCTGTACCCAGGCTCGCAGCAATCGGCTCACCGAATACTATATTGCCTGTTTAAACACACAAGAAAGTTTTATTAGTTTGAGCAGGCTTTTAGAATCCGTATTTATTCGTTGACATGTCTTCAGACTTATTGTAAATGAAAGCTTGTTGTGGATATTCAATTTTGTCATGGAATTCTTTAATATGATTTTCTCAATTTGAGTTTGCATAGAGGATCAAAGCACTCCACCCTTCAAATATCATATATATACACAAGTTGATAAACATTTAAAATGAGGCTTGCCGAGATCATTTGTATCTTATTTTATCAACCAATCTGCATAAATCCCATGCATCAGTTTTAAAACTTGCTTGATAAAATGCATCTACACTGAAATGTCTCATCATGAGGTGAGGTGAATTGGGGTTTAACGCTGCTTTCAAGATTATTTCACTTATATCGCGGCTGCTAGTATTATGGCAGGAAGAAAGCCTGCAACGCCATGTGGCTATGCATTGCGGTGAAACCTGCGAGCATCGGCTGGAACTAGCAAACCATGGGTGGTACTACGCTGTCATTCAGTGAAGCATTGCACCCAAACCTTACTGCGTGTAGAACAGTTCTCTACTGCAGACAAAGTTGCCGTGCCCCTGACGGGATTCGTACCCCGGACCTCTTGATCCGAAGCCGAACGCGCTAACCACTGCGCTATCCCGCCCCTTCTCATCATGAAATGGAGAAGTCATGAATGTATGAAACTTCTCATTCAACTATAATAGACAGAGTGCATGACCATGGAAGGACAATTTGACCGGCTGCCACTGACCCCTCTTCCTTGCTGCAGTGATGACATCAGCAGAACTCTTGCTCATGACGTGGACAACGTACAGCGGACAGTCCGCCTGGTTGGCGATCATGATGGCGCGGTTCGTAGCCTCGGCCTCAACCTGCGGAGGGATATAACATAGACTCACTGACTAAAGTAGGGGAAAGTTGGCAAACGTGTAGGAACAAGCAGAACCACCACTTTTAACTGTAGCAAAAGGCACATCTGTAGGTCAATATTATATAAATTTATATATATTATAAATAATTATATATAATTATAACATAGATTCACTGACTAAAGTAAAGCAACAACTTGTTGGGAAAGTTACCAAACATGTGTACAAACAAGCACATGCCCCTCTTTCCACTTTAGCAAAAAGCACATCTATGGGTCTGTATTCTTTTTAAATATGTGAATATATAGTTTTAAGATAGTTATGAAAGCACTTTGAACAACCCTGTGATATAGAAAGGCACCATATAAAATTGGTCTATCATTATGAAGTTTGGTGAATCTGTAGATGAAAGAGTAGATAAATGGATGAAAGGACAGAATGAATCCCATATTCAACCAGGTTTGTTCAAAGTCAATAATTAGGAATGGCAGGATATTCATGGGTGACATATTAACTTCTTCATTCTGAATCCACTCACCTCTTCAGGTCGACACAGCATATGACCCTCCGGTCCATTGATTCCCATCTGCAGCATTTCACGAGATTTCTGAAAAATAATTCAAAATAGTTCTATGAATAATGCAGATGCTTGGCGAAAAATTTCCACTCTCAAAATCCGAAACGACCAACCAGTCTGGGAACCCAGGGAATATGAATGGTTGAAAGGTGACATAAACATATACTTCATAAACACATGCCTGCAACAGTTCTAAAATCCTGGAACCTTTTGCTCAGGTCTTGTAACTTTTTGAGATTTTCCATAATTTTACCCTTGAAATTGAAAGAATTGGCTACTTTTCAAGATTTGTTCATACACATCTATCACATGTTTTTTTATAATTTGAATTAACCAACTCGTTACGATAATAAAGAAACGTACCTCTGCGATCATGTGTCCGTTTTCTGCGTGCACCATAGCGAGAGCTCCGAGCTGTTTGCACTTGAGGAAGGACTGGTACAACTCGGTGTCGTCCAGCATGAACACGTCCTTGTACGCCAGGAACATCTTGAACGAGTTCACACCTGAAATACATGTACCATATTAGCTAGCAGTTTTTACTCTTTCATCAAGTCTGACTCGCCGCCAATGGCCGAGAAGCTGAAGCAGCGTTAAGCAATAATTGACTCACTCATCTGAAACAGCACATATAAAGAAATTGTAGGAAAAAGTGAGAATACAGCCACTGGCTCTGTAGCTCATTAGCTTTTAAACAATACACTAAATAAGATTCAAACTTGTAAAGATTCCAGAAGTTTTTATCAGAGGTATAACTAATTCAAGGAGTCTATACACAAAACGTGTCAAGATTTGACACGTGGATAAGCACATAGCTTGAATATACAATAGAAATTATATTCTTTTCATCACGGCTGAATTGTGCATCAAAGGTTGCAGGGCAATCACGGCTACAGTGGCCCAGCAATTCAAGGGCTTTTTTTATATATATATATATATATATATATATATATATATATATATATATATATATATATATATATATATATATATATATATATATATATATATATATATATATATATATATATATATATATATATATATATATATATATATATATATATATATATATATAATAATTGGAGTATATATATATATATATATATTTATTTATGTTTGAAACATTTGCATACGGTAATATTCTAAAAGTAAAAGTTGAATGGGAGATGGGGTAGTTTTTAACTTCTCAAGAGTATGACATGACATATAAACACACTTCAGATGCAATCTGGAGGACTTGAAAGGTTTTGTGCAATTGTTTCTCTTACAGCAGGAAGTGGACAATTGAAGGAAGGAAGGATGAAGTATGGGTGGTCTCTTGATGGTCTCTAGACCTGCTGCTTGATGCAAACATCTGGGCTTTTATCTAACAACTCCATCTCATCTTCTTTTTACCAATGCAACTCGTGATCTTCAATTCAATTTATCATACACTACATAATCTCTTAAATAGTACTTATAATATGCTTTTGTCAAGGTTACTTCAAACTTTATTAAAAGTTGGATTTTCACAGTCTGTTAGGTTAAAGATTTTTTAATATTTTTTTTTAATTCTTTTTATTTGAAGAGAACAGGTAATGCCAACTTAAGAGTGGGAACCTAAATCCTTCCATTGCAACTAGGGTGTTGTTGACGTGAGGGTAACTTGCACTAAAAAAAATTATTTTTAAATATCTCATCCCAAAGAATGGGGCTGTGAGCAGTTACAACGGGAAGTTTAATATATATTATGATATTCTTAATCATTTTAAATGGTACTTACCTTTCTCTTGGCAGAGGACATCCATATCCTTGGCGACCTGCTCACTCCACCATGTGACACCAACGTGTAGGGAATAGTCACAGCACACCTTCTCGTCAGCCCATGCTCGCCACTTGTCGTACGCATCCAGCAGAGACACGCCTTTCTGGTCCAGCACAAAGTCCACTAAGGAGAGAGAATACATTTACATTTGTAACTATAGTAAAGCATGATCAGCTATAATACGTGACTGTCATCTTTAAAACCTCATTTATTAGCAAATCTTTGTGAAAATATTGAATTGTTGAATTTCGGTTTGTTTCTCTGGAGGAAAAGTTGATACATTTATACACTGCATGGCAGCAATAAGTTTTCAAATAGACTATACGTAAGTGGAAGAGTGCAGTAGCAAGGGGAGATTACTCTATGGACTGTCTGTAGTTTTTAATCTTCTTAGTAATCAATTCAGAATTTCTGATAGCTTAATGAACTGATGAACCGAGAAGGGGAGATAATTCTCAGAGTCAAGTAAACAAGGGAGGTAACTGTATTGACTGATCAAGGAAAGGGAGATAAGTGTACTAACTGATCATGGTGGTGCCTCCAGCAAGAGCAGCTTTAGTTCCGCTGTAGAAGTCGTCGGCAGCTGTGGTGCCCATGAAGGGAAGCTGCATGTGAGTGTGTGTGTCGATACCCCCTGGAAATAAATGACGAATACTGATTGCATATTTAAGTCTCATTAAAAATATACTGGTCTCTCATCACTTTTTTTTGGTGTTTTTATTCCATTTTTACAATTAAACTTTAAATTTCTTCTTTCTTGCTTATTGCTATTTTTAAAATCTTCATCGAAGAGTGAGGAAATAACTGGTCATAAATACAAGGTCAAACAGGCTGTTTTGCACCAAATAATGTTTTTGTGGTAAGAAAATATGTTTACCTGGGATGACAAGTTTTCCTCTAGCATCGATTGTTCTAGCGCCTCCTGGGATAACCAGGTTGGTGCCCATTTGTCTGCAATACAGAAGTCATTATTATCTATATCTCCCCAGCAACTCGTATGTAGATATCAAGAAGTAGAACAATATTTTATCAAAGTGTCACACAGTGTACATGCATAATCACAAGGTATATATAAAAACTGCATAAGAAATATAACATAATTTATTGAATATGTAGTGGGTGCATCACAATGCTTTGACATTATCATTTGCATAGGTCACAATGTTATGACATCATAGACTTGATGACATCACAATGCACTGATCTCAATGCGCTGTTAGTCAAATCAGTGTTCATAGATTTACATTGTTAATTGCACAATGATAAATGATTTGAAAATAAAGTTTCACCCTTTCATCTTCTGAAATCATGCATATCAGTCATTGGTATGTAATCATGATCAAACAACAATCCTTATGATGTGAAAATGTTTAATTATTGATAGATCATTGTAAATATAGAAACAAAACTTACGAAGAAAAAGAACTTACTTAATGATGCCATCTTCAATATAAATGTCTGCGAAGAAAGCCTGATCATCGTTGACCACCTTGCCTCCTTTAATGAACAGACGAGACTGTGCACTCTGGAAAATAAAACAACATGACATTATTATCACGATACAGCTCGAAATACTATCGATGTTTAACGATTGAGGAACAATCAGCTTAAGCTTCTTTAAGCATTGTTGAATGTATAAAGTTTAAACTTAAAGCCTGAAACTTCTTTGAGACCTTTGAAACATGTAATAAAATCTTTCTGGATTTTTTGGCGGATAACTGATGTAGAACGGTTTTATCATTCTTTTATTTCAGACCTTGTTATAGTTGCAATTAATTATATCAAATTCTTAAGATTTGTACATAAGTTTAAAGATCATAAAGGTGAAATAACTTCAATCGAATAAGGTAAGGGAGATAACTGATGATCAACTCTAGACTGATCTCTGATCTTTCTTGGTAACCCATCTTTCACCATTCACCTTCAGATCACAGGGAGGGACGATTCCAAAACCTCCAGACAACGAGGTACGAGATTAACGCACCGAGAGAAGAAGCTGCTGGATGTGTTGAGAGGCTGTATATCATAGGAGGATCTAACTCGCTTATACTGCAGGTGTTGAGAGGTAGAGGACTGAGAGTGAGCTTTAAAGGGAGGGTTCTATCGGAGTATTTTTTTGTAGAAATGAAATTCGAGAGGATATTCCTGTTTACACATAGGTGTTATCAATACGATTTAGATGTAGTCAAGTTGAAAGATATAACTGAGGGTAATATTTTGATGACTTCATTTTTGATAAGGTGAAGCTATTCATCGGCGCTACAAATGTTTGCTATGGCAGAACTTTTTTTAATGAAATCTACCTGATCTCATTTTCCATTCAACGATGGATAAACACATTGTGTACACTAACATGTTTAGATAACAGATATAACGATAACTTTTGGACCAGTTTGATTATAAGTATTATATCATATAAGATTGTGGTGATGATACCCGAATAATAATATACACAAGATATAATACATTTGCCTTGCAGCACAGAAAAGTTTTAAAAAACCATAAATGTACAAGATACGTCACAACTGTTACCCAGTTAGTGCTAGTTATGCAACAACTGTGACATAACAATTGTGGAGTGAACATAAAATGCAACCTGTCACTTAACCAGACATTCAACTCATGCCACAAACGTCTGGAGGAAAGCAGAACAATTTCAAACCGTTGCCGTGATGAGGAATGAAAAGCTAACTAAAAGAACACTTTTTCCCTTTGGAAGGTCAGAAACTGAGCCCAGATATGTTGAAGTTAATAAGGAAATGTACCAAGGAATCCCAAATATATAGAAAGTCTTTAGGAAAATGTCATGAACCTACAACATTCTGTAATGGAGGGTGAAGGCATCATGCAATAGAGGCCACGTTGTGGACGGAAGGCATCTGCTCAAAATGTCAGACATACTCACCCGGAGATGACACTACATCTGTTCCTACTATAATGAATGTTTTTCTTGCAATGCACAGAGATTTTAAGCTACTTGGGGTCTTAACTTGGCCATCAGAGAAAAATAATCTTGGGTAAAAAAAAATCTGACAGGTAAAAAAAGGTTTTCTTTTTTTTAAAACAAATATCTGGATCCTCCTACACATACAGCGAGTTAAGATTGTCTTGAAAAGTTTACAGTATTATTCCATTATGAAAAAATGTTTTTCAAGATTTCTAATATTTTCTAATCAGAATATCGGAAATTGTTTATAATCAGAGAGTTAAATGTCGTAATAAATCATCTTTCTTTCAGATTAAAACACATACATTTAGTATGTGATGAAATTTTAAAGATAAAATTTGGTCATGATCTCATAGGTTTAAAATGTTACATAAAGTTCTGAAATAAGTGAAATAGAAGGAATGAATAAATAGAAAGAAAAATACATGGTCTAAAGAAAATGAACACATTTTAGAATATCTTATGTAAAATGGTCATTACTACTTAGAGACACTCATGGTGCTGTCACCACAACTTTATAAAAACTTCAAATTCATTTCTTATATCACAGTAAATGTTTTTCAGGTTTACAATTCCCAATGAGTTATTTATACTTTCTCTGTCAGTTGTCAGCGATGAATTACAGCAGAGGAGTGAAATCAATATAATGAAGTCTGTCCACTGCGGTAGTCTCGATGTCAAACTGACCCAGCTCGTTGAGTCATGGTAGCACATTTTCCAGAAGTTTAACTCTCTTTTTTTGGTATAAGTGACAAATAAGTAAAAATGTCAGTAAGAAGAACATGTCACTATGTATTTCTTAAGTTAAATTCAATGTAATTTGTATCCCAATGAATTATGACAGAAACATGATAATAATTCATTTAAACAAAAATATATAATTTTACTAAAATGTTTGTAACTAAAATCCTAAAAACTCTACTGTGATCGTTTTAATCGAAATAAACTAGTTACTACACATGTGAGTCAGTACTATGCTAGAAATGACAAATACATTCATAGCGATGAACATACCTTCTAGACACAAATCAATAAATTTAAAAACCAGAGAAGATATTTCCAAAATGGAGGATGACACTCATGCAACTCTTACTCCATGCTCCTTGCAGAGACAAAATCCTCCTGATGTCTGGAAATGGTAATGATCGGAACAGTGATCCTCCATATTGGAGGGCGTCTGGGATTATCAGCAGATTAAACTCAGAGGCTGGTGTGAACAAACATCCTCCGAGCCACGTTGTACAACTCAACCCTCAGGAATACAGTGCTTCAGGTGCAACATCAATATACCTGTAGAGAGCCGAGCTTGGAGCCAGCTCAGTTTCACAATGGCAGACGTCTAATGTAAGAAGCAGACGTAGACTAGTTACACGTGTGATTGGAGAAGAATTGCTCCTTAGTCAGGTGAGATCAAAGTTTAAAGAAAATATTTCAGATCCATAAGGCAGTTGGATGGAAATGAGGGAAGCAGACGGCACATGTGGAATGTCAATTTATGCAATGTCAATGCAACATGGTCGATTTCAATCAATCTCTTTCTGTGAAAGAAGCCGGATGAATTGCTATATGCATCCTTGTCAAGTTGCCAATCTCCTTCATTTCAAGTATTGTAACAGAATCGAATAAGTTTTAATTAATACATCACTTCTGACATCAAGACAGGTCTTCTTGAATTGTTTGAAGATGGCAACAGATGCGATAAATTAGTCACATCACAAAAACAACAGAAGAAAGCATCAAGAGTATCAATCTCCCAGGAGGCATGTACTTATCACACTTAGCATGTAAAAGCCTGGACAAATCTGTCAATGGGGTCGACAGGAAGTTGAGCAGCGGCCATGATCAGGAAGGATGTAAGGCAAGCCGGCCTCCACCTGGCATAACGATATCCAATGGACAGAAAGTCAACCAAGCCAGGGGAAACTCATCACACACTTCACAATATCAGAACCCAAACCAAATCCAAGTCCCTCCTACTTTTCAACAACATTGTTTAAACCCGAGTCGAACGACTCCACATCCTCTTGATGTTAACCCCGACTGACAACATCTCATATGCAGACGGAGCATCCTATTATCACACCAACTGCATGACAAAATGAAAAAGCTGCAAAAACATTGTACAGAAATAAATTATCAGGGTCTGGCCTCTCTAACAGCTTGAAACTAGATCTGAGCATGCCAGCTTGCTGATGAGGTGAGCCATAGAAAAACCTTCATATTACTCATAACATGGGGAAACAGAATGCCCTTAACTTATATAGTAGCTTACACAAATGTTAAAACCCCCCAAAAAGATGGTGAAAACCTTAAGAAGATGGTGAAAACCTTAAGAAGATGGTGAAAACCTAAGAAGACGATGTTTACAACATGGGGTGCAGCTGGGACCTTTTAATCTATGACGTGATTCGGGGGGTAATGAGCAATAAAGTCAGGATGAAGGTTTCAATATGGATGGCAGGTTTCGAGACAGGATGGTCGATTTGTAAGGATGCAGGAAGAGTTCTTTCAATGCAGATAAAGGCTCATTACATAAACAGGATGGTCTGGTGGGCTGCAGAGGAAAATAATCAATAAACAAAGAACACTGGAGGCATGTGGGGTATTACAAAGCATGTTACGAGATCCTAGCTTTGAAATGTGGGTGGTAGCTTTTGGTATAGAGGATAACCGAGGCCTGCAGAGCAAATAAATATATCTAATTGAAGTGTTGGTTGTAGCTGATTACTAGGATCCTTTTTTTTTTAAGTTAAAATAAAATATATCATTGGCCAGATTTGATTCAATAAATTCTTTTTAATTGGTAACGTTGGGGGAAGATGTCTGTACAAGATGTGGGGTTCAAAAGAAATATATTTTTCAGTAAATTGATTGAAATAGAATATAGTTAATCCGAAAAAAATTTGGTGTGCCTTAGTACAAAGATTATTTAATGAAGCCTAACAATTGAGACATATTCAGTTATTGTGGGTTTTTATTTTGAAACCAGTGGGAGATGTATGAGTATAAGTTCATTTTTTTTGCCTTTGTTGATATGTGTATTTATCACCTACTCTGCATATAATATGCCTGCCAGGACGGTAAATATGTTTACCCATGTCTATATATCTGCTGAATTGTGTGTGTGATGTTGATGTACCAACAAAAATTTGAATAAAATAAAAAGAAAAAAAAAGAGTTCATTTTGCAATTAGTCTGTTGGATTGTGTTTGAACTCAAGTTTAGATAGTGTAAACAGTTATCACAGACACCTGGCTTAGATCCTTGCAGCCTTTTGCAATTCAAATAAATTTCACTTTCATTGTATTTAAGTGTTTGGTTAATTCTTTGGTTGTGATATATTGCAAGCAATCAGTTGAAATCAACAAACCATGGGAGTTAACTCATTGCTTTAAAAGCTAACATTGGACCTTGTTAAATTCTCTTTGGAGATAAAGTCATCAACCTCTTGATCCAACTCTATATCCAACCGGAAAGCGCAGACCAAGGAGGGATCCCAGACTCTTATTAGCTCCAATGGGTGGCATGTCAAACATGCTTAAAGCATGTGGAGTGGGTGTGTCCAGGGTGGTCAGGGGTTGGAGTCTGGCTATAGCTTGTATTCAGTGAGAAGGATCTGGTATCCAGAACAGCTATTGGGTGGGTCTAGAATTATGTGATTCACTATTTTCAGATGAACAAGGCAGATTTGCACCAAGTCACTCCTTTTGAAAAAGCTGTTTTACAGCATAAGATACAAATTGCAGCACAAAAGGGAGCCTTAATGACAAAAAAAGACCCAAGTGACAAATGAATTTCAAAGACGGGGCGGTTATGGGAGGCCCCCAAAGAGACTGGGAGAGGCATGTCCTATTGGCTTAGCAAGGCTTATAAGGATTTCTGGGGACGTATCGGTTTCTCTGCTTTTTTTCATAGTTCAATGCAATTAGACAGAGAGCTTCAAGAAAAAAGTTTGACATTGCAATTCAATAGGCTTAGAAAGACTTTTAAAAAGGATGAGAAGAGCTGGAGAGATGTAAACTTATTTTTCTGGCTAAGGGTAATTCTATACTTTTGACATATATATGACTCGTTCACTCACTGACTCATTGTCTGACATCAGTATTTTCGGAACAATTTTCAGATGAGTAAATATCTAACTGATTCTTTAAACTAGAGCAATTAAGGAGTTTGTAATGTGGAAGGAGCAAAAGGTAACGGTGGAGATTGATCGAAGAAATAATCAAGTGACGGAGAGCCAGGCTAGATTTCTCTAAATTGAGAGTAAGCTTTATTCAAAATATTGCACTATTGAGGGATCTCAATGGTGCAGTGATGGAGATATAACGGCGATAGGGGACTGGGGGATAAGAATCAGGAGTTTATATTATTGAGAGATCTCTAATGTGTAGTTCAGGAGAAATAATGACTAATGGGACGTGGGGACAGTCTAGAAAAGAAATGCAAGGGAATTACCCAGCTTCATGCTGAATTATGTACGGTGAACACACGCAGATCATCTTTCATTGAGAGGAGGATAAATAATTTAAAGGACCAATTGAATTGCGAGAGAGGATGAATCACATAACGGATGACACACAGTACAGAGAGGGGTGTTCGTTTCTACACTATCATTTCTAATGAGGAAAAACAATGAGAACAAAGAAATTATCAGTATTGTTTCAATTCTCTAATATCTTGCATGCTGATAATGTATAAAATGCATTGGATTCTGCAACAATAAAAACCCCACTGAATTGAAAATTGTTCAGTATATTATCTTTCTTGTTTTGTTTCTTAAGTTGTTTTGGTAATTAAACCAATTCAAATCTCCAAATAATCTGCATTGAAATGAATGCTGATTAAACCCTGATGAATTCCAATGTCGTTAATTTAAATTGAAAATTTTTCACATTTATAGAGTTGGTATTGGTTTTTAATCATAACTTTGGAAACATAAAGATCTTTTGTTCAGCAAAAGTTTTAATAAAAATTTAAATTGGAGATATAATTTGCATATAAGTTAGATTTTATAAGGAAAGTCAGCTAAAATAAAATACAAAGTTTCTGCATTTTCACTCCTATCAATATAGCAATCCTAACTTGCCCAAACTTTTCAAATATATCTTAAATTCTTCAGGACTGTCATTATTAAATGATAAGAAAGTAAAAGTTATCTTGAATTGGATTTTCTTTCCTCTTAAACTGAAGAGTGTTAAGAAGCTGCCATCACAAGAATAACATTCTAGGGAAGTTTTCTAGCCAGAAAATGACAACATGATAAGCAAACTTTACCGCTATCTGCAAGTCGTATGCATCAACAAATGTTTATGATGCATGTGTATGTGATGATGCATTCAAAAAATCTTGCAAAATACGATTGTAAAATTATATTGAGATGCCAAATGGAACATAACACATATTACCAATTTTTTACCCTTTCTTGATGAAACCATTTAGGGGAAAAAGAGTTTGATTTTTCTCTCTTTTTTTTCAAAGCAATACAAAAATACTGATTTAACCAAACTTTTTCAGAAAAAAAAGACGATTTTTAACTTATTTCATTTCAAAAGAAAAAGAAATGTAAAGAAAATATCAAAAATATATACAAGAGCAAATGTACACAATACAAGCAGTTGTGAACTCTCCATTCACAAACATGTCAAACATCAAGTAGCAAACATTCCATGCGATCTTTTCATCTTAATGAAAGGAAAAGTAAGTCTATTCATTCAATAAGCCCACGAACATGGCAACCTCTTTACAAGTCAAGTCAACTCAATCAAAATGTCGAATGTTATGCCCTGTGTCAAAGTATACAGAAACCATAAAGTCCTGTGTGTACGAGGCTTGATACTTACAACCATTGATATTGTGTGTGTGCAGTTAAAGGGAGATAAGAACCTGTACAAACTAGCATTGGTACACAACAAACAATGCAATATGTCAGGGGGGTAGAACTTGACAGCGGACTTATCAGTATCATGGCAACTTGCAGGAATGCACTTTCAACAAGTCTTTCTTCAAGAGCTTATTGATATTCACGCTTCTAGAGCCTTGATAAAGGTAGTGAAACTTCAAGAGAATTATTATTGATCCGTAAAATATTTCTCATCAACTCTGCCTTCTAGAAGGTATATTATTTTGATAAAGTAAATGCTAGGATACGATGAATAGATCTTCTTTTTGTTCAAGTTTTTCATACCTTAATGTTGATAGAAACGGTAAACAAATCTTGTCTCTATAAGGATATGAGGTGAGGTGAGTTGGGGCTTAACGCTGTTGTGCGAGAAATAGTTTACATCTTTTAGCTTCAGGCAGTCCGAAATGTCACACATGCCAGCTGAGACATTTTACTTACTATAACATTATGCTTTCTCAGCAAAACAGGAACTTTTCATAATTTTTTCTCACTTTTAAGGATCAAACATTTTTTTCAAAAGACACATTTTCTTTCATATAGACATAAGTAGACAAACATAATTAGGGATATATCAAAGTTTTAAAATTATGAAGGATGATTTATTTATTAATGACACTTACACAATAAAATATAAATCCTAAAAATTCCAATATCCCTAACTTATTTTGTCCAGTATTTGTCCAGTATATATGACATTCGAATAATTAATTTGACATCTGGGAAGATATGAATTCAGTATCATGATCCAACAATTTCCATAAGGCCCAAAAAAAAGAAGAATTTGTTTCTGGTTTCCGCCCGCATCAGTTTCAAACCCACACCTCATGTCTTTTTTTTCTAGGTTTTAAAAAGTAAGGGGCAGATAACTGTAATTTTTTAGCCTCAGAAAACATTTGACATAGAAAATGTCACTCGTTTCTGTTGAGATGGAGTGTAGCAGGGATATCTATATAATGTCTGTGAGTGTAGGGATGAGATTATTGACTATTTGGAATAGTAACACATAACGTATATAAGAGGCTTTGTGCTTTATTTATATAAATAATTGTATACATTTTGTTAGTATATCTCTTCATTCCAAAAAAAAAAAGGTCAAAAAAATAATAATAATCGCGCCATCGCATCATTTTTGATGACCAGAAACATTTTTTGTTATTTTTTAGGCCTAACCCAGAGTGTCTAAACGAACATGACTTCACATTCACACAATACCTGATGATTCAGACGCTCACCTTCACAGGGCACTGTAACCTGTGTATTAGTAATATGCAAACAAAATCAATAGTTTATCACAAAGGGTAGGAATTAATCCACAATCAGGTACTGAAATCAACCGTCCTAAGTACTAGCCAATTGATCCATTGCATTTCTGAAATTGTGAGCTAAAACCATTTCCAGCTACACAAATATCAATGTCGTCTTTTTTTAAAATTACTAGCCTTTTTTGACAATCAGTTCTCACATTTCATTTTAAAAAGAGGTGAGGTGAGGTTGTTTGAGGTTTTAATGTCACTTTAAAAGAGTATTTCACCTATATCACAGCTGGTTTTATTGCAGAGAGAAAACCTGCAACACCATCGTGCATTAGCCAAGAATGTTTTAACACTAAATTCATGGATAAGCTGAGCTTTCCAATGAATGCTTTCAACACTGTTGCCAACTCTCAGGTATAAGACAAAATTGCTGCCAAATCTACACATCAAACTTGCGAACAGGTTGTTTATCTAGTGTGTTGTCAAAAGGAGAACATTTCTGGTAATGGAGTAAATTTCTTAATTGTAATACAAGCTATTTTCCTTCATTGCACAGGCTTGAAAATTAACATAAATAACAAATCCTTCAATTATTTTTGCAATAACAATTGTATAACAAATAGAGTCAGACACAAAATCAGCATAAGCTACTAACTTTATCAAAGCATACAAGGTATAAATAAAAATATAAGCTTCACTAATAACTTCACCAATGAATTTAAGCATACAAGCAAGACTGTAAACGTAACTTAATCTCCTCGCCCATTCTAATTCTCAAATATCCCAGTGAAACATGTAAGCTAAATTCACCAAGCATTTTTTACATTTACATTACAACACTGCAGCTTAGACCCAGAACAAGGAAAAGATTTTCCTGTAGCAACACTGTTGCAAACTAATCACTAAAGTCCAGACCCTGACCCTACCTTAGCTGGAGTGTCCTCGGCCATATCCAGGTAAAACTCAGGTGAGCACACCTCACCTGTCTAATGACACAAGCTACAGGTGAAAGACCTGTCTTGTCCAGGTAAAATTCCAAGCTTATCACAGGTAACTCAACAAGATTTCACTGACAGCGCTTTGCATAAGAAAAATCCACCAATAAAATTGAACTCAAATTATCGATTGAGTTTTTCGGTAGCTGACTGACGAACTACGGGCAGGTGAGTGAACAGGTATGTCAAGACCTTGCTATAGTTTCCCGCGCCTGACTGTGAAAGGCTGTCTCAGCGACGGGTCGGAATTCAATCTGTCTTACAGTGGGACAGTCATGCATTAAATATGGGCCAATCTGATGGAAACAATAGGGTCTGAGGATAGGTATATAGTGTATATATACACAGACATGGGCTAATCTCAGATTATCCACATACCTGTCAGGTGTTAACACAAGCACCTGTTCATAATGTCATTAAGTTAATCATATGTTATATGATCTAATGTTGTGATATCATGGGCTCTATATCTGAACATTCTGGGATCTTCAGCGAATGAGAATTCCAGGATGATTCTGTTTGTAATTTTGTTGTTATTCCTGTAAATTGACACTCAGAATGGTTTATTCACCAATTTTCGTGTTGTGATATGAACGTTAACTGTTGCCTTTGCTAGATATGTGAAGTTTGCCAAAAAAAGTCAATGAGCATTGGTCCTTTATTTTGATCAAATTGAGACAAAAGGATACAAAATTGAATATAGTGGGAATATTCCTTTAAATTGAAGTTGACTTTTTCAACAATGGCAATAAAGTACCATAAAATGGCAACAATCCACACAAAGTTGAGAATGAAACCCACAAGATATAGTACCAGCACCAGACACCATAAACAAAGTATTATCAGAGATAAAAGCTTTGGATCTCTGTACAAATACACCTGTCAGCCGATTAAGGACTTAATACTCACTGACTTAATGTTCGGTACATTACCATTGACTGGCCTAAGCTACCTTGCACCGATATGCAGAGGTATTGGGAGAACGCTGACTTAGCAAATTGATCCTCAATTCAATACTTCAAGCTCTTATTCATTACTGCCAAACTATCATTGTCCAAACTAAATTATATCAATGGAGGTTACAAAATATTTTTGTTCTCATTAAAAATGAGGTGAGGTGAGTTTCAAGAGTCTTTCACTTATATCATGGCTGCTAGTAATATTGCAGAGAGAAAGTGAGCACGCCATGTTTTTTCATTAACCCGGCCATTTATGCATGACCTCTCAGATTTTCATTTAATTGTGAGAATTTATAGTTCATAACTTGCAATGAAATGAATCAATGGTTATTTTTACCTCAAATAATTTTGTTCGTGTTATTTTGATGATAGAATTAGCGTCCCATATATGGGACGTCATGAACAAGAGGGTACAGGTATATATGCACATGAAAAAAACAAATTGTTTGACAGTTAATAAATTTTGGTTGGACAACATCTTGGGGACTTCCTCTTTCTGAAATGCAAACCATTTCTGAATTTCAAATTACAGGTGTACTACAGCAGAGCAATCAATCGATTTTTGCGTGACATACGTAGTATATATCGTATTCAAACATTTAAAATTTCTGCAGAGAGCGGGAAAAGGAATATTGGCCACCACTTTTGTTTCTTCATGAGATACTGTTAGCACATGCAATGCTCTGATTTACTCATCCTCCTTAAAACCGTCCTCATTTTCAAAATATCTTCTGTGGCACTCGAAAAATCCGATATGTCAATATAGATATAGGTCAGCAGAGGGTTAGTCAGTAACTTATAAATTTTTTATTACCCTTCCACTCATCCTTTCCAATAAATATCAAGACAAGAAATTATATTTCGCCACAAAAATAATTTCTGTGAATCACCAAAAAACCTGTACCCTCTTGTGCATGTCGTCCCATATGTGGGACGCTACTTTGACAAAACTTTGAGCATGGAAACAAATATAGTTGACAGAAACTCTTATTTTTACTTAAACTATTTACCCGGTAACATTGAAAAACCTTAAAAACAAATCAATTGAGTTCAACTGGAAAATTATTCAGTAGTACCTCAAACTTTGGCAATTTGCTAAATTAGTATCTCCTCTGTTTCAGGTTGTCAGATTTAACCATATTTAAATCTACAACTATTTAACTTGGTTGACATATAAATTCAACATCTTCCCTTTGAAAAACAGCTTACAGCAAATATTTATCTTATATATCAACAGAGAACCAGATCATTGAATTAGCGTCCCATTTATGGGACGTCATGCATAAATGGGTTAAAGTTGAATAGCTAGATTTATGTTTAATTATACTTGCTTTGGCCTTAAGTTTGTATATAATGGTCAGGGACCAGATTCATAACTGTAACACATTCACACCAGCTTATGATCAACTTGTTGCTGAGAGAGCTTTGAAAACCTGGACCTTTGAATGATCAACAACTCTTTAATAGTCAAATATATGCATCAGTTAACATATCCTGGCAATTCATCATCAGTGATCCAAAACCTTTGAACTGGACACAAACTATCAAGGCCTCAAACAATTCAAGACTTGCTAAAATTTGCTTTGGCTGCCAGTCTGTGTACAGGTTTGGAAGACAGACTGGTCGGCCGATTGTCCGTCTCACTGAACACAGTATATCCAGCCTATTCATTGTTACTGATCCAACACCTTTGAACTGGACATGAAGCCTGAAGGACTGTAAGGCTGTGAGTGACAGGGCTTTAGCTGGAACAGACTATCAAATAATCTCCTCTCAGTTTACTGGTCACGTCCAGTGAAAGCTTGATGACATGTCACATGAAGAGAATTTAGTTTCAAGATAGGTCGAGGAATAACTATATATATATATATATAAAGAATAAATGTTCAGATTCTAGTATTAAAACTGGACAAATAACATGGATGAACTCTTTCTTAATTATGCTATCAATGTCTGAATGTTAAAGGTAGAGTTGGAAATAATTAAACACAATTGGTTCTTTTGTTTACATTCTACTTGCTGCAGGCCAAAGAATTAGCATATACACATTAATAACAGAGCATCTGTATAATACAACTTGCATTGAATAATGATTCGGCATCAAACAAGTGAAGCAAGGTAAATATTACATTTTCAACAACTTCTATATAGAGATTATTTCCCGAGGAAGTGTGTCATATGATGTTTACGAAACGAGTGTGAACTTTTGTATTGCCCGAGCGAGTTTCGTAAAAGTCATATGACACACTTTCGAGTGTAATAATTTCTTTATTACCCATTTTATTCTGTCTGATTCGCGTAAAAATAACCAGGAAACGGCCCACTTCTCTTGTGACGGCAAGCTACAGTGACGTCATGAACAATCGTTTTATGACGTCACAGACGACAAAATACGTGAAGTCGCGGTGAAACAATGGTTGCTAGGCAAACGTGATATGTGCACATGTGACCATATCAATAATATTAACTCAGTTATTTTCAAACAAATGGGTAATAAAAAATAATATTTCACAGTAGTGAGTTTAGTATTCTGTTCATGACTACAGAAGATTGGACAAAATTAATTGCTGTCAGTGCGATGGGACCAACATTTTCTGAGTAAACGAGGGCATAAATAATTGTGACAGCAGCACAGACAGTGTCATAAAAAATGTCAACCATTTTGTGAGATCTCCATATGAATATTATGTAGTAGTATCTTCAACAGTAGTTGTGCTAAGGATCATGAATGCAAAAATAAAACTTTAACATCATTGATAACCCGTAGTTAAATATTTATTATCAATTTTAAAAGTATACCATATAATTAGGTACCTTTATTTAGTTGATAGATGGTTCTTAATTAGGTCTTCGGCATAATGTGTAAACAAAATCCTTTTAATACTGAGGAGAAGTCACTATCATCAGAAAGTTCGTTCTTGATAAACCTTGACTGCTAGCTTTTTTAGAAAAGTGAAATGAACATTAACCAAAATTGCAAAGAAATCATATTTCATTCTACCATATAATTTACTCACATAAAACAATACAAAATGTGAAAATCACTTGTAGCTCACCATGTTTCTTGATACACAGTGTCTGCACCTCTCACAGCCAGTCGAGTTGTTTCACAAGAGTTACCTCCCTTCCCATAGGAAGTGGCATGATCACATGTGTTAGTATTAACATAATTGCTGGTTTGAGGTGAATGTCTCCAAGATATACCGATAAATAAGCCACTTATTCCCTACTTGGTATTGAGAATACCATTCCATCTATATTTTCCCATTTTTATTTCACACTTCATAAATTCTGTGACATTTGACAACAATTTAACCTCCCCTCCCACAGCTTCAGATCACCTCTTCAAAAGGTTAATGTATTTAGTCTGATATTTGATTTACTGTTGTCTCTTCGTCTGTTCAAAACTACAACAACGAACCTGGATACATTTTGTGGACAGTCAAGCAATATATATGTAAAGCAAACATTTAAGAAATTAGATAAAACATTTATATATTTAATGGGGTAAGAGGATTATGGGTGTTATGAATTTATTTAAGGGTTTTAAGATTAATACATCATTGTTGGGTGAAAGCCTACAACAGCACTGTAACTCTAAGTTGCAGTGAAACCTGCATACCTCTGCTGGAACTAGGGGTGGTAGTATTGGATTGATATATTGTATTGAAGAACTGTAAATAATATTGCTGAGTCCGCTATTCAGAATTCAAATCATTGATCTGAAGGGACTAAATTAACCTTACAGTCAACAGACGAATTTCTTGTCCAACCAACACTCATCACCTTGTTCAATCTGCTAAATTTTAAAAAATTAAGTATATAACGTTATTTACATATATAATTGATAAAAAAAAAAGACTTGAAAGTTAGAGCTCCAGTCCCCACTTCAACCTTGACAAGATATCTGAACAGAAAATCAAAATCAAAATGTCAGAGCTGCTGAATCAGATCAATCTGTACTTCAACCAAAATATCTACAGAAATCAATACGTCAAAGACAATTAAGGTCCAAAATAACCTACATCTAAAAGTGCTGACTCAAGATCATTAAATAATCTATTGGATCTTTCTGGTATTGCTTTTAAAATGTCTTAAGAAATCAATAATCCAAAGATAAATTCAAAATGATCCATCAGTGTAAAAGTGTCTTCGAAATCAGTAACAAAGGACCAATGCAAAATGTGTCCTTTAGAAAATTCTAAAAGTGCTGACTAAGGTCTTTGGCAGAAGCAGTTTCTCTGAATCAGCTCAAAAGGTCAGGTTGTCTCTGTCTGAAATAATCAATAAGCAACTGACCGAAACCTTTATCTAGACTGACTAGCGGTCTCTTAGACACACATTTAAACTTCGTCAAAGAGGTGGCGCTGTTCCATGGTAGGTGTGGGTCTTCTCCGCTTCGAAACTTGGATTTGCTAAAGGGTCGATACCTAAAGTACTGCTAATGAGAGACTTTTTCATCTTAAATTAATGTCTGTGCACTTTTCTCTAGACCCACAGATATCTGAATTGCTCTATCTTGGAGGAAAGCCTGCAATGCATTGGGTCAATGTATTGAAATGAAACCCATATCAGTTCAGTTTTGGGGACATCACAGTGGCTGGATGGTTAAGCTACTAGGAAATCAGTGCTAGTGACCGGTGATATATTCTGTAATTCACTACTTTGTAACCAGTACACACATTTTTTCTTAATATCTAATGGCATGTATTTCTAATGCTCCCATGCAGGCTCATGGTCTCTGCCTCTTTATATCCATTGAAAGGGCACTGAATGTGAATTATCTTAAATTATGTATGATTTAGTATATGCATGTGACATTGCAGTGGCTGAATGGTAAAGCTGTTGAAATATTCAGTGCTGGTGACTCAATCCCCAATCCCGAAAAATTACAAGAATTTTTAATACTGCAGATAGTTTGATCACAAGTGTAACAATGTTACATTAGTCAATATTAATTTTTAACTATTTCTTGAAGCGAGCTACTGTGACCAAGAGTTTATGATTCAGGGGACTGTAGGACAGTCTAACTGGTCTTGTGAGGTTCCAATATATAGCCAAGACTTGCAATTTGTTCTGGGGAATGTAGTATCTGACAGGAATTGGCAAGGGAGGCAACTTGAGTCTATATTTATGGAGATAATTCGAATCAGAATGTCTGCTTATCATATGTTTATTAGCTCACCTCTATGAAAGTGCCAACTCAGGTTTGAGTCACCATTAAATGAATTAAAGGATAAATTTTAACTTTTGAGGATCTATGCCAAATTTTGGTTCATTTCATAGAACAAATATGAGAATTAGTTTTAGAGGAAACTGTGTTTTAGATAAGACCCGGTAGCTGAATATTGGAACATAGTGCCAGACCCTGAACACTGCAGGTTGAGTAACATTTGTATGACATTGAAGAATAAAGGCTCACTGCATGAAAATCTTCAATGGTTTGCAAAAAGGATTCTTGACTTGCATCATCTCCAGAACCCGAAGTATCTCAACAACAAAATATTGGCTTTATTTGTTTTCAGTGTAACCTTTTAAATCACCATTTACAGTCTGTAGTTTAGTCAATGTTTCACTGAGAGAGAGAAAACAGTGTGATTAAAGGGGCAGTAGCACGTTTTTTGCAAATTTTAATTTTTCAAATTTCCCATTTATAATGATAGTTTATGTCATTTATATTTATTTTAGAGGATAAAACATCTTATAACACGAACCAATTATCCGTAGTGGTAATAACCGTGTTGCGTATCAAGCTAAAAATGCATGGCGGCCATTTTATTGTGAACACAATTTATTATTTCGAATGACACAAACGATTCCCAAGGCTTTACGGAACCATGTACACTCATTTTTAACTTTATTTTCCAAAGAGAGAAGGGTCTTTTACTATTGGTGACATTATTTTTCAAATAAATTTCATCAACTTATTTCAGCGAAAAAACGTGCTACTGCCCCTTTAAAACAGGTTATCTGTTTTGCTATTTATTTTGCCAGATGAAAGTCCTCATCAATAACATATCCAAGTCCATGTCAAACAGTACTCAATATGATATTTCCTGGTCACCGATACCAAACAGATTTACGACAATTCTTTCTGACACCGCTTCCTGGAGTTAGGACAGCGATTATCAAACTCAAAGGTCAAAGGTCAAATAGTATCATATTTCAAAACAGTGATAAAACCTAGATCTGTCATCCCCCTGGGTGTTATCATGGATAAAGACTCTATTTAATTTATTAGTATGTCTATGCATACTCAAAGAAAAAGCAAATATTACTGTAGTACTGTCCAAATGCAATGTGTTTCAAGGAAAGATGAGTAAATTGGGTTAACCAGTTAATAATATACAGAGGATATTAAATGACTGTAATACCATCGTATTGGTACAACTTGAATTGAATTGATTAGTATGTCAATGGGAATTCAAGAGAAACAGCAAATGAAGTGTTGTCCGAGGTTTGGTTGCATGACTAGTTAATATAGACAGACACTCTGAAAAACCTGATTTATTCATACATATGAAAATTTACTTTTTTGTATACAGGAGAGAAACCTCTAGGAAATGGAAATTTAAATGTAAAAAATTTAGACTTTCCAGGGGAAATCATGTATTCATTATTGTCCATTTATACCTGGGACAAAGACTACAAAACAATCGTACCAGTCAAATTAATTCTATTTTAAAAATTTATTTATATAGTTATAATCACTAACATTTATTATACACACATTATTTGTACTCATATACTAAACCCCGACATCTACCTACTAGCTACGTGATTTGCATACACTTACACCGTTCTGTGTGACACAATCATTGTCTATCACCATTTCGACACCTGTCGCTCAAACAACAAACAAATGTGTCAAAGTCAACCTACAGCAACCTGCCGACAAATGTTTATCCAGCTTGTTAGGTTTGTTTGCTCTACAAATCCTACATGTTTAAATATAAACACAGTTTGTTGGCTTCACAAACTTAATTTGTTTCTGTAACAACTTGAATTGCAGAGTTCTGAGAGTGGATTAATTTGAATTAAAACAGATAAGATTTAACAAAATTGATAAATCATTGCTGTGACAATTATGACATACCATCAAGGTCTATCTTATAATATCATAATGCAAACTCTTGCGTGAGTTTATGATTCTTCAATTTATACAAAATGCACACGCCCTGGGCCCTGTTCCTCAAAACACTTACAATCGATTGTAAGTCTACAATCGATTGTAACCAACGTTAAAAGAATGGGCTACAATATTGATTGTAACATCATAATTGCTTTGTGAAAGGGGACCCTGCACTCATTCAGCTAACGGGTCTTATCTAAAACACAGCTTCTCTAAAACTAATTCTTATTCTATTAATACTTTATTATCCCCAAAAAATTAAATATTTCTTTAAAAACATAACAAGATATCATCCAATCGAACCATATCATGTGCCATTTAAAAAAACAACTTCTTCAAATCATTTCACTAAAATCAAATTAAAAATTCCTTTTTTTTAAACTGTAAAAGAATCCCATCTAAGTGCAAACCACTCGTCATTTTTTCCAGTCAGAAGTACATCAGAGGACTCCCATGATATCTCCTGCCATCTGTTTTCTATCCAATACCATGTTGAACTGCAATATCTCAGCAGAAATATCTCCCGCGTTTTATCACGTGTGATTACATCACCCCAGGACACTCATAGCGGAAGTAAGTTACCTAGGTCACAGGCTATCAGCTTCATTCAACAGATTCTTGGTTCCTCAGCCTTAGCCTAGACTATTTCAGTCCCCTCAACTATTTTTGTTTTATATTGCTTAAAATCAGACTTTTCTGCCATATAGTTGGAAATCAAAGATATTGAATTTTACTTTAAGATTTAATATCAAATGGTGTAACAAACTGAAGTGAACATCCTAGAACTAAAGGAACCTAGACTTGCTAAATCATTCTAGACTTAAAGGAGCAGTAGCACGTTTTTTCACTGAAATAAGACGATGAAATGTATTTGAAAAATAATGTCACCAATTGTAAAACAACCTTCTCTCTTCGGAAAATCAAGTTAAAAATGAGTGCACATTGTTCAGTAAAACGATGAGAATAGTTTTTGTCTTGTCTAATCGAAATGTCGAAATAATAAAATGTGTTCACAATAAAATGACTGCCATGCAACTTTTGCGTTATGCGGAACACTGTTTGTGTCATAAGATGTTTTACCCTCTAAAATAAATATAAATATTACAAACTATTATTATAAATGGCAAAATAAAATTTGCAAAAAAAGTGCTACTGCCCCTTTAAAGGGGTCTTGTTTTAATTATATTTTGTTTTGAAAATGAAAAATATACTGAGGAGGTAGATATGAACAGGGTTATTCAATACTCTCTGTTTAAATCCCATCATGAGCCCTTTTAATGCACCTACTACTAACTGTAGGGAGTATTACCTTCCATCTTTGAATCCTATGTTTAGTATCTGGAGGCATTCGTGCGGCAATATATTTGCTCTAGTGAGTGTGAAGCTGATGTCGTATTAAAACCAGAACCAGCGTTGATTAAGTATTTTTCACTCTAGCACAATCAAAAGTTATTTGTTTGTTTGGTCAGTTTTAGCATCAACTACAACTAGCATTTTAAAAATCATTGATGTATTCCTTACAATCTCCTGTAATCAAACTTATCTGCCGGCTACTGTATATACACAGGGTCATGCTACTTGGCCCCTACAGCTCGTAGTACTACAGGCATAAGCGAAGCAATTAGTTGTAAATGAGCTGGAATAAACACCTAGTTATGGGGCTTAGGTGGCAAGCCTACACCTGGGCCTGATTAAACAACATCTCTGAGGTAGGTATAACTAAAGGGGGGAAGTAAGTAACAGGGGCAGATATATAGACATATCAACAACGTATCTATCTATGTGTCATCAACGTTATAACATCCTGGACCCATACTTTCGAAGATCTCTTAGCGCTAAGATAGCCATACATTAACATTGACAGCTTCGAAAATATGGACCCTTGGTATCATTCCACTATCCGATCTTAGTGCTAAGATAAATCTTAGCTAATGATAAAGGATGTGTTAACGACTGACCTTAGGGCTAAGATGGGTTTGTGGAATGGTCCCCTGCGCCTACATTTTCAGAACTCTCTTTTCAGATAGATAGTCATAATTCCATGTTGATGTATGACACTTATGACTATCTTAATGATAAAAGAGTTTTGAAAATCTATGCCCTGAATATCATTTCTCTTCAGTGAGGTTACAATATGATCCTCTGAAACGACACGGCTTACTAGAAAACATTACAACCTCTTAAACCCACTTATATATAGTCAATAAAGTCAACCTTTAGCTCTCTGTAATGAGATGCTCACGCCTCGGGCACACAAAGCAATGTGATGGAGACCGTCATACTGCTATTTAACTTTATTTCACGAAACAGTATAGAGCTTTTTGCACTTGTAGTGTAGTTGTGTGAATGCTTAAGGGATTTTAGATTTTTAGCTTTTAAAGAGAGAAGGTTTGAACTTTAACGAGAAGTTAATTGTCAATAGCTATTTATGTGACTTTGAACTGCTACATAAGCCTAGAGCTTGAGCAAAATAAATTTAGAATAACATCCCTCTTTTCTCTGCTGTAAGGTTAGGTGTGTTTTGGTTTGCCACATTTAAGATTACCTCAACTGCTCACTGTGCATGTAAAACTGCGAGCAGAAAGCCTAAAAAATTACTGGCATTGTGATGCAGTGAAACCTGCGAACGCCAACTTAAACCAAAGAACCATACTGCACTTACTTTTGTTGTCATGTAATTAAATACAATCCATTTAACAAGAGGCGATGCAAATTAATTCCATGACTTAACCCAGGGTCATGAAGAGGCAACTGGTGACTTCAATGAGAGAAACTCTCCAGTTGATCTCTATCCTGTAGGACATATACTAATCGTTCAAAGCTAACATACCAATGAAGAAGTAGTAAGTGTCAGGTGTTATCACTGACTTATGACTTACTCAGGGCTGAGAGGCTACCAACCTGTCAGCTGTGATTAGTTGTACAATTAGAAATCATTTTGTAGATTTTGTCTTATTTTGGAAAGTGCCACAGATGAGTTCCCCCAAAAAATATTACACTCTTGAAACTGAGGTGAGGTGAGTTGACTTGGGTTTTAACCCTTCTTTCAAGAGTATTTCACTAATATCACGGCTGCTAGTATTATTGCAGGGAGAAAGTCCAATTGTGGCTATGCATTGCAGTGAAACCTGCAAGCAAAGGTTCGAACTAGCGAACATGGGTGGTACTCAACTGAAATTCAGTGTAAAATTGCACCTAAACCTTACTGCGTGTAGAACAGTTCTCTACTGCAGACAAAGTTGCCGTGCCCCTAGCGGGATTCGAACCTGGACCTCTTGATCCGAAGTCGAACGTGCTAACCACTGTGCTATCCCGCCCCGCTATTGAAATTGATGAGATTTTGATATAAGAATAGTTGCTTAGTGACCACACTGACATTTACATGACCAATATCAGTATTTCCTTTGCAGAAATCTCCAAGAAAGAAAAACAGAAATACATTAAGTAACAGATTATCTTAAAATTCTGACACACCAAAGATTGTTAGAAAAGCATCAGAGACAAGATAATGTAAATGACATTAGGTGATTGGAACATTATCCAAGCCAGACGGAAGCTGTTATCAAGATATCCATTGTAACCATCTATGACAGAATAATGTAAATGAGGCGTGATACGGAGATAATGTACCAATGGTAAGCTGGTGCTACTGTTGAATGATGGGTAATCACCTGGACAAGAGAATGCAGGGCTAATTACTTGAGAGGAGAAGGAGATCTTCAATAAAACACTCCTCAGACTACTGGCTACATGTTGGTCGTTGCTGGCGTCCATCTTTGATTCTCCTAGTGGACTTCAGTAACACTTTCTGTTGAGAGCTGAAGTAACTGAGGTTTCACATCAATATCAACGCAGCTGGTATTTTGTAAGGTAGAAGGAATTTTAAGAATTTTAAGAATTTACTCTCTGTTATCTTCTCATCCTTCCTTCATCAACTCAACTATACATCAAGAAAAACACTCTTTTTGACTGGAGGCAAAAAAATTATTGAACCATTCTGGGTATTATTATTATTTAAAATCAAATTATATTCACAACAGTGTTTACCCAATTGAGAGTTCTAAAATTATGATGCAAGAACACGTCCAAAATTTTTTTTTAACATCATTTGATCATGTACACACGGCATGACTAAGATGTTGGACCCCGCCCAGTAAACTAACAGTACATGTAACTCATAAAGATCAAACCAAGCAGGCACTGTTTATGTACCCTTGAGTCACCCTCACAGTAACACAATCATCACAACATCTTAGAGACGCTGAGCACACTGTCAGAGCATGTGAGAAAAATTTGGTTTAAATCCTTTTCTTATTGAATAAAATATGTTTAAACCAAAACATGTGAGAATGGTACTGAAGAGGTCGAACCTTCTTCTTCATGTCAGAACAAATATTTTACCATCAAATGGGTTGCTCTTGAATGTTTATTGGAAATCTTAAAAGATGAATGGAGAATAATAATATTTGCATCATATCATGGCAAGGAGATCGCAGAAGACGACATCTCTGTACTAAGGCTAAATTTGAAACAATATGAAAATATCAAACTAAAGGCGCACAAAAAATTTAAACGAAGAGGAGTTTTTATCCAATCATCCAAAATGACTTAGGCTTTCATCTAACCTGTCTTATCGACGATGAATACTAATAAAGCTTTTCTTTATTCAACAGTTATAAAATCATAGACAGTATAATATCAGATTTGAGAGTTTTATTCCTATTGCATGATTAGACCACACCCTTAAAGCCAGACACCCCTTGTTTCAGTCTCCTTGTGTGAGTCTATCGGTAGTCTGTCATCCAGACCCCTTAATTGTTTAAGCGCCTAGGCAAGTCTACAACAAGACTCTGAGCTCAGTTTAAGGTGAAAATGAACACATCTCAGAGGCTCCTTTTTATTTTATTTTATTTTATTTATTTTTTTAATTTTATGAAATAATTCATTTCAGAGGCTTAATGTTAGACTAGTCTATCGACTGCTCTGTGTTCTGTTCTGGTGGGATTGTCATTTGCATAGATTCATTCTCTAAATCATCTATTTATCTTTGAATGACCATGACACCAGGAGACTGTAAAATTTCGATTTTAACATGCAGACTTGTCAAACTTGAAATAAATATGGACTTACCAATCTGATTATAATGATCAAGATATATGTTTTGCTGGTATTTCTATTAAACAAACTGAAATCATTCTATAAGAATATATTCACACAAATATGGATATTTAAAAAATTTGAAAAGGTGATATTAGGAAGTTTTAGTATCTAGTGAAAAAATTGTGAGTTGTTTGTTTGTGCTGAGTACATTATGAGTAACGAAGGGATGGTCACAAAACATTTAGGGTACTTGAAGACAGTCTACCTACACGCTAGCTCTGCACTTGCTGACACAGTTTACTGCACATTTCTGCAACATTAATTTCCTTGTGCGACACCAAATGGATTTTTAGGAGATGGCTTAGAATCGTAGTTTTTTGATTTAATGAAGCATGATATTCTGATTCATTTATTTCATTTCACTTGCCAAAATGAAGGTCACTTTGTGAAAATAATAGCATTTCTTTGGTGGTTTTTTTTACAGACTTTGAAGCATGTTTTTCTTGTTCAAAGACAAATATTCAGCCTGTCTCATTGTCCCCTGGTTCATTATTTTTCCTCATCTTATTCCTAGAAATTTCATGTTGATTAGACCAGGGATTGTCTCTTCTTATTCTCTTTCTAATTGTTGAATGTCTGCAATTTTCAAAATTTCATTCAAAAAAGACCTCAAAACATATAAAAATAATTCTCTGTGAATTTGAAAACAGACATTGAACATTCCTAAAAACATTTTTTCGACTAAACATCCAGCAGTCCATATCAATCAAGAGAACTTGTATGATGCATTGCCATTTTTTTTTATCTAGAGCCTGTGGTGAAAATGTCAATCAACATTCACTAAATGCCAGCTTCAATTCAAGATATTTCTGTTGACAGCCACATATCTTTCCAACATATATATATAATAAGTAATAAAGTTTAATGGTTTGCTACTGATGTATGTGTCGCCCTTTATGCTTTACGATCATTATGATAAGTAGATGTTTTATTAATGTGTATAATAAAATATAATATTATGTTCCAGGGACCATATTTTTTAAGTTCTCTTAGCACTAAGATAGTAGTAAGTGCCATACATTATCATTGAATTACGACTATCTTAGTACTAAGACGGTTTCGAAAATATGGGCCCTGGTTACTTACTTCCTCTTCTTTATTTCTTTACTTTGTCTTTTTTCAGTTGGAAAATGGAACCAATTGAAGTTTGTGTAAGAATATTTTTGCAAGAAATCTCACAAAAAGCTGTTTCCGCAAAACTCATTTGGAGAAGGTTTTTCATAATATTAGTATCATGACAAAAAAAGTACTAAAATTAAATGTTAACACAACAATTCAGCTTTTCTTTCTTTAATTATTTCTTTCAATACTTGCAAAATGGAACCACAACATTTTTGCTACTAGAGTTTCACAAAAAGATCTGTTATCTTAACAACAAAGCACCAGAATAGAATGTGAAAACAATAGGATTCTACACAAAAACTGAATCTCGTCTCTGCTGTCTGTACGAGGGAGAGATCCAAGGGTAGACTGAAGCCCCCCTTTACATTGCTGGCATCATGAGGGAACATGTGATGCTACCGACTCCTCTCCTGACTCCTCGGGAATCTCAGGTATTCCTCCTGAATCTCAACAGGTTGTTCACTTACCTAATCCCCTTACCCTCGTCCTTCCCGACTCCCTTCAATTTCTTCATTTCTCCAAATATTCGTTTTTATTGACAATTGAAACTTGTGTATAAGTATTGATACATTGAACATTTCTCTTCCTATTAAATGCAAAAAAAACCTTTTTTCATCACCAGTTATTTCTACACATCAAAACCCTTTTTATATCATTGCTTTTATACAGCTATCACTGTGGATCCCCCTTCAAATTCATATTTTCCATTAAACAAATTCAAACTGGGCGTTTTGTCCTGCTCTCTTCACTCATCTTTCATTTTCTTCTTCGACATCTACCACCCTCTCCTCCAAAACCCTCTCTTACCTGTCACCCACTATTATATTAACTTCTACATTCCCCCCTCTCAGTTTCTTCATAATCTTCCCCTTGACATCCATCTCCATTCTTCTAATCCTTCTGACACACTAACCAGAATATGGCAATTTCCTTTATTTCTAGCTTCCCTTTTGTTTTCCATCACCTCCCTCTTTAAAATCTAAGCATCTTTTCCTTTTAACACACTAACTTGAACTGGGCATTTTTTCCCCCTTCAAAATCAGCGAGTTCTCAAGGGAAGAGAATTTTGTGTTACAATTGGGTGTTGCATCATTTTTCACAAACATGGCAAAGTTTTAGTCTTGTGAAGGAAGTGTTGTGGCATACTTTAAATATTAGAGAGTTTGTTCTTATGCATTCTGTGTTAGAGTAGCATTTCTTTGTGGTCAACTCACAAATTTGCTGAAAACATGTTGAACATGCAATTTGACTGTTTCACTGTAAGACGTGAACTTTCTTTAACAAGAAATGTTCACAAGAAACTTAAATTTGAGTAAAGATTTTTTTTATTATAGTCAGAGGTATATTTGACTTACTGTCACACTTTTGACAACTATGTATTTGTTTCAATAATCTATATAGTTTGTGCAAGTTATCTTGTAAGTTTTCGTAAGCGCCTTCTTGAATGAAAAGGAAAGCTAACAGATGTAGGTCTTGTACCAACAAGAGATCTTCTAAGTTCTTTGTAATCACCTTCTGGAACGAAACAGAAAGCCAAGAGATATAGGTAAAGTCCGAACTCCTTGATCTAAGTAACAACCTATAGTTGTGTACCCTAGGCAAACATTACTCTCCACAACCTTTAAACCTGATGTTGACCAAGAGAAAATAGTTGACATAGACAACTACTCTGTAAACACTCAAGACTACTGGTGTCCTTGTAAGTACAGAGTTGACTAAAGTCATGAATTACTGGAATCAATTTAAAACCAGGATCTATGGGTGAAGGTTAAATACTCCTCAACCTCCAGGGGGTTGATATTACCTGCTCAAATATAATTTCCTGAAGAACCATTTGGACTACCAAACAAAACATTTTACTAGCCAAGCTACATTATTACTAGCCATTGGCTACCAGACAAGTGCTATAATGAAGGGATTCAAACCCAGTAACGACCATTGGATGCTCCTCCAACTGAATTAAATGAATATAAGAAGTTGAATGAATAAATAACATTCTCGATCTTAAGAACTTCAGTCTAGGTCTCTGCTTGATAACCATGCTGAGCAAGATGATGGGAATCCACTAAAAGATGCCAAGGTCGGAAAACTTTGGTTGGAAATTCACATAAAAGAAAACCACCACTCATTCATGAATTTTGGTATGGACATAATTATGACATATATATTTGTTAACATTATTCAGACCTTTGGTCGCCTTTATAATTTGAGTTTGTGGAGGTCTTTCTTTTTAATTTAATCTAATAATTCAAGCAAAAATGTACAAACATTTCAAACTCGACCTGCCATATGTTCGAGAAATTCAGATCTAAAACACTCGGGCATATACAAATCAGTGTCAAACAAATGGGAACAGCGGACTAATGCAATTGCATGAGATTATATCTCCATTACAGTGGCATGACTGGATGAGGCTGGGGATACCTTGTACACAGAGACAGAGCTAAAACTACACTGGCAGTCCATGATTCATCAATCAATGGTAGCAGGGAGGTCCTCCACCAGGGTATCATGGCCGACCAACTGATGCAGACAAATCCTTAATCAATTGATATGAGACATGGAACAGTCAATTCATGTTTTATACAAACAAATGAAGTCATACCGTCTCCATGGCTTAAAGTTATTGGAGGACAGATTCTGGAATCTCATAGCAACAATCAATGGCCAAATGATATTTGAGGTATTGGATGACGGATATCAGTTGATGACTGGAACATTCATTCCATGTCAAACACAACTTCTGGCAATACCAGAACTCATACCATACGATCATACTATCATTCAATCGATTAAACATGTCCACTGCACTAATGCCATGTTAACGACCAACAGGGGAGATAACCATAATCAATATGGCAATGCCATTGGTTGAAGAGTATCAGTTCATGGCATCAGAACAGGCATGACTTTGAGTTAGTAGATGACTGATATCAGTTGATGGCTGAAGCATTCATTCCATGTCAAACACAACTTTTAGCAATACCAAAATTCCTACCATATCAATCGATAAAACCTTTCCTCTGCACTCATACCGTGTTCAACATGACCAGTCATTATATCAACGCCATTGGTTGAAGATTATCAGTTCGTACAAGTGGAACAAGATCGATTGCCTGAAATCACGTCCATGATCAATGACTAATAAAATGCTTGAGATTAAGAATCTGGATGACAGACTAGCAATAAGTTGATGCTCGAGATACAGAACCATAATGGTAATGTTGTTCCGTCAGACACAATGTTGGAACAATGTTGGAACAATGTTGGAAACAGGATTTCTTGAAACTGAACATGACCACATGAAATAATATCCATAATCAATAGCTAGAGTTTCTTGGACTTCCGTTTCACAATGTTTCATTGTTCCATGAACTGCAACAAAGATCTCCATTGTTTCAATTTGATGTGAGATTACTTAGTCTTGATCATGAATTTTGGAAAGCATGTATGGAATTTTAAAACTCTTTCCATAATCAAGAAATTTTGAAAAAATAATCCAGAATAAAAACTTTACAAAGTCTACAGTATATAAACACTGTTCTTAACCAAAATTAGATACAACCAAGAGGTCAACAAATACAATGTTTATGATGGTAGATTAGCATCACCCCCTACAGTAAAGATATAGCTCATAAATGTTATGGTATTCAAATTATAGTCACATATCACATCTATATCATGGTATATCAAGCCGTACCAAAATGTCAGTTTGTAAAAGAAGTGTTGCGGTTACCAGATCATTATCGTTTTCACAGCTTCCCTCGAAAGCAATAATGTTAGGAGATGGAACTTCTCTCTCTACTTTACAGCCATGTTTACACGCAATGGAGGTACACCTTCTTTCCAAATAAACAGACATAGTGCCCTGATCACAGAGAATATACAGATCCTCTAAACATATACCTTGCTCTACCACATGCATGAAAGTTTACTTATATACAGTGTGTTGGCTCCTGCATAATCACTGGAGGTGAGGTGAGGTGACTTGGGGTTTAATGCCGCTTTCAAGAGTATTTCACTTATATCGCGGCTGCTAGTATTATGGCAGGGAGAAAGCTTGCAACGCCATGTGGCTATGCATTGCAGTGAAACCTGCGAGCATCGGCTGGAACTAGCGAACCATGGGTGGGTGGTACTACGCAGAAATTCAGTGTAGCATTGCACCCAAACCTTACTGCGTGTAAAACAGTTCTCTACTGCAGACAAAGTTGCCGTGCCCCTGGCGGGATTCGAACCCCGGACCTCTTGATCATAAGCCGAACGCGGTAACCACTGCGCTAACCCGCCCCCCCCCCATCATCACTGGAGCTGCGACTGTATATTGTAGTATTGTTAATCATGACACCTTATCTGATGCAATTCAGGCACTTTAAATAATAATTAATACTAAAATAATGCTTTAATCCCACTTCCTACAATATTTCACATTTCCCCTCCGGAAATCAGTATACATCATCAGGATATTATATTCTGAAGAGATATGAAGACATTATACCCAATTCAATTCAGGCATTTTAAATGATTATTGTATTCAAATATTCCTTGACACTATTGCCAACAATATTATCACATTTTCACTTCTAAAACTGTGATACATAATAAGATGTAATCAGGATATTCTTTCAAATATATTCTGAAGATAAATGAAGACATTTGCAATATATTCATTATATTCTCAAATGATAATTTTACACAAGCATTTACCCTCCAGATGCTTAGGTTGGAAACATCTGCAATGTATAAAATTCAAATAAACCTGCAAGGAAAGCTAAACAAAACCTTTGTGGTTGAACGTTTTTCCATGGGTGTGAGAAAGCACAGGTCTCTCACACCACTGCTCTATTCACATTACCATGTATTATCATCTTCAAACAGGTCTGGCAAATATTAAAGAGTCCGATTCAAAATCCCACCGGAGCATTTGGCGAAACTATCGCATGCTGAATCTGGCCTTGCAACTTTCTCTGTTTATACAAGGAAAAGGCATGGAGATACACAGTAACCTTGCTATACCCCATGATACAACAGGGATCTCACACTCTATTGTACTGGCTTAGCATTTGTCCTTTCATGTATCTTGTAATTCATCTGAAATGTAGACTTTCCTCTAGTCTTCAAACTGTATTTTTCTCATATAATATGTTGGCACTTTGCAGTATTTCAAAAGATGGATATGTATTACCAAAAGATTTCTGAATAAAATATTAATTTAGGGTGCTGGGAAAACAGAAGAAGCTTTGGTCAAGCAAATGCAAGGCAAGATTAAATATTGTCGTGGTTGAAACACTTCTAATTTATATGTACAAGAAAGGAATACAAGTCGACTCCAAATGATAAAACATATCACCTGTTTGTTTTCAAAAGAAATAAATGTTTATACTTCAAAGGCTAACATGTTCTCAAGTTCCAATCTGAAGTTTATATCTATAACTAATCCATACATGAAAGAAGCACGGTGATATACAACCACATTGCAGCACCCCACTGTGAAACTAGAACATCATGGTCAATTACACAAACAGTGCTTTCTCCCATGTCCAGCAGTGTCCATTGGACTACAGTACTGAAATTGACCCCTTCCCCTCCAAAGTACTGAAATTGACCCCTTCACACTGTTGACCAGCATGGGGGTGGGAACAGACTTCTGTCCAATGACAGGGGATTGAGCCAGATGCATTTCATTATTGATAAGATGAGCATCCATGCTAATTGAATACTCTGTTCTTGCCAAAGGGTTTCGCTAATTCCATTTGTAACACAATGGTGTACCTAGTTTCCTTGATTTAAACTGGAACCAAAATGGACTGAAATGGAATTGAGAAATGAGCTAATTTAGGGAAAAGATAATCATCTGAATTAACAATTGGGTAATGAAGTGAATTGGGATTAGGAATAAGAGCTATATTTCATCAAGTTTACTTCAAACTTTTTAATAAATAGGATAAGATTTCACTTGAATTCTCATAATGGATCAATTTTATATCAATTTCCATAATCACATAACCCTATTACTGCAGAAGAGGTAAACTTTCCAATAGATTATTATACCAAATATAAAGGTATACATAACCAAAAGAAAATGTACACATTGCTCTTGAACTCTCGAGGGTGAAAAGAATTATATTTCTCGCACCAATGGTTGAGAAGGTGCAACCGAGCCATAAAGCTACACATAGACAGCCATAATCAACAATGAATACCTCATCAACGAATGAAACATGGCTCTGAACATGCCAAGTTGCCATGAGGCATGGCCGCTATCATCTACAATGTATAAGCCTATCATGCAATGTAAACAAGAGCACACCATAGATTCCAAGTTGTCCATGGTACATTGAAGGACAAATAGTGAGGAGATGATATGCGAGTTCATACAATATTCAGTGTAACTTCGCTTTCAAGAAAATATTTCATTGATATTGCATGGGAAAGTCTGCAATGCCATTGCACTGCTGGGAAACCTCCAAATTTTAAGCGGAAAATAGTGAACCATGAGAGGTCTGCACTGAACTTTGTATTGCATTGTTTGCCCACACTTCAACAGCATTCCATAGCAAATGTTAAAGAGTCCCTAGTCCTGCTCCATGAATGTGTACAAAATAGAAGCCTTAATATAGTCTAGGTTCTCATTCAGCAAGTCTATCTTTGACTGAATACACATTAAAAGTCTTAAGAAAAAAATAACATGGATGAAGGTAAATGTAGTCATTTCTTTTAAATTTCATAGACTAAATTTTAGTTTACCGTAGGAAGGAAGGGTCTGTGCAAAAAACTATTTAATGATACAAATTAAAACTGCATTATCACCCCATTGTCACTGGTAAATCAACTACAGTTCATGGTCGTGATAACCTACAATGCACAGCCTATCATCCAATGTACACGGTGGCAGGAACAGAACTGTAAATGTTGCCCATGGCATGTTGTTGTGGAGCCTAGTCGCTCCGAACATGAAAGGAGAAGGCAGATTCCTGGAGAACTTCCTGTCATCAGCATGTCACAGACCCAGATAACATGGCCGATGGTAGTGTTACACAGGTCTTACATTGAATCAGTTTTATTCGATCTGGAGTCTGTCATGGTGTCAAGAGAAATGAATTGTGTACTTTATGACTTGAAAAATACTCTACAAGCCCTGTTTGAAATAGATCCAAAGTGATGCAATTGAATTTTTAAAATATGAATCTTATTGACAGAAAACAAATACATATATATTAAAACGCCTTGGATACGGTCATGTTTTTGCCACTTTCTGGTAAAATCCTTGGTGTCAACAGATGCAATAATGCATACTGGTGAACTACAGGAAATAATAGCGAAAAGGTGAAATGATTGCTGCTAAAATTTATCCACGTAATTGTGTCCCTCCCACACTTTCTGTGTGAAATCAATGCATAGGCAGACATTTGTGTTTATGAATGTACCCAAGATCAACGGAAAACTGAATGACTCAATCAACAAGTAATTAACCAACCTTCATCTAAATATACTATTGAAGTGTTGGTATTGTTCCTGCCATGAGTCATTTCCTTCTATTCTAGATTCTCCGGCTGGAGACCAGACACAAGAAGTAATTTCCTCCCCGTTCTTTGACAGTATACATAACTGTAAACCTTCTGTCCTCAACTTCCCTACGTACGGCATAACTCGTGCCAGTCGTCTCACTTGCTCATTTTTGGCTTGCAGCATTTCTTTCACTTTTCTGTGCTAAGATAGTGGAAGTGCATAGTGTGCTCTGATTCGCTAGAACAGAAACCTTGAGAAAATGTGGCAAGGCTTAAATTAGCCAGTAATCAAGAATGGCGAGAGTTATGACATGCGGAGAAAAGATGATCGTCCTGGACTAAGAGCACTTGACTTTTAATATATTTATTCACAACCAATTTACTATATCATTGGAAAGGAGCCCTAGAGAAATGAGAAAGCCTTTCCACTTTGACTGCTAAGTAAGGGACAAACCATTCTAAGTGACCAACATACAGGAATCAATCTAAGGATCAGCCATTAGCCGAAGATAAGCTAACCTTGAACATTCTGTGACCCGGAGAAGTTCATTTACAAATGGAATGAAATAGCATTATCCATATTGGTTTAAACGTATTTAATTCATCATTGAAATGGATTGGCATTTTAATGATTGACATTTAAACAATTATTTTCAGAGACACAATCAAGTCTAGTGACCCTACACCTACTGTCTGCCAGCTATTCCCCACCCAGTACTGTTTAACAGCTAATGACTACAGGCCACATGCCAGGGGGTTTCTTTGATGTGGAGGTGCCCCTGGGTGGGGCTCAGACTGATAGCTTGGGAGTAATCGGGTGTCTGGGGAGAGGCTGATATTGAGAGGGAGTCGGGATACTCTGTGGGTGAAGCAGGGTTTGGGGAAAGGGCAGTGGAGAGTCTTGGAGGTGATCAGTGGTTCAAGGATAAATTACTTGGTAAAATGTATCTGTAATGAGGGAAATATTCTCTCTCTTTCTCTGTGATTAGGAGCTGGTGAAGTTTGGGGTTTGTGCATAAGTTTGTAAGCTTGTCCAGTTCTTCCCCAGGAGAAAAACAGACAGACAGACAGAAAGACAGACACCTTCTCTCTTGGGACTCAGGTTAAAGGGCATTGCCTTGGTGGGTAATTTATGATTTGTACACTATTGTGTAAGGATGAGTTGGTGAAGAAAACAAATTTGAAGATGTGGAGCCAAATATTTTACTTCATACTGGTTTTGTTAACCATATTCACAGAAAGAGATACAAGTTCCTGAAAAATAATAAATATAAATATATATAAATTTTGACAGCCTCAGCAAGTTCATTAGTTTCTCAAAGACAGATATATTTGAGCATACTTGAGACTTGGACAGTGTGGTCAGGTAACATTGTTTCTCAAAGAGATATATCTGAGTGTACATCAGAGTATTGGTAGAGGACAAAGTCAGAAGCAGATAGTTGGCTTCAGGTGAAAGCGTATCAGTTAAGAAACATCAGAGAGGGACTGGCCTGAGAAACCTGTTGAGTTGATTCTAGAATGCTATTGGGATTTGAGGGAGGATATTTCAACAGACTTGGGAGACATGGGAAGAGGATTTCCACTTGATAGTTGGTTGCTATGTCTTTGATGTGTCCAGGTTGGAATGTGCTTAAAATGCCCCAGGAAATGAAACACTGAAATATGATCATTTCGGTCATGAATGATATCTGCCGAGTGTAGTCAGTGGTTCCATCACAGTGGGAGGCGCGATATAGTGCTATATCATATGAGTTGTAAATGATCTCTGAGTTCTATGGAATATGGAGATGGTGAATATTATCCGGTAACTTGTATCATAAATACCATATTTCCTCTGATAAGTACCAAGATGTTCTATAAATGCCAGTTTCCAAATTCAATCCCTACTGAGTGTCCCACATGTTTACATTGTCATTTTAAATGATATCTAAATTGTACAAGGCCCAATGGTGACCTTAAAAGCAAAGGTTATTTTGAGGAACACCATCTTAAATTTCATCCTATATCAGCTATATTTTCAAACCTTTCTTAGTGCTGAGATACATGATCAGTTTACATCGTTAATTTTAAGTGATATCTAAGTCCAAAGGTGACTTTAAAACAAAGGTTATTTGAGGACCACCATCCAACAGCTATATTTTCTCTTAGTGCTGAGGTTGAAGGAACAATACATGATCATAGGCTTAGAATATCTTAGCGCTAAACAATCTACCAAAATCTAATAAAGTATGTGATTTGAAATTCTTTTGCATTTATGTGAGGAAATATGGTATGACAAGTGCTGCTTCCAGCCAGTATTTAGGAACTGATATTAATCTTAAAATCTGACCATGGGATTTCATTGATGGCCTCTCTGTGCTTGAAGACCTGGTCATAATTTCTTTGATAACTGATTTATTGTGGCCAGTAGATGTTTGTCTGAAGTTCTGAACATGATAATTTTGATATCTGGTTTTAGTTCATTCAGTTATCATCTCTCACCCTGCTTTAAAACGTGGTCATAAATTCTTTGATATTAAATTGATGTACTGTGGACAGTGGACAGCTGTCTGATTTTAGTGAACATTTATGATAATTTTGATTTATAGTCCAGGGAAAGCCAGTCAGTGGTCCAATAAAATGTTTACATGGAAATTGAATTTCAACATGCCTGCATGATAAAATAAATCCTTTGATAGAGCCTGAGCATCTGGATTTGATGTCAGGCCTATTCTTGGATCAATATCAGCTTCTCAGTTTCGTGAAAGTTTAGCTGAATAGATTTATGACAACTGAAATTTTGGGTTCAAGGACATGGAGTGGTGATACCAACACCGGAGTACAAGGATATGTAATTGTGATGCCTGGACACATCATATTTCTGAGAAAAATTGTGGCATCCTTGGATGATGTTGATTTTACTCCCAACCTTGATATAACCCACATTCCACGTGATGATGGAGTAAACATATACTCTGAAACGCTGGGTATGTTCACAATAAAGAAGTTCTTATCCAGAAAATCTTGTTTTCTTGTGCCTGAACCATGCTGATATTCTACTTTGAAAGTATCATAATGATTCTTGGCTTCATCAGCGATTTTCTCATGGAATCAAAGGTTTCTACTAAACTAAATGTTCACACCGGAATGAAGTATGCCTGTTTAACATTAAATGTATCGGTAACCAAATGAAGAAATCAGTCCTGCACCATTTGTCTCGGAATGAAGCAGCTTGTAAGGAATCCTGTTGTATACTCAAGCCTGGACTCTAGCAGTAAACACAACCCTCATTATCCAGGTGTTGACAGGTGCCCTGATTTCTGTATACATCTACACTCAATCAACAGGTAACTTGACCACCATGAGAACACCATCCTCCATACAAACTATACACGCTGTCTACCACACCATCAAACCGGGCGTCCTTTTATACTTTACTAAGGTTGACCTTAGTTCCATTCTTTAACATTACATTTAATTCAACCAACGGTTTTGTGATAGGAGGCCCATATATGACCCACAGACGTTCATTCAGAGATTGGTAATTGTTTAAATGCTCAAATAATATTGCTTCAGACAAGCATTCAACTAAAGGTTTTGTGATGGGAGGTCCATAGTCTATAGATGTTCATTAAGAGACTTGTAATTGTTTAAATGTTCAAATAATATTGCTTCAGACAAGCGTCCAACTAAAGGTTTTGTGAAAGGCCCATCTGCGCCAACCAGACAGTACAAAGATTAAAAATATTTTAAATGTTGAAATAATATTATTTTAGATTGATTCAGATCTCTACTCACCAGTTGGTTCATTCATATCCAAAATAAAAATTATCAAGTGACTCACCTGCAAAAGAAGGAAAGAGAAATTAGTTCACATTGAAATACAAATGATAATAAATAAAAGGAGTCACAAAAGGTAAAACGACTGCACAATATGAATTTCTGCTAATCCAGTATGGTGCTCTGTATAATGAGAGATCAAATTTCGTTTTACCACTTGAAGGCTATCCTGATTTGAACTAAGCATCCTAATCCATCATAATTTGATGAAATGGAACTTTATCTTTAATTCAATAAACTTCTATTAGATCAAATTAAGAGCATCTTGGATTATGCCATTATTTAGTTCCAGATACACACACCTGACAGGTGTAAACTCATTAAGCTCATGTCCCCAAGATTAAGCAGGTGCCCTTCCACCAGCCCTCCCTATACAAACATGTGTCCTGCCTTGCCCTTATCACTTGTCCCATGTCCACTGGATGTACAGTGTCCCTTGGATAAACACTACCTTTATATACGTACAGGTGTTCTTATGTGCTACCTAGGGCGGTGCTGGTTAGATTTATGAGGCAGGATTACGTGGATTTGTGCGACTTCTTTCATTCACAATCTTCCACTAACCTCTAGCGGAGAAAGTGTACATCATTATTAGAGGGATTATCTTAGAGGAACATCTTCCTTAAGCTAGTAGTCTGAAACTACATGTCTCTTCACAGTAGAGACGTTGTGAGACAGTCATATTTCATTTTGTCATCCTACCACAAGTACTGTATGACCTTGCCATTACTCATGTACACAGAACAAAGTCAGAACAGTACTGTATAAATGCCCTGTCTCTTCACAGTAGAGAAGTTGTAAGAATGTCATATTTCACTTTATTACCCATATGGTTGAAAATAACCGAGTTAATATTATTGATATGAGCACATGTGCACATATCACGTTTGCTAAGCAACCATTGTTTCACCGCGACTTCCCGTCTGTGACGTCATAAAACGATTGTTTGTGACGTCACTGTAGCTTGCCGTCGCAAGAGAAGTGGGTCGTTTTCTGGCTAATTTTACGCGAATCAAATGGAATAAAATGGGTAATAAAGAAATTATTACACTCGAAAGTGTGCCATATGACTTTTACGAAACTCGTGCAAATTTATGTATAACCCTCGCTCTCGCTCGGGAAATACAAAAATTCACACTCGTTTCGTAAAAGTCATATGACACACTTCCTCGGGTAATAATCTCTATTTCTCATCCTACCACAAGTACTGTATGACCATGCCATCAATCATGTACACAGAACCAAGTCAGAACAGTGCTGTATAAATGCCCTGTCTCTTCACAGTAGAGAAGTTGTAAGACAGTCATATTTCACTTCCTCATCCTACCACAAGTACTGTATGACCTTGCCATCACTCATGTACAGAGAACCAAGTCAGACAGTTCTGTATAAATGCGCTGTCTCTTCACAGTAGAGAAGTTGTAAGACAGTCATATTTCACTTCCTCATCCTACCACAAGTACTCTATGACCATGCCATCACTCATGTACACAGAACCAAGTCAGAACAGTGCTGTATAAATGCCCTGTCTCTTCACAGTAGAGAAGTTGTAAGACAGTCATATTTCACTTCCTCATCCTACCACAAGTACTGTATGACCTTGCCATCACTCATCAACTGCTGTATACGGAACCAAGTCAGAACTGTACTGCATACGGACATCTTGTTACAAGAAAATATCCCTCACAGAACTGTACTGTATGACCCTGGCATCATTAGTCAGCCATTGTATATTGAAATAACAAACCAACTTCTCACAAAAACACCCATCAATAAAAAGCATCACAGACCACAAATCTTTCAACAAGCAAAATCTCCCCAATGCTTCTGAGGTGCCAGTTGTAGAATGCTGCATAAAACCCTTGAGAGGTGTTATAACATTTTCAGGCATCGATGGCGCCAATAGTGCCAATGACCAGAAAAACTTTTCAACCACCTTCTACAGTTTCAAGCATGACACAAATAACTTCATAACAAGGAACTGTATACCTATACCAGATGGTATTGTACCTGCAACATAATTCATTGGGACTTTGATTGCCATCATTAGTGTCTGAATACTGACTATGATCGTGGCAGGATACTTCCTCGACAAGATAAAAACACTTCATAACCATTTCAAAGACAAAGGAACTATTTTCTTGACAGATGGAATTGCATCATTTGGGTCTAATATTGACTACACCAGCATACTTCTTCTATAAAATGCCGAGAGAAACAGATGACTGCATATCTTTGAATAAGAAATTATTTACTCTTGATATATGGTACTGTAACTGCTTACTGCATCTACTGGAATGGTGTAAGTGCTTATTTCTGAATGGAATCGTGATTCCAAATAGTTTCTTTCAATCAAATTTAATGAATCACTTCTGGTAGTGGTAGCAAAATAACTTGCTAGTACATGTAAACATTAATGCAGGAAGAAAGCCCTAAATGCTACTGTGGTTATCTACTGCAATAAAATCTGTGAATGTAGACTGAATCGGAAATATGTCACTGAATTTCAATGTAACATTGCACTGTATGCACTGTACATATCTCTACAGCAGACAGAGTTGCCTTGCTGGATTTAAACCCCTGACTTCTTCATCTGAAGTCAAATGGTAATAACACTTCAGGAATTCTCCAGTGCTGCCTTCAGAATGACTAACCAAGGAAGGGGCAGATAAGCCAAGCATAATATTCCATGGTACCTCCCACATACATAGCGGCACAAAGTTGCTATCTCCCAACTACATAGCGGCACAAAGTCACAGCTACCTTTTGCAGTATGTATACAAACTATTTATACATTGTTCAGAGCTAGCTACAGCAGTTATCCACATGTCAATACATGAACTTATTCCACACCTGATATTGACAGCGCCGATGGTGCCTACCTAGTGATGAAACCCGGAAGTGACAGATCGGTCAGCCTCGTGTCCCAGTTACCCCACCTACACAGCAATATATTGAGTCACGGCTACCTTGAGCAGTTTGTATGCTGTATGCATTACTCAGAGCTGAGTTCTCTGACAGACCTGGGAGGGAGCCAACGTTGATTCTAGGCCTCTTCTATAAGTAACTCTGCTGTTTTATATCCTTGCACTTGGTTCCTTTGTTGCCTAGGTTGTAATGACATAGTATGTTTATCAAGTGTTGTTTGTTACCTTGGAGGAAAGAAAACTTGGACATTTTTTATTTGTGTTGAGAAAAGCAAGATTTCTGGATAACAAGGTCCTTTTGGAGAACAGACAAGACATTTCAGAGTATATGTTTACTCCTTTGAAATTTGAAGGGTTCTTTAATATTTTTACCTGCTTAATACTTAGCACCAAAGCATTCCTACAAGACAAATTATTGGAATCAGAATTCATTTAGCAAGAAGGCCATCTGAGTTTATTCACTATTTATGGACACTGAAATATCACTGAGTGAATGATTGATGGGAAATCCTTATTGCCGAAACGTTAAAATATCAAAAGAAATTCCATTTTTGAGTTGGTTTTAATGTAGAATAGTGCTATGTTTCTTTCTCAAAATGTAAATATGAATCATTGTGATAAATTGTTACACCATTTACCAAAGAGTGACATTTTGTAACACCAAATAGTGGCACTTTGTAACACCACAAAGTTACAGTGTGTAACAGATTGAATGACATCTTTGTTGATTAGCAAGTGCATTAGCTAGCAATGCCAAAATGCTGTCAGCAAGTGTTTGCTCTCTAAGAATCTGGCACTGTGATCTGAGGGTATGCCAAAAAGAGAAACGTATCCCATTTCAGGTACACATTGTGTCAGACTATTTCCGTGTTATTGTTTTGGCACTTATTTGTTTTTTTCTCAACAAGCTTCAGGCATAAAAACACCACATCTCAGCCTCTGTAAACAATTAATTCAATCCTTAAGATTATGGTTACAACAGCACTGTGTAACATGGAACAAGTTGCTCAGGGCTAAGTATTAGTCATGGTTATAAAGAAAATGAAAACATTGCATCCTCTTCTCTGCCCGAAGCAAGTGGTGTGATTCTTCATCTGAAGACTCTGTACACAGACTGACACGACAGCTGGACGCAGAGAAGGATTGTGTAAACCGATCCAGTACATAATCACAGTCATTTCATGTGTGGCAACTTCTTGCTGGTGCCTAAAGGCATCCAACAGATGTGCTTGATCTGAATAGTTGACTAAATCTAGAACACTGAGAGCATGCATTTAAATATTTTGTTACTGATATGCATAATTCAAGGATGCCATGTTACAACCATAGGCTTAAGAAATATGTGAATTATTTCCATAAAAGTTTTACAATTCTTAATTCTTTAATCATTAAATCAACAAAATACAATGTCTCCATAATTAAATGCACAATTAATATCATGTAATAAACATTAATTTCAAATTGTTCATTTATTGTGATGAGACAGGGTTGTATTTTCTTCCCTTTATTTTTCTATGCCATTTTTTAAAAACATAATTTTTCAGCAGATAAACTGTTGCTGGCTGATTTTGTACTATTAGAGATAATATGTTCCTAAATGTAACACTTATACATTCGTTCACTATCTAAATCATCATAAATTGCACGTAACTCTAACCTTCAGACCCGTTTCCAAGAAAGATTTTGTCTAATCAGCCAGTGGTCAAGAACAGATAAGCAAGGGTCATCATCTGTTTCAAGTACCAGTCTAGACATCTATGTTTTGACAGGTGCTTGTTGAGATCCCATCCCTCACAACTCTCCCTGTTCAACCAAAATCTGAGCCCCCTCTCTCAAATGAGACTTAACCTTCACCCTCTCCCCCATCCATAGAGAAATCCTCCCTCACCTAGCAGCTTCCACCATCAGGTTAACTACTCTGTATCTCTTCAGTCTGATGTGCAGGTGTTCCACTGTCCAGTCTGCAGAGCTTGTAGATAGCATCAGAGGTAGATAGGTATCTCAGGTAATGATATGATCCAGGTAATGATAAGTACCAAAGGGCACCTGCTGTTGCTGGCCACACCTGGAGTCGAGATACAGGACACCTATGGTGTTAATATTAATACTTATTCTTTGTTATCCTCTAGACATAGTAATTTCGATATTTGTTTGTACCTTTGATCTAATATCATTACATAATTATAGAGGGAGCTCTCTCATGTTGACAAAATTTAGAAGACAACATTTTGTCATTTAAGTTCTCGATCACTTCACAGAAATATATATAGCAAGGAAATGATGTTCTCGGTACCACGATTTTGAATTAATATTAGGTTTGGCACTAATTACAACACCAGGTGAAGGGTTAAGAGTTGATATTTGAATCCTTTCATCATCCACTCATATATGTTCTCGAAGCTGTTTCCGTGTTAACTCCAGACACATACTCCATTGAGTATCAAGAAGGAGTGACTAACATTTAGAGAGATACACTATCACAATCTACTGTCAAGTTACATGGAGGGTGTCAGCTTGCTGACATCCGGAATTAATCAGTGCTTTCTAGACTTACACAGTCTCCAAATGATTATTCTATATTTTTTATAAATTTGGGAATCAGGATTGGAAGGTGTTTTTTTATTTATCCAGCTCAAGATCAAGATGTCCTGGATTTGAATCTCACACGTACCTCACACATGTATCCGTAGCAGATAAAAGTTCTAAATGCAGTTGACAGTTGAATAAACTACAACATGGCAAAGTAGGATTGGTGTATCAAGCTCAAGATGCCCATCAGCTCCTCAAATTTTATCTGGCTGTTTTTGACAGAACACATTGTTGTCTTGATCTAGCCAACACTTGCTGGTATCATCTCAATGTGTAACAAACATGCTAATATAGGCTTTCACTGCCATGAAGAAATAATTCAAACTTTCATCAAATGATAATTCAAGCTATTATGATATAAATCTATCTTGTTGCAAGTTGACACTGTTTTATCATTGGGTAATGTCTGCACATATCACTTGTAGTATTCACTATGAGAGATTACTCAGCGCATGCCTCCACAGCAATACGATACTAAGTTTCTTCCTGAACATGGTGTCAAGTTTGTTTTGTCAATTGGTCATTGCGTCATATATCACTTCAACAGATTACTCAGCATATGCCTCCACTGCAACTTAATACTAAGATGTTTCTTGAACATGGTGTCAGTGTCAATTGGTCATTGCTGCACATATCACTTCCACAGATTACTCAGAACGTGTCGGCAGAATGTTAACGCTGAGTTTGTTTCCTGATGTCAGTGTCAATGGGTTGCATCACTATATGCCTCTACTGCAACTTGATAACAAGTACGTTTCCGGAACATTGTTGTCTTCCACATAACAGGACATTTCTGCACAAACCACTTCAAGAGATTACTCAGAATGTGCTACCGCTGCAGCTTAATACTGACTTTGTTTTGTGAACATGGTGTCAGTGTCAATGGGTCAATCCTGCCCATATCACTTAACGGATTACTCAGAAGGAAGCCCTATACTCTGTGACTCACAGCATGCATGGTGGATCCACATCAAGTTATATGGAAGGATTAACATTTATGTTGATGTTCACTTATTAGTAAGACAGTGTGCCGACTTCAGTAATTATTCTTTTTTTAATAAAATGATTGTTTGATGAACTGACCTTTATGACAAATTCTTGATGTTTGTTATCCCAAATATAACCATTTTATATTTGTTCATTATCTAAATGGCAAGCACTTCTAAAATCTTGATGTATATCTATATATTGTGTATCAGTATATTTCATATTCATTACCAATGTTCAAATAATTATTATTTATACAAAGGTGACCCTTTACATTGAACGTAACTGAATTGTTATTTATACCGATACTCAATTATACAGTAATGTCCCAGGCAAGGGTAATTACCAAGTCTGAAATACGGTAGACATAAACGTGGTAAATAGATATCCAAAAACATCTGAACACAAATGACAACTTACTACAATTATACAAAAGTTATATATATGATAGCAAATTAGACCAAGACTGATGTGTCTGTCACGACCAAGCATCTTCAACAAGCATGACACTACCATCAGTATCTAATGTTATCATAAACTACACAATCGAGAACAGTGACCACTTCTGTACTGTCATATGGATGTGAAAGGAAGACTGTCTACAAGAAATCTGACAAGTGACAACATCTGCATCAGAAGAAGAGAGTAGACAATAGAGCAAGTAGAGAAATAGACATGGCTGCCATGGATCATCACATTCAAAGTTTATAAGAAAGTCGTAGCTGGTGTCATCATCAATGCATGTTAAAGGAAGACTCCGCCCTACAAGAGATCAGACAACTGACAAGATGTGCATCATAGTTTCGTGAGAAGTACATGAATAGTTGTCATGTCCATCAAAGCTAATAAGAAAGTCGTAGCTGGTGTCATCATAAACCTCTCTACAGCGAACAAGGATGGCTGATCAGTCTGTAGGATCTATAGATGTCTATCAAATTATGTCTGTCTATGGTTGACCTACAAGTTTGCAAGAAAGGAACCTTGTTCAACAAGTTGGTTCATCTGTTAACATCATCCTGTGTCAACCACTTTAACAGATTACAAGATTTGGATAAGGTCTGGCAGACATGCAATGGAACAAGTGTGCTTAGAAAATGACACTCAGTCAATGCAAAAGCTTTAAGTTTATGAAGAACAGATAATGAATCAAGGAGCAGCAATCAACGTGAAAATTTTGACCATTTTACCGGATTACACAGACAGATTGGATTTGTTTCACAGACATAATGTGAAACTTAGAAACTGAAACTTTGCCAGATGCAAAAAGCTTTAAGATTCAGGACTCTTGATAAGATTGTATCTACAAACAATATTCATTATCACACATCGAAATTAACCTTTCAAATGCAGTAGCCATTCGAACCAGTGCATTTCTAAAAGTACTTTTCCAGACTTATTCCAACTAGCCAAATACATTTCTATGATCATTTCATCTCAAATTTTAACTAGTCTTTTGGACTACCAGTTTTTACACTCAACTAGCCCAGCTTCTATGTCACTAGCCATGGGCTACTGGACTAGTATATAAGCAAGAAGTTTTTCAAATTTTAAAGCCCATCATCTTTTTCACCATGCTTGGGCTAAGACTTTTGCTAATTTCAAATCCTGGAACAGAATAAGTATTACAGTAAGCATTTCCATTTCCAACTATATATAATTCACTTAAATGAACTCATATAAGTTGGTCATCCCTGAAAATCTCAACACAGCTAATATTCTAGTCTGAATAATAAAGACGAGTTCATAAATAACTGAAGATATTTTTCTGGAGTGACTCACAACTTACAAAACAAGTCTGCTTCGGCATTTTCGCTCTTTGTATAAAACCAGCCAGCTAACTAACTTCATCCATAATAAATTACCAAACACAGAAGGTTTATTGCTAATCGTTAAAGCAAACCGTGACATGCACGTGGGACTGTTTTCAAATCGATGTCATTTTTTATAGTCATTGTGTTGAGATGAATAGATTCCAACTATCCTCTTAACGCATCGATAATTCTAAGTCAATGATAGCGTACGCCATGTCGGTCTCAAATCCCTATCATCACGTTGATTATACTTAGTATCAGGATCATATAGCAAACTGTACATAATGAGGGAAGCTATTCTGAGGCATGCACCCAATTGTTGACTGTCTATAATAGATCTCTTTAGTCTGTTCATGACCATGAAAGTATTGCACGAGCCACTTTACATTTGTCATATTGTTCAGTTTAGCATGAGATATAATGATTAGTGTACTGCATTCATCATCACATATCACAGTTATAATACATCTATTGATATCAGTTGTAGTAGAGACGGATACAGTGTAGTGGGAGTGCTCTTATCATTTACATTCATAAATATAGTTCAATTCATCTATTGAAGATGTAGCAGAGACAGATATATATACCTACATGGATCTTGTTTTGGCATTTATAGTGCAACAATGCATCTTCAAATCATCCGAGTGAGAATGGACTAATAATGTAATATCTGTCTTTTAAAACAAAACAGTTTTAAATGGAATAGTTGAGACATCATTGCATGTTTTTCTCTGGCCAATCGCTAAAAGAACGTCTAATATCAATGTTTTCAAAGCTGGAATCATATTGAAATACACTTTCTGTGGTGGTATGTATTGAAATATCTATCTTCTATCACTCAGTATCCAATATGAAATATTGCTAATTAAGCAATAATTTTGGTAAAACATAAAAGTGACTAGCAATAGATATTTTCAATTTGCCACCAGTTGTCAGACTGAACGACTGCACAGGAAACCTATATACAAAGTTTTATTCACGTCATGTAGGAAGTCGCGTGTGCTGATGCATCAATGTCATTGTTGATTCACTGCGGATCTGGTTTCAAAATCGCTGAACAATACATCTTTTGTGATTAACAAGTTTTTAAGAGAAGTTGTGGTTGAGTTGTTTACTTCAAATATTTAGGTTGACTCAACTTCTATAAGATTTACGAGCGAATCTCTCTTACAGACTTCAAAGAATTTTATTAAAGTTTCATTTTAGCTAAAAGCGTAACAATCAGCAATTTCATTGACCAATTAGTTTCTCATAAAAAGATAGTAAGACTGGCCCTGACTGTTCAACTAACCTTATAGCCGTCTCACAGTTGTTTGAGTCCTGTGATCAACCAAATACATATTTGTCAATCTTTACGGTTTGTTTCATGGCTTGTGCATGAATCTCTGATTATACATTTCTGTGACTAAATTTACACTAAGAGAGTTAATATTAACAACTGCTTTAATAGGTCACATTACAATTATACACTAAGAGAGTTAATATTAACAACTGCTTTAATAGGTCACATTACAATTATACACTAAGAGAGTTAATATTAATAACTGCTTTAATAGGTCACATTACAATCATTGGAAACCTAATTTTCAAATAAACTATTACCATGATTAATTCTCAGAGAAAGAAAAGTTAACCACTGCTTTGGGCCACATTAGTCATTGGAGGCGTAAGATAATATTTAACTATATCATATTTTTCCATGTAAAAAATATTGAACTTGAGCAAAAACTGCTGACTTATCTTATTTACGACTTGAAATGTCAAAATAAACATGTGTAAATATATTTTGAACCGTTAGCACTTACACAATCTCCTCCCAACATGACATAAAAAGACACAAGTGTACCTTAATGAAAAGCTTATCATCTGAACAGGATGCACTGAAATTTATGGATTTCAAACGAAGAGGTCTGCTGTGAAAAAGCTTCAAAGATGTTCTTATATTTCTTACAAGCTCATCTCCTCTGAATAAGATTTCATTTAGAGGAAAACACGGAAACCCTTATGGAAGAGCTGCAAATGTGATAGTGCATGTCATCAGAGGATCTATTTTGCGACAGGAGTTAACATAGCAAATATTTTTTTTAAAATAAGCCAAAAAGATGAAAATTTGTATACGTCTTGAAATGGTTCATAAATAATTAAAAACAACAGGTTTTTTAATAAGATCATTGATAACAACCGTTTCCCTTGCAACCTGTAGGAACTATTTATGAAAGAGTTTATTTACCAATTTGAATTTTCAAAAATAATTTTGTTGCTTGTAGGTGAATAGATATTTTATAGATATAATTTGGACAAAAATTTTTTTTTTATTTGTTAAAATTATTTTAATCTCATCTTACTTGTATTCAAGTACTTTTATTACAAATATATTAAGATATTATATATCAAGATAGATATCCTTCAAATTCAAACCAGTATACATATTATAACCAATGATGGAAGAACTTCAGTACAGAGTACCCTTTATTCGAAACCTGAAGTTGTCATAAACATGAAATATAATGTTGTATTGTGCCACAGAAAGACATCTTTAATCTTTTGAAAATGTTAAAATATCATCCATGATGTCTGGTCTGATATTCTCAAGAAGGGACCCTTTCTTCTCGGAGAGAGCCACAAACTTGACACCATCCCACTTCATGTAGAGAAGATAAGACTGTCTGAAGAAGATATGTGCTAATTACTGTTAATCAAAGTTAATTAGCTTCAGTCACTTGATCCTAACAGCTGAGGAAACTTACCACAGCAGGTCAACTTATATACGAAATATTCTCTGTGAAAAGTTACAATTGCAAGTACCAGTATTAGGAATAAATATGTATGCAGAGATAAGAGCCATAGTTCAATGGCATAACCCTGCTGCATCCCACTGAAACTAGCTCTTAATTCTGGGTTTAATTTGAATAATGAGAGCATTATGGTGACCACTCTCTGGTGAGAGGTGAACTGTAATCTGTGACATTTATATTTCTATGAAGGCAAAACTATTAACATTTTGATAATATAAATTTCTTGGCTCACTATTTCCTGTGAGAGTGGGTTAACCATCCAACAGATAGAAAAACACAGATATTCATTTTTGAATTTAATTCGTTACGTTTTGCCACCCGTTAGGGCGGCTTCTTCAGACTTACTGCTGAAGAAGCCGCCCTAACGGGTGGCGAAACGTAACGAATTAAATTCAAAAATGAATATCTGTGTTTTTCTATCTGTTGGATGGTTAACCCCCTCTCATTCTGGTATTAAACACTATTTACACTATTTCCTGTGTATTCAGATAACTAAAATAATGCATTAAATTGCATTGCACTGACATAACAGGAGTTTCTAACATGTATATTCACTAAGGGTAGAAATGAGATATCATTGCATTATTATTATGCTATTCTTGTGCCCATCCTTTCACAGTACACTAAGTTGACCTATGTTAACAGGAAATCACTCTATTTGCAGCTGTGAACACCTTTTTTATCAAACATAATCAAACAAGGAAAAGAGTTAATGGCCTAAATGTTTATTCATTCAATTGTTTCAAGTGGTGAAAAAAGAATTGCCTTTGGGTAAACCAATTTAAAATGGTCCCTCTTACATACTCAGATAACAAATTTTTTATCAGTTTAACCAAGAATTACCGAAACATTGAAACACATGATTTCCTTTGGGATGAAAAAGATTTCTAAAAATATTTATTTAGATCTTAATGATTTATAAACAGTCTTTCTAAAGTTCTTAAAGTTTGATTCAAAACATGTCCTACTTCTAATCCTCATCGCTCAAGGTCAGTTCAGGGAAAGTCTAAAAAGATTTCCTCCTGAAAGAAGGTTGTTAACACCTACATACACGGCAACTTCTCTCACCTGTGGCTGACACAGGGTTAACACCAGTGCTTAATCAAACTTCAGTCACGTACAGCGTGTACAGCATGAACCTCTTGGGATTTTCTCCAAACCTGATAAGCAAGCTGTCAAAGTTTCTTTTAAACCACTTTTGAGATTTCATTTATATATAGATCATAAAAATATGTTGGGATTTTTTCATGCGCAAAAAAGACTTCAAGTTTGAAGCGTCAAAATCTTAACATGAAACCTAAAGTCTGAGGAATATTACTTGAATAATGAATATACATTGATAAAACCATGCTGTATAGCCAATCAACAGGAAATATAACTCGTTAACAAAAGGAATAATCAAGGATTGGCAATTAGTGAAAGATAGACTACATTCCAGGAGACATAGGTAATTGGTTCTAATCAATTGGATCTAATCAGAAAACCTCGTATATAGATATGAATGTCTGATCGTAGGTTCCATGGAAGTCATAATTATCTTTTCTGAAATGTTATAATGAATTAATTAAGCTTGACATAGTAAAGTCTATATTTAGTCAATATTTAGACCTCGGGTAGCTAAAATATTGTAAATATGCCTTCTGACATTTTCTCACGAGAACAAAAAAAGATGGTTATCAGTTTGACATGCACATATTAAAGCCATCACAAACAGCATACAAACAGGAAATACCTTCACTACCTATTTGCAGATGTTTAACACTTTATGGTATATTTGGATGACAGAGAATGCAGTGAATTTTCCAGTGCACCGAGCAAGGTCATTGAAGAAGTATATTTGAACCTTTTATCGGTTTATTTGTACCGATCCATTTCTGGGGAAACTTTCTGGTACAAGTGAGTGAGTGAGTGAGTTGGGGTTTAACGCTGCTTTCAAGAGTATTTCACTTATATTGCGGCTGCTAGTATTATGGCAGGGAGAAAGTCCGCAACGCCATGTGGCTATGCATTGCGGTGAAACCTGCGAGCATCGGCTGGAACTAGCGAACCATGGGTGGTACTACCCTGAAATTCAGTGTACAAATTGAATCATTATTCAAATAAATTATTTTCTTCCTGAAAGACGTTAAATGCTTTTAAACATGCATAAAATTACCTAAATACCTTCTCAAATCATTAAAACCTAATCTTTTTCAACAGGAATGTCAAAGCCCTTTAGAAGAAGTGTTTGAACTATAACCGTCCAAGGCTTCAGTAACTCAAGGTAGCAGGCAGGCTATAAAGCAGAGTCCAAACGCTGTAAATCTGGCCATGAAGCAGAGACTAAATGCACACAATCGGGCTATAAACCAGGGACTTGTGCTGCAGTGTGTGTAGAGATGGAAACTTCAAGCCCATTAAACATACATCCTCCTGGCCAGACACCCATTACAGTCAGCTCCCTCCAGCAGAGCCATCTGTACGTGCAGACAGGGATCCACACAGACTAACATTTAGCCTCTGAAATATGTTTTTCCTTTTCAACAACAGACTAACATTTGCCATGCAACTGGTGAGATTCTCCAAAAGCAAACATACTTACCAGATCTGATTAAAATCAGATATTAAAGGGAGAGTTCTATCGAAGTATGTTTACATTCGATACTACAATGTAATATACTGAAGATGTGAAAATTGTGTCAGGCGGGATATCTCGAAATAAAGTGAACTTTCCTTGGAATCTAACGATTAGTGTGTTGCTTACCTACAAGCTTTCTTACTGAGGTTTTGACAATTCACAGAAATCAATTGATAATAGTATATAATTCTCACATTTACAAAACCAGAAGAATAATACAGTACTTGTATTTCAGAAAGGACCAAAAATATGGGTGAATGGGTAAAAAGTGTTTCAATAAAGCAGAAGAATTTACACAAACAATTGCCCTACTTGCTTTCGACACTCAAAAAAAGACCAAAGATGTGAAGTAGATAATATATAAAAAGTTGTTGACAAACCCCAGGGCTCCACCCCTCGCTGCTGAATTTATATCCGTTCATGCAAGGCAAGAATCTTATTGGCATGTTCTGGTGAGATTGTAATTTAATACGTTCTTTCAGAGATGTATTGAAAAGATGAACAGAGAGGTCACATCCTTGCATGATAACACAGCATTCACAGCATGATGTCCCTGTTTCTTTGTATTCAGTGTCAACAGAAGGAATTATGGCCCAGAATTTACGATATCTTTTTCCATCTTGCCTTTCAAAATCTACATAGCCAAGTTGAGGGATGTGATAAATTGTGTTTTCCCTACTCCTGGGTGCTTATATATTGTTTATGGAACTGTCAGCGCATAAAAACATGACAACATTGTATTTCTATGGTGATGAATAAATAACGTATTCCCCTGCATATTTTCCTATCATATTCCTGAATACATCTTTATATGACAGGGAGAGAACAAAACGTTACCTGCTGATGCAATCTTTTCAGTTATTTGAGGAATGACATTCTAGGCATGCATTTGAAAGATTTAAAAACTTGATATACAGGGATCTAAAACATGTCCTGATGTTTTACATAACTTACCTTTGTCCAAAGTATATATGTACTTTTACAAACACATGTGCATACTTCATAATTGGTACCGGTAATTCAAACTTCAAACAATTTGACATAAAATTTCAGATTTTCAATTCCAAAACCAAGTTGAATTAATTAATTTAATTTTAAATTTCATAATACAAATATAACATTAAATTTCACAAAGTTTCAATCATCAATTTTATTAATTATATATATGAACAAAACTCAAGATAACACCATCTCGCTAAAATCCTTGCAAATCCACTGAATCATACAAATCAACAATACATCTAAATATATTCAGAATCCACAAACACATGTGCTCTGTAATACAACTATCAATGAATATATTCAAAATCCATACATCATAATTTATGGCTCAGCACATACGGTAAACTAAATATATCCTTCATAATCCTATAATGAAAATATTCAAAATCCATAAAGTATAATTTATAGCTCAGCACATAAACTCAAAATTGGCTCGTCAAATATAGGCTCAGAGGTCACAACTGCCCCCATGAAGCCAGATGGCCGATTCAATGACTATAAGATCCATTCAATATACTTGTAGCTCCAGCCTAGGTCACAGATGTCATTGTTGAATAGGACGTTAATAATGTACAACATCACATGCTGCATAAATATAATCATGATTGATGGTGAACACATGTTCATGCTGATACTCGATTGGCTTCAGAATGTTTCCAACCTAGCCGTTATAGTTTTGACAGCAAAGCTTGACTGTGGCAGGTAAATGGTTAAGCTTTGTCACTCTACCTGTTAGATTATGTCCTGTCAAAACCATTTCTTAATTTTGAAATCAATACTCGCTGATAAAGAGGATAACTCTGGATTTATGAAGTACATCTCATTCATCAGTCCTGCTTCATGATTCTGTATTAAGAATTAGGAAGCTTCCACACAGTCTACATTTCATTAAGTCTAGATATACAAAAATAATAAAATATACAAAATAGGTTAGGGATATTTGATATTTATATCAATGTCAAGTAATAAATACATGATTATTCATAATTTAATAATTCATAAATGTTCCTAACTATTTTTGTCTAGTATATAATATATATACAGAATGGCATATTTAGCCATGAAGTTAAGCTTTATATGGCAGCGACAGATGTCAGTGTTTTAACACCCAGAGGTATTTATAACAAGAAATCATTATTTTATGACAAAAGAGTCAATCATTCAAATATAATCTGCTTTTAAAATGCGGTTTATGGTGAGTATTATTGATATCTTATTGATATTTTAATCAATTCTCCTCTTCATTGCTACTTTTACCTGCACTGAACTCATTCAAACTTTAATTCTCTATTTTAATCTCAAACATCCGTTAATCAATCTATTGTTAAACTCTAAATCACCAAGAGCAAAAGCATATCTTATGAACACTGATAGAGGGATCCTGGTCAGCTAAATTTGCTGACACAGCAAAAGGCCAGTGTCTAATTAGAAGAACAAATAGACCCTCAACTGGACTATTTGCGTGCTGTGTTGGTCGAGACTTAGATAGCGAGATGGACATGTTTGTGTATTGGATCACCTTGTCACAAGTCAGTTTAGGAATGTCACGTTTTTAATCGGTTAACGTTGGACACTTTGAGACACAGTTTGACACACAAGGAGACAAATAAACCGATTTTGACCCTCTTTATACTTTTACATATAAAACTTTCTGTAAATATTGTAATTTCATTAAAGTGGCTTCAAATGTGTTGAAATCATGGAATAAATTAACCGCAAAACAGATGAATGCCAGAAACATAAAGCTGAAACCAAAATAACTTCAAACATCTATATATTTAAAGAATTTAAATGAGTTGTGAAAATTGTAAAAGGTATGAAAGTATTAAATTTAGTTCACAGTTTCAACTACAATTAAAATTTAAAAAGTGTCTCCATAGAACCACATTGTTAGTTAGACCTCAGGGAGACCAGATAACCTTTGACCTTACTATCAGGGTCGAAAGATGGCTCAAAATGGAAAGAATGTACCCAAACATTTCAAGACTTGTTCGGGTAAACAAAAGGGGATGAGTGTTTAGAGAATAATCTTGGTTGAATTTCTCTTCTGTTGCTTCAAGAGGCTTCTCTTGAAGACAGCCATCCGAGACGTTTAGGAAATGATCTCACCTATCTCATTGAGGTTACCCTGTTGGGCCTTTTTGTGGATTGCATTCCTGGGTGAACATGTTTTGGTTCACGTTTCTTTTATTTACCTTTTTGAGGTTAACACTTCAGAGAAGTCATGTACTCTGGGCCTGTCTTCACTCACTGGCACCCAAAAGGAATTCATTAATTTAGTAACTAATTGCTAAAATAAAATTTGATGGGAATTAATTGTTTTTCATGTTCTACATGCTATTCTTAATATTATTGCTGTCCTATTCATTATATTCTTAATGCACATGTATTATATCAAGTATATAAGAGAACTAAGCTTGTTACATAACTGTTAGTTCTAGCTTTCAGATTTTTGGCAAAAATTAATTCAGCAACTATAGGGGCTAAAAAATAACTTGATGGGAATTAATTGCTTTTCTTTTCTACATGCTGTTCTTAGTGTTATTGCTGTCCTATTCATGATACTCTTAGCGTATACTAAGAACTAAGCTTGTTATATTATCGTTAGTTTCACCTAACAAACAAAACAAAAGATCAAGATTCCGGTTGAAATGTTGCCTCCCGTCATGAAACAAACCTTACACATTCATTCATCATTCCGACATTGCTAAACCAAGAACTGGATAAACCAGTCTACCAAGTAGTTGTCAGAAAAATATTTTGATAATCTGTTTTCTTTTAAAAGACGCGTGGGCATTTGCTCAAAGCCTCCTATCCTTTGCCCATAGTGTAGACTAGGTGGCTTTGTGAAAATGGGTCCCAATCTGTCCACAAACTTATCATCTAGGTTACATATTGTCTACATTCAATCATTAAATACTTGTCTTTATCACCTTCATGACTAAAAAACGCATAATTCTCTTAAATATCTAAAATGTACATTTTATTAATTTTACTCCATAAGTCCCTAGTTCATCAAAATCAGATTAATAACACTTTTTATGCTAAAAGAAACATCTGTGTACATGAAATGTTTTAGACTAAAATTAGGTATTTCAAAAGAATAACACAACACTCAGGAATGTATTTTTCTAGTCCAGGTTTTTTTAATCTAGACTGAGTTGTTTCAAGTAAGAAAGCTCACCACCTGAACACATACAGGGAGGTTTATTCTCGCTCTTCCAGAAATAGCAGCCAGACCTGCACACTTGACATGAACGGTAATAATTGCTAAATACACTCTCAGCATTATCAGGTCAAGTTCTTCCTGTAATAATCTTGCAGTGGTGGTTTTTATGCCAGATAAATGTTTTGAGAGACAATAATAACAATAACTTATCATCATTATTACATTGTTATGAGAAAAATGTATGCTCATGGTGCCAGACAACCATGGTGGCCTTGACTTGATGTCTTCCGATTGTTATACATAGTACTACAAATAATAACATGGATATTTATATCACACACTGGAGTGCTGGCAATGCTACTTGTATATCAGTACTCTAATATACTTAACATCATTAGGTTAGGTTATTTGTTTGCAATTTACAGGAATCAAAACACATCCAACACCATGGTGGCCCTTGACTTGATGTTTTCTGATTGTTGCATACATACTTAGTATTTAAACCAGGTCAAGTTATTACTTTCAAATTTCTAAGAATCAAAACACATCCACAATCTAGTTATCGAGGACCTCAAGATAGTTCTAGTTCTTAATTTTTGTTGTGTGCGTCTCTCGTAACCCTGAATGGGTGGCTTGGCTATGTATTTTGTGTGTATATATATATATATATATATATATATTTTTTTTTCATTTGCAGTTAAACTGTTATCAGGAAGCCACACTCTTCCATTCAACAAGTTTACAAATACCGGTACATGTGTACTTGTATTCTTATATAAACACTTACAGGAGGAAATATTTGAGTAGGTACAAAACACAACAAACTCATTCCATGTCTAATCTCCTGACTCGATTAGACAGCCTAGTACCTCCATACAAACCAATCAAAACTACATTAATATCTAACCGGTTTCCATTTTTAAAACCCAAATGAAACAGCTCTGCAATGGACGTCTCTCCTTCATACCTTAAGTGCTGACCGGACAATAATCCCCAAATTAATTCCACCCCAAACACTTCAAAGGACACCCGTCAATTGCCAAGGGGAGATTATGGCCAACAAATTCCTTAAAGATTAACAGGGTACAAGCTATGGTAAACTGGATCAAGTGTTTTGCTTGCTGTAATGTCCTACCTACATAGAAGTAAATCTGTTGGATTATTGAGCTTGCAATTTTGACTGAAATCAGTGGAAAGAAGTTTTACCTTAAAGAAAAATATTTGCTGATTAATTTTTTAAGATTTGTTTGCTGGGGTTGCCTATTGCAATGCAACAAAGAGGGTTTGAGTTTGACTCAAGTGAGGATTACCTGAATTCATTGACTATTATTCACATTTTATTTATATTTCATATTGATTTCTGTTCAATCCCGGTTCAACTTCACAAAATATTCAATAGGATCTTTATAATTTAACACAAAAAATAAAGCGATCAAGATATTCAGAACCTTCACAAAATCTATTCCTTCTGACCCTAAGTCCTTCATTTATTCCCAAATATTAAAGTAGACTGTAAACAACTACATAATGAAAGAATAGCTAAAGGTAATTGTTTTGTCAGTTTTACTGCTGCTACATCTCCAATAATTCACGTAATGCATCAGAGCAATAACACTGTTCCACAGGCATACAGGAGGTTAACATGCAACATCGCCATTAAGGTGCTTTATTCAGAAGTTACTACTAATCCATTACAAGGGATCAAACAACATATAATGAACATTATACCATCAACACTGCTGTTAATGATCATGTTAAAATGTGGAGTTAATCACTAAACACAGTTTCTAAAATGCAATTATGTTGGTGGCAATTTAACACTTTCATTATCTTTGCTTATGTAGTATGTTCAATAAAATATTAGTATGTATTAAATGTCTTTGAAGTGAAAGTGATATTTCTATGTGAATATACCACATCAAAATGACAATATCACAAAACATTAACCTTGACAAAAGAAAAGTTTAAATGAAAATAATCAAAAGTCACCGTCTTTATGGAAAAAAATATGATGTTTTGGTGACAATATCAAAATCGTTCTTCACCTTTCACTTTGAATTCATAGCCTTTCCTTGTTATCTTTCTTCATATCCAAAAAATTTATTTCAGTATTTATGTTTTCAGAAGTTAGTCTGTTGTTGTCCACATTACCATACAAAATGACAAAGATCATGTCGCGGACAATTGCAATGGCAACTAAACCCAATAATTAGACAATTAACCATCTCAGTTGACTCACTCGTTTCCTTAACGACCATTTACATCAATTAAGCTAATGGCACTCACTCAATGAATATTTGAAGGAGTTATTACTTCTAAGCCCTTATAATTGCATTCCATATTGCCTTACGTCCCTTGGGTTCCAGTGACCAACAAGGGGCTACATCAGGGTTAGCAAAATGGCTGACCTTCGTGTCTCTGATTCCCTCTGGTCTCATGAATCATTATTCTCCATTCAATTAAAACCAAAACTGATACATAGTTCTCTCAAAACCAAGTCCACATTGTCCCCAGTTTCCAAATATTCCAATATCAATGAGACTAATTTTCACATTTTTCGTATTCTACTAATCTTATAAAAAATAAAATTGTAGAGTTTCCGAGACTATAATTTCAAACTATGAGTACTCTCTTCCTCCCAAGACAATACCTGAACAGAATTACACCACACGACCTGCTATGTGGCCACGACTTGCTATGTAGCCGTACACAAAGACAATACTTCATCATATAATAACTTAACCAAACCTCGACACTTGACCTTCTCGAAAAGAAAATCTAGATTTAGGTCTGCACTACTGAAATTCTTTGTCTCGAAGGCTTCTTTGCAGTATTTAATAAAATGGTAATTTTCAAAGATCAAATACTTAAATATTTATTACTTCAGAGACTGAGTGCAAGTCTACCTTCTATCCACAAGTGAGTCAAGTGACTAAGAATTATTTGCTACAAAAGGTTATATATCTGTGACAATAATACTTCCGATACATTCTTTACCTGCAGCAAACATCAGACAACAGACAGCCTTGTTCCCTCTCTCACTGGGTTATTTAAGGACCTGGTTGTTTAAAAATTATCACATCAATGGCACCTGTGGTTCTGATAAAATCATCGCCTTTAAAGCAGGAGAATGTTGATGAGAGGATAGCCCAGGCCTTGATGTTTTATCTATGTACAGTCCAGTAGACCAGTCACTCAGCCAAGTCGCAGATCATGAGAGATTTTAGTTCCATATCGTACATAATCATTCGGTCATGTACTGGAAGATTTATTTTATTATGTGGTAAACGGTCAGAGATTGAGTTTTTCTGAGTTTGAGGAAAATGTCCTTACCAATGCAGTTTGATACCACTTTCTTCTCAGTAACTAGTGGTGCGACGATTCATCGATACGCATCGATGCATCGATCTATGGGCCGCCGATACAGTGTATCGATACTAAGTTTTGTTTTGAAAAATATCCCGATGCGATACTCAAAACGGTCCACGATACATCGATGTTTATTTTCGTTATCGGCGAATCCCGATGTCAAATAGGCTCAATAAGTAAATATGACTTAGATGTCATTTATTTTCAAATAGCATGCTTACAATTAAAAAAGATTTGCTTGGAAATTCTTGCTCCGAAAACGTTCTTTGACAATATTAGCGGTCGATGTAACATTCATCAATCAGTGTTTTAACTTGGTCATCTCGAATCCGAATGCATATAGAAAAATCCTTCCGGAATCTGACGAGATATTTACAAATGTTGTAAATTGTCCTTATTCTTATAATTATTTAGAGATGCATACTTCAATCAACTGATTTATGATAGAGTTTAGAAGGAAAACGTTAAATGCATTGAAATTACAAAACGAAAGTTGTACCTCCACTGCTAAAATATCATCTAGCGAGACTGGAAATTTTTTTCGCTAACTCGCCTTACTCCCGCACTTCATATCATGTGAGCGAATTGTTGTTTTCAAAAACAAATACGGCAAAATAAAGGGGAAAGAATGGACTACATTCCCATATAAAATTAGCAAATGTCAAAAAAATAATAAAGACACAGCAAGCGCCGTGGAATAGGTCATGTTTACACTTCAACAATCCCTTTAACAATCGGCGATTTTCACAACTTCTTACACATTTATCACGGCTAAAATACTGAATGCATTTTCATGATTTTTATATCACAATAAACCGAAAAGAATAATCTTTTATTCTATATAAAATGCGCAGATTTATTCACAGAAATAAAGATACAATTTTACCTTTCTGAGAGACATGTGAAACCAAACGGCACACAAACTAATCAACATATTTTCATCAGTTATGGTTCGAGGTTAGCTTTTATTTGAAAGGTCAAACAACATAACCATATTTGGGTTGACATGTGCTTATTTGTCAACTGGTTCGAGATTATGATTTCTAAGAAAAGTGCGATGAACGACCGTTTGCAATGCTGCATACATGTTGTAAGTATTTACGATTTGATAGGTGGAAATAAAGACAAACTTTACATAGCTATAGAATTATAACCAAAGGTCGCATTCTAATAATTTTTATATCATTGTGAAGCTAGATATCTTGTCTTCAATTCCTTATATAAATGGATTTGTTTTCGTTTCGTATTTATTATGTTACGAGGCCCGAATTAAAGACAATCTTTCGAAAGTAATAGAATAAAAACGAAAAATCATAGAAAATTCATTCAAAGTTTCGGGTGTGAATTAGCCATTTGTGTACGGGTGTCGCTACTTGAATTTGTATTGAACGCCCGTATATAGTCCTTATTCGCCATGTAGATGCGGTATATTTTGTAAAAACGGTACCGTCATGCTTAATTTATTTTTACCTGTTCATAAAAAGGTTCCAAATAAAAAGGTTCTTTCATTTAACCAATCATTGCCTTTGTCTTGATGTAATAATTTGATGTAAGAGTTGGTAAGTTGGGTTCAATGATATGAAGATTTAGTATCGTGATACGTATCGTATCGCCTGCCTCGTATCGGGATACGTATCGTATCCCAGTTAAGGTGCACAATACTTTGGCAATATATCGTTGGGACGAAGATTATAGTATCGTGATGTATCGTATGACAAAATGTATGCCAATACCACCACTATCAGTAACACAGTGAAAACATCAGGTTGATATTTCTCTATTTATTTCCGAAATTCATCAATGCATGGACCAACATGTCAGACATTTATCTATGCATTGGATAGAGGAATCAGTTTTGTTCCTAAAGCGGGTCCTGCTAGATATTTGCCCACCATTTTGACTTGGTGTCCCGTATATGTTGAGGAATTAGGCTACTCTTACAATTGCAAGGAGTCCCATTTGCTTAGAATTATTCTGTCTGAATAGGTCAAAAACAGCTGTGCACCTAGGAACAACACTGGAAATTAAGTTGGAATTGTTCAAAATATTTCAGCCATACTTCAAATTAAAATCATAAATGTAAGTTTACATCATGAGTATTGCTATTTTCAATCTCGTTAAATGATTTTAGATCTATTTATTTAATCATTAGATTTTGGATATTTCTTTGATACTATTTCAAGAAAGATTCATTGATGCATAGACTCAAAAGTTTGAATTTTGAATTTTTCAAAAATATTCAGGAACATAGGCGCCAGATATATTTTTTGGGTCCATGGTAGAATCCATGTGTCATATCTTCTTTATATGTTATATACATAGGTGTACTTATATATAATTTAGTGTCTGGAATCAGTGTTCAGAAATGCACTGAAGACATAAAATCAGCTTTGTTCTTTAGACACCAGCTGAGATGGTCATGTGAAGTCAGTATCAAAGCCAGCACCGTTTTAAAACTGAGAATTCTGTGAACCTTGCTCCAGTTCCATCAGCTTCCTGAATGCATGTCGGGTACACGACACTGATAAGTGTGGAGGAATACGGGAACGCCTCTACGCTGTGCTCTACGTCCGCTGATAGAGACAAACACATGCAACACATGTCCGCTTCAATTAGAACCGTGGGACGACCACAGTAGCTGCTTCAAACAGTGACATAGACTGTGTACTGGTCTTGAAATAGGACGAGAGACCAGAAGAACACTTCTACAGCTAACATTGGGACAACCACAGTAGCTGCTTCAAACAGTGGCATAGACTGTGTACCAGTCTTGAAATATGACGAGAGAACAACCAAAGAAAAATATGCAGCTAACAGGTTGCAAAGACTGTGTTCCATTAGAAGTGAAATGATATTTGTAGGCTTAGACTAATGAGGCTTTTGATCAGCAAAATATGTCATCCACAAGTTCCAGAGGTTCCAGAGGAAGCATTGTAAGCACCGATATAGATCGTCTGGCACTGAGATTCCAAGAACTGAGATGAAACAGGGAGGAAAAAAGAAGAGCCAGATACCAGACATGATGCAGGGACAAGAAGAAAAGCTGACAATATGGGGAGGGAAACAGAAGAGCTAGATATTTGGCATGATATGGGGAGGAAAGCAGAAGAGCCAGATAGGAACCATATTGAGCAGCCACATGCAACTGACAGACTGCATATGGGACAAGGTCATTACCATGACAACTTAAATGTCAGGGACTAACAACTATGCTGTAAGGTGGTTGTATTGGGTGGGATGAAAAGGTCTAAGTGGGGAATAAATCTAAATATGGAATACCCTTTGGCAGAGAGAGTAAAGATTAGAAGGTATAGAGTATATTATGTATATAATATAAATACTAATATAGATGTCAGTGTCATTATTCTCTGGACTTGTATCTTGGAAGTGAAATTAGTCATTTCCTGAATTTAGGATTAATAGCTTTTATTAGCTGGGTCTATGTTTGTTAATAAGTCTCTTAGTGATTATACTCATACTGTCATGACAATGTCATGTGCAAAGTTTCCATTTTGAGCTGTTATAATGAGGTTAGACGTGGAAAACTATTTACACAGTTAATCTATGCACAAGACTAATAATCTATGGATAACAATGAACGACTGAAAAATCATTAGTTGAAGGACATCTGCACAAGATCAATATCTTTTCGCGATGTCATGACAACTTCAAATATTAGCAGCTCTTCAAATACTGAACAAAAGATTTCATAAAAGGAAATGGTCAATAAATTCAATACTCCACAGAGAATCGAAAAAACACCCTATTGTACTTGAGCTTTGCATGAATGACTATATCGAATGTGTTATAAACAGCTTAGACTGAAGCACAATAACATGTTACAAAAAATCAATTTTTCAGGGGGCTAAAAAGATTATCCTATAGTATCTTTACAGTTGAGTAAAACAGAATGATGTTCATTTGATATTAACCATCTAAAATAGATGTAATGGCAAGGTTTGAATTTGGCACTAGTTCGACAGCCCATGACTAGTTATAAAGAGTTGATGGGCTTGTGAAATCGTTTTACTGTAGTCCAAAATGCTAGTTTGAAGTAAACGATGATATATAGATATAACAAAGATGTAGATCCATTTGGCTAGCTGATATGGTTTCTCACATGATATTAACTGGTCCGATTGACTATTGCTTTGATATGATTGGTTAGTTGTAGGGCTGTGTATTGCCTTAATTTTTGATTTTTGCGATATGTATTGCTGAACTGTAATGTATTGCAATACGTACCACAATATATTGTAAGATCCTCTGACAATGAGATATTTCTATAAAGACCATATTAACTAGTGCCAATGACATTGCAACATACTTAATAAACTCTACATTAAATTTTTTGGCAGTTTAAACAAGACACCTTTGACAAAATTACTTTAAGATCTTTAAAAAGATCATTTGTAATACAGTCCAACACACATTCTAGCACTTGAAAATAATTTTCTAATACAAATTAAGCCAGTAAATGTGCCTTTTACAAGATAAATGAATACATTTGACTACATATTTGTTGGTGCAATATATTGCGATATGAAAATCGTATTGCAATACACGTATTGCACAACTCTGTATTGCAATATATTGGTATTGCAATAATATTGCACAGCCTTAGTTAGTTGTGATCCTCTTGTTATGATAAGCATGAATCAAGAATGAAACTGATGTACGCAGTGTATGGAATAAGCTTGACAAGTAGCCAGGCCAAAAGAATTACTTTGTCAATTCAAGGGGCAAAATTAAATAAAAACCTCAGTCAATAAGTTACAAGCCCTGACCAAAAGTTACCAGGCTCCAGACTGGAGGATTGAGCCTTATTTCACACACTGATGGATGCCTATCAATAAAATCTTTCAGATTAGTCACTCTGTAAAAGAGTTATTATTCCTGAAATTAGGCCACTTCAGAATGGTTTGGCCCTCATTCAATAAAAGGCTGAACACCTGTCAGAGTATGGGAGACTGACATGTAACTATTGTTTGCACGAGTCTATTTGAATGTGCTAATGGTTTTTGACAAACAATATGATTAAACTTGTCAAGCAAGTTTAGCCATTCAACATGACATCATCGATGCAGAAATAGAAACCATATCATGCCATCTGATTCACTGACAGAAAGGAAATTTGAAACTAGGATTGCCGTCTCATATTTGAAATTTAATTAATATAAGTGCACTGAAATTAAACCTCACCTGCTGTTAAGTGGTTCCTGATTGGCTGAACAGCAGGAATTAGGAACTCATTGAGAGTTGCGCATCCGGGTAAAACTAGAGGCAGTAGTTAAGAAAACAGCATCTTGCAAGGGGTCATTCCACTTACCAATCTTGGCATTGACATAAATCGTAAGGCCCTGGATAGCATTGACATAAATCGTAAGGCCCTGGATAGCATTGACATAAATCGTAAGGCCCTGGATATCATTGATGTAAATTGTAAGGCCCTGGATAGCATTGACATAAATCATAAGGCCCTGGGTTGCATTGACATAAATCATAAGGCCCTGGGTTGCATTGACATAAATCGTAAGGCCCTGGGTTGCATTGACATAAATGGTAAGGCCCTGGATAGCATTGACATGGATCGTAAGGCCATGGATAGCTTTGACTTAAATTGTAATGCCATGAAAAGATTGGCATAAATCGTAATGCCAGGTAACAATCCACTAGCCAATCTTAGCCTTCAGATCCATCATAAATCCAAGAGAACCGTTCCATCAACTATCTTTGACACTGTTGGGCTAAGATCGGTTTGTGTAACGGTACTCAGTATCATAGGAAATTGGGTAAGCGATGAATCTATACTTAATAAAGCATACCAATCTATAGCCTTTAAAACATGAAATCATACTTTTTAATGCACTCATATATAAGAAAGCTCAGTAATCTATGATGATCAAAAACAAAATGTCAACTCGGTACTTTCATGTTGGTTTTGCTTACCTCATCGCTTTTATCATTGACAAATATGAATGCTATCTTTGACCAAATATAGACAGAATACTTATTTGAGAAACAAGATATACACATCTTTGAAGAGGGGGAGAAAGGGATCATTATTGCATCATAACACAGGGGTCCAATGTGGATTTTGGTGATGCTCTCCGCTAAATATTTAGATTAGAAATCCTCCCTGATTATTGAGGTAGAGATAAGGGCTGATGGTGTAACACTGAGTCAAGCACAGAGCATCTTCTACAGAGGAGATGAGATAAAACACTGCTCCTGCCTTATCAACAATGCATTCCTCCGCTAAAACATACCCCTGCGTCCCCAGCCGGTGCATGTCGACTGCTCCAGCTTATTTTAGATCATAACAGAAGCTCTCTCTCAAGTAAGCTTTGCTCTCCTGACGAGTCTCTGTTGATTACTGACTATTAAACTCTCAGTGGCTGAATGGATCATCTGTTGAGATAAACAGTGCTGGTGATGGTGCCCAAGTCATGAGGTGTGGGTTTGAATCCCATAATGTTCAAGAATTTGTACGCCTACCATACTTTGAGTGTGATTTCAAATTTGTAGTTGAAATTACACAAATATAACGATGTTGAACTAAGGCTTAGCTGGTGTCACATAACCCTTAATCAGCTGGTCCCAAAACATACTAGGCTTATCTTAAACCATACTACACTACTGGATTATTCCTCTTAATAAATTGTGATTCCTCTAAAATGGTCAATCAGAATGGTTGACATTTATTTCATCACCTTAAGTGTTAACTAACTGAAAGTTTGATATATTATCTTTGGGTTGCTCAGGTTTAGAACTTGCAAAAATAAACCTCTTAGGGTATCAGTTTGGGACACTTCAGGTACTTGGCATATATATATATATGAAATTTAACAAAATAGAGCATATTTGTCAGATATAAGTCGATTTTCTTTTTTTAAATGTACCTGCATGTAAAATTAGAAAGGTCTTTAAGAAAATCTAGCTTTATATAAATACTGCAAATATTCAATCTCTCTGACATTTTGACATTTACTCACAAATTCTCTTTTATTCATTTAGCGACTGAGGGCAAGTCTATAAATACAGGCTTTAGAGATTGTACACATTTGATGTAGGCAAGCAATTACTGTAAATTGTTCATGAAATATGATAGGTCTATTTGGATAATTATGTTAAAGCATGCTAAATTACCTTATAGGAATTTCTATAGTCATAACTGACGTACTGTTGATGAAGATTAATTAAGTGATGCCAGTAACACCCTATGTTTATAACTAATGGGAAAATTATTATTTATGTGTACAGTAGGCCTATGTCATGTTATAGCATACTTTGACATAGTCAACATTCACCATCTCTGTTAGCTATGACTGGGAGATTTAGTGGAACAATGCATGTTATCTTTTCTCAAGGGTTATAAATGATGCAAATTCTCAATTTTTGGAACTCATTATTTCCATTATCGCTTGGACTGGACATAATCAGCTTTGTTGGTTCAATGTGTTAAAATCAATATAACATCGTCGTCTAGTCGAAATGCAGAAAAACCCAAGAGGCATTTTGGGGAGTAAAATGATATTCTGAAGACAGGCATCGCTCAAAGTCAAAGTGGGTCTCCCCTCGGTGTAAAATCAGCAATTTGATACGAGTGTTTGTATGAACATGTGACCCAAATTCTCACAACATTCTCTTATCTCACATGCTTCACACGAGGTGTCATCATGTTTTGATTTATATGAAGTTATAATCGTACTGTTATTGGTGTATATAGAACTTGTCAAACATTGTATTACATTTTAACACAACTATGATTTGTTGAATAAAATATAACATTGTTAGTGTTTGAATTGGAAAAAATCTAACGGTAGGTTTACAATGAACCGTACGTTCAAGCTAACCGTCACGCTTGAGTAATTAATGCTTATTCGATTCCTTATTATCATGGCCACGACTCGCCGGCTCCCACTCAACATCACCTAATCATCATAAATCACAAGTGTGTATTGAATAGCTGGCATTTAACAAACGATAGCAAGCGTTACACCGATATGCTCACAATAAAATGATTACCGTTTGGCAAATAGAAGGACACTTATTCCACGAAAACCTACCTGTAAGTGGATGGGGACCTTTTTCACTGGCGTACGTCCGTGACTCATTTTGGTATCAAAGAAACACAATCTTCATATGGTTAAAAACAATCTGTTATTGCACGTGGAGACCCGTACAGAATCCAAACTCGATGAGCACGATGTCACAAACAATAATTCCAGAGCGTGAAAGGAGAATAGGAATGATCCGTCATTCAACGACGCTCGCCGAATATGAATCCAAAACTAGCACTTGCAGACAACCCGCGATTATGCCAGTGTCACGAATGAGTTTTGAGGTAGAAATTGGCTTTCTTGTCCAAGTAGCGGGCTCTCATTCAATTATATACACATAAACTTTCCTCAAAGCAGCAAGGAGCCGCTCTGCAATGCCGAGTGCAGGAATGAAGATTTGGCGGTTAGTTTTCAATGCAAATTGCCTTCCACTAGAAAATGGGCTACAATCGATGCGTTCCACATCCGCGGCCCCTGAACATGTATAGCTAAATCAGAAACCGGAAGAGCTAAAAATAGACGCCGGTAGATTTTCATAATAAATGCACGTGGTCTTACGTCGGTTCTCACAACAAGCGATGCGTGATATTGTCTGATCTGGTTTATTTAATTAACGATGTGCATTCACCTGTAGTGATTCTTTTAGACACAACGATAATTGCGTTTGTTACGAAAATAATTTGCTGACAAGTTTTCACACCAAGATTTGCCAAGAAGATGTAGTAGGCCTATCTGTCCATAAACGGTGAATAATAATGTTATTCTGAAAAATTATGATAACTATGTTGTATTTTCATGAATTTAGGTTTTGTTTACACTGCCTCATGTCTTCACAACTTTCACAAATGGTTTCATGCATTTAATTAATTTATGTAAGCTATTTTCTAGAAGGGGGGAGGGGGTTATGGGTAACTAAACATTTTAAATAAAAATAACAATTTTCGTAGTAACTTTTGAAATTAAAATCAACACAAATAATTTTTAAAAATTGTTTGTGTTCAAAATAACCTCAGGTCAAGTAACCCATTAATCATCAAAAACCTGACAATTAAATTGTCTTTGTTCATTCAAATATCATATCAAGTTTAGGCTTTATCCAAATATCACCACAGGTTGCTTAGCAACTGTTTGATAAGGTTTCCAATAAGAACATCTGTTCTGGGCTGAATAATTTATTTTAACAATGCTATTAGTTGCCCGAGGCAACAGGCACCTAATGGGACAATGATATAACAGAGTGAAGAAACTTGAATATAAAGACATCCTCTAAAACCAATAACCTGTAGTGTATTGTTGCAGGTAACAAAGGCTACATGCCAGAGATTCATCAATTACAAGTGTAATCAATGTATTGAAGACAGGAAAAGGGAAACTAAACAGCAGTAGTCACAGGCCCTCCAGGTGTTGGAGCTTGGGGTGACATTTTAGGTGATATTTTAGATAACTGAAAGATTATCAGTGATGTTGAAATCTCAATAATTCAGTTAAAATAATCAAAATATAGTTGACTTTAGAATTATTATTTCAGTTTAAAATTATTAAGTTCAATATTTTAGATTTAATATTTTCAAGCATTTTTATATCAGGTAAAGATGAAAGTTCAAAAACTTTAAGCACATTTTTTTCTGATTGAGTGTAATGCAGCCAAATAGTCTCAACAAATATAAATAAAAGCTACTGTTGTTAAATCATTCATCAAGACAGACAGAAATATTTTTTTAGAGAGTCAAACGTTAGATATATTAACATATCCATACATGATAAGTGTCCACATATACAAAAACAATGTCACCCAGTCATAAATTGGCTTAGGAGAAGTTCACCAGTTATTTACTGTACTTACCGGTACAAAAACACAGGATTAGACAAATATTTGTACAAACCTGTGTATTTTGCAGAGAATACAAATTGAGCAACATAGGATTATTGCCTATCTGGTTAAACTAATTCTGTTACCCTTGAAATTAATCAACTATAAATTACTCTATTAACTAAAAGAAATATATTAAAAAGTTATTTAAATATGTTGACAATTAAACAACTCATTTAGTCAATGTTAACAACTTAAACTAAATGCCTTTTGTAACAACACATTACAAAACCCAGGAACATATTTGTATCACAAGAAGAAGATAAGAATATGTTCACAATTTCAGCAACTCATATAGCTGAAGTTTATTACAAATACCTACATTCATGACCCAATTATGCATAACAAGCCTAATAGCAAATATCTCCTACAGCAGTTAATTATATGGTCTGCGGAACCTGTCGACAAGTTTCCAAAAAGAAACCTCGCAGCCTGACGTTATAAGAACGGGCTGAGAAGATACGCTCAGTGCTGTAATGTCATGTTGAAGAGAGGAAAGTAAAGACTCCACCCAAAAGTGCGTACACTATCTGGTAAAATCATATGTGGAGAATTTGTATGTTATCTGGTAAAATCATACATTGCTTCTTGGAACAGACAACATGATAATATGACACCCGCGATGTGACGCTAGAAATATTTAGTTACTTCACATGTGTACAATTAGAAACATTAAGATGCTTCATGTTTGTTCTGTTTTCTCTCATTAAGTAACCATCTAACTAGCAGGCCTTCGTTTGGAAACTAAATATGAAACATCTTGTTTTTTTTTTAACTTGTACACATCTGTTTTAATATTTTACTTACTTTGTCATTATTAGCAGGAAATGATGGAAGGATATATATAAAATTAATTGGTATTGTATTGATTGGTGTTGAGATGTTGTTGAAAGATCTTCTGTTGAAAGATGTTATTTTCTACTTTAATTTTATGTGTTCTTTTGGTACACGCACCTTTCCAAAGTTATAATAATTGTAATAATTAATTCTAACATATCCTTCACTTACTTTTAAAGTGATAACAAACCTCATTATTTCATATTGTAAACACTTCAAGTTATAATATTTCTTTTATTGAACAATTATCAACTTGTTACATTTTGTTAGAGTTTGTTTTGCAAAAGGTCTGGCGAAGTTTCCTTATGTGTGTGTACATCATAGTATAATATCATCATATGAATATGAATATATATATACAGTGAGACCTCGTTTAACCAGACCCCATATATCCGAAACCCGGCCATCCGCATAGTAGTATTTAAAATCTCCTCTATACATTCCTATACAAATGGTGATTCGCTTAACCGCACGTCTTGCTGTACGGATGATTTTCAACTGTAACCAAATTGTGCGGATTAACAGTCAGGGTCGGACTGTATATAAATATATATTTACGAATAATTTTTAAGTGTATATGATACCTTTACAATCTTAAAACAGATTTGAAAAGGCCTTGATCAATTGATCATTGATTTGTTATTTCTTGACCAATTATATCACAAGCATATAACGGCTTATTAAAACAAGGTTGTGTAAACATTAGTTTCATCTTGCCCTGTATTGCCTCAAAATGAGCATAAAATGACTTTGGTTTAAGTTCGATATGGTCTCAAAGCCTCCCTTTGTTCACGAGTCCCTTACGCCACTTTGGCGATTGTTCAAACCATATCCTACACTTCTATGGAGATTTTAAGGAACTTCATTTTCATAAATGCAAGTCCGAGCATCTTTCCTGTTCGTTTCACATACACACTTTTCAAGATTGTTCCTCTTACTTATGATAGACAATTTAGGAACAATTTTATGAGACTTGTTGTTTGCTACATTATTTGTTATTTATTAAATAACAAAACAAATAATTGAATATCATTGAATTTTTGCTTGATCATATATTAAAGTGTAAAAAATAAGACTTGAATTTAAATCACACTAGCTTTACTAATTTTTATTTAAATCATTAATTATAATGTTAATGCACTTTTTATTTGCTTTTTGCTATATATTTATGTAATTAATATATGTTCATCACCTTTAACAACCCACTTCAATCTGAAGTGACAGAATATTCTCACTTTTCATATATATTTTCATGCATCTTTATATATTTCAGAAAATAAACGATTTCTTTGTTTATTATAGATTCTGAAGACTTGTATGACAGCTGTATTTATTGTGTATGAATGACCCAGGTCACACATGACTCAGAGATATCTAGACTGTCTCACAGTGTACGAATATATATTTTCCTTTCATTTTAAAAATATCTTTTATTGTCTGTAATATCCTCAATAAAACTATAATTTTAAAGGTTTGTTTTATTTCAAGTGGTCTTATCCCCCCTGCTTTTCAAGGTCTGGGAAAAGTGCACCGCCCTTATCAAAAGCTGTATCCAGTACTATCCACCCCTGGTGCAGTAAACTGCACCCTCATTACAATGCAGGTAAGGTGGAGTGAAATGTTCAAACAATGTAAGGCCAGCTTTGAAGTTAACATGTTGCCTGCTGAAGTAGCCAGTGTCAACCATTCCTTGGAGCTGAATTCCAGGAATGATAACTCACTAACGAAGAGTTTAACCATGGAATAATGGATGTAGACCTGCACTGAATCTCCTGTAAATGTAATTGGTTAAAAATAACAAACTTGAAAATTCAGGGTGGATATTTTGAAGAAAATCTACTCAAATTCTAACCAAAACATCTAAAACTAAGCAATCTGCCAACAAATTATGTTCTGTACAAGGAAATATGTGTAATCAATCTATTATCTGAAATTTCTTAGGGAAAAATTGCTCCTTTTCAATATATACTACCGGAACTCAACAGTCCTCCTACTTTTTATATATTTAATTATCTGCTCCTTTTCAATGTTAAAAAGAAAAACTAAATTTCTTAAGAAAACATCTTGAGGAGACTGTGAGAGGGTCTAGACACAGGAGTAGGGTCTGATGCAACATGTATTGATCAGGACCTGGAAACCATTCTGTATATTCAACAAAAGCACTTGATTCAGGTTTCCAGGGTAACCGGTTATGCATACACAGAAAATTGCTGATAGTTTGCACCATGACTGTATTCATTTCAATTTGGAGAGAGATGTTTCCGTTTTATTGTTAATATTTAAAATATATTAAATTGGTAGTCAACAAAATACTTACTAGAAAATTTTTATGGTTTTGGACACTTTTTTGCAATTGTTTATCTTGAAATCTTCAAATTTTTATAAGAATTAATAAACTGCTTTTGAGTAGTATTATTTGCTGAAATTTAAGTGTATTTACTGTAAAATTGAATCGGTAACTATAAAATACATATATATCTATTGATCCAATAAATTAATATTTTTTAATTCATGTAAGAACATTTACACTGTTTTCTTACTAGTATACATATATATCTATTGATCCAATAAATTAATATTTTTTAATTCATGTAAGAACATTTACACTGTTTTCTTACGTCATCAAAAGATGGGAACTTAGTCTTAGTGAAAAAATGTTCTGAAGCCATTATGCTAAAGAGGAAACCATTAGCTGCATGGACTTCCTACTGGTTTAAAATGAGATATTTTTCTGTTTTAAAAAACTATGGCATCTCAATGTCGGTTAAATCTTGTAACATCTGTTGAACATTTGTGTTTTGTACACCTTTCTTTCAGGAAATGTCATTGCGTATGAGACTGGACCAAATAATTGTCTTTTGCTGTTTAATCTCTTTTAATTCAACATTTTAAACTTTTGTTTTTACAAACAAATATTTTCTCTGTCCGCTGTCCGCCCCTTTTTCTGGCTGCGAATGACATTAGAAAACAATGTGTCTACAACAAGATTTACAAGGCTCAATTTGAGGAAAATGAACACATCTCAGAGGCTACTTTCTATTTTATTAATTTATTTTCAAATTTTGAAATTTACAAAATAAATTAATTTCAGAGACTAACTGTTAGTCTACTGTAAAGGGTTGACATGAGTCTGCCAGACAGATCCAAGATTTTCTCAGCTCTTGTGATTAAGAATATCTAAAACCTCATTTAAAAGTTTACAATATTGTATCTTGAAAATTTAAAGTTCACCATAAATTTTTTTATTCAAAGACAATAAATTAGTCCAGGTTAACCAACAGAGACAGTTTTAGTCATCAAGATAAAGACAATACCGCCTACCGCCCATATCAATATCTGTACGCATGGCAAGGTGCTTTATCAGGTAGGAGCTCCGTAGACAGTGATGTGCCAGAACTGTAATTTACGATGTTTCGTTTTTTTATCCTTGCAATCTGAAATGGTTTGTCCATTTCAATTTGCACTGTCATGCATTCGCTGCATGTGGTATGTCAATTAGAATTAGTGAACAAATTTCTGAACAAACGCACAGTTCTTTCTGTTCAATCCATTTGTCTTGTGCACCAACTAATTATATACATTATAATTGAAATGCTAGTATTCATCTACAGGGTTGTGATGTTTTTATAACTTGTTACAGTTCAGTTGAATAATGCTATAGTGTTAGGTAGTTTATCATCACACAGGGGGTTAGTGCACTAGGTAGTGAGTTTGCCTGGGATCTTGAGGTTTGGGTTCGAATCCCTTCAGAGGCTCATGCAGTTGATTGTGAATCAAATACTACATTGTAACTACAGTAGAACACAGATATAACGAATTCCAAGGGACCAAAGAATTCAGTTGGCTATATCCGCTGTTAGCTATACGCGTTTGGCATACCATATAGTGCTTTTGATGGGACTTATAAATGTGTTCGCTATATATCTGTTTGTTCGCTAACTCCATTTGTTCACTATATCCGTGTTCTCTGTATTTGTAGGACTAATCGTCCAATAATATTCAAGGATAGTTTTTTCTTAATTATGGGCCATTCCTGAATTATTCCATTTTTTAATGAATTGTGCTTCCTGTAAATTGGTTACTCAGAGTTCTTTTAAAACTTATTAATACAAACACTAAAGTGTTAATTAATATTAATCAAATCAGAAACAAATAATTCAAACAGAAGAAACCTGGGCAGGAGTCTGTTAGTTTTGTCGAAATGTTTTAATTGCTAGTGCATTTGTTTCTTTATATTCAATGATGAAATTTACTTCCAAGGTGTCAGGAGTTACTTCCCTTATACTTATAATAACAGCAGGATAAATATTGATCTACATTTTACTTTTTAAGATTACAAATATAAGATTTAAACCTTTGTAATATCATTTAAGTAAAATGGGCAGAAAATATAACAAATTTTAACAAAAGTGGTTTTTCAAAATTGAATTTCTCCAGATGTTTTGTCAAAAGAAAAATTAAGTTTGTTGTATTAATTGGTTTGTGTGTTAAAAGTGATGTCAATTACAAGGGAAAAGGAAACTCCCAATATTTCATCACATATCGCTTTATCTTTGACAGAGGACTAAGTGCAAACAGGTGCAGTAAAACAAACTGTTTCTTCTGCTGCAGCTGGCCGAAATAGACTTGCCTAGTCTCTGTAAAACAAGTGTTGTGTAACTAAGCTCATTTTGAAGCCAATCTTTAGAGTATAGACCCTGGTTGAATACAAAACCAGAACCTTCAGAGGGAACTCCAGTTTGGGACTTCAAGTGAGATTCAAACTGGGACATCAAGTGAGATTCAACCAGGGACCTCAAGTGTTATTCAACCTGGGACCTCACGTGGGATTCAACCTGGGACCTCAAGTGTTATTCAACCTGGGACCTCAAGTGTTATTCAACCTGGGATCTCACGTGGGATTCAACCTGGGACCTCAAGTGTTATTCAACCTGGGACCTCACGTGGGATTCAACCTGGAACCTCACGTGGGATTCAACCTGGAACCTCACGTGGGATTCAACCTGGGATTAAACCCGAGACCTCAAGTCTTACTCAAACCTGTACCTCAAAATATTCAAACTTAGCAGGATTCAAACCAAGTTTCATATGCGTTACAAACCGATTTGAATAGATATTCAGAAATTTTCAGTACTCACCATTAAAGACACAGTTCTACAGATTATGTTTTATCTGATCTTGTCATATCAAATTAGTATACTTCTTAATTCAAACATTTTTTAATGTGTTTTTTCTAATCAACAACAGTAGATTAATCACACTTTATGTTCTCAAAGTTAATGTCATTATTTCATGCTACAGGTAAATTCACTTACACCTGGGAAATTATTAAGAGTGCTTTTTCTACTTAACATTTGTCATTAGTGCTCATTTCAGTTCAATCCATCCAACAAATTGACCAATGATTCCCATTTTTTCCATCAATCTCACAAATTAATCGAAAATTTCCATATTATTTCACAGGATGCATGCATGGTCAAAAGGATCCCCTTAATTCATGTAGTTTTCATTTACAGTTGAAAAATAAACGAGGTATGGCTAAACATATTACATTTCATTTGATATCTTATTTGTGCATGCAACCTAAATAAATTATTTAAAATAAATCAATTCCACCAATTTTTCTTTGTTTTCTTTGATTTAAAAAAAAAATGGTGTCAAATTCTTTATTTTATATGCAAAAGACCGCCACCCTTCATGATAAATGTTTTCTATGGTTCAACTAATATCAGCAGTAAGCAATACCACTACTTTGAAACTTTGTTCCATCCTAATCACCTTAGATGTCGAGGGTATAGGGTTACTACCGTTAATATAAGAAGCTGCACCAAAGAAAATGTTAAAGAAATAATGCTCTGCTCCTAAGGTGATAGTAAATATATAACACCCCTTTTCAGTAAGAAAATGTGAGACAAATACATTTAACAAGGTATTTCTCTGTTTCTAAACAGGTAAGCAGTACAGGCTGAAGTTGTCTCCCCATTGTAAGAGGTATTTCTGATTTTATCTCGACTGGATGCATGTTGAGGATGCATCCCACATTCTCTCTCAATCATCCCACATTCTCTCTCAATCGTTGGCTTTATCTCCTAGAAGGTGTGGAGACCAATTGTCCTCGCTAGCCATTAACATGTTTCTGTCACTTGTTGTTGAAAGGATGATCAAATGACACTTTTGGGGAATTTGCCTTCTTTTGCAATTTTCTCATTTGCTAGAGATTTTGGTTCATGGTGTGTGATATTGGTTTCCAGGTTGTGTCTTTGATTACGAGGTAGCTTGACCAATTGACCAATTGACCAATGTGGGTAATAAATTAAAAAAATTGTGATGATTTAAACTATATAATTTGAAAAAACAATCACGCAGCAATATCTAATGAGCTACAGAGCCAAATTCCTCTTATTATTTGCACCATCTTTTGAACAATCCATGTGGCCAACATTTCTTTTAAAATGAGATAAACGAATAAAGAACTGTTGTTTGTCTTAAAATACACATTTAACTGTATCAGCAATGCCCAAGGGTGTGTTCTATTTTCTCATGTAGTTTGTTGCATTTGTTTGTTTCCATGTTTGTAAAATTTAAACTATATTTATTCTTTTTCAACAATTTATTTCCACTTGTGTTTTTATAAACAATTGAAAAGTATTCAAATTTAAGAAACAGAAATAGGATATAAAGGAAGTCTCTGATATTCAATTTCCATATGTTATCTTGCTAGACTTGCTAAAATGTGATAGCCATGCATTGACTGTTATAGGGCGTCCTTTCACAAAGCTCTCTCAAAGCTAAGACAGCTATAACGATGGTTAAAGTGAATGTTCTATCAGGGTAGTTATTTTCGTGGAAACCAAATTCAAGGGGACATGATTCAACATATGTTATTAATACATGATTATAACAAGATTAAAAAGTTGTCAAATTAGTAAAAATACAATTTTTGGATTTCATGTAATTGCACATAAACAAGATGGCGGATACTGCTGATAGAACCTTCCCTTTAACATTGAGTTATGATCACCATGGTGTAAGGAAGCTCTGTGGAAGTGGACCCTGGACAACAGACTCAATCTAATCCTCCAACCGTATTCTCAGACAGGAAGTCTGGCAGCTGGTATCCACACAAGAATTATAACTCCGTTCATCTGATACGTCAGGTAACTTCGTTATCTCAGGTAGGTCACAACGACCTCTCTGTTTCCGTATCCTGCTCAGGACCGACTGTTCGTCATCTGTCTGTGAAATACTATTCTCCTTCAACAACTATCAACTGACTGGTCTAGCAGATCTATCGGATCCTGAATTGTCCAATCAGAAGACGGTGTGTATGTAAATACTTTTAAATGTGGAAATCATTAGCGAAAAAATATGTTCAACAAACTCTTCAAACACATCAGCTGGATTACTTTGTGATTGGAGGAAGACTAATTGTATCCGTGGACTTTTGGATAAGTTCTTCGATGAAAGGAAGAATATACAAACTTCACCATATGCCTCTCAAATATGTATATTTATTATTGAAATAAATTGTGATCTCTCCTGAAGTCAAGGATTAAGGCACACCTTCCAGAGGGAATGTATGTTTACCCAATAATTGCATGTATTTATTATTGAAATAAATTGTCATTAATTTAATATAAAACAGGGATTTTGGAATCTTATCTGTCTGCTCCATCTCACGAGTACATGCATAAAGGTGTTGAGACTCGAGGTCTAGCTCAACGTGACCCCATTTGACCCCAGCTCGCCCCACGATGTTATGATAACAGGCACTCTCTGATCAGCAAGATCACAAATATCAACCCTAGTCAAAACATCAGACTTTGTAAAACAGACTTCACTGTCATAACACATCACTTCAATCTGGTTAAGATGCATTAATACGCACCAAATGTTTCTTTCCATATCAGCAAATTTGTCTTCTGATATGTAATTTTTACCATTTTATCCTTGCCGACAGCCATATCATTTTGAAGTAAACATAAAAGGTTTTTATTTCTGTATTATCTTGTTTCTCAGTCTACCTTAATAAAGTATAATGTTCCTATAAACAGATGATATCAGGTTGCAGCAGCTTCTGCCATAGACTAAACATACAGGCAGGGCCAGCAGGATTGTCAGAGGGGAGCTTACACCTGGTTCACATGTTTGAAAACATTTGTCAATATAAATTACAAATTGTAAATACTTAGTGAATACAAGGTTCTTTGTTACCTTTACCTGTTGATGAAATTTTAGACGAACATAGTTCCAGAGGATTCTTTTTAATACTGATATTCTACTTTTTAATGTTGAATATGGAGTAAAATAAAGATGCGTTTTGAACAATACTTAATTTCAGGCCTAGAGCTGAGGCAACTAAACAGGCCAACAATTTTTAGCTTAGGCTCCATTTATTTTTTGCACTAAGGGTCTGGATATGACAAACAAAGAAGATGTGTTTTGATGAAAGTTTAATTTTCCTAAAATTTTAACCTTTTGTCCAAGAACATTTCAGGATAGACTCTCTTTAGCAAGTGGCAAGTCCCGCTGTTCCACAAGCAAAGGTAGACTATGATCAAATTTAAGTTGCCATCAATTGTAGTGCTAGAATTGAAGGCAAGTGTTTTAAGAAACGGCATTCAGCAAGGGCTTTATAATGGAGCAACAATGACAGTGACAAACATGCTCTTCTTCCATATTACATCTTCCCACGGCAAGGTGAAAATGTATAATGATCTCTCCATTTTTTACCTTGCCTTCAATCTAGCCAGAAGTGGTGAAACGAATCAGCGACACCTATCGTGATCACGAGTTACGTCCCTTACCATCTGCTAACATACAGTCAATGAAATCGCCGTTTACATTCGGAACCAATTCAAAATAAGCGACGATCGACACAGTCGCAGAGGCCATACAACTGTCTTCTGATTGGCTTATCCGGTTAGCCTGCAGTACGTAAAAATCTTAGCACTGAAAATGCGAGGGTTTAGGTCAAGGGTGGAAGAAGAAGATATGGAATTCTTTTCGTGACGCCTGTGACGTTGTGGAGATGCCATATTATGACAGCATTCTTGATTCTCAAATAACGTTATGGTGCTATTCCTTCCGCTGTTCCATAAAGCAATGATAGAATTACTGTCCACATTTATGTAGTATTAGAATTGAATGTATTAGCGTTTCCAAGAACAGCACAGAGGAAGTCTATAAAGCAACACAATGAGAATGATAAACATGCTCTTCCTCCATATTTATTATGACAGCATTCTTGCTAGATCAGATAACGTCACAGCCTTCTGCTTTCATGTATGATCTTGAATTAGGTGTAATCAACTGACATCTGTTTACAAATTCTTAACTGTCAGAAACTGTTCTGGAGCTCTGCAAATGACAGGGGCCATATGCCATAATGCGTTTGCCTTAATGCATTGTGAGACTAAAAGGTTGTCCCTGAAATGTAAATACTGGAAGAGATATGTGTTGTAATAATGACAGGGCTACTCGTTAAAAGACAATTAATGTACAATAAAGAGACTATTTCTCATTTCCTAAAAAAAAAGATGTAATTACTGTATATTGTAGATAGATTTGCAAATATCTAATAGGGTGTCTATTATTATTCAGAATCGTATTAATGAGATTTTAAAGCACTACTGTATAACTAAGATAAGTAAGTACTGTTATTATGGAAAGGCGAAATGTCATATGGTGTATAATGAGTTTTTGATGAATATATGTGAAACTTCATACTTTTTTATGTATTTTTCTGAATAAATATAACAAGGATATATTGTTAAATATCATTAACGTTTTTCTTTAGGGTCTGGATGACAGCCTACCCACTGTAAAGATATCTACCTTACACTTGACATTACACCTAGAGAAGTTGCCGTTAAGGTTGTGTCCAGTTGACTTTCCTCAACTGATATTATTTATTGAAAGAATTGCTGAAACATTACCAACAAATACAGGTTTTAAATGATCTTCACTAAAAAAATGTATCTCAATAAACTTGACTGTATACATCTTGGGAAGTTTCCATCAAGATTATTTTTCCAGTTGACCTTTTCATATGACAAATATGAAGATGTTAAAAATGATTTAGCCAGACTTTTCCAACTCTGGAACACTGCCAAACAAATTGAGTGATAAATGATAAAAGGAGTTTAAAATTTGTCTGTGAAAACAAGCATGGCTGCTTATCAACCACATTTGATAAACTCTGCAGCAGAGCCTTACTAGACAAACTCCATACATCATCATATCTTTTACTGTCGAAGTTGTAAGGGAGACCCTGCCTACAGGTCTACGCTATCGTCTTGTTGGTTTGTGATTACCCAACCTATTAACATCTACTTCTCAGATAGCTGTAAATGATCACAACAGTTCTTCAACTTTAAGTACAGGACCATCAAATTCTACAACTATCATAGATTTGTTCAAATATTTGGTATTACAAATTTGGACACATCCAGGATTTTATTTGGAGGTGTAGCCAGTCTTATATGACAAGTCCCCAATAATTCTGTGGTTGAGAAGCAATAAAGCTTAATATAACTGTAACATTGTTATGTATGGACCACACTAACTGCAATAGTACAAATTCTTAGACTTTTGTGGGACAAGTCCTTGGCAGTATTTTACTTCCGGGTTCGTCTTTTTGGGTCAAAGATGAAATGTCCGACTGGCAAAAATTTGAATCTGCATCCCTGATTTGAACCCACATTTACTAAGTGATGTGTCACTGAAGTTCGGACAGCTCAACCGATCAGCCGTTAATGACTTTGGTTATCCAGTCCTGCATCTAAGGATGTTTTTGCAAGAAATTCTATTCTATTTAGCCTGAAAACAAACACAAGTGAGTCAGTCACAGAATGGAAGATTTCCATTGAGAGAAAACACAGCAGACTAGTTATTGATATTGGCAATGTTGTATAAATTTAGCGTTCATGCAGAAACAGAAATATTGCTGAGTCAAACTGTAGAGGATTCTCGGAAAGAATTTGACATTGATTTATGTCATATATTAGTGAAAAATAGGGGTCTCAGAATGCAGAACAGTAAATAAACATGTAGAAAGATTACAATTTTGTTTATGAATAATGTTTTTACTGATATTTATTGAAGAAGCACATTTCTTCTTTTTATTTATTAGGTCTTCCAATTTGAATATCTAGACTTTCTTAGACTTTCTCTAGACTGTGTCCATGACTAAAATGTTAATATGGAGCAGGAATAGGTTCTCTCTAGTCTGTCATCATTTTAAAGAGCCGAGGCAAGTCTACAATGAGGCAAGTCTACAACGAGGCAAGTCTACAACGAGGCAAGTCTACAGAGCTCTGTATATGCTGTATATATCTGAATGTAGAAAGACGACAATTTTGTCTATGAATAATGTTTTACTGATATTCATTTATAAGGTCCTGAAATTTGAATATCTATACTTCCTTAATTACTTGCTTAGACTGTGTCCATAACTAAAATGTTAGGTAGGAATAGTTGAATAGGTTCTCTCTAGTCTGTCATCCAGACCCCTTAGATTTTAAAGAGCCGAGGCAAGTCTACAACAAGGAAAGTCTACAGAGCTCTGTATATGCTGTAACATCTCAGAGGCTCCTTTTTATTTTTATTTTTATTTTTTTTTAATTTTGAAATTTAAAAAAAATTTATTTCAGAGGCTTAATGTTAGACTCGGTTCTTTCCTGCAAATAAGGTTGTCAAGCTCATGTTGGGATTCGCACCCCAGACCTACTTGATCTGAAGCCAGGTGTGCTATCCTACCCAAATTCCTTTTGGAATGTAGGACAAGTATATTTGTAAGCATTTCCTAAATGTTAATAGTATTATAAATGAAAATATCAATGTCAGTGTCACTACGCTATACAGTGGTACTAGAACAGTCAAATTAATGTCAGATTATTGTATTGCTGTCCGTATTATTGACATGTATTTCTGCAATAAAACTCTATTGATATCCACATCTGTTGCCCAGTGTTTGAATATCCTCTATATCTATATCAATATATGACTAATATAAACTCACACTAAACAGTAGAATATCAGCTTTGTATGTAGGCGAGTTATAGGAATTGAAAAACTGATGTACCTAGATATATGGTATTCAGTCTGTTAAAGTTTGGTAAGGTGAGGTGAGGTGATTTGGGGTTTAACGCCACTTTCAAAAAAGTATTTCACAAGTAAATCTTGGCTGCTATTGCAGGGAGAAAGCCTGCAACACCCTGTGGCTATGTAATGCGGTGAAACCTGGGAGCATCAGCTGAAACTAGCGAACCATGGGTGGTACTACACTGAATTTTCAGTGAAGCATTGAACCCAAATCAGCATTGTGTGAGGATTTAAACTGACTGAGACTATTTTGTAATGGAGAAGAAGAAAATAGGTTTTTAGGTCATGACCCCTGTGATCCATATTTGAAGTCACAGGGTCACCAATTCTACAATTTAGAATGCCCTTTGGCCAAGGAGTCTGTACATAAAATTTCAGCTCTCTAGAGTCAATGGTTCTGGAGAAGAAGTCGAAAAAGCTAAATATTTACGGATGGATTGACGGACAGATGAATGGACGGACGGACACCGAAAGGCTTCCATGCCAAAAGCCCATCTTCGGTCTTTCAGGCCTGATGAGTTAAACATTGATATTGACATTCCAATGTTGATTATATGAATATATTAGAAATACTTGCCATTTAGATAGTGAAGAAATATAACATGGTTATATTTAGGATAACACTACCTTCAATAGTACAAATTCTTGTACTTTTTCGGGCCGAGTCCCATGCGGGATTCGAACCCACGCCCTCAGAGTAAGGCAACTGTTGCCAGCATTGACCGTACCAACAGCTTACCACACGACCATTTCGCCTCGACAAGTGGGTGGGTTCGAATCCCGCATGGGACTCAGCCCGAAAAAGTACAAGAATTTTTACTATTGAAGGTAGTGTTATCCTAAATATAACCATGTTATACATGAATATACATTTTAAGAAATTGTCAGTTATGACATTAATTAATTATTCATTTCTTTTATCCCATGTCTTACCTTGAGTACATTGGAACATAGGTTATTGCATGTCATGGACTATAAACGAGTACCACATGAGATCGTAATTAATTAGGCTTGGAGCCCAAGCCAATTTAACAGATTAAATATATCAGAAAAACAGAATTTCCAAATTTACCAAAAAGGCATCCTTTTTGCATATTTCATGGGCAATGACATTTGTTTATTGATATAAGACAAATGATAATCACGATAGCTTGAATTTAGAAGGTGGGTAGTCAACTTCTTTATTGCTGTGAATGTAACGTTTTGGTGTAGATACTAGCACTGTTATCAAGTGACATCACTTGACACCATTTATATCAAACTCTGGTCATGTTATTTCCCTTGTTAAAATCAACATCAATATGAATAACAAGAATTATCACAATGGTAATGTCAGTTAATGTTTTCAATGCACATGTTTATAATCATGGTGATATCATGATGTCAAAAGTTGATATACATTTTAATGTCAAAATAAATATGGATTCTGATGTTAGTATATATGTTGATGTTGACCTTAAGATTGATATCAAGTGTAATCGTCATGTCATCCTAGTTTGTTTAAAATTTGTTTATAACTATAATGATTACTAAAAATAGAGCCATGGGCTCTGTAGCTCATCAGGATTTCATTATCTAAGGTTGAATATCTAAGTTATCTCAAGTAATACATTGTTAACAAGCAAAATAATATGACCCCTGTGACCCACATTTGGAGTCACAGGGTCACCAATCCTACAATTTAGAATCGACTTTGACCAAAGAATCTCTATACAACATTTCACCTTTCTAGAGCTTTACATTTAAACTGGAGAAGAAGATGAAAATAGGTTTTTGGGTCATGAACCGTGACCTAGATTGGGGTCACAGGGTCACAAAATCTACAATTTAGAATCTCCATTGACCAAGATGTCTGCACACAACTTTTCAGCTCTCTAGACCTTTTGGAACTGGAGAAGAAGATGAAAATAGGTTTTTTAACATGTGACCCCTGTGACCCCATTTGGGGTCATGGGGTCACGAAATCTACAATTTAGAATCCCCATTGGCCAAAGAGTCTGCACACAACTTTTCAGCTCTCTAGACCTTTTGGAACTGGAGAAGAAGATGAAAATGTTTTTTTTAACATGTGACCCGTGACCCCAATTGGGGTCATGGGGTCACGAAATCTACAATTTAGAATCCCCATTAGCCAAAGAGTCTGCACACAACTTTTCAGCTCTCTAGACCTTTTGGAACTGGAGAAGAAGATGAAAATGGGTTTTTTAACATGTGACCCGTGACCCCATTTGGGGTCATGGGGTTACGAAATCTACAATTTAGAATCCCCATTGGCCAAGGAGTCTGCACACACCTTTTCAGCTCTCTAGACCTTTTGGAACTGGAGAAGAAGATGAAAATAGGTTTTTAAGGATGTGACTCCTGTGACCCCATTTGGGGTCACAGGGTCATGAAATCTACAATTTAGAATCCCCATTGGCCAAGGAGTCTGCACATAAAATTTCAACTCTGTGGAGTTACTGGTTCTGGAGAAGAAGTCGAAAAAGTGAAAAGTTTACGGACGGATGGACGGACGGACGGACGGACGGACGGATGGATGGACGCCGGACGCCATGCCATGCCATAAGCCCATCGGGCCTTTCAGGCCAGATGAGCTAAAAATTGACACACTGCTCATGAGATGTATATAAATATAAACGAAGAAATGTAAAAAGAAATGTATCATGAGGCAAGAAAAAATAATTCAGTAATTTACACTTGAGTGGATCATCATATTCACACATTTACTACCTATGTAAGTAACCTTCCTATAATATTCCCATATACTTAAACAATATAAGTAAACTACGTAAGCAATATACACATGCTGGTAGCCTCATCATCAACAGCTGAGTAAATAAAACCTCGTTCAAACCGAAATCCGCAAAAAAAATCACAAAATATTAAACTCACGTGCAAAGGTTTCTCGTGAATTGGCATGATGAAGATGAGCTAGACAATTCAGTCGAAGATTTGGTCACCTACGAAGTAAGAGCAACCTTGGCTGATGCAGAAACTACAACTAGGTCACTTGTCTATAGACGTAAATGCCAACTCACAATTGGCTTGCTGTATCACACACACACACATACATGTACATCTGTGTCACTCACTCTTTGCAGGAAACGTACGCTCGTCAATTATATTTATTGATTTTTTGTATATTATTATTATTCTACTTATTCTTTTCTAACCTGAAGTTATTCAATAACATAATTTTTCAAGCATATAGTTTTTATATTATTAATTTTGATAACAGCTTGTTAGCCTGTCACTTTATGGAGAAAATGTGTGCTTGTCAATTTTATTTATTGCATTATATATTATTTTTCTTTTCTCACCTGAAATTTTCTGCTTATTAATTAAATTGCGTAAAATTAATCTTGTATTTGCAAATTTCATCTAACTTGTATGTGTGCATGAAATCTGATAGTCTTTTATCACAAGTAATTCAATAAACTCAATAAAATTTCACATATGTTACTACTGATATGTAATTGATTATAACTGATGTAATTAATTATGGCTTCTATTTGTAAATATTATCAATTATTGATGATTTGAAAGTTTTATGCTCCTGAAATGTAATCACTTAAAATTGAGAGTATTTCACTTGTATCACGGCTGCTAGTATTATTGCAGGGAGAAAGCCCACAATGCCATGGTGGCTATGCACTGAAGTGAAACCTGCGAGCATCGGCTGGACCTAGCAAAAAATCAGTAGTACTGAACTGAAATTTAGCGTAGCATTGCACCCAAACCTTACTGCATGTAGAACAGTTCTCTACTGCAGTCAAAGTTGCCGAGCCCCTGGCAGGATTCAAACCCCGGACTTCTTTATCCTAAGACGAACGCACTAACCACTGTGTCATCCTGCCCGAGTAAAGCAATTAACTTTTCCATTACAAGACTAATGATAATGGTTGCCACACAGAGACAGGACATGTTTTCGACCAGCGCCAGATGTTTTCTCTCCAAGACAAGAGCAGTTTCCTCCTAATTACAGAAGTTTCTATGAGACAGAGGACTTTGAGAGTTGGAGTGAAGTTTGGGAGCTCTAATATAATATAATGAAATCAGTGGGCGTTACTTCATTACAATGCAAATACAAACTGATATCAGTGGTGGATCCAGAAATTTTGAAAAAATAGGGGGGGGGGGGGTCACCATGGGGGTCCACCAGTGTTGTCATGGCTATCAGAAACTCTACAACTTTAACACTTAAAGTGCCACTTGAACCATTTCAATATGTGAACTCCCCCCCCCCCCCACCCCTTCAAAATACCTGATTCGCCACTGATATTAAATAGAAAATCTTTCATTGACTACGGTACTTGACACGTGAGAAATAATTTTCATATCACAGCACAACATTATTTCAAATACACCTCCCCCCATGTTTGGTGCGCCCCGCTGAATGTGATGTCATTAGATAAATTTTCATACAACGCAACTTATGACACAGAACACGATTTCAAGGATCTTGAGGTTACTAGACTGACATCCTTGGAAAAGAAATGTTGTAAATTCAACCACAATTCCCAAATAAGGAAGTATTGAGTGAAAGCAGTCGGTGCAACTGATCAATGTTGATTAACATGTTTGTTCAGATTCAGTGGCTGTTTAAGCTACTAATACAGTAATATTCTGGGATAGTCTTTCTTCATGATCCAAGATTAAACCCTTTGTTAGTGAGTTGTACTGTAAATTGATATCTTTGAATGATTTGAAACTATTCAACAACTAAAATGTTTATACTCTCAATGCAACACAATTAAAAAAAATTATTAAAAATTCTGATATATTCATGACTGGAAGTAAAGACATTTTGTTAAGCTATCAAAATGCTTGTTCCTTACAAAACTGTAATTGCTTCATTAAAAACAGCGTGGTTAAAAAATAGAAGTTGACTGGTCTCCAGATGGGTTAATTCTCTTCCAGACAAGTGCTGCTTCCTCCTCATTTCTAGAGTTACAGGAGACAGATGATGATTTCTAGAATTACCTAAGAGGGGTGAGGAAGATAGATTATCGTTGGCAATTTCTAGACTTTGGAAATTGGGAGAGGTGACTTCTGAAATTACAAAAGAGGTGTAGTGATGATGGATGATTTCTAGAATTCCTCCGATCACCCAGGTGTTATCCTCGCCTTCTGATATTATCTTCGTTCTCAGTTTACAACTGAAGAGATTTATCATGGTCTTTAAAATGAAATTTTTTAAGAAAAATAGAAGAATAATTTTGTTACAAATTAAAAAACAAAGGTGCCTGCCTACAAGATCTATTGATTTTCATATTAAAAAGAGTTTAACTGTCCTAATGTATAATATATATTCATGCGGTGCAATACGACATTTATCAATTAGAGTAAAATCTGTATTTTCACTGAGTGAAATAACGTGTTATTCTACTCGGTGAAATAACACTTTCAGTCATATGACATCATAGCAACAATAGGATGATGTCATGATGACTGTGGAAAAGCAAGGGGATCTTGGATGTTTTATTCATAAAATCTTGTATAATACATTCTATATACCCCTCTCATGAAAATATAAATTTCTAAATCACTTATTCGACGAGAAATGTCAAATATCCTCTAAATATCCAATTTTAACTAATAAGTATAATTAAAAAGCAATATGTTGAAAAAAATTTAAAACAATGATGAATTGCCTCAAATTGGTTTGTCCTGTGTTCTATCTAAATACGTATGATGCAACTGTATAACCATTACTGTCCACACACAAGTGTTGTATCTCTATATTACCTATTTATATGCAGCATGTGTAAATACAGCACAACTACTGGTATGTGACTACAGGTACTACTGTATACAAGTATTGAATCACGAGGTTATCTCTCTCGCCAACATTCCAGTGTTATTTCACCAACATGAGCTATTGTATATTGGCACCCTTCCTGGTAATCCTGGAGACCGGAGCACCTGGCATACATCCATGAGCGATAATTCACCACTGCATTTTCACTGCATTCCACTGAATTAGCTCACTACATGTCTCATAGATTAAGTCCCTCGTTATTTTTTGTCCCACGAAACCAAAACTTGCCAAGATTGTTTATTTATTTCTGTAGATTCTAACCACTCTATTGATTTTGTGTCTTGTCTGACTCCCATACTGCTCATTATTATATTTTCACTTGAACTTCACCCTCAGTCGAAACATGATGACTTCCTGAAAAGCAAGTCTAGGTGCTAAAGACTCTTTCCCATTCTCTGAGGTTCCTTTCCAGTATTTGTGGAAACACCAAATTTTTATTTTTTTTATATTTTTTTGCTGTATGGCCAACAGTTTATTCGTAAAAGAATATATTTTTTTTAGTTAACTTTTTATTACAGAAATCCATGTTACAAAAAAAAGACTCCAACCCAGGAAAGCAGGAGCTCCATTGCAGTTAAAGTAATGAAAAGAATCAGATTTTGGAAACACCAAATTTGCCCAGCTTCCTTATTTTTTTAAGGCACAATGGTTTTGCAAGCTCTGTGCTCAGATGATGTTAATCAGAACAAAATAGGCAAAATAATTTCAAGAGCAACATGTAATAAAACCACAAATCACCTCCCCTCACCCAGTGGTTGATATTACTTTCAGCCAATACTGGCAGCAAGCCTTGTGTTTTGGTAGATATATTTTTACACAAATACTAACACCAAATGGGCTTGTTGGTAATTTTTGCATATGGTCTGAAGATGACCATCGATTAACTGTCCGGCAGCTCTTTCTAAGACTAACAATGGCCTCACCTCAACTTACCAAAGATTGGATAGATGTAGAACATTGAGGTAAATGCATGACTGGCAAATGAATAACATTAAGGTAAATTTTATGTCATTTTATTATTATTTTTTTAACCCTTTCACCACTTCATGCCTAAAATTAGGCACGTAAACCTATTAACGTTCAGGTTTCTTAGTGGTGAAAGGGTTACGTATACCCCAGGGAGTTGAAAATAAGCTTTTTGTTCTAGATTTAGGACACAATATGAGAGACAGCTTCAGTTCTTCCGGTAGACAGTAGGAGAACAGAATTATATCTTCTAAATCATTCATCATCATAAAATGTTCCATAAGTAATTACTTTTGAAAATATTGCCTCTCTTCATTTAAAGAAAGAAAGAAAGAATCTGATTTCATTAACAAGAAGTCCTATTAACTGTTAAACATAAGCATGTGCATTGCATGTTTATTTCGACTTAGAAATCAGTTGCATGTGCATTGCAAGATTATTTCAACTAGCGCATGTACATTACATGTTTATGTAAGTCATGAAAAGAGAAATATGTGCACTTCAGGTTTATTTCAACCCAAAAACCAGATGTATGTACATTGCATGTGCATTGCATGTTTATGTCAGTAATGAAAACAGAAACATGTGCATTGCATGTTTATGTCACTCAGGTGCACAACACATGTGTCAACAGACAGACCAGAAGCATGCACTTAGCATGTCTATAGCGTCCTGATGCTGATCTATGGTGGCATAATGGTGGGGTGATGGGAGGGAAACACATCATCAATTGTCTCCTTAAATTACGCTTAATTGTATTCTATTTTAAACAAATAAGAATGACAAAGGAAAAAGAAATCATTTCACATATATCTATATTGTAATCTATCTTATACAACAAATTATATATGGGTCTGGAATATTCAAGGAAAGCAAGCCTCTCTTTAGTTATTGTCCCTTAGTTCTCTTGTTGACAAGTTGAGATTCCAGTTAATTGACCACAGAGAATGGCTTGGCTCTGATTCATTCAGCAACTTAAAATAATTCATTTAACTTTTCAAAATTAATGCAATAAAATATTTGTAAAACTTCCTATTTTTTTTACTCCATTGTAAAAATTCAAGCCCATGGATAATATCAGTTCAAATCAGAAAATTCTTGTTACTTACCCCTTTAGACATTGTGACAGGATCCCCAAAGTCACAGTACAGGGATATCGTCAACTCTCTTTTATGTACACAAAATCTACTTTGAAAACAATCTTTATAAGTGTCAGGTATCTAAAAATGTGATGATGTCGGCAAAGTTGACAAGAATTAACAGAGACAAGAAATCTCCCATAAACCACTCAGGTATCTTCTTTAAGTGAAACGTTATGATGTCCACAGAGCTGACAGGTACATGAATTTGCCTTTGAAAATAGTGTCAAATCTTCTTAATGAAATGAGACAATCTCCACAAACTTGATGAAAATTTGTAAGTACAAGAATTCTTCTTTGAAAAGAGTCACAGAGGTGATGATATCCACAAAGATGATGACAGGGAATTGGGTACAATGTCTTCTTTGAAACAAATCAGAGGTGATAATATCCACAAAGATGATGAGATGAAATGAAACTCACATGCACCTATTTATGAAATCTTATGACGCCCACAAAGTTAAAGGTAAAAAAATCTTCTTTTGAAACAGTCTCTCTCAGCTGTGAAGATATCTGGGAGGATGGTGAGGTGAAACCGGTACAAAGTCTGAGGTACTTATGTATGAAATGTTATGATGTCCACAAAGTTGAAAGGTACAAAATATCTTCTTTGAAACCACTGTCAGGTCCCTCAAAAAGTAAAACGAGACGATGTACGAGAAGTTGAAGAAGATTGATAGAAGGGTGGTGCTATGACAACTGTACATGACCTGAATTAGAGGCCGATGATTACCCTCGTAGGTAAATGGGAGGTTACGGTTCAGCGACTCCTGGGTCATTCAAGCAAAGAGTTCATGTTACCGTCTGATGACACTGACCATGTTTACCTGTAGCATGTGTGAAACTTTCCAGAGTAAATATGAATGAGTTAACAATAACAATAACAACACTTTATTATCCTCATTACAATGTAAATTTTGGAAATTAACCCGGCAGCCACAGTGCAGCGCCAGTTCATGCTTTGTTCTATCCTTATAATGCTGAGTGCCAAGCAAGGAAGCAACAACTCCCGTCTTAACGTCTTTTGGTATGACGCGGCCGGGAATCGAACCCAGACCTCCCGGGTGATGAGCGGACGCCCTACCAACTGAGCTACATCCCCTTGTTATCAGTTAAATTGGACCTGTATACTTCCCAGGGAGTTGATAATGTTCGTACAATAAGACTTTACTGTCCAGTTTTAGGAATAAAGGTTACAGTTTCGGTCAAAATACAACTGTATCCTTCATTTTAACGAAGTAGACTTTTAATTGTTCTTGGTGATGTCATATATATTTTACAATAAAGACATTCTTGTGTATAACATCCTAAATGGACATTGACACCAACTATCACAGAATGTAAACCAGAAGCCAGCATTTCAAGAGTCAACACGCTATGTTCATCAATATTAGACCATTAATTAGTGTCATATGAATACTAAAGCTGTTGAAAGAATGGGTCCCAAACCATTCTAAGTGACCATATACAGGAATTAAAATCCATTGACAAAGGGACTGGTAAAAGGAAAGACTATCTCACAAAATTCTGGCTAAGGGTTAACCAGTAATGTAAAAATATTGATAGACAGCACAGAAATGTAAGTAAAGTCTTGAAACATTAGGTTGATTATATAGTACTTTTTGTGGGAGTACCGTATGTAATCCTTCTAAATCAATTTGGAAGAATTGGTTTTTGATCGATAAAATTAAAAAATAGAGAATACTAAATGACGTCCCATTTAATAACATATTTATGAAACGAGTGAGTGGTTTGGTATTTAACGAGCGAAAGCAAGTTAGATACTGATACCATTTACGAGTTTTATAAATATGTTATTAAATGGGACCGAGTTTAGTATTTTATTTATTACGTGCCAATAAATCGTCAATAAATGGGACAAACTTCATTGTGATCGCGGCGCTGATATTGTGATGTCATGCTTTAACCATATATGACGTCATGTCAATCGAAAGTGTAATAACACGGTAGATTTATTTAACCGTGATATTTTCAACGGGTGAGCAATAAAACAATTTTCTATCTAAAATCTCTAACCAATAGACTTATTCACCTTCGAACTACACTTTTTATCGCCTCACTCCGATCTTCTCTACGTTACCATTCACAATCTCACACTCGGATGTTCTTTACACTCGAATGTTCTTTTGATTTTGTCTCCTACATCTTTAATCATCTTACTCCATAAGCCCTAGATCTACCCCCTTCAAACTCAATGTTATTTTGGCCTTTCTTCCCCTTTCAAAATACCTATCTACAAAATACCACGACTAGAGACATGCTGATAGAGAAAGATTGAAATCTATAAAGCGTAACACCTGACCTTTTTACTCCACAGAACCTACACAATTGAAAAAGTGTATTAACTCATATCAAGGACATAAAACCAGCAATTTGTGTAAGAAAACATTTTTCACATTCCCAAGAGGGGCCCGATGTGATGGATAAATGATAATCAAGGTATTTTGTGTTACAATTGAGGTTACAAGTTAACATATTTATGAGTGCAGACTACCATGAATACCATGAATAAACTGGAGATTTGAATATTGACATCATATTTATCCTCGTTAGATATGTCTTGACATAACAATACATTTGAATCATAAAACATCATGTTTATGCAGAATATGTTAGAAATCAAATTTTGTTAAGATCACGGTAGAGGATTACATGAACAACAAAACAATTTTAACTTTATATTTTAAAATTGTTGTGCATAAAACTCGTCTGGTTAACACTGAAAAAGGCATGGCTCTGTCTTCAAAGTGTACGACAGAGTACCAAACAAGACTTATATCGGTCATCGTGAAACAAAATTTGGATTCAAACACAGACCTTCCAAAAATATACTGTACACCACATGGTTCAGCAATCTCCCATCAAAATGCTGAATGTTAAATATTTATCAAGCATGCATGCATAGATTTCATCAAAGGCTGATTTCAAACAAAGTCCATTTGCAAGCACCTGCAGTTAATAAAGTCAGGACTCCAACACCTTCCAGCATCAACCTCTATGTTTCTCATTTCTCTTCTCTTTCTCTGACTTCATCTCACTTGCTGCGTGTGAAGTCAGGAATCTATTGACAGTGGTCAAGATTGACTATTTCAATGCCGTTGAATCGTAATTGATAAAAACACAACTAAAAGGAATATTGTGATACACCTCTTTGTGAAAACCATTTGTCCTGATATTTTTCAAAACATTAAGTTTAAAGCAATCATTATTGAATATGTTTTATTTCAATCAATAATTATTTAAATGTCTGATTTGCCTTCTAAAAGTTGAGGTGATAAAGAATAAAGAAAATTTGTGTGGATAAACAACTTCTACGTAACTTCTACAAAGATTCTAATACGTTGTCAAGCAAATAGTCACATGCTTTACAGTGACATTAGAATCTATGTCTAAACACCGCCTACAAAATTGTTTTTCACAACAGAACTAAAAGTTATACGAACAAAGTTTCGTGACAAAATGTTGTTAAAAATTCATGGAAGGATTGTTTGAAAGAACATGGACAAAATCTTTTCTGTTGTCTTTACAAAAATGAAAATTGATTCAATAATTTTTAAATTATGGTCATTGTGACCCCAAGTATGTCATGCTGACCCACAGCTAGCTACTGGTTTAATTCCCTGTTACTCACACTTAGAGAATGAAACACAATACATCCTCCCACATACTCTTCAAACATGCCCATCAGCATTATTTACATCATCTTCTTTGATCATTGCAACGAATCTATCTAGGATGATTTATATGATATAACAGATATTGCAAAACTCTTTTTCTTAAAGGTTAGAAAATAATCAGAGAAAGATTATAAGACAAGGATGTAAATTGCACCCCTTGCTTCAAATAACTTCAATCTCATTTGCGCAATACAGAATATGCCCTGTCAGTACAGAATATGCCAAGTTAATATATAATATGCAAATCAGTAAGTATATCCTTATTAATACAAACTATGCCTATCAATACAGAATATGCCTATCAATACAGAATATGCCTATCAATACAGAATATGCCTATCAATACAGTATATCCTTATCAACACAGAATATGTCTATCGATATGCCTATCAACACAGAATATGCCTATCAATACAGAATATGCCTATCAATACAGAATATGCCTATCAATACAGTATATCCTTATCAACACAGAATATGTCTATCGATATGCCTATCAACACAGAATATGCCTATCAATACAGAATATGCCTATCAACACAGAATATGTCTATCAATACAGAATATGTCTATCAACACAGAATATGCTGTTCAATACAGAATATGCCTATCAACACAGAATATGCCTATCAATACAGAATATGCCTATCAACACAGAATATACTGTTCAGTGCATAATATGCCTATCAATACAGAATATGCCTATCAATACAGAATATGCCTATCAAAATAGAATATGCCTATCAATACAGAATATGTCTATCAATACAGAATATGTCTATCAATACAGAATATGCCGTTCAGTGCATAATATGCCTATCAATACAGAATATGCCGTTCAGTGCATAATATGCCTATCAATACAGAATATGTCTATCAATACAGAATATGCTCATCAATACAGAATATGCCCATCAATACAGAATATGCCTATCAATACAGAATATGCCAAATTTAATACTGTATATGCCCTGTCAATATATATTATGCAAATCAGTACAGTATATCCTTATTAATACAAACTATGCCTATCAATACAGAATATGCCTATCAATACAGAATATGCCTATCAATACAGAATATGTCTATCAATACAGAATACGCTGTTCAGTGCAGAATATGCCTATCAATACATATGACTTTCAATGCAGAATATGTCTACCAATACAGAGTATGCCTATCAATACAGGGTTTGTTGTTCAATACAAAATATGCCCTGTCAATGTACAAAATATATGACAGGGCATATTTTGTACATTGACAGGGCATATGTACAAAATATGCCCTGTCAATGTACAAAATATGCCCTGTCAATGTACAAAATATGCCTATTAATACATATCTGTCATGCAATTCAGACTTTGTTATGCAGTACAGAATATAACAAAGAACTCAAAGTATGCCTATCAATACAAAATCTGAAAGGCAATAAAGGATATGAAAATCAATACAAAATCTGCCACACAATAAAAATGTTTACACTAAAATCCATATTGCAACTTGGTAGCACAACTGCATGTTTATATGGAGTTAAACTAACCATTATTACAGCTTGTTACATATACAGCATGGTACTGCCAGATAACATAGTATATAACATCTGTAGCTATGCTGTGTCCATTTTACAACATCCAACAATGAATGTCCCCACTCCTCAGACACTGCCATGATGTCACAGAGGCACGGTGTAGAATAAAGAATGTCTCCAAATAATAAACAAAGCTGTGATCGAGATAAAATAATTATCCCTGAATCACCATGAATATGTCTGTAATAATTAGCAATGACACACACCACAGATTATGCAACCATGCCAGGTAAAAATGTTGCCATAGCGATGCACATGCATTGATTGCATAATGCATCGCGTTGAATCAGTTCCACATTAATTAATCAAACAAAAATCACTATGAGATCTCAAAAGGACATAAGAAATGCAAAAGCTGAATTTACCATATTGTCTTGAAGGGATTCCAGCACTCCACGTGAAGAGGTTTGCAGCGTAACAATGCAATCAGAGCTATAGGTCAAGGGTCACCAGACTGAGTCACACGTGTGACAGGTCGCGTACTGGCGACCGACCATGTGAGCAGACACTTGTTTTGCAGATGCTCTGGTGCCGACTTTATGAAAGCATCGTAATCCAGAGAACATTACAATACTCAGCAGTTGAAGCTGCAAATATTGATTGCCTGGAATTGTCACAGCTCAGCAATTAATGTAGAGCTATTTCCTCTATGTGTTAAAAGAATGGATGAATCATTAGATTAATTTTAAAAGGTTTACTGGTACTCTAAAAGACAACTTGCTTCTTTTGTCAAACCATCCACAATTGAACAGGAATAATTATAGTATGCCGAATAAAACATATTTTCTGCTTCATAAGAGCAAATTGTTCAAAACAAAAAATCTTTAATGTTGTCAGACAACCATGCATAGATACAAATATTTCTAATAAGCAAACCATAGACAGATTATCACTAAATCATAAGGAATACTAAAATAACAAATAAATGTTATAAACAAGAACCATGAGAGCTTTACGTGAGTGAGTGAGTTGGGGTTTAACGCCGCTTTCAAGAGTATTTCACTTATACCGCGGCTGCTAGTATTATGACAGGGAGAAAGCCCGCAACGCCATGTTACTATGCACTGTGGTGAAACCTGCGAGCAGCGGCTGGAACTAGCGAACCATGGTTGGTACTACGCTGAAATTCAGTGTAGCATTTCATCCAAACCTAACTGCGTGTAGAACAGTTCTCTACTGCAGACAAAGTTGCCGTGCCCCTGGCGGGATTCGAACCCCGGACCTCTTGGTCTGAAGCCGAACGCGCTTACCACTGCGCTATCCCACCCCCTGAAAGCTTTAAGTGAAATACCAGATAGATATACACCCCATCAAATATTGCCTATGTATAAATCTGTTATAGAAATGTTTACAGACACTATAGGTGCCAGTCTTTGGCACAGCCACACCATTGGTGTCTAATGTATTATTTCTTGCCGTGGTTAGTATTTCAGCAGGATATGAATCACACCATATTGAATCATATCAGTCATCATTGGCGCTATCAAGATGAATCTTTCTAATAGACCACCTGTACTTCGATTCCAATTGAAATGATACAGCAATAGAACAATGTCCCAATAAAGTTTAGAGTGGATCAATTCTATTGCCAAAAGAAAACGATTCTATTAAAAAGCATAACATTGCTACTTGAGAACTGCTTTCATCTTTGAGTTTTAAGCAAGGAACACTGTTATTATTGAATTACCGTAACTGGATCAGCTGCTAAAAGAAAACTCTCTACAGTTTCAACCTGTCATCTTTGACACATGTGAAATGCAATCGTTTGTGGAACAACATCGCAGTTATTTTGAGTATCACTTCTTGGTGAGTAAATCGTAATAAGATACATTATTGAATAAACCATTTACACTACACAGGGCTTGTAGTCGACAATACAAGCCCCTGTGATAGCAACTTTCAAAGAATACCTTACAAAATCTCAGGCAACATGTTAAAGTTACTATCATCTCTCTGTTTTTTTCGATGTTAATTCGTTTATTCAGATAGACAATACTTTCAAGTAATCAAAACACAAACGATTATTTCGAAGCGTCACCTACTTATCAAGATATAGCCCTTCAAAGTGAGTAAATTTGGCCTGCTCATTATCTCATCCTTGAAACAGTTTTCCGCGGCCCCTCGGTGTAGCATACCGGTAACCTTCGTTAGCGATGTGACGTCATACTCAGGAGTTGCTTAATGAAATCCTTAGGCGATTTGGCGATTTTCGTTGATAATTCGTTTAAAACATAAAAAGAACGTTTTGACATTACAAGTTTCCGATAGAATGGGTATTTGTGCGTCCGTAAGGAGTAATTTCGGAGATTTAGGAGCATTTTTCGATATTCAACCGCTGATTTTAGATTTGTTCTTTTCCCAATCGAGTGGAGTGTTATGTTATCTTATAAGCTACAATATGTTTTGAAATGAATAACTGACAATTCGAAAAAAAAAAGATCACATATATTTTATATTATAAACGCAATTATTAGTTAAATTTTTTGTTGTGCTTGATTTTGTGTTTGAAGAGTGTCTATAGCTTGAATACTACTGCGTCCATATTTCTCATGGTGACTTTATTTTGCTAATAGAATAGTTTCATTACAACTAAGAAAATCCTATAATTTTCATCAATGTTACTGGTTTACACTTTTTAGAAGAACATATTCGGGCTATCTGTAAGGTTTCATCTGTAAATCTATAGTCGTGTACACTTTACAATATCTTAGATTCAGTGTAATACCACTACCATTTTCCTAGCATGTTATATAACATGTAGTTTTTGATGGTCAATTCATATGTTTGTGGAAATAAAATAATGTTTAAATCACTTCGGATAAAAATATGGAAAATGTATCTTTCCCAATTTCAAATGAGAGTATTGGAACTATAGAACTTTGATCAACTAACCATGGCCGATTGTACATGTGTTGTTTGGTTCTCAATTAAAAAAATATTACCCCGGCTATAGTTCAGTCATGTATATTTCCCCTCTTATTTAATATTTATCTAAGTTAGAGTGTCAATAACGCAAGCACATCACTTATTACATATCGCTACATTGATAAACAAAAATACTGAAAATATATTTAGTTATTTTGCATAAGGACGAATGTGAAAACACAAATTATTCAACATGAACGAGGAGTGTAAACACCGTTATAATCCGTATGAAATGTGTAATAGATCTCTGTGACGTTTGAAATCTTCATCATCTGACATGCGTGCCGCCGCCATTTTGGGCAACGATAAGAATTGTTCCAAAACACATTGCAGAATTACGGGTCCCGCAATGGTCACATCCAGTACTAAACAGTGTTGACATCTGCTGCTATTTGTAGTACGTTATACGGGGCGTGTATATATGTAATTTTGTTGTATAAGGACAAAGGTAAATATGTTATTTAGGCAGTTATGTAAGGCTAAATCTAGTGGATTTTGTCATTAGACGTCACGCGACTCCTGTGTATTACGTCACAAGGCCAAGCACGCGGAATTTGCACTGGCTAATGTTTTATGAGGCGTAATTGAGCGGCGTTCTAAAAAGGCGTTATAAAAGGTGTTTATTGGTTGAATTGACAAATATCAAGTGGAATCCTCGTCATCTTGGAATATGCTTGAATAAAAACCGAAAAAGTGATATGTCGGGGTTTGTGGATCTTTAAACAATCTTTAGAAGAATCACACCATTATTGCTAAATGCTTCTCAAGAATCTTGCTATTTTCTAAATGCTTTTCAAGAATCTTACTAACTTCTAAATGTGTTTTAAAAATCTTACAAAATATTTTGAAAGCTTCTCAAGAATTTTACCAACTTCTAAATCCTTCTCAAGAATCTTACCAACTTCTAAATCCTTCTCAAGAATCTTACCAACTTCTAAATCCTTCTCAAGAATCTTACCAACTTTTAAACACTTCCCAACGATCTAACCAATTTCTAAACGCTTCTCAAGAATCTTACAGACTTCTAAATCCTTCTCAAGAATCTTACTATAAATGATTTTAACGCTTTTTGTAAATGGATAACATTTATCATAACATAACTTGATATTGATTAATTTATTTATATTGACATTTGAGCATACCGTATTTCCTCTAATAAGCGCCGGGGCTTATTAGAGGAAATATGGTATTCCTCCATATAAATCACTAAAATGTGTTGCATAAGATCAATGCCCTCCGGAACCTGGACAGATTGTAGCCATAACGTGATTGATCTAAACTTTATGTGCCTTTCTTCAAGTAGTGAAATCCTTTAGTGCACTAGTTGTAGTATCATAAAGTGATTGATTGAAACATTTTAATGGCTGTTACTTCAGGTCTGCAACAATCCACTGTATTTGGCATAGTCACTGGCATTTGCTTTCAGTAAAATATACTCTTAAACACAATACATAACCCTTGATGATGTAACCTGAGTTTGTGTATGTTTGGTAGACCCACCCCCTCAACTTAAACTTATTAATGTCTTACCACATTAGCATGTATATGGCATCCTTTAGTGGATCCATGTATATGAATGGTCATCTCCCCCTCAGTCTCTCCGTGGACAAGTGCCACCCCCACTAGCGTTCTATAATATATATTCTAAAAGGGCATTGATAAGAATATGATTATAAGGGGTGATTATTATTTTGTTTGACATCCATTTAATTTTCTTTGGGATTAAGGAACAGTGTACATGCCTTCTGATTCACAGTAATTGCAGAGTTTATAGGGGGCGGGATGTTTGACATGCTTTAATTGGTTCTGATGAGAAGAGATTGCTAGTTAAGTAAATTATGATACAAATATACAATTTTATTATATGATTGCAGGTGAAATACTGGGATCTATCAATGAAAATAAACCATGTTATCAGTCACTAGTGAAAATAACAATGGAACGTGTTATCAGTCACTAGTGACTGATATAACAATGACCTGACGTCATAAAACAATGCTCCGACGTCATGACACGTTCATGACGTCACATTGTAGCTTTGGCGACAGGCTCATTCTGGAGCCGACTTTACGTAAATGCAAGTCTATTTCGGTGAATACGCAAATATTTGTTCATATAATAAATAGAAAATGTGTCTTTTCTTGACAAATACCATGTTTATCTCATCTCGTGAGGTAGAAAAGTTATATATTTTCACTCGTGGCTGCGCCACTCGTGAAAATGTAACCTTTCTACCTCACTCGATGAGATAAACATGGCATTAGTCAAGAAAAGCCAAATATCCTCTAAATATTATACACAAATGGTAAATAGTCACTAAATATGATTTATTTCATTAACATTGAGAATCCTGAAGTTATGAACAGTTATGACTTGTTAATTAATAACATATACATGTGCACAGATTAAGCAATGCTATCTTTCAGATCATGAATGTTACCTCAGTTTTGCTACAACCACACCATTCTAATTAGGAGATGTTCTTGTTTCTAAGAATCATCATCTTTTGACAGCACACTCAACCACTCAGTGCCAATATGTTCAAGACATTCATTAACTGCAGGTGAAATACCTCTATATACCATTCATATATTTGTCTGCTCATGTCACTACACGGTTTCGCTTCAACCACAACATTCTGCTAATGAGTGATTACTTGTTACAATTATATTGGACATTCAGTACCAATCCTGGCCTCCTAGACATTCCTCAATTATAGTTGATTGGTATTTATAGTAATGCATTAGTATACAAACCATTTACAAAAGTCTCTCTCCCAGGAAACGCTTTCGACCACAACATATATGAGAGCAATTGTTGTTACCAATTATCCCCTTTTGACAGAACAACAGTCAGTACTTGCTTTGCTTTGACCACACATATAAAAGAGCGATTGTTGCTACAAATTATCCTCTGTTGACTGGATATTTAATCAACAACATTCAGTACCAATCTAGCCATCAATTATAGTTGTACTACATTTATACTATCCATATATCTATCTCATTGCCTCTCTCCCAAGAATGTGCTTCCACCACAACATACAGGAGAGTGATTGCTACAACCGATTATCTCCTGTTGACTAATCAATGATCTTCAGTATCAATCTATTCATCAACTACACTTGTTATACATTTAAATACCATTCACATTGCCTCTCTCCCAAGGTTCTGATTTGACCACAACATATAGAAGAGCGATTGTAACAACCAATTATCTTCTTTTGACAGGACATTCAATCAATGATCTTCAGTATCAATCTATGCATGAACTACAGTTGTAACTATCTATATACCATTCATATATTTACCTGATCACCTCTCTCCCAAGGTTTTGCTTCGACCACAACGTACTGCTGAGGAGGGGCGATTGTTTCTTCGACCGGCATGGCTTCCTCCTCCTTTTCTTCCTCCTCTGCTTGCTCTTCTTCCTTCGAATCCTCTTTCTTTGACCCTCGTCGGTGATCACCGGTGAACTCTATTGATTTGCTGGAGAAAGCGTCCGGTACAACGTCGAAGAAGGAATTCTTTACTCGTGGTTTTGGATTTGGATGTGGTTTGAAAAAATCAGGTTCCTCATCTGCCATTATTTACCTGACCAATCAAAGCCTGTGACACTGTTTGGATGACCAATGACAGTCCTTGATAGTTAAATAGTCACCAATGACAGTCCTCGATACTAATAAAGGTCGGTGACTAAAGCCTTTGAGGATAATGACAATAGTTGAGTTGATCGATCGCTGTCACACCTGAGGAGAGTTCAAAAGAGAATAGAAATTCCAATACTAGTTGAATGCACCCAACAGATGCAGAAGGTGTGAGGAGCACATGGGATTACACACAAAGATACACTGCAACATGTAAAGCGGGGAAACACCTCACGGTTAAAATAGGCAGGAATTATCGATGAGAGGTAGCTCTGAGAGAGAGTGAGAGAAAATTCTTATAAGCTTAGACTTAGCAATTCAGTGACTCTTTTATGAATCAGGAATGAGAAAGTTTTTGGATTCGTTCCACATGCATGCACCATGTTACCTGGGCGACTTGGCACGAAGATGCAGTGAAGTTAAATCAAAGAGTTAGACTCTAGAGTACAAGAAGAGAGATGGTGAGATGGAGAGATCTATCTCAGTGAAGGGCTCAACCATAGTAAATGCCTCGAACAGCGAGTAGCCAGCCAGTTAGCAGCTGGTTCAATGATCAGGCTCTATCCAGGTTCAGGGCCCCATGCATATATAAGCAGTTGATGCAGACTGGTTCTACCATTCCTGTCGTCTGCTTCCCTCAGTCACGGCTGGAAGCTCTGCTGTTCAGTTGTGCTTCACTGAATTGTGTTCTGTCACAGTGCACCACAAAATGGGGTGATTTTGTTTAATTGAAGCATAAATTATGAAAATAGTATTGATGTTTCTGGTGGGGTGAGATCTGAGCAGTTTGTCGACAGATGACAAATACCAAAGACTAGACTTGTTGTGGAATATTCCCTGGTTACGATGAATCAGACTTACCGTAGTCTGATTGTTGGAACAAATCAATATTCAACCTGTGTCGAAGTGTGAGGGACATTTTTGAGAATTTATCAACATTTTCATTTTATTTTCATTTCTTAACTTCATTGATTCAGAACAAGATAGATTGAAGGAAGTCTTTAAGTGTAGTTGTGATAAGAATCTGAATTAACGTTTAAGTTGCTTTTGGAATTTGAATTCTAAAATTTAAATTTGTTTGAATCAATATTTTGTTAGTCAGAATGTTGACATTAAAATATTTTTACTTAATACAGTTTCAACAGTTTTTGTACTCATGATATAACAGCCTGATGTAACAATAACAGTATAAAGTAATGTTAAGTAAACTGTAATTGACCAAACATTTACTTAACATAAAAAAAATAATGTATGCAAGTGTCAAACATCAATAGCATTTGAATACATCCACACATTGGTATTGATTGGATAGAATAAGACACAACACTATGTCATTATAGACTATAACAAACAGGAAGCTGACAGATAATTGTGGTATTAACTGGATGGAATAACAATGTTATCACATACAAGGCCAGACAATGCTGTTGAAATAAATAAAGTATCATATTCAAAATCATTGTCCATGAATTATACCTTGCAGTTGCACAGTAAGAAATCAATATTATCAAGTCGGTTGCAGTTTTATTGATGTCTAACATTGAGATTGTGTTTCCCAGGCAAAGTTCAGCAATAACAAGTACAGATAAATACTGAATGGGTGGCCCACTTAACTGTAAACTTAGTTGATCTGATGAGATTGTGTTAGGAATGCAGTTAATTAACTATCAGATACAGCAACAACAAATACAGCTCTATACTGGATGGGTGACCAGTATTTGAAGAGTTTATATCCTATAAAACATGAATTCAAAGAGAAGAGATCTGGGAGATCAATTAAATCTTGTTAAATTTCTTAAACATGTCTTTGAATGTATAAAGCAAAAGAAGGCAACTCATTTTGATGTAATAATGTTTGTACTTTGGGTCTTTGGCCATTCTACAAATAAAACATCTTGAATCTAATTCGATGAAGTACTATTGTAGGTAGGCCTGCAACCCCATTGACGCTGTGTAGTGCAATGAAACCTTAGACCAAGGGAACTATAGGTGATATTGCACTGAATAAGGGCTTTGTCAATCTGGGGATACAATTGGGAAACAACATTACAATGATAAGAATTGAATAGCAAATCGGAGAAAATATTTTTAAAAGTTCACTATAATATATAAAAAGAATATCAGGTCCATGTATTAAATTGTTTTAAATCTGGCTGTAGGAAGGCATTGAGTCTTACACTTAGATTCTGAAAAGAAAATTGAAAAAAGTATTGAAAAGGAGCCTCTTTTTACAGAAAATTCCATTTCTTACAGTCTCCTTTTCAATATTTGATAAAATGGTGATATTTTCAGAATAAATACTTTTTTCAGAGTCTGAGCTTAAGACTAGAAGTCTTTTGGCTGGATTCAATTCACATTTGCAGTACAGTTCTCTTTAAATGCTTAGACTAATTGTCCTGACATAATTACATCATTATCATGTGTGGTTGCCTCGCAGGAATCAGTGACTCGTGAACCAGATGGAACGGGTTGATTACAAACACAGCATTGTTGGAATCTGGGTCAGCTTTGGGAACATCACATATGATGAAACAGTGAGGAGAGTTTTGACAAGTACAACAATTGACAGTTTGAAACTTATATCACAGAAGAAATAATCTGAAACAGGCCTGCCTTTCACTATTTATCATAAATTTCAATTCATTTGTTTTTAAATTCAACTTTCTTTTTCAGACTTGAAACATTTACATAGCACTGATTTTTTAAATTACATTCATGGCGTATTTTTTCTGCTATTGTATCCCAGAATGGTATTCACATGAACTTAATTAATTTTGCTTACCGTATACTAGTCATTCATGTGGTTGAAAATTGTTGTGTGTTTTTGTTGGTAAAGCTTGATCCGCGAAACTTCTTCCTAAGCAGACATGATATAAGCAACAGAATATCAGCAATATCTAAACAAAAAGTCATTTTTTTATACATTAAAACTTTTTCAGAAAGTAAGTTTCTGTCTTCAGGTTATTGTTTCATAAAATTTTATTTGGCTTCATTATGTTCCAACTCGCCACATGTGCTGTCTACAATACAAATAAATTCACTTAGCTTGCATATTTATCCCCAATCGCCAAATATATCATAATTACTTGTTTCCCATTAAAATTGAGTAACATCATTATGCATGTGTAGAAACTGAAACTTGACGTCCTATTTACATGCACAGTAGTTATATGCCCTATTTAACATTATCAACTCAAATTTGTGTTTTTGTCTGTTAAAAATAAGATCTCAAAATTACGTTTGACCAATTGACGCGCGCTACACGCTGTGCATTGTCCGGATTTCGATCAGAAATCACTACTTTTACCTTCATATCGTCAATATGCTAAGTTTACTATCATCAAAATGGTAGTTTTCGGTAACAGTCCGTACTTCTCGATAAAGTAACACCATTTATAACGTTTGCAATATGTGACCCTCAACAACACAGGGTGGATGTACCTTTAAAATAAGTATAAAGTCTTACTCAAAGACAGAAGTTCATAACAATAACTTTTATACTTTATCTTATGTATTTCAAATGTATGTCATATGCGCCTGTAGCCTCCTAACTTAAGACACAAAGATATCATAACAACATTACTTCACCCAAACTCAAACATGATCTACTCTGGAAAAGCAAGTCTAGATATCAAATTATTATTTCTCAAAAACTCCTTTGCAATATCTAATAAAATTGTTGTCTTTTCAGAATATATAAATACAAGTTTTTTCAGAGACAAGTGCCAGTCTGAACAACACATTCTAAACGTAGCTCGCGATTCATCAAAGTGATACCAACAATTAATGTCATGATCGACACTCTTTCATACCAAAACAACAAAATAAACTGACCCAATAATGCCATAACATTTTAAAAAGATTAGCTTCATATCAAAATGAAGCAAACAATGATATATTACATTCTAAATATAGCTATTATGATTTCAAATTTATCCGATCAAGAACACCTTAATGTCATAACCCACCGACCCTGAGATTGTCAGTATTGGCCGTGTCAAACCAAACCGACCCAATGTCATAATACCCTAAATCTTTTATAAACATGTATAAGTCAAAATGAACCAGGCACAACAACGTCACAAATAAAACTTTTTGTCACAATCAACTGACCAAAACAATGTCACTGTACAATGTCGAACCAAACCGACCCAATGTCATAATACTCCATGGCATTAAATCTTTTACACATGTTCAAGTCAAAATAAACCAGTCCCAACAATGTCACAAACAAACAATAGTCAACTGACCCTAAAAATGTCCTAAAAAGTACTTTGTGTCACAATCAACTGACCGTGACAATGTCACTCTGCACGATGTCATACTAAACCGACCCAATGTCATCACACTCCATGTCATATCAAACCGACCCGGGCAGGCGGGCGACACTGAAAACCCAATATGTCAAGACAACATCGGCAGAGAGTTACACAACAACTTGATCTGGCCTTGAGTCAAGCTGGACTAACCTTAAACATTGATGTGGATTAATTATATTTAGGCGCATCAATTTTATAAATAAACAACCTAGTTGGCTCTTCTTGAGATGGGAAGTTTCCCTGATTTAAACATTTCCCTCGCTTAGACTCAGGATTTTGGAAAAAAAAAATATGAAGATAAAGTAAACAGGAGCTTTGAGATCTCTTTATATTTATAGATTGCTTTGACTTTAGTCAAATAAAAAGGTCACTAGCACAGCTTCTTAGCATAGACTTAATTATATTTTGTAATAAAATATGACTTTGAGATTTTATATTAAAAAAAGACAAAGCCTGGAAAAATCTTTAATTGATAAATTTGCCATACACGGTGAGGTCCCTGAAAATATTTCCTGTTCTAAGATTTGGGTGACAGACTACAAATAATCACTAACGAACTTGAGTCAAACACTTTTTCATTTATTATGTCATGGGCACCAAGTCTGTATAAACAAATTATTGCGACTTAATACAATCTAGATTTCCTATTTAAATACACATGAACAAATATGAAAAAGAAATTCCAAAACTGCATAAAAAAAGTTGTTACTCTATTCAATTAGTTCAATAATAACAAATATTGCAAAGACCAATCCTTTGTTAGGCCACATGGTCACCCCGCAGGTCAAGGCAGACTGACCTATGCAATATGACTAAACACCCAAACATCCAATCAACTCACAGCTTAATCAGGCTATTACTCAAGCATGCTGGGTAATAAATAACAAATGGTCGCTAAAGCCTCAGGGCTTCATCAAACAATGACGCAGGAATTTATGTGTGTTTTCTGTTAATTTACAGTTTTAATGGACCTTTGAGAGTAACATGACTGGCAGCTGATGTTATTTAAATTGTCAATAAAATTCATATCTTTATGAGATTACTAATCTTATTATGGAAAATAGAAGAAAAGTAAAGAAGAAAAGATTTAAAATAGAAAACAAAATAAAATAGATCTTGTACCATCACTGGACACAGTTTGTCTTTATCTTTAAAATCTGAAGTTTGAATTTGGGAAACAATATTACTAACATCAAAATTCATTGTAATAATGTGCATGAAATAGAAAAACAAATTTGAACAAAAATAATTTACACTCGACCAAAGATGCTTTTTACCCCTCTTCTGCCTGAAGACATTTTGAACAATAATTCAATGAAACAAGTAATTTTGTCTGGCTTATTTATCAAATGTTAAATCAACATTTTCTTTTAATACAAAAAAAAAGATAAATAAATAACTAAAAACTCAAACCTTTGTCAATGGCATCTTTCCTCTTCAGAAAATACTCAAAATAGTCCAACCAGAAAAATACCAAATACACTTTCTTCAAACACTCAAAAGAAGAAATTGGCCACACATACGAACTTGAACAAACTTGTTGCAATGTAGGAATCTCAGAGTGTAAACACTTATCAATGAATTGTTTACCTAGTTCAGATAGTATTGTTTATACTATACAGTAACTTGCAAGCATCAAAAGTGATAAACAACAATGAAATCAAACAATACTATCTACAAGCTGACATTCATTTTCCAACTGTTTGTATTGTTGAACCGTAACCTTTTAGCTACCTCATAATTCATTGGAGACAACATTTGCAATGTTTAAAATTCTATAGAATTTTATTTCAATTTTTTTCTATCATATTTATGAACTATTGCAAAGTAAGAAAACAATTAAGTGATTTACAATGCTTATAACTAAAACATTTGTGACATATTTCTTAATTTTTTAATCAGATTTTTTGAAAATGTACATTAAGAGACCATGACAGATGTGAATGAAAATGATTTACAACCTTTAAAGGAAATATTTAACATATTATTTCGAAAACTGAAACACTTTCAGGTCGTAATATGGATTTTATTTATCGATGTAGTTTTGTACTAAAGCACTTCAATTGTAAAACTTTATTACAAAATTATTATAAATACTACAAAGCTATAATTCAATTACATATACTTGTTTTATTCATAGATTATATGTTGTTAGTTTCAAATTGATCATGCAATAATATTAGTTTTTAATAAAACAACAATTTGTAAACAGCAGTCCAGGCATTAACAGAGGAAGGGAGAGCACTCTTCCAGGAAACAAATATGACTTAAATTTCATATTTGAGAGTTTCTCAAACATGTACATGTTTATTGACACTAATAAGTCTATCAACAGCAACAATATTAATTTTCAACAACATTGTTGAGATCATAATTTACTGTTATTTCTTAGACCAGGGACTTTCTATACTCCTTTAGAGTATCACTGCTTAGACTTACATTATAAAAAACATAGAAAAGATAAATTGTTAATTGTTTCATTTTATTTATATATTCTATACATAATTGTTTCAGTAATCTAGTGTCTCATACTGCAATACTTCAGTGTGATATATTATGAACTATAGCACGTGACAGCATGCGGCATCAAAATGAAATAATTTTCTTCTTTGGTAAAAAAAGACATAGAAAGGATTTTTTGTTAGAAATGAGTTCCATGTTATGTTTTCTCCTCATTAAACTATTATGTTGAAAGAAGCCTTCATTACATGATACAAATATGTATATTTATGTAAAAAAAATATTGAGAATTTATTGTTGATAATCTAAAATATTTGTTATTTAAGTTATAATGATTTTATGTCATAATAAGCTGAATTTTCAGTGATGTTACATTTTTTAAAATGACTGTATCCATTAATTAAATTATTGTTCACCGTGACAAAAGTTAAAATTTATCCCTAATTTCAAATCCCCCCGCTTTGCCACATTGAAAACATTTGAAAAGGAAAGCAAGATTTTTCGTGATCTTGAACGGAAGTAGTTTTCCGAATGTGTAATAAGATACTATTATCGTCATGACTAATCTCACGTTTAAAAACCCAATATGACCTTCTAACGGAACTCAGTAAAAACTAGCTTTGGCGAGTCAATAGAATGTATTCGTATATTGGTAAATTCCAATTTGGTGTGAAAATATTGGAAAAATATGAAATTTACCAGAAAATCACACAAAGTGTATGTTTACTCTTGTCAGAGACCACAAAAACGAAGTTTGTTTATGATGCAACTTACAAATGTCCAAGGATTCGTTGATTCATTGAATATATAAATTTAGATTCGACATATAAACTTGTATCTTTTATACTTTTATGTATCTATACATTCTGATTAAAATCGACCTTGTTCCGAGGTATAAAATTTGCAAAATTATGCATCTACTGGATACAAAGAGGTTCTGTATATTCCTCTCCACAAGGTCTGAGAACACCCCTGTATAGGTGAATGTTCCGAACCAGTTTAGCAAAGCCAAATAGCTGACCAATCACAACGTAGTTTTTAAACGGTCACTGTTTTGAAAGCATTCGGAACAGACCAAAGGAGAGCTGTTTGGAGTTATCTGCCCCTAGCTTCTCACACCGAAAGCATTTGTTGGGCGTCTTTTGATTGGCTACACGCGAGTCTACGGGCTGTTATCAGACGGTTTGGCGTGGAACCTACGACTGATATGAGTTCGTATCCCGGTAGATGAACTATTTTGCAATTTTTATTCCATGGAAATCGTCGGTTTAATCAGACTGGTATCTATAATGCTGACATGCAGTATTTGTGTATATTATAGCACACATGCTTTTGAATAATTGTGACGTTTGGCAAAATGTATTTTTAGCAGAGAAAGGAGGGATACAGAGATTATAATAAATGGATAACTTGAATGTGATAAATAGTATTGAGTAACACAGGTTTTTAAATGTTGTTAAAGTCAACAAAGTGCCATCGAGTATGTTGATCAACATACCGGAACATTGCTGTAATTAAATCTATCTCATTGAAATATATACACTTCGCAGATTTGTTTCAAACCAAAGAGCTAGTTTCACGTTGGTTGCTATGGCGACGTGTGAAATCGACAGGCCTGCATGCCTCACAAACGCTTGTTGCTGTGAAGTACGTAGGGTGCAAGAAAGAAAAATCTGTTATATTTATATGACGTCAGAAACGTCTTTGAAACCAAATTTCATCGGATTTTGTAATATCATCATATATGACAAGTATTTATCATATGTCATGTTGTGGATAAAAGATTTCTCCCGCGATTGATATCATAAGTATGTTAAAAAATAAATGTTGTATTTGAAACATTAACATAGACGGTGGTTAAATAGGAATGTGATAAACATGAGGATTCACACTATTACTTCTTGTTACTGCAACCCTTGAATATAATGTAATATCGTTTTTAATCAAATTAAAACTTTGAAAATTAAAATTTACTTAATAGTTCTGATTTGCATACTTTGTTAGCTTGACAAATTTTGTAGGCTAAGATCTCGACCTTGATTTGATTAGACAAACAAAATCTTCTATCATTTTTTTGATACACAATCATTGTCCCACATTTTTTATACAATGAAATTGAGCTGCTTTTTCATAAAACAGAATACCAATATTTTGTTTTTGAAACACGATGTTTTCTGGTTTCTATTTCTCTACACAGAAACATCAATCGTGGAAATCATAGTCATATTGTTGTTAATGTTTAAATTTTATCAAAACATCTTGGTATCAGAAAAATAATACTAAACAGTTTATATTCGATAAATTATTTCTAGAAATAATTATACTACTACCTTCGATAAATATAATTTAGAAATAATCATATTAAATGTTTTATGATAGGAAATGAAATTTTGACATTATTCTTTAACATGGATACTTGACAGTGTAATGATGTGGATGATTTGATATGATTTCAAACAATGATTGTTCGTAACCGGTAGAATGCTTTTACAAACGAGTCCACTGTTAATAAGTCGTATGGAAACTACTTCGAGTTTTGTCTCGTAAAATCTCGCAGACTCTCACCCAGCCTTTTTACAGGAAGTACCCTCAGGTGCCCGTGGTACGAAAAGTTTTCACTCACAATCCAACCAATCCATCAATAATATAAGAGAAACTGAAATTTATATTGTGTTGATTTAGTTCTACGATGATCAGTTATTAATTTTCTACATATATTTTAAGCGTACATTAAATGTACATTGAAATAATGACTATTTTTGAATAACGAAATATCCAGTGATCTGTTCTCACATCACGTTGTAACTAATTTTGCCTCGAAACTTTTCATTATAAATTAAGTTCCTTTCTTCTATAAAGGAATAAGTTGCAAATGGTTTTATTGAATATCCACCTAGTAGATTTCACAACTGTCATGTGAACATTCTGAAGACTTTCCATAGTTATCGCACCTCGACGTGTCTGTTCCAGATAGATAAGAATGTTACATACACTATCATACAGTATGTTGTCATTTGAAAATCTGATCAATTTAGTATTTACCTACAGTAATTTGTAGACTTTTGGTAAAGTCAATGATTATTCTACCACCCTTTTATCTAAATAAAATTTAATTAATTTCATTATGCTTACATCAGCTTTTTTTTTTAGCAAAGTGCGTTCAGCCCCAACTCACCACCTTAAAAAAAGTATATAATTTTGTTTTATATTAAGGGTCATTTCAGCTTGTTAATTTGTAAAATATTTATATAAAGGTCAATCTTACAAATCCAAACAGTGCTGTCCTACAACCTTAACCTGGAAATGTTTCATTAAAGGGTATTTAATTTCAGTCAGACTGCTATTCAATATATAGCCATGGACTTAGTTTTCAGACAGCTCACATTTACTTTTACTTACTTTTTTGTGATATTTGTAGCAATGTAAGATCATCAATCCGAAGGAGAGGTCTCCGCTAGCCGTCAGAATAACATGCTTCGTGTGAAACTTCCTAAGATTTGTAATATTAACTTCACTTTCAAGCTTAAAATCTCTATCCTAAACTAAATATGCATGTTATGAAAAAGTCAGTATTTTACCCCGATGAATTGTCCCCAATTTAATTTAGATAAAGCTCATGTGCAAATATAGGTGAAGTGTATTTTAATATTGATTTTACAAGTTTATTGTCAACATTTGTGTCTTGAGTGTCCAAAAACCAATCACACCAATTTTTCTTTTTAAACAAGTATTTTATTTCAGTCTGACAGCTATTCAAATATATAATATATATGTGTATGCTAGTAAAGATCATTTTGAAGAAAAGCTGTGAATAGGCCCAACAAAATAGTACATGTACAGTAGTTGCATTCTAATAGCTAATGTAGGAAAAGTTTGTGAGTGAATATGAATATGAATTTGTTTATTTTGTAAGGGGCCAATGATACAGATACTGTGCAGACATTTGTTGTATTACAGAGCGATGATAGTATAAAATGAGGGACATCTTCAAAGAGTCTGCCAAAAAGAGAAATTTACAAAGATTCTTTAAAATTATGCCTTTTGAAATTGTTTGCAAAATGTTTGTAAATCTAGTATTTTAAAATCTTTTATATTGAAATTGTAACGGTATCAGTTTATTTCAATGATATACTATGACGCTTGAAGTTGATAAACTTATGTATATGAAAACATGGCAAATAGATATATTAAAATACTGTACCGGATTGTTGTCTTAAAACATTTGTTCTAATTACAGACAGGTAAGACAACATGGGGGCGTACAAGTACATGCAGGAGATATACCGCAAGAAGCAGAGCGATGTGCTGAGGTTCTTGCTTCGTGTGAGGTGCTGGCACTACCGTCAGCTTACCGCGATCCATCGCGCACCCCGCCCCACTCGCCCAGACAAGGCAAGGAGGCTGGGATACCGGGCAAAGCAGGGTAGGTACAGGTAGACAGGTAGACTCCTTAAATGTTAGCCAGGGCCCCTATTAGAGGAAATACTATATTATCAAAGTATGATGCTAAAGAAAATACATCCACATTAAAATTTGGACATGCACATAAAAATGGGATAAAGGATTTTTAACTTGTCTGAAACTAGTTGTTTCAAGTAAATCAATCGAAAAGATCTTTTTAAAAAGTATAAACACAGTAAAATTATCTATTTTTCTTGACAATATTGGATAATTTATTTGCAAGTATGATAGCTGCATCTTTTATTTGGTTGACAAGTGTATAATTGTTCCTGCAGGTTACGTTATCTACAGAGTGAGAGTCCGCCGTGGTGGCCGTAAGCGACCTGTCCCCAAGGGTTGCACATATGGCAAGCCCGTCACCCATGGCGTCAACCAGATCAAGTTCGCCCGATCTTTGAGGAGTGTAGCAGAGGTGAAATGTTTTGAAGATTCAACATAGCTTTTTTAAGTAGTGGTTAAAACTTAAGTCCAAGTTTGTGAAAACAAATTTATTGTCTTAGTTTGTCAATATTGAAATCGAATACGTTTCCTCTTTATATGAATCTTTCACCATCCAATAATACATGATATGTTAGGATTACCTCCCTTGCCTTGGATTTGATAATTCAAAGTTGGATTTTCAAATTTGAACACTCAAATGAAAGTTCTTAATTCTAAATCAAATGAAAGTTCTTAATTCTAAATCAAATGAAAGTTCTTAATTCTAAATCAAATGAAAGTTTTCAATTCTAAATCAAATGAAAGTTCTTACCGTAATTCTAAATCAAATGAAAGTTCTTAATTCTAAATCTTGCACTTTGTTTGTTACAGGAGCGTGTAGGACGCAAGTGTGGAGGTCTGCGTGTATTGAACTCCTACTGGGTGGCTGAGGATTCCACTTACAAGTTCTTCGAGGTGATAATGATCGACATCGCCAACAAGACCATCCGCAGAGACCCCAAGATCAACTGGCTCTGCAGGGCTGTACACAAACATCGCGAGCTCCGTGGTCTGACCTCCGCTGGAAAATCTTCTCGCGGTCTTGGAAAGGGCCACAAGTTCACCAAGACAAATGGTGGATCGAGAACCGCATACATGAAGAAACACAACAGTCTCAGTCTTCGCAGAAAACGTTAATCTTATTTTTGTTTTCTGTAAAATACCAAAATTTGGTATTAAAAAAAATAACCCTGCTTTTTTGTTTTCATATTTTTTGCATGATTACTTTCTTAAGTTTACTTATAAATATGGATTACATTACACCCAGGAAATGTCATATATGCATACCAGATGTAATAACAATCCAAAGATGGCCAACATTGTCATTGGTTTACTCGCACACACACTTGGTACCTCCTCTATGACAATTTCCTAGAAAATGTGGCTAGATAAAACAATTTGACTTCATTTATAGAATTATGATAATTAATGAGTTTTTCATCAAGTTCATGTCTATTTTGAATTTAATTTGCTTTGAGACCAGACATTTTTTCAAGAGGAACATGTTCAGTGTTGTAAGCCAATCAAAAAACTCCCAAGAAGTTGACATGTGTGATGACAAATAGTTATAAATCCAAGTTGCAAAGTGAGTTGTCATCTAAGCAGACCATATTGCTATTGCACAAAATATCTCGAATAACATGATTCTTGAGGGCGCTGTAGCATGATTTTCTTGCTGCAATAAAGTGCTTGCACAAAAATATGTATTACAAATGGCTAAATAATACCCCTTGATTAAAAAAAAAAAAAGGGTCTAAAACGAATGGTCCGGTTTAACTTCCCAATGCAAGGCATAACTCTTGCCAGTCTCCATTACTGGCTGATTTAGGCCTTGCAGTATTTTCTTTAAAAAATCTGCTTAGAAACCCAGGCCCGCTATGCATTTCTGGTGCAGCGATTCACTATCTAGGCACAAAGTGAGGGAAAATCCGCAAGGCTTAAATCGGCCAGTAATGCAGACTGGCAAGAGTCCGGTTATAAAATGATCTCTCGAAAGGTAGTTTCAAGTTATCTGATGTAGCGATATCTAAGCATTCAAAGTAAGAGTTTTAAATGATGAAATGGTCAACCATCTTGACGTCTGAACTCTCAATTCTCATGAGACCTACAAATATACTTCTCACAAGAGTTCCACACCACTGTCGCTTTTTGTCAAACCATTTTAGTATAAAACAGATGGTCGTTTTCTATGGCTAAGGCTTCTCTGGTCGTAATGAGATGTTGTACCCATTAGCGTACCAATATATTGTATAAACATTAATAATAAATGGCAAATTTGAGATAATAAATGGCAAATTTGAGATAATAAATGGCAAATTTGAGATAACATATGCAAAAAAAGTGCTACAGCACCTTTAACTACCATGCTGAAATATGTAATCTGTGCTAATCAATAACTCACTTGACTACATTTGATTCAGAATGCAATGTCATACTGTGTATAGGTATTCACTGCATTACTGCAGTTTCGTCGATGGAGGCTAATTCAAGCCTTGCTGCATTTTCTGTGCTTTTGTAGCGGTGCGCTGCATTTGATCTTCATAGTGCGCTATGTAGAGGGTAATGTCAGAGTAACTCTCCATACCTTAAAAATAATGGAGCCGAGGCCCATTATTTTTAAGGAATGGAGAGTTGTGAGGATATTACCCTACTTAAATTACACTCAAAGTATTGCTCTTATAACAATTGCTTTAAAAAGTTAAAGAAGTTCTACTTAAAAAATATGTGGTGTGCAACTCTCCATTATTGGAAAATAATGGAGTGAAAGAAGAATAGGATGACGTCACAAGTGTAATTTAAGCTAGGTTAACACAGGAAATGCAGCAAGGCTTAAATTAGCCAGTGATGGGGAAACTGGTCTGAGTAGCACAGATCTTCCCGTACGAATTAAAATCCTGTGAGTCTTGTGGCAGTGTGATGCTTTTTCTGTACCTTCAGGGATTGGAGTATAAGAAAAACTAATTGTCCAAATAAAACTGCCACAAAATAGACATCTGACATCAAAATAGTGATGATCTTGTGGTACACTGTTGGAATTCAAGTTTAAAACAAAATGAGCCTTTTGCCCAGGTCGAGATTGATTAAAATCTAATTTGATTATTAGCTCATCTGGTATGAAAGGCCCGATGGGCTTATGGCATGGGATGGCGTCCGTCCGTCCGTAAACTTTTCGCTTTTTCGACTTCTTCTCCAGAACCAATGACTCCAGAGAGCTGAAATTTAATGTACAGACTCCTTGGCTGAAGGGGATACTAAATTGTAAATTTGGTGACCCTGTGACCCCAAATGTGGGTCACAGGGGTCATAACCTTAAAAGCTATTTTCATCTTCTTCTCCAGAACCAATGACTCCAGAGAGCTGAAATTTTATGTACAGACTCCTTGGCTGAAAGGGATTCTAAATTGTAGATTTGGTGACCCTGTGACCCCAAGTGTGGCTCATAGGGGTCATTACCTAAAAAAAAATATTTTCATCTTCTTCTCCAGTCCCAATGAACGTAGAGAGCTGAAATTTTATGTACATACTCCTTGACTGAAGGGGATTCTAAATTGTAAATTTGGTGACAGTGAGACCCCAAATATTGGGTCACAGAGGCAATGACCTAAAATGCTTTTTTCATCTTCATCTCCAGTCCCAATGGCTCTAGCGAGCTGAAATTTTATGTACAGACTCCTTGGCTGTAAGGGATTCTAAATTGTAACTTTGGTGAGTCTGTGACCCCAAATATGGGTCACAGGGATCATAACCTAAAAGCCTATTTCAGTTTACAGCATCTTTCTGAGATTATATGTGCACTTCAATCAGTAAGTAGGTAAGGGAGGTAATTTTAAAGAAAACAGCTGAGTTAAAGGCATTTCACCTTTCTGATGTGAGAGTTCTAACATGTGCTTTGAGAATATAATATGTCTGATGAAAAAGAGATATTTAGAATTAAAAACTTAGAATTGGAGGTCTAACAAAAATTATAAGTCATATTTTATCTTTGTCTCACATTTCACATATGAGTAATTATTTGTATTTTGCAAGTGAATTTGCTGATAAAGGTACACAAGTCTAAAAGTATTCTAAAGACTTAATACAGAATCTTTTATTAAATCTAATATTATGTTCTTTGTAATTTAAGAGTAAATAATGGAGTTTTTTAATATCTCATGATATAGTGTAATTATTTGGAGAATTAATTAATTAATGAGAATTTCCAGTACGAGTCAATTTGGTATAACTTATTTATATCATATTTTATACTTTATAACTGATTTAGTTTTCTATTAACTTTGCAGTTAATTTTATTCAATAGGAACAAGAAATGAGATAGATGTCTACATCATGGACATGTTTAATGTGAATCTATTTGAAATGAGAACTATTGAATACCCTTTGAAGGAATAACTTGAAGAGGAATTAAATTTTTTCATTTTACATGAGATATGTGAACTGAATATGACTAGTGATGACTGGTGATAACATAGGACTATAAAAGAAGTAGCTATATGAGATTGTGACATCACACCTATTTTCATCATCTTCTCCAGTACAGAAAAATAATTAATTGTAGGAAAAACTGCATCTAACATATAAATTTTACTGGCTGTGAGTCCAGTGTCTGCATGTTATGTAATTGCATTGTGTTGACCTCTTCCTGGCAGAAGAATGAAAACTGATAGTTACACAGAGGTTTCAGGTTACTTCAAACTTCTGTGCAGCACTGTGTTATCATAGACTGTGCGTGAGACTGCTTTTCACTGACTCTAAAAAAGAATTTATTCATAGAATATCACCATTTTATCAAATATTGAAAAGGAGCCTATAAGAAATGGTGAAAAAGAATTTACTAAAAAAAATTCACCAATTTATTAAGTATTGAAATGGAGCCTATGAGAAATGGGATTTTCAAAAACTGAGGCTCCTATTCATTATATAATAAATGTTGGTATTGCCATAATGCAATTAAGAATTAAAACAATATAATGCAAAGGTGTATGATATTCATAACGAATGTTGATTTATGTGTAACCAATTTTGATAATAATTAGCAGGGGTCATGACCTAAAAAGGTTTTTTTTCATTTTCTTCTACAGCCCCAGGCCATTATTGCAATAGCTTACAGTGGTGAATTGTATGCAAAGAATTGTACCCGGTATATTCATTATTATATAATGTGTGTACGATCTTAAAAAATAGTATGATCTCTCCACCACATTATTATATGTTTGATACCAGCAATTTATTTCAAAGCTTTGTGTTGCTCTTTCAACACATATATATAGCAGATTGGCAAAGTTATGGTAACAAAATATTTTTAAACTGCTTTAATCGTTTCACTACCTAGATTCTTATTACTACATTCCATTATCTGACCATTGCTATAAAGTCCACTCCATAACATACCCCACTTATTATCTCCTGATGAGCTACAGAGGCCATGGCTCTATTTTATCTTTGCTGTTTTTATCTATGACTAAACCTCGGACATTGACCTTAGTCCTGAGACCTCAAGATGCGATGAACTGAATATCAGTGCAGTATCACCCATGGTTCACTTGTTGCTATTAAACAATGTTACAGAGGTCACTGCAATGCATAGCCACAATATCATTGCAGGCGTTTTCCTGCAATAATACAAGTCTTCACGAAATTCTCTTAAAGTGCATTAAAACTCTTTAATCACCTCAAAAGGGCTTCCTACTTGTACAATTTTGGAGTATTTTGTACATAAAATATGATTGTACCCCAATGTTGCCAATTGTACACCTCTACAGTGAAAATAGAAATAGTTCATTTCATAAATTGTCTGTCTTAAGTTACTGTAACTGTTAGAAATTGTAACTTTTTAAAAAAGAACTCTGTAAACGGGCAAAAATTATTGTCGTAGCATATGTTGGAACTAAAAGTAACTTAATTTTTGTACACTTAAAAATAACAATAGTACTCCAGAATTGCAATATATCTACGCTTAACACGAAAAGAAAGTAGGTAGTTATGCCTCAAAGGGGTAATAAATGGTGTGAAGAGTTTCACTGGAACAAATGCTGGAGCTTGGCCGTATTTAACTTGAACTTTCAAACTGTTCATCTTCACAATGAATTTATTGTTTATTAACACAAACATTGCAATTTAAAGGTAGGTCTGATCTCTTAAATTACATTGTAAATTACAAGTAGATGCACAAATGTTAGTGTTAGCTTCTCCCTTCGCTCATTATCATGCTGCATTTCTCCCTAACGAGCAAAACAGTTAATTGACAGAAAGAACGAGTAAAGTTTTAAAAAGTTTATGCTTCCAATTCCAATGGTATAAAGGGGGCAGGATAGTGCAGTGGTTAGCCTGTTCAGTTCAAGAGGTCTGGGGTTTAAATCCGGTAAGGGATGCGGCAACAAAGAACTCTTCAACACGCAGTAAGATTTGGGTGCTTAGCTGAATTTCAGTGTAGTATCGCCCATGTTTCGCTAGTTCCAGTCTAGGCTCAGGTTTTTGAAATGCATAGCCACATGGTGATGCGGGCTTTCTCCTTACAATAATACTAGCGGCTCTGATAGAAGTGAAATACTCTTGAAAGTGGAAGTAATCCTCACCTCAACTCCAATGGTATTAATTTTAACAAAACTACAAATGTCTCATTGAACATGTTTTTCATGTTAAAAGGAGGGTTCTTTCCGCTAGAATTTTTTGTGGAAAAGAAATTCAAGAGAATATCCCCGTTTACACAAATATGCTACTAATAAATTATTAAAACACAGTCAAGTTAAAGGATGTTAATAAAGGTAATATTTTTATGAATTTATATTTCACAACTTTATTAAGACAAGCGCACAAGCCATTCATCAGCACTGCGAGTGGGGAAAAGTTTGCTACGGCATAACAGCAAATTGTTTATTAGTTTTAAGACACACTATGTGATACTATGTGAACTTTCTATCAGTGTATATACATATCTTTTATCATTAAAATGTTGTAAAATTAGGTAAAATATAGCGTGTTCTCATTTCACGTAATGCACAAAATCCAATATGGTGGATATTGCCGACAGAACAGCCCCTTTAATAATATACTGGTCACATGACATTTTGGTCCATTCGGAGGGCAACATACATCTTTTAAATTGCAAAATTCTTATTAAAAGACTTATGATAATATTACTTTTAATATTTACTAAAAGTGAGATAGAAAAAAAATCCATGATACTATTGACATAATCAATGAATTGTTGGTTACCAATGAAGTTGGAATTGACATTGAAGACAAGATAAATAGAATTTACACGTTTCAATATACACACTACCATATAAATACTTTATGATTTATAATTCAACTTTAAGATTGTAGCTTCTTTTAAAATAGTTGTTTTGATTTGTAGGCTTTGTTTCTGTTTTAAATTGTTCTTGTCTATTAGAAGTTTAGAAAGGGACAATGGATAACGTTGATTATGTTATATCCTAAGACACTTCTATATAAAAAGTAAAGATTAGGAAAAAAAACATCAAAAGGCGAGGTCCCACCGAGATTTGAACTCGGATCGCTGGATTCAAAGTCCAGAGTGCTAACCATTACACCATGGGACCGCTTCGAAATGGCGGGAGATTGTTTGCTGTCAGTATCACGACGTCGTAAGCAGGTGCCCGTTGCTAATAATATTGACCAATGAGGTTGAAGGGATTGTTTATTTATATCCTCGTGTTCAATATTAAAACAGCTGCCGCTGTCAAGACTTTTGATGCCGACAAATTTGGGCATAATTTGAAAGAAATGGTATGATGTTCAAACCTAGATGGTTCAAACGAAGAGCAAGATATCGCATACACTGGGTAGGTAAAGAGCAACATATTGGAAGAAAGGAGTAAAATAACGATCAAAACGAAGATCGAGTTTCGGCGTTCACGTTTCACAGTTACGAGCAAATGATGCCCGCAAAAAACGTACATTATAAAATATTTTTTGGCGGCTTTAGTACAACCAGCTAAAATGTTTTCTGTTTTCTATAAATTGATTAGTAAATCGAACATAACAGTTAAAGGAGACCTCAAGTTAGGGCTTCTCTCAAAATGGACTCGCCCAAATGTAGTTGGAAAGCAGTTTGGGATGTTCCATGTTCATTTGATGCTTGTTACAATGTTACAACCTATGAAGAATTTGAATTACATTGTTGCTATTAGATTTTTCTATAAATTTGATATAAACATCATATGACATTTTGGCATTAAAATGATTTTAAAAATTACATTTTATTCTATTTTATCAATTTCTTTTGACGTAACTCCATAAAAATTAATCTTATAAAAGTTTCCATTTATTAAAAATATTCAAACAACTAAAACTATTATTGTTAATGTAAAGCCTTTCACTTTCATACATATGAAAATTTGGTATAACTATAGAATTGGTTCGCCACCTATTAGGGTTTAGGGTTAGGGTAAGTATTAGGGTTTAGGGTTAGGGTTAGTATTAGGGTTTAGGGTTAGTATTAGTATTAGTATTAGGGATTAGGGTTAGTATTAGGGTTAGGGGTAGTGTTAGGTTTAGGGTTAGGGTTAATCTTTAGAATGTATTCAAGGTGGCGAACCAATTCTATAGTTGCTCCGAAAATTTAAGTGGAAATGTACAAACTGTCTATTAAAGGGAGAGTCTATCACCGATCTATCAGCAGCATCCGCCATCTTCTTTTTTTTGCATTATGTGAAATGAAAACATGCTATATTTGACCTAATAATTCATATACAATGATAGACTGTTCACACATAACATAGACTACAACTAAAAAACAATATGCTGTTATCTGTAGCTAAGTTTTCCATGCTAGTGAATAGCTTCACTTCTCATTGTTTTATTTTTGAACAAATCTGCACTTGTCTTTATCACATTAGAAAATATAAAGTTATGTAAAATATTAAGTTGTCAAGATATTACCTTCTAGGGCTGGGACGGGTATATTTTTTCTATCCGGGTACCCGACCCTCTATTACCCTACCCTACCCGGATATCCAATTTGTAAGACTTTGTAATCATTTAATCAACTGGTATGCTGAAATATGGAGAGATTCATGGCTATTTTAATCAAATTTTATAATGGAAGACAATTGATTTAAATATTGTGTTGGAATCTTCAAATATATTGCAATCTTGTAATGAAAGAATAACAAATTAAACTGTTTTATAATAAGTCACATGATATTAACGGGTCCGGGTATTGTGATGGGTACCCGGGTCCTACTCATTACCCACCCGTCCCGGGTATCCGGGTTACCCGCCCCAGCCCTATTACCTTCATTAATATCTTTCAAATCAAATTTGTTTTAATATTTGAATTTCATGCAGTTAAGTGTAATTAATTGATATAGTTACCATATATTGATTAGGTGTCACCATATTTTTAAAAAGTATTGACATACAGTATATACCAGGGATCACTTTAGGCAGGGATTTGGGGATATTTACTCATTGATGTATCAAGATATCCCATAATAAATACTGACGAGGCGAGAAAATCCCATTGCAAAAATGTAAAATGATTGTTATTATTTAGAAATATCCCATTACTTTAATAATTAGTTTATCTGAAAATCCCATTGTGTAAGGCAAAGGGGAGATTATTCTCCCTTTGACACTCTGCTCCAGGGTGATCCCTGATATACCATTAAAAGAAATATCAATCATGGTTATTAAAGTATCAATATCTATCTAAAAACCATACTGCTTGTTAATTTCACACCTCATTTTTCCTTGAAAATATTGTGAGAGATGAGTCGGATGACTAACCATTTTCAAGTTTTTAATCAATACTCTTGTCACGATTTAATTAATTTCTCACAACAGCTGACTGTCACTGCAACCAGCACCAGCTGTTTGAAATCTAGACGAAACTTTGGTGTTGTTTCAGCATAGTCAACATTTTACCAGATATGATATATCGATAGTTAGGACACTTTGAGCCATTTGTTCGTTTCTCTAATCAGCGATGTAATTTCAATATGGCAGTGTCAGATCGAGGATGGGAGGGTTTGAATCAAGTCTAGCACTTGGACTCTGAACAAAAATTGAAAAAAAATTAAAAGGAGCCTCTTTTTACTGAAAATTCCATTTCTTACAGTCTCCTTTTCAGTATTTGATAAAATGGTGATATTTCCAGATTAAATACTTTTTTCAGAGTCTGAGTGTAAGACTAGTTTAGTCTCCCTTTAAAAGTTCAGCACCCAACTGTATTTATAGTATCATAGTGACTTGGTCAATATTTTATTTGATATTACCGTATTGCGTCCATTACTATCTGGACCTTGAGGCAGGGTAGGGGTCCTTGAAAAGAAACCGGCCTCGAACAAAACTTTAAGGAGAAGGGGACGGTGGGCTTGTATTAGAGGAAAATATTCAATTGGTAAATAAGCTTACTATGGACTCAAAGTGTTGTGAGAAACATGATGTTGCTTAAGTGTGGATCATGAGAAACAAGATATATGATCTGGCTTAAGTGTGGATCATGAGAAACAAGATATGATGTGGCTTAAATGTGGATCATGAGAAACAAGATATGATGTGGCCTCAATATGGATTATGAGAAACAAGATATATGATGTTGCTTAAGTGTGGATCATGAGAAACAAGATATATGATGTGGTTTAAGTGCAGATCATGAGAAACAAGATATGATGTGGCCTCAGTATGGATCATGAGAAACAAGATATATGATGTGGTTTAAGTGTGGATCATGAGAAACAAGATATGATGTAGCTTAAGTGGATCATGAGAAACAAGATATATGATCTGGCTTAAGTGCAGATCATGAGAAACAAGATATGATGTGGCCTCAGTATGGATCATGAGAAACAAGATATATGATGTGGCTTAAGTGTGGATCATTAGAAACAAGATATGATGTGGCCTCAGTATGGATCATGAGAAACAAGATATGATGTGGCTTAAATGTGGATCATGGGAAACAAGATATACTGTAAATCATTGAATAATTGCCTACTTTGAATAATCACCTCCCTTGTATAAACGCCTGGTTTAAGCCCTCTTTGAAATAAATAATCAAACCAGTACCTCATTTCATTATTCAAGTGTTTACAGTATATGATGTGGATCACGAGAAACTAGATATATATATGACATGTGGCCTAACTGCAGACCATGCATTTATTGATCTATTCTGACACTGTTCACATGCTTTGCCAGTGGTTCACTTCCGAGTCAGTTGTTCGCAGGTTTGGTTTAGGCCCGTGATGGAGAAAAATTCTTATTTCTGGGACACTGGAGGTAACTGTTTTATTTTCATTCTTTAAACTAAATGATTTGTAGTATCTGCTGAGAATTTATCAAAAACATCACAAACTTGATATTGTATCTCAACGTTCTTGTCTTGAAATGAAGGTAAAGCATTAAATATTGTGTCAACTGGGAATCAAAAGAGTTATTATAGTGATTAGATAGATATAGATATATAAAACAAAAATTTCAGGCAATCAATATCAAATTGATCGTTATGAAATTGAATGTCAAATAATATAATTGATATCAAATGATATAAATACTTTGGAATAAAAATGACAATTTTATAATTTTTCAACATCAGATAAGTGTTACAAATAATGGCTGATTCAGAGGGCTGGGAAGTTCAGGAGGTTCAAACTAAAAAATTGCATGTAAAAATGATGAACCCCCTTCACAATATGTGAATATTCTTGGATCTATTTAAAAATATATATATCAATAAACAAACATAGATAATTATGCAATACTAATGACAGTTGCTTTTATGGAAGAAAGAAATATAAATTTCTTTACTCAAAGGGATCCATCAAACTTTCAGCTTGCCTCTGGGGAACATGAGGTCACGGTGTCTATTTGTAGCTGTGTCGTATTGATGTCGGCCATGTTGTCAGCAGGCTTTGCAAAATGCAATTTGTAAGCATTCTGAATGCTGAGTACACCAATTAGAATACAGACAAGCTTTAACAGTATAGAATGAATGTAGTGACCTTGTTAGGAGTTACATGGTTGTGCAGCTCTGTTGAGTCAAACTTTGAACTTTGTAATTCAAATGCATATTTATAAGTCAAAATATATGGTGAGTTTAGAGCCTTAAAACAAAGGTTTAGTCTGAGATGAGGTTAGGTGATTTGGGGTTTATCAATGCTGTCAAGGTGTATTTTACTTATAATATCATGGCTGCTAGTATTATAGCAGGGTATTATAGCAGGGAGTAAGCCAACATCACCATTGTGGCTATTTATTGCGGTGAAACCTGCAAGAACCTGCTGGAATTAGAGAACCATGGGTGGTACTGCACTGAAAATCAGTGTAGCATTGCACCAAACCTTACCGCCTGTAGAACAGTTTTCTACAGCAGACAAAGTTGCTGAGTCCCTAGTCTAACACTTAGACTGTAAAAAAAAAATTAAAAGGAGCCTTTACAATATTTAATAAAAATGGTGATATTTTCAGAATAAATACTTTTTTTCATAGTCTGAGTGTAAGACTACTGAGTCCCTGGCGGGATTCAAACCCTGGAGCTCTTGATCCAAAGCCAAACACACTAACAACTATGCTATCCCAACCCCTTTAGTCTAAAAAATCTCACGATGATATCAATTTACATACCGGTATGGTATTGAAAATTACAAAAATAAAACATATGAATAAGGTTAAAGTTTGAAATGAATATCTGTTGAAGTCATAGAAACACCAAGAACAGTCCGAGAACACCTGGTCCACTGTCTTTGTTGTAATAGAAGCTGTGATATAGATTATCCATACTGTAATAAACAGTCACATTGATTGACCTCGCGTACTGACCTTGACCCTCAAGTGTCTTGTGCAACATCAGGTGTAATGAAACTGCAAGTGTAATATTTGAATTATTTGATTGAAGTTAGGGAATTGACTCATTATAAGTTTCTTTTTGATAATATTTGCGAACGCATTTTTTAAAACAGTCGTATACGACTAATATACGGGCCAATTTAAAAAATGTAAAGTCTTTAATTGTCAAATTGAAACCCCTTCTCAAAGAATTCCGAAAGTGACCCATGGGTACGACATGTTACCTTAAATATTTGCATACTCCCAGTGAGTTGAGAAAGAAAAAAGGAATTATTTTACACCAGGGTAATATAAATGTCCGTTTTGAGCATGCTCCTTTGTGGCTTGGAGTATACCACAGTATATGTATCCTCATTATTAATGTTTGGTTATTTTTAAAACTTAATTAATGGTGTTTATGTTTTTTAGAGTTATAAAACTGAGATAGTAAAGTAACTAAAATGTCAAAGTATGTGCTAATAAGGTAATAATGTCTGTTTTGAGCATGTGGCTTGGAGTATAGCACAGTATAAGTATCCTTATTATTAATGTTTGGTTATTTTTACAATTTAATTAATGGTGTTTATGTTTTTTAGAGTTAAAACTGAGATAGTAAAGTAACTAAAATGTCAAAGTTTGTGCTACAGATCTTCCAAATATTTGATGAGCGATTAGTAAAGTTTTGAAGAATATGTCTCATGGATGTAAGTGTATCTTTATTCTATGTATGTAACTCTAATGATCTAATTTTACTTTGTGTGTGCTTATGATTCTTTGGAATCAATTTCTTCTATTATTTTACAATTTGATATATTTATTCAGTGCTACAGATAAACTGCGTATCTGCGTATTTTACGCACTTAAATTGTTAAAAACGTATTTAAAGAAAAAATTGGGAGTACAGATATGTAGGCATTTTCTTTAAAACTCAATACAATCATAATATGTATCGTAATGTACGCAATAGTTTGGAAACACTAGCGTATTTGAACATAAACTTGCCACGATTTGATATCAAAGCTCTACATCAGTGTTTGACATGTATAAACCGATGCCTCTGTTGTTTTAGATTATGGGGAATCTGAACAATAAATCTCATAAAACTCTAGAACAGTATTTGTTTGTGTACAACGAAGCCTCCTCAATAATGTTAGTTGTTTTACTATCACCATGTAAGTTATCAAAATGGCACTGTCAGTCGGTGGTCTTTCTTTTTGTAACAATTTGTTACAAGCTAAGAAAACATTAATTTAGTTTTAGACAATTGTTTCATCAAACGTGGAAGAATTAAAATAAGTCTATAGATGACTAATTATTCTGTGAAATGACAACAGATACAGTTATTTCATTTACTCTTTTAAAAATGATACAAAATGATGACACAAAAAATTGAAAAAATTGAAGAAGTACATTAATTGATTTCAACATCTTCAATACATGTAAGATATAAATTTATAACCTAATCATATAAAATCTGGAGTGTAGAGTAATCCCATTTTTTATATAAAATACCCAATTGTCAGAAATCAGAGGAGTACCATTTCACTGAATACGCAATCAAAATCGAATTTACTCAATGGTAACAAAATCATGGGGTAAATACCCAATAGGTCTAAAAATTATCTGGAACACTGATTTATTCATCTCAACTCATGTCCTTGACCTATATGATAATGAGTGTTTGTGATGTTAGTAACAGTATTTAATTCGTAAGTCATTCTATTTGAAGAATTGTATAATGAATAACCCCCCAAAAATTAAGTTTTTCCTCCTAAATTAAAAACATTAACTGTCTTCCTGCAGAGGGTCAAATAACCTGCCGAAAATGTAAGAAATCCAGTGGGCTGACAATTTGAACATTTATAGTGGGTTCTTTTTTTTATTTGACAGAAGTTAAAACATCTCAAAATGGTTCTAAAGATTATTTCTGTGTACCGGTATTTATTTTCTTGCCAAGTAATCTGTCAGAACATTTTGCAAAGTCTTTTCAAAATATTTACTTTTGAAATGTTAACAAGCAAATGTGCAGCCTTTAAATAGTAAAAGTTGCTGCCTAACACTTTTTGACCAATCTCTGAGCACGGTATCTGCTGCTCTACACGTACACACAAGATTAGCTCGTATAAATAGGAAGTGTTCAATGGTTGCGTCACTTCTGTCACCGGCTAAGGTGAAGAATCATAGTTTTCCTTGTTCTTGATGGTTGTGTTGAGTTTCATTTGCGTTCAATTCGGTATCCATTGTGAGTATGTCTCTGATATAAATTTCTGATTTAAACAAAATGTTTTTAAGTGCAGATTGGGTATGTTTATTTTTTGCAGTTTAAATATTGATATTTAAATATGTGCACAAACATGATGTATAAGTTACTCCATTGATATGATATGAGTAATTTAAGGTTATGGTATGAATGATAATGAATCCAAAATATTACCGGTACTTACTTTAACAAAAGTGTATCAATTTTCTAAGAATCATAACTGACATGAAATTCTTTCAAGACCAATAATAATTTAAAAAAATAAGAATTGTAACATTCTTATATTTAAGCCAATGATGTAAAGGTTTTACTGTTTATTTGATTCTGTCGGGACATTCATTCAAGATTGAATAAATATGAAATCAGATAAAGATGATGACATTGTTTCAAGTTGGAAACTTTTAAGGAGAGATGAAGAAAAGTAACCAAGTATGGGAAATCTTCATATTATGTGTGTAATACAATGTAATAACAGACATTAAAGACTAAAGCCTACAAGCCACACACCTTGCTGCGTGATATACATAGTTATCACCTGATGGTGTTATATAACCTAGTAATTGCGGCATATGGTGCCAATAGTCATTGCAGTAAGTGTTATATGTGATAGACGATGGGTGATGATTACTGCACATACCTTCAACCTCCTGAGGTGAAATGTGATCTTTGAGAAAATAATTTGATATTTATCAATTCAATATGTATATGAACCATCAGAGCCTATTTGAAACCTAAAATTTATTCCATAAATTTGTTTTTATTTAATGAATAAGTATATGACTATTGACTTATTCCTCACTATTTTTTACATTAAGTATTCATATGGCTTGCCTTGCATAACTAATTATATAGACTTTATGTAAGGCTTCTAATCTTGATAATCTTCAAACAAGACTGACCGCCTGAGTATTAGCATTTATTATACTGGTATTCCAAATGATTTTCCAGTGGAGACAATCGTGATGAAGAATTTACAAAAAAATATAGAACAATGTATTATTGCACTCAATGACTTCTGAATATAAGAAGGATATACTGTTAATAGCACTAATATTTTATTCTGAAATGTTCGGAATGGGTGCATGAGAGGTAGGTTATATCAAGAAGGAATATCATCTTAACTGTTAATAAGAAGGTAATATAAGTCCTTGATATACTCAATAACTACCGTATACTTAAATTAAAGCCATTGTTGATCCTGACACAAATCCTTATCCACAACAAAAGGATCAGGTTGAAGAATTTACTCAGATAAGCAAACACTAAGTTCATCATTCCCATGAGGCCCCAGGTTAATAGGCTGTCAGTCCTGGACTTGCTGATTGAGTGAGCAGACGCCAACTGAAATGGAGGCTGTACATTCCGTTTACTCATGTCCAGAGCAAGCTTTTATCTCAGAGGTGAACCTTTAGTAACTTTTCACTTTTGTTTTCCTCTTTCCCTGTGACAACTCCAGTATCTAAAACAAATATTTCAAGAAGCTGGAGTTTCAAAAGTGCGTAAACTGTATCAGTGCAATAACATTGTGAGTCACCGATTTATTTACCCTCTACCAACTTCTCTTGCAATAAGTCATCAACCCGCCAGTTTTTATCACTGACTTATTTAAACCTTGCTGCATTTCCTTAACGTTTATGTACTAGCATATTTGTATGATGCACCTGAACTTCATAGCATGCTCTTCCATGCTATCACAGAAATGTTTTAAAATGCAGCAAGGCTTAAATTAGTCAATGATGGAATCTGGCGGGGTTGCTAGCATAGTGGTACAATGCATTTATACTTCATAGTGTGCTCTGTTATGCCAGCACAGAAATGTTTAAAAAATGCAGCAATGTTTTAATTAGCCAGTGATGGAAACTGGTGCAAGTTCTGACTTTCGAGGGAAGTGACTCTTTACCTGCTGGTCCCTGTATCTCCCCGTATAATAACAGCTGTATCTCCCTGTATAATATCAGCTGTATCTCCCCGTATAATAACAGCTGTATCTCCCTGTATAATATCAGCTGTATCTCCCCGTATAATATCAGCTGTATCTCCCCGTATAATATCAGCTGTATCTCCCTGTATAATATCAGCTGTATCTCCCCGTATAATATCAGCTGTATCTCCCTGTATTATATCAGCTGTATCTCCCCTTATAATATCAGCTGTATCTCCACGTATAATATCAGTTGTATCTCCCCGTATAATATCAGCTGTATCTCCCTGTATGATATCAGTTGTACCTCCCCGTATAATATCAGTTGTACCTCCCCGTATAATATCAGCCGTATCTCCCCGTATAATATCAGCTGTATCTCCCCGTATAACATCAGCTGTATATCCCCGTATAATATCAGCTGTATCTCCCCGTATAATATCAACTTTATCTCCCCGTATAATATCAGTTGTATCTCCCCGTATAATATCAGCTGTATCTCCCTGTATAATATCAGTTGTACCTCCCCGTATAATATCAGCTGTATCTCCCCGTATAATAACAGCTGTATCTCCCCGTATAATATCAGCTGTATCTCCCCATATAATATCAGTTGTATCTCCCCGTATAATATCAGCTGTATCTCCCCGTATAATATTAGCTGTATCTCCCCGTATAATATCAGTTGTATCTCCCCGTATAATATCAGCTGTATCTCCCCGTATAATATCAGTTGTATCTCCCCGTATAATATCAGCTGACGTAATCCCTCCGTTACAATCGGAGTGCTTCTTGATCAGAAACAGAATTCTGATGTGTTGAACTGTTACAATTGTAAAAGAGGGTATGTGGGAGGAATAAATCTTAAGTCATGTGAAAATTCCAGAATATCCTTTAGCCAGTGGCCAATTATATATTTCAATTGGTAATGGGATAGATTCATGTAAATGGGCCAATCAAAATGATTCAGCAGCAATTGTTGTAGCAGTTAAGGTGTTAAAATGCTATGTTCAGTATTTTCTTAAACTAAAGATTAACATAATAATTTCAGCACGTCTGAGATAGACTTGCTTCAACTTGAGCCAAGATCTATTGGTGTTATTTCCCATTTACCGCTATAGAACCCTTGACTTTTCTTTGAAGTAGTCATCAGTTGTTGTGGATGTTGATGTTGTGCTGTTATCACTTGAGAGCTTCCGGCTGTGGCTTTGGTCACTGTGAGTTGAATGTCATTCTGGTTCCAGGTCAGATTGAGGAACTTGTGTTGGCGTAGATCTGTACTTTGTTATATCATGTAGTGTCAGTGTATAAAATGAGCTTGAAAAGTAGCCAGCCCACATGTGTAAGTTTATCTTGATTAAATTGCAAAATTTTAAAATCCCTCAAAAAGCTGCAGCTTGGACCAAAAGTTATCAGGATCCGGGCTGTGTAGTTCATACACTACTGTATTTCCTAAAAACAAAGTTTTATCATTAACTTTCATGTAAAGGTGAACAATTAATAAATTGAAATATCTAAAATTGTAAAATGTGATCAGTTATCTGTGTGATGTAAAGGTGACTCTTTTACTGGCTTTCCTAGTACCTGCTTGTTTGACTAGTGTGATTACTCAGACAGGCAAGCAGGAAAACAAGAGGTTCCTCTTAGGATCAAAGGTTCAGAGAAAGGAGCTTGGCAAATTTAACTCCAGAGAAGATACCATTTCGGTGCAATGCCATGTTTGATGATGCTAACCATCGTTTGCAGGTTGCACTGTGGCACAAAGGTCCTTCAGTATTTTCTGCTGTAATAATGTTGACCATCACGATGCAACCAAAATAATGTCTCGAAAGTACTCTTCAAACCAAAACTCGTCAATAATTCAGTCAGAATGGTTCCATTGGTGGATCCAAGAAATTTCAAAAGGGGGATGGGGGTCACATTATTGTAAGAGGAGGAGAGGAGAGAAGGGGATGTTGGCTTCACCCTCAAGAGGGGGGGGGGGGGGGGGAGGTCTGAGGGATTTGAGGGCTGTTGAACCACCCCTCTGGATTTGCTTCCATTGATTCATTTTCATGATCCATATAGATTTATAACATCAGCTTTTACTGTGATGAAGCGTGAAGATCTGGACACCAGATTAACTGTAATTCTCCAGGCAATTTAGGCAGGTAGTGATATTCCAGCTTAGATGGTGTCTATACCCATCTGTGTGAATACTTTCCCACCTTATAGTGTGGTCTTTGAGTGGCCAGCGGGGATCACCAGCACATGTACCCTCCAGTCTTGCAACATTTCACTCTTTCTGTGTCTTGGTATTATATTTAGGTTGCTATTTTCTAGATTAATGTATTCCAGGTTTTCTAGAGGGAAAGATTTTCATTGTTATCAGAGTTTTTATCAGTGTAGATCAAAACGTGTTGCTATGACTTGCATCACTATAGTTATAGTCTTTCTAAGCTTGGATTTTGTGTCAAGAAACCATTTCTGAAGATTTTTGCAGGAACTCTTTAAAAGGAGGTTCTATCGGGGTATTTTTTTTGGAAACGAATTTCGTGAGGATATTCCTGTTTACACATATATGCTATTAATACATTATTAAAACAGTAAAATTGAAATATATTAATGAAATTAATACTTTGATGACTTTACATTTCATAGCTTGATAAAGACGCACATTTGTTGAAAAATAAAAACAATGAGAATTGAAGCCATTCATCGGTGCTGCGAGTGGGGAAAATTTTGCTACGACCTAATAGCATATTGTTTATTAGTTTTATGAATATTTTATGATATATTACAAGAATCAGAAATCACGGGGGTTACTGGTAGTTACAAATACAGAATGAAATGGGAACGAGATTTGGAATGTCAAATCAACGAAACTGAATGGAAATATATAAACCAATTGCCTTTTATATCCAATCTAAGTTCAAAAACAAAATGGTTTCAATATTCAATTCTACATAGAATACTCCCGACAAATGATCTCCTGGATAAGATGAAAATCAAAGATGACAATAAATGTAGCTTCTGTGTGGACGAAATAGAGACCATAAGTCACCTTTTCCTTGAGTGTCCTACTGTCAAAAATATTTGGAATAAAGTTAAGGAATGGATAGAGACAAACACACAAGCAAACATAAACCTCTCAAAAAGGAATATTTGCCTTGGATATCCTGAATATAGAAACAAAGTATTGAATATGATCATCACAACTGTTAAGTACACATTATTCAAAACAAAGCAAAATGGACTGAAACCAAACATAACCTACATCAAGAATGACATCAAGAAAGCTTACAATATTGACAAATATAACGCATACTCAACTTGCAACTATTCTAAATTCATGACATTCTGGTCAACCTGTCATTTGCTATTAAAGATTAATGTTAAACAAATTCATGTTGATATTCCTTTATTTCACCTAAACTGAAAACTCTCAAAATCGATCGAATCTGAAGCTTGATTAGAACTAATGATGATGAGTAAATTGTTATACTCATCTATGTTACCAGCTTCTGCCAAAGTGTTTGTATGCTTTTCGTTGTAAACAAATTTGTATATGTAATGAGCATGTACATGTACCACAAAAAGAAATAAATAAAAAAAATAAATAAAGTTTTATGAATATATACTATGTGAATATTCTATCAGTGCATATGTTTAATTATTGCCAAAATTTAAAATTTGGTTAAATTTAGTGTGTTTTCATTTCACGAAATGCCAAGAAACCAAGATGGCTGATGCTGCCGGTCGATCAGTGATAGAACTTTCCCTTTAAGGAACGTTAAGTATATTGTTTGAGCCAAATTATGTGAAATGGTCAAATGTAAATGGTTTCATTTTACCAAGAAGTAAATTTAGAAGTCCAAGGTCAGTTGTATTGGTACAAGATAAAGTTGAGCTTGGGAACTCTGCCAATACGGAAATACTTAATTAATGACAATTTTATGACTTAACCTGATTTCATTGTATTTGCACAACAGTCAACATCTTATTTCCCTTGAAGTCACAAACATAAACAAGATTTGGGAATAGTTATGAAAGTTTCGAACAGACAGATTTGTCCTTCCCCAAATGTGTGCCTGCACATGCTCAGAATCATATTTGCCAAGTTTGTCTTGTATTGGCCCTGTTATTCCTATATTGGTCCAGTTTGCTCATATTTGACCCAGTTGTTGAATCATATGGTCTTGGCAGTAATACTGTAAACAATTGATAGTAATCAATAATAACGAGTTACAACAGAATTAGTCAAATATTCCGAAAGCAGACCAACATCAACAAGTGATCTCCAACCAAAGTCAAATTCATTGCTGTGCCTTTAAGAGCCGTAGTGTCACAATATTACTTGTGAAAAGTGTGCTTATTTATCAAATGTTTTTGTTTTGACTGTCATGGCTTCGTCACTCGGTCATGTTTGTCAAACTTCCAGGTCATGTTCTTTTTGACCTCCAGTTTGACCCAACCTTTGTGACCCGAAAAGGAGACGCGTGTACATTCGCACGTAGAGACGAATTGCATCTTGGGATCATTACTGTTGTCTCAGCAGTATTTCCAAGGGATTTTTATATTTAACTATGAAATTTTTAAAACTCTTTCACAGCAATTTTCTTTTTCTATAATTTCTTTATGTCATTTAATGGCTGCCTGGATCACATGTCTGAACTGCATTCTAAGTAGGGTGATGATGATTTTTGTTTACCATTGAAGGTGTTTACCCTTCCAATACCCTGCAGAATTGATCAGTGCAACCCAGGAAGACTTGTGCATAATAAGGGCTAAGGTTATTTTTCGTCCAATTGTCACATGCTGTCTATTTGATTGACAAATATATATGGTATTCATTAAATTATGTTGTTTTCGAAATCTTGAATTTAAAATGGCAAAATGATATTTTTTAATTCAAGTAATTATTATGCTATCATGACATTTCAAAATGTACATTGACACAACTGCTACCTTCACTGAACTGCTAATGAAATTTAGCATTGGGGTTTTTTAACGTAGGGAAAGTTGTCTTAGCTAACTAGCAGTTGAACAATTTAACTCGCTTTTTTTCAATGGGTTATTTTATTTTTGAATCTATGTTTGAACACGATTGGACCGCTTTTGGCGCCAAATGATATCAACAGAAAATAAAAACACAAAGATATCTTCTAGAAATGTTTTCACTGTAGTTGATCATTTTTATCCCACCGGTATGTAATACCGTGGGATATAGTCATCACCCCGACCGTCTGCCGTCCGTCTGTCCATCTGTCCCTCCGTCTGTCCGTCCGTAATCATTTCGTTCCTGGAGCAGAACTCGAAAACCGTTCATGATATCTTTCTTAAACTTTCCATGTGTATTACCCACCAACTGAAGTGGTGCCTTTTGATATTTTCAGATTTCTGAAAAATTTATTTTTGGTCGTTTCCATAGAAACATGTTGAAGTTGGACTTTGTTCAGAGACAGGTTCATTTCTGGTGCACAGCTCCAAAACCGTTCATCATATCTTCCTAAAAACTTTGCATGTGTATTACCCACTAACCGAAGTGGTGCCTTTTGATATTTTCAGATTTCTGAATTTTTTTTTTTTTTTCGTTTCCATAGAAACTTGTTGAATTTGAACTTTGTTCAGAGACAGGTTCGTTTCCGGAGCACAGCTCCAAAACCGTTCATCATATCTTCCTGAAACTTTGCATGTGTATTACCCATTAACTGAAGTGGTGCCTTTTGATATTTTCAGATTTTTTCTGAAAAATTAATTTTTTTCTGTTTCCATAGAAACATGAGAGGGATGTTGGTTGTTGTTGATTTTGACTGCTTCTGGAGCAGAAATCTAAAACCCTTAACATACCTGAAACTCAGCATCTGTATTACCCACTAACTGAAGTACGGTAGTAGATACACAAGTATCTGTCAAAGGTGTGTTTTACAAATTTTGTGGAACCGGTGGGATATGTCATCTTCTGATGACTCTTGTTTTCTCAGAAGTTTTTTCCCCATCATCCAGTCATCTTACTCATAACTTTGTTCTAAATATTTACATTTCTCACTGTAAATTTACTCTTTTCACGAGTGACATACTTTTTAGTTTATTCAGTGTTTTTTATTGACTGAGTTTCATGTCGGAGTTTGTAAGACGTGCTTTGACTCCTCATTGAGGGATGTATGGGAGATGATGTGGGTCAAAGTTCAATCTCATAACCTTGACCTCTTGTGTCTCATTCATATCCTCCATTGTCTGTATTTTGCTATATAAGTAAAAGAAAAGATAAGTAAACATGGAGTGTGTACTGATCACTTATTGATAAGGAGAGGGGGGGGGGGGGGTATATATTGAAAAGGGGTGCAGAATTCACCCAGGGGTCATGATATTTATATTCAAACTTTTTGAAAACCCAAACCCTGTCTGGATCTGCCACTGTTAAATTATGAGAATGTTTGTAAGATGTGCCAGTATATATGGTTAAGGATGGTTACACATCTTCTGTGATGATTCTACTCTGTTATTTTAATACTGAAAAAAAATAAATTTATATAACATATTTAATATTGTTATGATAATTGGGGACTTTTATTATGTTAATATGTTAATAAATTAATTAGTTGTGATGATTCTGCTCTGTTATTCTAAACCTGAAACAGATTTGTTTTCCAATAGTATAAATATTTAATATTTCCATGATAAATGATGACTTTTATTTTGTTAATAAATAAATAACAGGAACTGAATATCAAGAGAGTTAAATTAAATTATATGATGTGTGTTTCAAAACTAAACTTTATATTTCTATAAAGAAAGATTTGATAGTAATTATTATATATTACTTTTGCCAGTCACAAATTACATACCAAAATAGTTCTATATGTAAGTTTAGAACTGATTATCACTTAGATAAACCTGTAATGTTATCATTATAAACGAAAATCAAATAGAATATTTTGAAGAAATTTATTAGTATTCACGAGATCAGTTTAATTTCAAAGATTGACTGCACATGGGCATGAAGATGATATTTATATATACAAAGAACAAAAAATATTGATTATTTTTTGTTGAAAATCAATATACAATATTTCAATATACACAATTGATTTGTACAATAATAATAATTCAAAATGTGTGCTTTCCATAATGTAGATAATAATTTATGTATCACATTTACCAGTAGAGTACATGTAATATTCACAGATAAGAGTTTTAACATTATGACTCACACACAAAACACATATGTCAGTTGGTGCAGTCTTTATTTTATACACAGCAGTGGAAAACATGTTACAAAAATGGTCACAGCTTTGATAACAAATTATCCTTTCTTTTTAATGTAAGAAAAATAGCTTCAGGAAGGGATTAGCTTATCTCTAAAAGAAATTACAGACCCAATGATAGACAAAGAGAATTCTGGTTACGGTGTCAACTTCAAATCCAAATTAATTATATCGCTGCTTCTTTGTTAAATGGCAATGCTCAATTCTCTTAATACTCACTCTTTGATGGACAGAAAGGCTGTTTCCTGAGCACACGGGCGTACAGGAAATTGTTTTGAATGTGGTGAAGAATACTTACAGCTCGCTAATATTATATAATTTCTACATGATTAGAGGATTATAACGTGGTTATATTTGGGATAACACTACCTTCAATAGTACAAATTCTTGTACTTTTTCGGGCCGAGTCCCATGCGGGATTCGAACCCATGCCCTCAGAGTAAGGCAACTATCGCCAGCATTGACTGTACCAACAGCTTACCACACGACCATTTCGCCTCGAAATGGCAAGTATTTCTGATTAGAGGATTGTTCAGTATTGGCACACTGATATGATCATTTGCTTTTATGTTGGAATTTATCCATTCTTTTACTGTATATGCTGCTTATGCTGTGGGAATTGCAGATATATTTTAGTTTCTTTGTCTAAACTTTAAACATTAATTTCAACACACAAATTAGATTTTGATTGATATCTGTGCTTATTGGTATGATTTTTGGCATTCTTTTGCATTATTGGAGGCAATTTCTGAGTGACCAATTTACTGGAATAAATTGTTAACAAAACAAATGATCCACAACTTGCAAAGTTGTCCCAGAAAATCACTGTAGAAGCGGAAGTGTAGAAGTGTCAATCCATTGGTTAAAAATTATAAAGATTTTATTAATTTATTATAAATGCCTAAAATGATATTTCTGGCGAATCCATGAAATTTTAAATCCATGGTATATTAACTCTTTTCATTTCAGGGACATCCATTGCAATTTATTGAACAATAACTATCATAAATGGTTTATCTTGGCAAAAGAATAAGATGAAATCCAATTATATTTACACTCCATTTCTTTCCCATTCATGAACACCGTTGGCCTATTACATATTATTGAATCACATCTGTCACACCCTTTTGTTACCATTCAAACTTTGAACACCTATTCAGTTTGAGCACTGCTTCTTTGTTTAAGTTGGTGACGGTTTCTTTTCATATCCACAGGCCTGCCGGCTGCCTCACCCCTGTAAGGAGAATGGACTGTCCCGAGCTTGAAGCTGGGAGTGAGATGATCAATACACCGGTACACTAGTTTGGTAGAAGGTTCGTTCCAAAATGGAGTTCTGTGGTTGGGATCACAGTCAGAGGATGGATAAGGGGACATTATCGGTCGTCCCTCCGGTTTTGGATACTATATCAGAATTATACAAACACGTTGTCAAGTGTGTCAGTCATTTTCCCTACAAAAAACGCCTGGTTTTGTATTTTGTGTTCCGAGGAACCAGCGTGAAGGTGGATCTAGGAGATGGTAAGTAGATGTAGATAGTCTCTCTTTTTGCATGCTTGCTTTTCATTCCTATTCAACCTATTTGGTGGATATTGGACATGCTTTGGTTGTTCATGCTAACATTTGTCATGGTCAAGATGCACCATAAATAATGCCTCATTAATAATGGAAGGATGTTGTTGTTCCAGGGTAGAGTATATGCTGTGTAAGGTTATGCAGGATATATGTCAGAATGGAAAGTTCAAATATCAAATTATTATTATTTTTACGAATTCAATGTTTTTTTTATGAATATTAGTTCCATCAACATCATTACTATTATTTTATAAGCTAGGTCATGTGACGATGTTATGATTTCATATTATATAATGCCTGGTTGATATTAAATATATATCCTTGATAATCCTTCTTCATATGATCTTATACGCAAAAATATTACATATAAGTATCCTAATGCAACATAAGTATTTGTTTTGGCTCGTTATGTTATGTAAACATTGACGAATGGATTAAGCTTCACTGCCTTCCAGGATGCCTGGAATTTGTGCTATTTATAGTAACATCTCGCAGACTAGTTCCAATGACACCTCGTCTTTCATGGTGGTTTATTTTGGAATTACACAACTAAAATTTAATTATATGCTGATAAACTTTGATCATTGCAAGCTACTCATATAAGATTAGAAACAATATTTTGCCTTAGATAGCTGATATTTCCATTCTTGTATAATACAATTTGACCTTTTTCAATGTTAAATGTTTATAGATGTATCGGAGTGTTTTTTCATTGTATCTTCCTTTGGTTATTTGTGAAAATGGTTCTGACACATCTGAAATTATTTGTTTATATGTTGACCTAAGTTCTCATATTCTACTGAAATAGATCATGATTTCTATAAAGCATTGACCTTTCCTACACAGGATGTAAACTGAATAATGAATAGATTCTGCCAAACTAGTCAAGTGCAGGGACTGTACATTATGACGCGGTCTTGTAAAAACGTCTTTCATGTAGAAATAAGAAAACTATTTCATAAACTAAGTAGGAGAGGAGTTTGGATTGTTTGGAGTTTTGTTGTGCACCCTAGCTCAGAAGGTACCAAATTTACAACGGTACATGCATTGTGGCGGCAATTTTGTTATACATGTTATAGTGAGTAGTGTTTCAATGAATGTTTTCTCCCTCCCATCCTCCAAAAGTGTTCCTGCCAGTTCAATTACTAAAATTACACCATGTATTTAAATGACAGTGTAATGGAAAGCAAGTCTACTTCTCTAGCAGATAAACTACAGTCCCTAAGGCTCCTTTTACATAGTAATAAGGTTATTGAGATGATTAAGATTTATAGATTTCATGAATCAACTGATATATTTTCACAATAAGATTTTTTTACTGTTTTCAAACAGCGCTATTTTGAAAATAAAGTAGTTAATCACTCATTAAGTTTTGTCACATTTAAATAAAATAAAAAATTGTCACTCAAAATGTGTACAATGTGGGGTCTTTATTCACAGTATTATGTGAATTTGTAGTATGATTTTCAAACTCTGGCAAATTCTTTGAAAATTTGAATGAGTATTTTCAGAACTAGCAATTTAATAGTTGTTTGTTTTGAAAAAATGAGCGAACATGAGTATCGAAGGCTGCGTACATGATCTTCCTGTAAGCCGAGGCGTACTCTCAACTTCCTCTGATCCACCAGTGTAGTGAAACAAACAGAGCAAAGTCTCAAACTTCACGTACAGGTTAAAGGGCACAGCCTTGTTACATAATCTCTTACTTGTACATGGAATCGAAGTGAACCTGTAAACAAAGATCAAAGGATAATACTAAGAGAATTTTAATTAATGTCTTTAATAAGTAAAGTTAATTAAAATTGGATATGTGTTTAGCTGCTCAATTTGTTTTCAAAATCAAAGCAAGAATCAATGATTAAGATTGAAAGATTTTTTTATTTATAACTCCTTTGAACTAAATGTAATGTTAACAAAAAGAAATCATTAACGAAAATTACACCCCATTTAGGTCAACTTGAATCCTATAAAAATAAACATGATTTGTAATTGTCAGTGTACTGTTTGTTTTGGTAATTTATGTCCTAAATATTCATTACTCAAACATGACCAAAATGCGTCACTGCCCAAAATAAGACACCTGAAGAAATAGTCTGACAAAAATAAACATTATTTACGAATACCTATATTGATTTTATTTATGAGCCAAAGATGTCATTGACTATAAATCTGTATGAAATCAGATCTCAACAGAAATGTCATTGTCTTTTGTCAGGTAACCGTTTCTCTGCTCATTCATGCTTCAAAACATGAACACTCGACAATTGGACATTTGAAGTCTTTACTGAAAATGCCAATGATTTTCATTTGTTACATTACAACTTTGAATTCTCACTGTTTATGTCCGTAGATGCATGAACTTTGTTAAACCATTACATGGTTGTCTTCAGTCAGTGGCCAAAGATTCATGTAAAACTGATCATTCAGAATGGGTCAGAACTAAGTATTTCAACATCTAAAGACTTTTATATCTTGTGTGTAACAGAAACAGATGGTTAACTGAAAATGTGAAATCACTTTATTTTTTCTATGATATTTATGATATCCTCCATATAACTTGCCCTAAGCCTCTCCAGTACAACCCAGTAACACCTGTATTTGTTTCCTCACAAGGCAGGCCAACTCCACCATAAATCTGTCACCACAATGAGCCTGTGTTTGTTCTGTATTTGTTGGTCATTGTATGTAAGCGTAAGTGTACCATTCAATTTTCTGAAACATTTCACTGAAGGAAATGAGGACATTGATATCTAGTCATATTACATATAAACCAATTACTGTAACTGACCAAAACCGTGGCCAAAAGGCTTAGCTAAAAGTATTTTTTAAAATTACGTATGAAATGAGAGAAAATAAAAACAATTTACGGAGACCTCCACCAATGAATCTAAATTACAAAATTGTTTTATTTTGAATTGGAGAAACAATGATTCAGGAAAGCTGATACAGTCTCACTCCAAATAGTTGATCATTGTTATCGGTTGAGTCTACTGTTATGCAATGCCATGCTTCTTAAACATTAGATTCTGAATATACATACCATTATAAACAGGCTTTCATCAGTGAGAAGTAACTTCGTCTTAGGGTATGAATTATGTTCAGAAAAAATTTGGTTGATATAGCTGTCGGCCTCAAATTGCAACTGTAAGAAAATAAAAATGAAAAGCAAAAATTCCATCCATAAAAATAATGCAGTTAGATTACAATGAGGTCAACATGAATTGTTAAAATAAACATATGAATATTAAATAATGTAATATATATTTATATGCTAATGATAGATGTACTCATAATATTACTTCATCAGTACTTATCATCGTAAATGTATTAGAATATATTTGCTAATTGTTTGGGCGTGCTTGGCTATCGATCAAGACATGTGGGGTTTGAATCCCACGACAGGGCTAGGCAACTTTGTCTGCTGTAGAGACATGTTCTGCAAGTAAGGTATTGATGCATTGACAGACTGAATGTCAGTGCAGTGTCATCCATGATTATCTAGTTCCAGACAATGCTTGCAAGTGCAGTGAGTGACATACAATTAAAAGCCTCGTTAAACCAAAAATAACCGCACCTCACCTTATATTACTCTAATTCAGGCCCCACATCTCTAAAGAACTCTAAGCACTTAGATTGTTATTTATAAGTCTAATGCATTTAAATTACCCTATGAACATCTTACCAGTAAAATAACTGTACATGTCAGAGATTTGCATTATCTTTTCTTATCTTAGCGCTAAGAGTTCGTAATCTGGTCGAAGGCTTGTATCCAAAGAAATCAAAGTATATACTTCAAAAGATCATAACTGAAAGTAATAAAAACACCTAATATCAGAGTTTTTCACATCAAAGTAGAAATATGTTCAAAGAATACAGAAAATAATAGGCTTTGATGACCCAAACCACCCCAATTGTCATAACTCTCGATTATATTGACTTTGTATCGATCAAGCAGACTTTTCCCGTTTCGGCCATCTTGTAACTGCCTATTTGTTGACGCGGTTGGTCCATATCACTTCATTTACATTCAGATATTATATAGGCCGATTCTATCAGCAATCTGCTGTGACGCACAGCGTTTACAATTGGAATTGATTTTTTTCCTGCTGAATTACCAATTAATCATTAATGGTGGTGATCTAATGAGGTAATCGTTTTGTTGGAAAACTGAAAAAGGAAATTATGAAAACTGATGACATTTTCTATCAGGGATGATGGATGCGATATAAAATGTCCATGAATGGTAAACAACCTCAGATAAATATGTAGTTAGGGTTTTCTTCCAAGGTTTCTTATTATAGAAGTGGATCAATGAGAGTGAGGGGCTTGAGAGACGGTCGAGTTTGGGAAGAAACGTCCTTGAATGATAAAAAATCTGGTATAAAAGTATAAATGCAGTAATTTTTTTTCATATATCATTTCAAGGTTCCTTATAAAAGGATTTTTAAGGAACAGAGCCTTTATTCTCGAAATGTCCTTAGCCATAACAATTATTAACATTGATCGTACTAAGTTTGTATATTTGCTTCGAGAATAGCTACTTGGTTTATTGCTAGAAGAGTGATTGTTTAACATTTCTAAATTTAATGTTGTTCAGTACTTTTTTGCATATGATGATTTTTTACTCTACTGGAATTAAATCAGCGGATAGACAATTTCTACCTGAATATGCTAAATTGACACAAAGGTAATCATTTGATTCAGAGGTACATCTCTCCAACAGACGATTTTTCTTTAAAGAATGATTGATAGGAAACAAGATAATCAGTCGAGTCAGCTAAATATTTTGGTTATGGATCTTCCATCTTTTGCCATCTTGTGAACTTAATGACCTTCTTTCCAAATCGATCCGAATCTCTTTTAGCCATCACATCTAAAAGAGGCTTGTATTGATGAGTTGTTCAAAGGTATTCTCTGATATAATGCCAAGCGTCAATGTCGGATAGCGACCCGGGATCTGTCTGAGAGGTGCTATGTGAGCAATAGAATGATATTTCAGGAATGGTTGGAGGATTCAATGAGGAATTGTCTCGGTTTTATTCTGTATATCTACATCAGCATTCTTGTTCTTTCTGATGATTTTAAAATTTATTCATATTCATAATGAGGAGGAATGAGCCATAAAAAATATTCATATTTTAAAAACTCAATTGGTTTTTATTTCATTGTTCAGATGTTTTAATAACCTAGTACAATTTAATTCCTGGTATTTATTAATTACATTTTTCCCAAAAGAACATGGTTAAGGACTTTAAAAACTTTGTTCCTGTATAAGTACATCAAATTTTTTACTTGTTTTTGTTTATGAAACCATTTGTACAATCCTTCTTTCTTTATATTGTCACAAAATGAAAGCCATTACCTTTGAACATCTCTGTTGACTGCAAGGAGAGGTTATGGTCAATGTCATTCTTCATTATTCACTTTTAGTAGAATCTGATAATGAATCTGGTTTGTCCATTGGTTGTTAATCTATGAATTAATATATGATTAATATCTAGATAGATGGAAGCTTAATAAACTGACCTTAATGTCAAATCCTAAATGCTTGTGACCATTTATGACGAGAAACGAATGTTCTGACGTCAATTTGGAATCTGATTTTGAATTCATAAAAGAGGTAAACCACAGTATATTGTTAATTTACAATGCCATATATATAGAGGAATCTCTGCAACCATCTGAGAGTTCAGCATCCCTAGTGGATGGTGGACGTTCAATACAAGAATCCATTGTCTATGGTTCCAGTTTCACTCACAGACTTATTTTGTCCGATGGCGCTATTGTGCTTAATATGCTGTGATTTACCAGTATTGATTGGTTTTGTGTGAGGAGATATTAAATGCAATAATATTTAGAACTCCATCCTCATAACGGTTTTCAACCTGGAAATTGGATTTTCAAGGTCAAGGGAAGAGATTGTGAATGAAATAATATCATTTTGTCATTTGCATACAGATTTTCAACCTTTGAATTAGATTTCAAAAGTCAAAAGAAGAAAGAACCTCCCTATTTGTAGGAAAGATTCTTGGTGTTTCTTAATGTTATGGTCATGGTTTTGCCTGGCATCTTGCAAATTAATTTCAGCACAAGTATATTACTTCTTTTGGTAGTAGATTAAGAATAATTTTAGATGCTGAAAGTTTGATGAGGTTCATAAGAACCATTTAGAAATATATGCCATTTAAACAGAAAAAATGCAACATCAACATTTCAGATGCAAGAGTACAAATTGTTTGGTTATGAAACAAATCTGACCTTTGGTAAAGTTATGGAACATTCAGAGCTAACGATGGCCCTCAGACAATGGTGTAGAGTCAATGCCTAGAGGGATAATGAGTAGGACTTGTTTTGATTCCTTTTTGTAAAACTTTTAGAAGATGAACAAGAGCATTATGAACTTCATGATTATGTCTTAGAATGGAACACAGAAGTATGTTTGGTAGGTCAGATTATCAACAGGACCAGGGTTTTGATCCTTTTGGAAAAGTCCAGAACGAGGTAATATTTTAAGTGTCTTTGAGAAAATAGAGCTATTTGATCACTGTTGGCCATGTAGTTGCGAATCTCCTGTAATGAATACGACCCTTGTCTATGCGCTAATGGCAGTTTGAAATATCTGGCCAAAAGGAAACACGTTGAGAAATACAATACGTAGAATCTCTCTCCCTCCTGTACAACTCCTGTCTATTCCAAAATATAAATGGGATTCAGGACTGTTGTTGGGCAAACTGTTAGAAGAAAAAAGAAGAATGTGTCAATTGATAGAAATAAGACATGATTGTGACCAAGGTGTTCTGTTTCTCCTTAGTCAGGTATAATCAATAGGACTTGTCCCTTGAACCTCAGTGCTAAAAGTGTGTTGCAATCAAAGCTGTAAATAATTAATTTCAAAGAGGTTCAAAATATCTGGACAGGTTGTGAAGAGTAACGGGTTGAGGAATAAAGTAAGCTTTTTCCTAATCTAATCACAGCCTAACACAATGAATCGAGTTGAGGCAATGCTTTCAACAGTTTTAAGAATAAAGACTCGGTATTAAAGAGACAGGATAACGCTGTAATCAGTGTATGCGGCTTTGGATTAAGTCGTCCAAGGTTCAAATAATGCCAGGATCTCAGCAACTCTGTTCAAACATGCTTTTAGATTTAGTACAATGTTACGGAATATCTCTTGGACATTCTATAGAATATCCCTGGCCCTGAAAGCAGACTTTAACGTGAATTTTAAATTCCGGAATAACCTCATTTGATGTTTTAATTTCAATAACAGAACAAATCGAAAGTTAAAATTTCACACTTGACATGATGAGATTCTAACGTGCATCCCTTCGCTCCTTAAACTGGACGCTCTACGACGGAGCCACAAATGACCTGACAATGAAACATTGAACAACTCTATCTATAGTCACGTTTCCTTAGCCTCAATAAAATGATAGTAAGGGAGACATGCTCGAGATTCACAAGCTTTTCGCGAAAGTCGAACAGTCCTTGGCTTCTTTTGCGCAATACTTTTTTTGTTCACGGCATGGCTATGTCATTTCATAGGAAACATGTTTTCATAACTAATAACCGATTTTGATAAATTTGTCGCCTTTTCCTTTGCTTTATATGACAGATATAACAGATATAACATTCTCCCTCGGTTTTGGTTGGGCCTTCGGTTGGTTCTCCCTCCCCCTCATGTTTACATTTTCAACCAAAACCTCGAGAGAGTGTTATATCCTTTACATAATGCTAGCAGCTGTGATATAAGTGAAATACTCTTGAAAGTGGTGTTGAACCCCAAATCCCCTTCCCTCATCTTGGTATTTAGTCCGAATAAGGAGATTTGGGTGTTATTGCAGACAAAAAACGTTGAATGAAGCTAAGCTAGTTATTAGTAGTTAGGCCATCTGTTGGACATTTCAAAGAAAAGACTCTTAGCTTTGGCACATTTGACCAAGAAGATCAGTTTGACCTTATCAAGGCATAATCGGACATGTTTTCGAAGTGCCAACATAATCATAAGTATCATACAGAGACAGAAAACTAATTCTAAATAGAGACTAATCTAAATGCAATGAGAACTTGAAAACCTAGGACCTGGAATTAGCTAAGAGCAAGTGTCAGAAGAAAAACAGGTAAATCAATCTCTTGGACAGTTCAAGAAAAGGGTCTTAGCACTATGTTAACTGACCAAGAGAGGTGAGGTGAACTGATTTGGGGTTTTACGCCGCTTTCAAGAGTATTTCACTTATATCACGGCTGCTTGTATTATAGCAGGGAGAAAGCCTGCAATGCCATGTGCGAACCATGGGTGGTACTGCGCTGAAATTCAGTGTAGCATTGCAGACGAAGTTGCCGTGCCCCGGCAAGATTCGAACCCCGACCCGTTGATCTGAAGCTGAACGCGTTAACCACTGCGCTATCCCGCCTCTCTGATCAGGAGAAGGAAGTGCTAGAATGTAGTGACCTTAGAGAGCAAGATGGTAATGACCTTGCAGGTATAGTGCAGAAAGACGGAAGATTTATCCCATCTCGGCTGATAGTTATTGATCTGTGTAGATACTGTTGTCTTTACGACTGAGACGGAGCAGAAAATGAATACTGTACAAACGTTTACTAGACTCACCTGTTTGCAGACTTGTTTTCGTCTCCAAATATGAATAAACATTGCGATATTGAGTTCCTGGTCTGAGTAGACTCATGTATTGCAATGGTGCCACTATGTTGACAGAGTTACTGATATATTGGACATATTTATCTCTGTCTTAGATGTTTCACTGATTCATGATTTTTATTATGTAACAGATACTTTCATTTATAGCATTACATGAAAGATAGGGCACAACTTGGTAACTATCTTCTGATCTGCTTATCTGCTTATCTTTATAATTCCTCATCTAAGTACTGGTTGATACATACATCTCGTCATAGAAACCTGTTGGATTTGGACTTTGTTCAGGGATAGGTTTGTTTCCAGAGCTCTTCATCATATTTATCTTCCTGAAAATCTGCATGTGTATTACCCACCTACTGAAAGATATACAATTTGATATCTTTCAAAGATGTGTTTGACAAATTATGTAGTTCTGGTGTCATATTTTGATGACTCTTCTAAATCCTCATCAAAGAACCAGTTGATACATCTCACCACATTCTAAGAGTTCAATATCCTCAGGTGATGATTGGATGGTGGTCGTTCAATACCAGGATCCATTGTCTAATGGTGCCAGATTCACTCAAAGACCTATCTTGTCCGATGGCGCTATCGTGCCTGATAGTCTGCGATTTACCATTATTGATTGGTTCTGGGACATTTCAGCACCTGGAATTAGGTTATCAATGCTTAGGGACGAGATAGTGAATGCAATAATGAATAGGACTTGACCATTAGCCTTCAGATTTTCAACCTTTACAATGGATTTTCAAGGTCAAGGATGACCGTTTTCGAATTCTTGTGTTCTCTCCAATTACACATTCAAGCTCAGAACTATTCAGCTGTTTTCACACACTGTTTTGTGCCCTCTATTTCTCCTCAAGTAGGTAATCAACTGGAAAATGTCTATCTATTTATCAATATTTGTCACCTGTACCAAGGCATGCATGAGTAGCAGTATACACAGTTGTGAGTGGTAAATAATTAAACTCTGACCTTTCAGCTTATGGGTTGGTATTTACATTTCCTCCTGAGGCCAGTGTTGTTATACAGTTTAATCAGCAATTTTACACATTTCTTAACAGATTAGAAAATGATGGTGGCTGAATATGTGACCTTTCTTTCTTGGTTTCCAATTTATTTTGGTTCTCTGTTTGTTTTCATAGTGAGTAAATGGTGTGAGCAAACTTCAATTATTACTATTTCCATGTAGGGCAGACTATTGACCCAAAGAGACTATTGCGATAGCAATAGTCTATTGCCACTTACTATTGCGATAGCAATAGACTCTTGTAACTCACTATTGCAATAACTATTGCGATAGGGTTTTTTGTACAAAAACGCAATAATCAGCTAGATTCTTATTGGTTTTAGTAGAAATGTTTAATTGATGTAAGGACTATGGAACCAAAATCAGTAAAGAAATCATAAATGAAAAGACTTTTTGTGATTTTGCTATTTCCTATCTCTAGTTCTTCCCTTTTGACATTCTAAAATGAAAAATCTTCAATTAAATGCAGTGAGGCTTGTGTAAATCATTCATAATTAAGAGAATTTAATAGTTTCGATAGTATCGATAGTTAACCTTACTATTGCAATAGCGATAGTGTTTTTGTATATACTATCGATATAGTACTTTTGCCAAGCCAACTATTGCGATGCATCGATAGTTCGATGTATTGTTACACCCCTATTTCCATGCCATATGTTTTGAATGCGGCAGTTGTGAGTGGTAAATAATTAAACTCTGACCTTTCAGCTTATGGGTTGGTATTTACATTTCCTCCTGAGGCCAGTGTCGTTATACAGTTTAATCAGCAATTTTACACATTTCTTAACAGATTAGAAAACGATGGTGGCTGAATATGTGACCTTTCTTTCTTGGTTCTCTGTTTGTTTTCATAGTGAGTAAATGGTGTGAGCAAACTTCAATTATTACTTATTTCCATGCATGTTTTGAATGCGGCAGTGACATAACTGCACTGGATGCAAGGTTGCTGGAGGTGTTAGGTTTGATAATCAATGTTTTCTAACCTGAGCAGACCACATCTTAGCAAAGAGCTTACCACCTTCACTATGTCCATTGTGGAAATATATTGGAGTTCAAGCAGGATGTAGGGGCAGGAAAGCACACTGGTTAGCCTGTTTGTCTTCGGATCAAATGGTCTGGGGTTCAAATCCTGTCAGGCAACTTTTTCTGCTGAAGAAAACTGTTCTAAATGCAGTAGTTTTTTGGTGCAATGCTGCATTGAATTTCAGTGCAAAATTTCCAACCAATGGCTTTGCAGGATGGATGCAAATCATAGCCTCATCGATGTTGCTGGCTTTCTCCCTGTAAAAATACTAGCATTCTTGATATAGATGTATTACTCTTTAAAGTGGTGTTAAAATGTCATCTCATCTCCAGCAGGAAGTCAAAGTTTCTAGACTTGCCAACACAAAAATTGTCTAGGATGTTAGTCTTTTCTTATAACATTGTTCTGCTATCAACCCATATCCGGGTCCAATACACTTCTTTGAGAGTAATTTTAAAGTCTCCAATACACACACTGCTAAATTTGTCTTTTATCTCCCTTTTAATGTAGGCAACATATCCTTCAGATTGAAATTTAACCATGACTTTATGTTGTGTGACTGAAAGCTTTTCATTTCATTATTTTGCTGATCACTTTTGAATGCAAAACTGAAGAAAGGTACCGGTATTATTTCAGTGGAAGAACAAGAAGGGGAGTGTGGGGGCTTTACTCATGGATCCTTATTTTTTGGTTGTTAATTTTCGAGGACTGGTAGCCCTCCACCGACTATCTAGGTTTCATCTCTGTACTATACAGATGGATGGTCATTTCAGTGGAATTGCAGGATGTTCATCGACTTCCCGTATTTCAGTCCGATATGGTAATTATCTTGACAGTCGTGTGCAAGTGACCCAAGAGACAAAGCATTACCAGTAATTGTGAGCTACAGCATTAACAGCAGGACATTTGTCAAACAACAGCAGGGAAGTATCTTGTAATTAGTGGTGTTACCCCAATACAGAGGGGGGAGCGGGATAGTGCAGTGGTTAGCGTGTTGGCTTCAGATAGAGAGGTCTGGGGTTCGAATCCCGCCAGGGGCACGGCAAGTTTGTCTGCAGTAGAGAACTGTTCTACACGCAGTAAGGTTTTGGTGCAATGCTACACTGATTTTCAGCGTAGTACCACCGATGATTCGCTAGTTCCAGCCGATGCTCGCAGGTTTCACCGCAATACATAGCCACATGGCGTTGCGGGTTTTCTCCCTGCCATAATACTAGCAGCCGCAATATAAGTGAAATAATCTTGAAAGCGGCGTTAAATCCCAACTCATCTCACCTCACCAATACAGAGGACACTATATTTGGGATGCTGAATCAAATAGAACCAAAGGAGTGTTTGAGGAATGAAAGTTCCAGCTACTGTTTAGTTTAGTGGATAGTCTGACATTTTGTATACTGTTTTGTGATAGGTAGGTGGATTGTCATTGTCAGTTTGTTTTTATACTACATGTATGACAATATGTTACAGCAACTGTTGGTCATTGGGCAATAGATAGTCTGAAGTTGTTTATTTGTTTTGATGAAATTTACATCTCCTTACATTCAATGAGCTTTCAATAGTAATAAGACAAATGTTGCAAATTATCATCACGAAACTAAATGTTGACAATAACAATTTTAGAACCTGTCAAAATGTCACCTATGAATAAGAAAGAAGTTATATATCCATCATGCATGAATATTGTTTTTCATTTCTCAAAATGTTTCTAAATCTAAAAATTTGTTACTGAAAGTAAATTGATATAAGTTCTGAAGGAATGTCTGTATAATCAGTCAGTAGGAAAATAATATTGAGGACGTGTCCTGACTCGCCCCGAGATGTTATTGTCAGAGTGTCACCTCTCGACTGATTGTTATAAACTTCCTGTCATGTCCAAGGTCAAAGGTCAAACTCAGAGTAATCAAATATTAATTACAACATACCAGTTCATACATGGATGGATAGTTGTATTTAAAGGGATATTATTACTTGTTTGTATTTCAAAAACTAAATTCGAGGTGATATTATCGTCAATGAATGCAATCAGTGTTTTCCAAAATTTTCAGTATTTTCAGTATTTTACAATAAATCATAAATGCTCTAATTGTGAATATCCGTTCATATTTCATTTCCTCAAAACAAACTTGATTGTGCTTCCCCTTTAAATAATGATCCTGGACCTAGATTTACGAAGAAGTCTAAGTGCCTAGATAGTTATAAGCCAATGTAAATGTATGACACTTATTACTATCTTAACGTTAAGAGAGTTTCAAATATTAGTCCTAGTGCAGAAAACATACTTGGTTTTGTTTCTGAAAAGTTTTTTGAATGACAAATGGTTCCATAGTTTACTTGATGACATAATCACAGAACTTGATCCAGATTTTCGTTTTTGATAATCTGGGAGTTTTGCCCATGGTGTCTGCAAGTGGATGTTGATATCGCTAATCTTCAGTGAGTACTCCATGTTTCATGTTCTGTCTAAATATAGGTATAATTTTATTTTCTGTTAAGAAGATAAATCTTATCAATGGTTTTGAAAAAGCAAGAAATTTTTTTGTATCCAAATGTGCATTCACCTTTAAAGATAACAGGTGAACTTTCATTATCAAATGAAGACATTTGTAACTCTGAATGAATAACTGTAAATTTCTTTTTTTATTTCTTTCAGGTCTGTTTAAATGACATTTTAAGTATAAAGAAGGCAACTATTGTATTACGGTAACTTCTCAAATGAAATCATCTTTTCTCCTCTTGTTTACATTTATACACCTTTTATAGCAACATTAGAGCCACATCACAAATTAAAAATTTCAGAAAATGACCACTGTATCTCAATATATAAATCGTTTGCTCAGCATATTTATTCTTAACTTTCAGTATTATTTATTCATGAATTTTAGCAAGATCGTATATTTTTAGAACAATTATTTTAAGAATATACCTTTCAAACGATTTTGAGCTACTGTATGACGTTCGTAATGAAAGAATTTATAGTTCTTGACGTAAATAATTCCTTAGTATGTCTCTTAATACCATGAATAATAAATCCCTCTTCAACAAATCAATTTATTTCCAAATAAAGGGTTAAAAATATTTGTTTGTTGATCTTTATAAGATGTCCTCATTAATTCTTAACCAGCTAAAGTAATGAGTGCAAACCAATTCTGATAGGCCACACCACAGGAAATGGAACTCTGATTATTGGAATATTCTACTTCTAGGGGCGGCAAATAACTAAGCTGCAGAATTAATTTTTTATGTCAAAACATTCTGAGTGGCCAATATACAGGAATAGGAATTCTTTAGCTATCGGAATAATACAAATATGGCTAGCGGCTAATTAAAACTTCAACTGCTCAAACGATAACCCAAACTGATTCTAGGTGGCCCCATAACATTAATTTGATTTCTTAATCAAAAAGAATATTATGTAGTTAATGATATATATTCCGAAACACCTTTTTGGGAGAGGGTGTCCTAAAGCTGGGTAACATATAACCAACACTCTTCTCATTAATGAAATAGGTTTGAAACGAAAAGAACATTTATATTGTTGATAGTGATGATTAAGACACATCTGTCAGGTCATTCCAACTGCAGTTAAAGGGTTAAAGTATTTGTATTTAGTTCCAGTTAATTGAGTATATTTGAAGGTAAAAATTAAATGATTATGTTGGGTTACTCGTTCTGTCGTGAACTTAACAACTAATCTGCAGTAGAGGACTGAATACATTTCTGATGACTATGCTCTAATATTTTCACTTCATGTACATGTATAGACTTTGATATTTTTTTTAACTTATAGATCGTTTGGAACAAAAACGTAATAGGTCATTCCATAGCATTTCATTAGTTTGGTTACAGCACTCCCAATAAGCTTTTCTTTAGCTGCTATTGTTAGTTGAGTGTGTGGGAGTATCGACCTGGGAGTTAGTTCTTCATTGATCGCTAGTACACACCATACAAGGAAGCAGACCAGGATTCATCCATCCTCCACTCTTATTGGATAATGCCACTGTAAACAGCAGGCTCCAGTTGCACGAAACTATCTTAATACATAGCAGTCTACAAAAGTTTGAAAGTAACCAGGCAGATGGTATACCGAGACTACCGGATTATTTCACAGTGAAATTTCAAGAATCTTAACATATAAATCTGCAGGTCTTGGATTATTCTGAGATACATTATCCTTCTAAGCCCATTGGTATGATTACCATTCCTGGAGGTTCTCTTTGTTCACAAGTAGTGATTCCTGTAAAAATGGCTACATTGAATGCTAAAGTGATTTTCTCATTTTGGCATGGCAAATATTTTTATATATGAGCCAAATATTTCTTCACATACAACAATCTTGAATGAGAACAAGTCCTATGGTTAGTTAACTTAATTCTTTATTGCTATGAGTGCGATATGCGACAATCTTTACTCTAACGTTTGCAATATTTTTCATAATTCTTAATGCTGCATAACCTTGAATATTAAGTTTCAAGTAGTAGTAGCCCTTCCCCCTTTCATTCGACCTATCTCCTTGTGTCATTTCGCAATTTTTTTTATGCAAAGCACATTTGTAATATTTCCTGCAAAATACGCAATGAAAATTGAGAACATCAGCTTGTTATGTCTTCATGAGAAAGAGAAAGCAGATAATAGGATGGTAGAGCGGCACTGACAGTACAATTCCTTCAGTCGAATCAGGGTTATAATGTAGCACCATTGATCAGTGCTTGCACTGGATATTAGGCATTAAAATGTATACAGGGCTGGCCATTTTCAGCGGAACAGCTGATTTCAGCGGATCCTAACTGTAGTTTTATTCATAAATTACTACCCTTGAACCTTAATTCCATGCATTTCAGCAAAACCTCCAACAATGTCATCCCTGTGTATAATATTTTTATTTTATTATAAGACTCAAAGATTGTAACTACCCTGGTATTCAGGATCCATGTTATCGAAGTTCTCTTAGCTCTAAGATAGTCGTAAGTGCCTTACATTAACATTGACTTACGACTATCTTAGCACTAAGACAGCTTCGAAAATATGGGCCCATGTTGATAACCTAGTACTATTAAAAATAGGTCATGCAATAGCTGTCATACAAAAGCTTTAGCTCATTGAGAACTTCTCTACGAAGCATGTTTAGAGTTAATCGTTTGTAAAATCAGCAGTACTGACCTCGGCTTCACGCTGTGTGATTTCATTCATGTTGCAAACATTACGTTGAATACAAAAATGGTGGACTTACATGTTGTGGTTTATCTTTGTGATCTGGTTTATCATCATCAAATTTGAATATGATCTACAATAGAAAACAACAATCTTTGATCTTTAATTCAGTGATTGCCTGAAATAGGAAATGGATTATGTGTACAGCTACGAGTTATGTTTCAACCGTAATATTTCTACTTCCACAATAATGACTGGTGAGAATCCTTTTACTTTTGTTTTGTATATCAAGTTCTGATATGCACAGTATACTATGATAATAGTTATTAACAGTTTTGAATTTGATTTTAATCTTTGGCTGTGTGTCTCTTAATAAATGTCTTCAATATTGTGTTTATTTTCTTCCACAACCTGTGCACATTTTGTAAAATAATGGCAAGATGGCTATTGTTTCAAAAAATATTTTTTATTGATTCTTTTCCTTTTGAAGATTGTAAACAGTATGACGAAACATTTACATTAGAAATCAAAATAAAATTGTTGCCTTGCATGGAAAATTGACGATTATAGAAGCATTACATTGTTTTGACTTTCATAAATATTAAAGTGGAAGTTACCTGAATATATAGGTACAATGTATTTAAATCTTACACCACCAAAGTATTTATTTTTCAATGGATTATTCAATATAGCATTATGTTTTATATCATACAGCAAGACGCTCATACACAATAAGTATTATTGGATGTTACCCGATACAAAAAGATTAATTATTCACCAAGTACAGATAATTCCAACCACCATGCAATGATAAGTATGATTTATCTATAGTGTTCAGTAGGATGTGATGAAATATCAATATTATACAAATCTTACATACATACATACCAGGGATGCAGATTCAAATTTTTGCCAATCGGACATTTCATCTTTGACCCAAAAAGACTAACCCGGAAGTAATTTTTTCTATGAATAAAGAATGAGAAAGTATTACTATTTGTTGGTTCTTCATTCATTGCATACTATTAAACATAACACGAAAGCAATTAATGGTAACTATTAATTTATCATTAACATGCATAAAATGGTTCATAATTTAAAATCAATGTTTACCAACTACGATTTACCGATAGTGCTAGGTTGAGCGAGTTTACACAAGCGAGTTTACAAGCGAATTTGCGTGAAGATAGACAAGAAAATTCAAATAATTTAATTGCACATAGTTCATCAAAAGTTCAAATCATGAACCAAATGATATGTACCTTCTAAATAATCATTTTAAATTCAAAGGAACTCGTTTTCAATAGCGATATGATTTACGTAAACTCACAACTCGGCAGAGCACGTGGTCCAACTATTTTCCATACGACTATTTCCTATTCAAGATCTAGTTACGAATTTGAACTTTTTCTAATAAGATTACTTTTATATTTTATTTGGAGACATATTTCACAATTGTAAATGAATAATTATGACATAAAAAGAACTAATGTAAACGCAAGAGAAATTGGAGTTTTTAAATTAGCATACCTCTTTATAACGTGTGTCATCATGAAAATGCGATTTTTGATAGGTTTATTTATTTTGAATTTGTATAATAGCTTTACCATACATCGATATTGATCTATCATATTTTGTTACAATATGATACCTATGTTTTATGACTGAGCTATTATTAAATTTATCGAGATTCAAAGTAGCAAAATCTTAATCTGTAACAAATTCATGAATCACCGGTACGGTGAAGCCACACGTTCATGCAATGTTTATCTTTGACAAAATGTGTTTCCAATGAGATGTGAATGAAATATTTTTCGTAAATAATGTTTTGAAATTGGTCACATCTTTCAGTCACTAAATGACACTGAAACTATCAATTAAATATCAAACGGTAAGTGTTTTTTCTGCAGACAATTATAATTTACTGAAGATAATGATGATTGATGTCGTTCCTTGTGCTGTGAAGAATAAATGTGACTTCTTGACTGGATCAACGTATTTCAATTTCATAAACAATTATGACCGACACAAGCAGGGCGGTTTGCCTTTATTTAATGCTTGTAAGTTTAGTTTTCCTTTTATTTTCCTATTCTGCAATCGGTCAACTGATGTCCGATAGGTCAATTTTTCATTCGGTCAAACTGGATTTACAATCGGACATGTCCGGCAAATAGACCGATTTCTGCATCCCTGATACATACATACATACATACATACATACATACATACATACATACATACATACATACATACATACATACATACATACATACATACATACATACATACATACATACATACATACATACATACAAATTAAATACACTGTTTCTGAATGTGCTTTAAATGTTTCTTGAAACATGTGACTGAAATGCAAATAAAACGAAATAAATTTATTTACTTGTTGTATGGAATCTCCTCAGCATGATTGAGACAAATATTGCTACTCTTCACCCCCTCCTGATACTTGATACTACATACCCCAAGTTCTTGAGAACCAAGTATCAAAGTACAGCGTACCCAATTGCTGGTTTCTTTAGCCAATCATAGCTTTCCTTTGAGACTCTATACTGCATGTACAATTTTCACTTTTCAGGATGGTGTGTATCTTGAATAACAAGACAATGGAGTCAGTGTATAAACATTAAACAATGCTTTTCCATTTGACTTTCAAACCAAGGCTGCTCGTTGTTGAAGTTAACATAAACCTGCAGATTTGCATCAAACAAAGAAGTCAGTGTGTAGGACTTGCTAATGACACTGTACCATGTCTCTTTCAGCCAAGGCCGCCGGTGTAGTGTGTGTGCTTGGTATCGGCGTGGGTCTGGGTTCGCTCCTCGTGTACAGATTATACTATAACTACATCCGTCCCATCTTCAGTCGTCCAGGCGAGGGTACAGATACAAACGCTGATATATACACCGATGATGACTGCTGCTATTATTCAGTAAGTATTATGCTTATATACTTAGTTACATTATATTGTTAAACTGCTGAATTAATTATTGTCAAACCATTTTATGAGTGTTAGAAATATATGCCCTTTAGATAGTGAACAAAATATAATTTATATATTTCGGATACCACTATCTTCAATAGTGTGTGGGATCAAATCCTGTTATGGACCCGTCCAGAAAAAGAATGATTTTACATTATCGCAGATAGTGTGATCCCAAATATAACAATATTACATTCATGAGTGTTTGAAGTTCAAGAATTATTATCGGTTTACTCTCGATCTGCCTACGTATCGATCTGCCTACAGTCAAAATAAAAGTTATAAGCTGTAGACAGAACCAGTTGTAGGCAGATCGAGAGGATACTGTATCATCAAGGTATAATCTATACCCCCACCCCCCCCCCTCCCCCCCCGCGCTATAACTCGGGAATATTGATAGGTGCAACCAGTGTATTACTGAGTTAGCATATTGAGGATTAATTATTTTTTGCATGTTTAAAACAATAATGAGGAATGAGGTACCTGTCACAATTGTAAATAATTATAATGATTAATGAAACTTTGAGATTTTTTCTTATCATCAGTAGACTACATGTCTTCTATAGTGTGATCAGGATCCATTCATCATAATGTGCTTTGCAGTAAACCATAATGTAACTGAGACCTATAAAAGATTGCATTTTGAATAGAAATTTGTTTCAGTTTTCACAGTTACACTTTTTGATTCTTTTAAAATGTTTAAATATGACATTTAAAAAATATGCCTTATAAGTTATTTGCTATATAATGACTATATATATTCAACAATGACATGCTAGTGAAGGGAAGACTCAACAAACCTCAACTGTTAACGAGGGGATCTAAATTTAGAGTGATCTCCCTTGAGTGCAAATGTCAGTAGGCTGTTGTCTGTTACATCATAATTATTCATGTTACGTGAAGGGCACCTCTAGTGCATGGAAATCTCATCATGTTGTTATTATCTGTCCGACATATATTTCCTGTCTCTGTAAAAGAGACCATACTCGATTTCCTTTACATCGTGTTAGTCACGGGAAAATCTGCCAAGAAACAAACCTTGGTACTTGAGAATGCTTACTTAGTCCTTTATGTCCTTTACAGAATAAATTGTTTTTTAGACTGTTTCATAGTCCCTGAAACTCCTTCCGACTTGCCAAAGCTTAAACAAGATCCAGCGACTTAAAGCAAGTCTAGATCAGATTTCACCAGAGATTCTTGTTTATGTAGCAAGATCTGGTCCAAAACGTAAATTCCGTTTATTGCAATTCCAGACTCAAATCATGTTTAATACTTCATTTAAGATGCAAGGTAAACTTGAAATTAATTTTGTTGTATAGCCCCAGAGTCATCATGTCTTTCCACATCAAAGTACACTTTAATCTGCTGTCTTATTTAGGAAAAATATCATTTTAAAATAGAAATACTTTCTGAAAAACTTTAAAATTGAATGCATATAGGATGTTTTTTAAGATTTCTTGAAAAAGGGAAAATGAAATCTCAAATGCACAAATCTGCGAAAGTACAGTGTCTTCCTCTTTTCCCAAGATATGGTTTACGGAAAAAATGCTCTTTGAGTCACGATGAGCAGCATCTGTTGTAAGAATTCAGACGGTGTCGGATCATCCATGAGAGATGCTGCATATATAAATAGAACTCTTCAGCACTGAAGGTAGAGAAACGTCGTCACAAGGTGCGCTTACCTTTCGCGGAAGCTGTTGATAATGGCTTGATTGTCCCTGATTCATGCAGATAGGATTATTCATAAAGCGGCAAATTCTTTAGTCATGGGGAAAAGTTTTCTCCAGGGCATTTCAAATCTTATCTCACTGACATGTCCTACAGAAGAATCTTGTCTACACTTGATGTAAATTAGAGAATTTCAGATATATGACTGAGTATGTTCTGATTTGTAAATTGTTGACTGTTAACTAAATAATGATTATTATATAAGGGAATCTCAATTAGCTTCATTGTCTAATTTTGATATACAATTATCTTCAATTAGTTTCAAAGAAATTCAATAGAGATTTAAATTTTGTTTTGTCTGGCACATTTGATACTTATGATATAGTAATGATAAGTAGCTGTAGTATTCATAGAGTATCTACCTTTTACTTTTGAAGTTGTATAAATTACTGAAGTTACTGAAGTGTTAAGAGGATAAGTGATGAATTGAAGTTATAAGATAATTCTTTGCACAAAAGGAAGTTTCTTGAACATAAGACAGAGAGACAGAAGTAAAATATTGTTTAAGACACGAGCATTCCTTCAAATATATTGTATTCTATACAGAAGCACAAACTTGCTCAATACTAGTATAGTTATCATTCAGACCATGAAATTAGATAAAAGCCTTGGCAAGTCAATGACCAAAAAGGAATTTATTCTGAAAATTAAGAGATCTATGAGGCTCCTTTTAAATCATTTTAATCAATTTCAAATTTAGATTTTGTCAGAAATGTTCCTTTCAGAGACTAAACTAAAATGATACCAAATCATCTAGACGTGTTAAATCTCCATAGTTATGTCCCACTTGCAGTGTTTAACTGGAGATTTCTATACCGTTCTGTTGTCTAGTTTACCTTACAATGATGAGTTGTATTCTCCTTCTCATGTTATTTGTCTACTTACCTAGATATATAGTGTCAGTTTCATGTTCTGTGCCTCATTGAGCAAACAGGGAAAATACATTGTCAGATAGACTTTCTTCAAAATCTCTAACGCATATTTTGCCGACCTACAAGATGGAAATAATGTTTATGCATCCACAAAATTTATGGACTTCATAAGACGTAGAGAACATAGAATTTCGTGATTGTGATAATTGAATGTAACAATATAAAAATTTTATTAAATGTAAGTGAATAATGTAACAAGAGACTGGAGACAAGTCTAGTTGGCACCTGTATGTCAGAATTCCCATTACCATGGATAAATGACTAAAGAGCATACTTAAACATACAATATGGCCGAGAGTCATCTATAAATGTCTAAGCTTTGGTAACATTATGATATATTGTCAGGCAGAAGATTAATATTTGAATGATTATTTCCATTTCAAATAATTCTAAGTGGTCAATTTACAGAAAATGTATTAACAAAAGGAATATTACAGGAGTATTGTTGATGAAGGTTATCGCAGAATAGTTCAGAATCAATTGTAAAGGGGTTAAAGGGACACCGCATCGACAATAAAAATCAGATCATGTGTATCTACCTATGCTGATTAACATGTCTGCTAACAAGTCACAGAGACCAAAATTCAGACAATTGACGTAATTGGTAATAAAAACTACTGCAGGTAGACAGTGAAGTGAAGCGTAACTCATTAGCAGACACTCTAATCAGCTTAGTGAAATAAAGATGGGACTCATTTTAATCTTCGACGCGGTGTCCCTTTAAGCTTAAAGCCTGTATTTAGATAGTCTAACTAATAACAACTGAAATCTGAACAGACATATCAAATTGTTTTCAGTTTGTGTCAGGACGACTCGTGTATGTCTAAAATAACAAATTTCATCTTCAATCAAACAGTCTGAGATTACAAAGCAACTCTCCAAGCATTATTAACTTTAAATGGCATTAATTAGCCATTCTGATTGATTGTTGTTTAGCGTTGTAGATATTTTCAGAACAAATCAACTGGATTATAGACAAATCTTTATTAATCATTGTACACAAATTGTCCTTTTGATTTTATCATCTGAAATATCTGCATTGATTTGATACACAATTCTGTGCGACTTGAAGAGTGTATAAACAAATAGTGTGTTTCATTAGAAATAAATGTCATTTAGATATCGACAGAGCGTGATCACATTGGCCGAATAGGTAAGCTGTTGGTTCAGTCAATGCTGGCAGTTGGTGCCTTGCTCTGAGGGTGTGGGTTCGAATCCAACAAGGGACTCATCCTGAAAAAGTACAAGAATTTGTACTGTTGCAGACACTGTGATCCTAGATGTTTTTCATGTCTGACATAACACTTTGGTGACTTCTAGTCTAGTCTGTCATCCAGACCCCTTAAATTAAAGTGCCTAGGCAAGTCTAGAACAAGACTACAGAGCTCAGTTTTAAAATGAACACATCTCAGAGGCTCCTTTTTATTATACCCCCGACCAACGGTTGGGGGTATATAGTTATACCAACGATTCCGTCCGTCTGTCCTTCCGTCCGTCTGTCCTTCCGTCCGAAGACAATTTTTGTCGGATCGATTACAGAAAAACTATTCGTCTCATCCTTTTTAAATTTGGTACATGTCTTCTTCACCACTAGGAGAGGTGCAGTGCGAAGTTTAAACCGAATTGGCGAATTTTTGAATTTTTGGCGAATTTTTTTATTTTTTAACTTAGTCAAATTCTGAGCATTTTTTGTCCGATCAATTACAGAAAAACTATTCATCTCATCCATTTCAAATTTGGCAGATGTCTCCTTCACCACTAGGAGAGGTGCAGTGCGAAGTTTAAACCGAATTGGTGAATTTTTGAATTTTTGGCGATTTTTTTTATTTTTTAACTTAGTCAAATTCTGAGCATTTTTTGTCCGATCGATTACAGATAAACTATTTATCTCATCCTTTTCAAATTTGGCACATGTCTCCTTCACCACTAGGAGAGGTGCATTGCAAAATGTAACACGATTTGGTGAATTTTTTAATTTTTGGCGATTTTTTATATTCTTTTACTTTATCATAGCTAGAATGAATGAAGCTACTTCTGTATTGTGATTTGTTGACTTCATCATTTTCTTTTTCATGTAACTTTCATCAAAAGCTACTTCTGTGTTCTCGTTAATTTTACTATTTTATATTTCCACTGGTTATATTTTGGGAAAAGTTAAATTTTCTTGCCTTTCAGCCATAAACTGCTGTATATCTCTCACTGTGCCTTCAGGGGTGTGCTTCCATGTACCTGTTGTTTAAAGTCACTCGAATGAATCATTATGATGGACTAATTTCCAAAATAAAGTTGAAATCAGTGGTAATAGCAGTAGTGTATTATATTACCAATACCATTTCAAGTTACTTTTATTCCTATTTTGACTTAAACCACCTTTTTCACATGAAGATCGAGACTTGTCCTACCATTTTCACAAACAGTTTAATCTTAGCAATTACATTTCAAAGCTTATCAATCCTTAGGTGTGCAGACACCTCTCTCTTTAAGTAAAATGAAAATGTCAAACTTAAACAGTCGGGGGTATTAGTGAGCCACGCTCACTTTTTTGCTTGTTTTATTGTATTTTTAATTTTTTTTAGATTTTATGAAATAATTCATTTCAGAGGCTAAATGTTAGACTAACTTCTGACTTATGACTTCTCTGGACTGTATTGAACACTTTCAGATATACTGATTCGGAATTTTGCGTTAAAATTATTTTTGGTCTCTAATATTATTCTTATATTATTCTTTTACGACCAATTTTATATCAACTAATTTTTAGATTGAAAATCTGCATTTTATTTACATTTATTTAACAGATTCAAGAAATACCATTCACCACGTGATGATAACGACAGCCAGCTTTATTTTTTCAAACTTGAAAATCTGTGGTTTATTTGCATAAATATTCTATTACATTTAAATATACCACCTACCACTGACTTGTTGATGGTGTCACCACTGCTAACACTTTCCGATATTTGTTCCTGCCAGTCGGTTAATTGAATGTTCCCTACAATATCACCACTTGCTATTATTTGATTTTGCCACTTGCTGTGAAATGAGAACAACCTGTTTTTAGTGTACATAAATTCACAGATTTGTCTCTGAATTTCCAAACAAATGTAACATATTTCTATAATAGTATCATAAATCATGGACTGCTCATAAATATGAAATAGATGACAGTTGTTAGGGCAATAACAGAATAAAACAGCAGTGAGATGAAGGTCATGTGAGGATAACTAGTCTGACTAGACTACCAGATGTGATAACATCACACTTGGGATATATGGAACCTGACACCCCTGCAGCAAAGTAGACTCTGCTAAATCTGTTGGAACTCTTCTGTCTGCAAAGATAGAGAATCATGAATGTCAATGAAGTGTTCTTTTTGGGTCCTTCCGGATTTCAATTTGCAAAATTTGTTTTGATTTTGGTGGAAGTTTTCATTTGTTAGTTAATGACTAGTAAGAAAACTGTCTTACATGAAAAAAATATTAATTGAGAAACATCAGATATAATTAGAATAATAAATATGAACCAATATTTGAAAAATATGTTTATGTTACGTAGTACAGAAGATATTGTTAAAAAGTAAGACCAAGCTGATACCCCCCAGTTTTGTGAATCCTTCTGAATGTTTTAAACATTCTCCATATGATAGTAGGTAGGAAATGTCATTGAAATGTACCATTATTGGGTTGATGTTTCCCAGAATATCAGGATCCAGTCAACCCTACAATATAGTAGACTCTTCAGGCTGTTCAATGCTTAGTGCAGTAAATGTCATGGAACAATCTTTATAAAGGGGTGAACTGAGGTCGACATGTGTTCCTGGATGGGTGTGGATGGAACAAATGTACACCACTATCTGTCTGTTTTGGCAATTTATCAAGATTTCCTGGAATCTTTACAGATACTTTGCCTTGACAATCTGTCTCTAATTCTTGTAAAATAAATATGAAGTTAATTTTTAGCTCATCTGGCCTGAAAGGCCCGATGGGCTTATGGCATGGGATGGCGTCCGTCCGTAAACTTTTCGCTTTTTCGACTTATTCTCCAGAACCAATGACTCCAGAGAGCTGAAATTTAATGTACAGACTCCTTGGCTGAAGGGGATACTAAATTGTAAATTTGGTGACCCTGTGACCCCAAATGTGGGTCACAGGGGTCATAACCTTAAAAGCTATTTTCATCTTCTTCTCCAGAACCAATGACTCCAGAGAGCTGAAATTTTATGTACAGACTCCTTGGCTGAAAGGGATTCTAAATTGTAGATTTGGTGACCCTGTGACCCCAAGTGTGGCTCACAGGGGTCATTACCTAAAAAAAACTATTTTCATCTTCTTCTCCAGTCCCAATGAACGTAGAGAGCTGAAATTGTATGTATATACTCCTTGACTGAAGGGGATTCTAAATTGTAAATTTGGTGACAGTGAGACCCCAAATATTGGGTCACAGAGGCAATGACCTAAAATGCTATTTTCATCTTCATCTCCAGTCCCAATGGCTCTAGCGAGCTGAAATTTTATGTACAGACTCCTTGGCTGTAAGGGATTCTAAATTGTAAATTTGGTGAGTCTGTGACCCCAAATATGGGTCACAGGGATCATAATCTAAAAGCCTATTTCAGTTTACAGCATCTTTCTGAGATTATATGTGCACTTCAATCAGTAAGTAGGTAAGGGAGGTAATTTTAAAGAAAACAGCTGAGTTAAAGGCATTTCATCTTTCTGATGTGAGAGTTCTAACATGTGCTTTGAGAATATAATATGTCTGATGAAAAAGAGATATTTAGAATTAAAAACTTAGAATTGGAGGTCTAACAAAAATTATAAGTCATATTTTATCTTTGTCTCACATTTCACATATGAGTAATTATTTGTATTTTGCAAGTGAATTTGCTGATAAAGGTACACAAGTCTAAAAGTATTCTAAAGACTTAATACAGAATCTTTTATTAAATCTAATATTATGTTCTTTGTAATTTAAGAGTAAATAATGGAGTTTTTTAATATCTCATGATATTGTGTAATTATTTGGAGAATTAATTAATTAATTAATTAATGAGAATTTCCAGTACGAGTCAATTTGGTATACCTTATTTATATCATATTTTATACTTTATAACTGATTTAGTTTTCAATTAAGAATTAAAACAATATAATGCAAAGGTGTATGATATTCATAAAGAATGTTGATTTATGTGTAACCAATTTTGATAATAATTAGCAGGGGTCATGACCTAAAAAGGTTTTTTTCATTTTCTTCTACAGCCCCAGGCCATTATTGCAATAGCTTACAGTGGTGAATTGTATGCAAAGAATTGTACCCGGTATATTCATTATTATATAATGTGTGTACGATCTTAAAAAATAGTATGATCTCTCCACCACATTATTATATGTTTGATACCAGCAATTTATTTCCAAGCTTTGTGTTGCTCTTTCAACACATATATATAGCAGATTGGCAAAGTTATGGTAACAAAATATTTTTAAACTGCTTTAATCGTTTCACTACCTAGATTCTTATTACTACATTCCATTATCTGACCATTGCTATAAAGTCCACTCCATAACATACCCCACTTATTATCTCCTGATGAGCTACAGAGGCCATGGCTCTATTTTTACCATTTCCATGGATACATAACTTAATGATTTATTTCAGGAGCAGAACTCAAAAACTGCCATGGATGTATTTTTAGCTCATCTGGCCTGAAAGGCTCGAATGGCTCATGGCATGGCACGGCACGGTGTCCGGCCTCTGTCTGTCCATCCATCCGTCCGTCCGTCTGTAAACTTTTCGCATTTTGTCTTCTTCTCCAGAACCACTTGGTCTAAGGAGCTGAAATTTTGTGTGCAAACTCCTTGGTTCATAGTCACTGTTATTCAACAACTATTCTTCAATAAATTTTCCCAAAGGCGGGGGATATGGCCGACTCTGTCTGCTTGTTCATTTTCTTCTACAGCCCCAGGCCATTATTGCAATAGCTTACAGTGGGGAATTGTATGCAAAGAATTGTACCCGGTATATTCATTATTATATAATGTGTGTACGATCTTAAAAAATAGTATAATCTCTCCACCACATTATTATATGTTTGATACCAGCAATTTATTTCCAAGCTTTGTGTTGCTCTTTCAACACATATATATAGCAGATTGGCAAAGTTATGGTAACAAAATATTTTTAAACTGCTTTAATCGTTTCACTACCTAGATTCTTATTACTACATTCCATTATCTGACCATTGCTATAAAGTCCACTCCATAACATACCCCACTTATTATCTCCTGATGAGCTACAGAGGCCATGGCTCTATTTTTTTTTTTTAAATTCATGAATTTTCCAGACATGTTGAAAATAACCATCCTTTGTTTCGTGCAATAATGGTTTCTGAAAGTGATGCACATTTCCATGATTATTTATGCTATTTGGATTTGAGAAAAATGAAAACCTCACACCTTTTAGTAAAAACAATCGTAACACTAAGATTTAGGCACAAACTTTTGTTATCCCCATCATATGAAAACAAAGACTTTATTTAAAGTTTGTCCAATTGTTATTTTCTATGAGTCAGGGACTGAGTCATTTCATGTCAACAGCAGAGTTTGAATGGACACATCTGACTAACTCTGTCAGTCACAAGGATGATGAGCTGATATTGATTCAAAGGATAATGAAACAAATGAAGCAAAGTCACTATCTCTTTAACTACCTCCCTGCTGAAAGCATCCAAATCTGCCCAAAATCTTCAAGTAATATTAGTTCCTTCAACTGGACCCTGTAAAAGGTTAAGAAAATAATAGTTATGTGACTTAATATATTGGTAGACCATAATAATAAAGAAGGTCAAGGTCACCTTCTTTAACCCCGTGGAATATAAGAATAAAAGAAGGTCAAGGTCACCTTCTTTAACCCTCTCCATTCTGTATGCATTCACAGCTGCCCAAATTCTGGTCTTTTTCAATTTGAGAGGATAATGAACAAGTAATGTAAGTGAAACACAAAAATAGGCCAAGTCATGTAGTTTTTTTAAAAACAAGAACCAGAAGCGATTTTGCATGCTGCAAATTTCATCAAACATAAATTAAATTTAGTTTATTTAAAGGGATATTATATCCCAGCCCGTCCAACAGCTGTCAGTGTTTTTGTTCAATACTCCCATATAAATTGACAAAGTAAAACTATTTTTTAAGCTTAATTGTCATTTGCTATTTATGATAAAATCTGTTTAAAAGCTTGTGTATTCTAAAACAATGGAAGAAATGTTACAGCTGACAATCTAATTTTGGCATCAGGAAGACAAATTATAAACAGCCTCTCTGTCCAATGACCACAAATAGGATTGTGTTTTCTCTCTCTTTCCCCCTATTTCTACTTGACTATAATATAATATTGTATTTATTTCTGCTATTTCTAAAGTAACCTACACGTTTTCCTAACATTGGTTGATCAGGTCATGTATAGAGTTGTCAACGATATCACATACACAAATATGACATGGAACTATAAATAGAGACTGGGTGAGCCTAATGATAAAGATTAGGTATGACTACAGTCCAGAGAGCACTTGTTGGATTTTACGTAATAATCCAACTTTACTTTAAAACTATGTGGGATTATATGACCTCTGCATGGTTCCATATCCATCTGCGATTAAGGTGGTGTCAAGGCTTTGGATCGGTATGTTTGAGTGGGAAAATAGAACAATAACTTTCACTTTGTCTGTCTGTCTGTAATAACTATCACTTAGATCATATGTCGACTGAAGTTCAATCTGTGAAATGTTTACTCTAATTATATACTCTTATTTGTATTTAACACAGGTATTGTTATATGTATGTATATGGTTGAAATTATAACAATATTATAAGATATAAACTGATATAAAGCATGCCAGACTGTTCAAAATGTAATATTAAAAGCTAAAGTATGTCTATAACATATCTAAAAAGTTCAATATTGAAATTGAAAAGGTATTCAGGTTAGGAAAGGTAAGGTAGTTCTTAATTTTGTAAAAAAAAATGTTACTGTGTTCAATATCCAATTTAGAGACTAAGATTTAGTCTAGAAAATAAATAATGATGGGTGTATATATAATGATAGATCTAAAGCAAGATGTGGAACTCTTCCTGGAGGAGATAATAATGCTTCTTTATGTTTTATGTTAAACTTCCTCTTATACATATTTAGTGTCACTCAGCACATGGAACAAACCAAGTTATCTCCCTTGCAACACATCTCGCGTATATTGCAAGATGTATAAAATCATGCATTGTGTTGTGCTGTGAGTGACAGAGGTTACAGAAAACTTACAGAAAACATGTTTCAGTGCTTAAAGAAAGTACAAATCTTTTGATATCTGCATTACGACTTTCATGATGTTAAAATCACTGTCAAACTTTGAATAAGCAAAGACAGTGAATGTGAGAAGCATACCCTATAAAATGACAGAATAAAAAGACACAAAATCTAAATGTCACAACAGAAAAGTTCCAAAAAAGTTGGATCAATAAAAGTAAACCTTTTTGTAGTGAACATTTTACAGTTTTTCTCTTGTCAAACTTTTTTCATATACATTTTGCTTTTCGCAATTATTCGGTGTATGAAAAAAAGCCCCCAAAATCATAGCATTGGGTCAAATTTTAGGGTCGGCGGTTTCATGACAAGAAAATCCTTTTGCAAAAACTTGTATTTGTATGTAGCTGACACATTGGGGAATAACAAGTTTGTTCTTTTTAAAGCAGACAAAACACAAAGCCCTTTGTTATTTCTACCAGGTAGTATCATCATGCATGAGTGATGTATGTAATATTACATTATAATGTACGTACAAAACAAGATAATAAATTAATATACAACACTCTTCCTGGATATGTCCATAACATACCACTGTGTTAAGTTCACGGTGTCTATAACCTTCCGCTGTGACAGCTAACAGGAACACATCACAAAGTTTCATTGCATAAAAGTTGCTAACCAGAGCATGACACTCAGCAAATATATAAGTTCTTGAAAGACATGGAAAGACAAATTTTGAGTTTTGAAGATGCTCTTCGTACAAAGGATTATTCAGCTTTTTCGACAGGTTTGGAATTTTTTTCTATCCGTTCAGATGAATTTATATGATGATTACATGAGAGAGACGTTATGGTTTATCCCATTTTAACTTGTGTGAGCAAGTGAGTTTTAGAATACTTTCTGTTGTTTTTTTTAGACAATACAAGATATATGAATTATTATAGTCAAATAAGAAATTATGAAATGTATTCAACCTCATGAAATTGTGAGAAATTTTGTTATAAAACATGGTTTAATATAAAAAATGTAAGAAAACAATGGCAGTTCATTAATTGATCTAGTTACTGGTTTTAATTGTTCATTTACCATTTTACATTCCTGCATATTTTGTGTTAATGCATGTATAGCCACGTTCAGTTTGTCAAGTCAGGTATGGCAGACTGAAGACATTTAATTGACCTTGTCTTTGGCCATGGTATTTATAATACATTATATGACCCAATTTAAAACTTACCAGCTGGCTTTGTTTGAAGAATGATTTATTTTCGAAACTGTGTAAAATATTGTTGCATTGACTTAAAAAATTAAGAATATTAAAAACATGAAAATGAATGAAAAAATAATTCAAATCATTGTTTTACAGGGTTCCTCTGACAGTGCTGCCAACACAGATGTTGGAAACGTTGACGTTGACAGGGTGTGTCCACCGCGGGTGAAAGATGACTACCAGTATGGAGTCGCCTACGCTAAGAGCCACAAACAGGAAAAACATGCCAAAATCATCCGCGATCCCGAACCGGTCCGCTTCAGGAAGAAGGGTCGGCGGCAATCCTCCCCGAACTCTGACAAAGATTCGGCCATTGGCGGTGCGTCCGAGCTTGGCCAGTCTTTCTACAGTGACGGGGGATTCAACCGTGATTCTTTCTATTCCACCTGCACGGCTGAAAGTGGCTTTGAAAATATGCCAGACAATTTTGAGGATGAAGGTAGTGGAGGTGAAGGGTTTGCTTTGTCTAGATATCCCTCCTTGAGTCAATCCCTTGCCGTCAACTTCAGTCCTAAATCTCTCAATAATAAGAACGCTGCACAGTCAGGTGACACTTCATTTAATTCTGACGACAAGTCACATCTGACGGTGGAAACATGTGGCAATTTGGAACACACGAGTATAATGTTGACACCTCCATCTGACGACATGTCATCACATCATTCGGGGAAGGAAAGAGAGGTAGCTGGACAGTTGACGGTGGACAAATCGGACAATAGTCGGTCCCTTAGTGCAGATTATGATGCTTCTTTAGAGATATCCGAATCTCTGCAGAGCTACAGTGGTGGTACCGGGAGCTTAGCAGACTGGAGTTGTGATGACGAGGATCGGGACGCAATGTCTCCATTACCAAATATTTCCGGATCTCTGTCCGAACATCAATTCAAACAATCATTACTTCAGCGACTACGTGAGTGGTCGAGCTTTTCATATGATGACAATTCACGATCGCCAACTCCTGACCATTTCACAATGTCAAGGTCAATTCGGAGGAGTCGTAGTTTAGACCGGCATATATCCGGAGTGTGCACACCTGATAGTGAAATATTTGAAAATGAAGTGATAGACTTTAGCGGACACACTACAAAGAACCTAGAACACATAGAAGGCGAGCTTCAAGATATTCAGGATGAGTTTTCAATGATTACATCCCAGCTCTCAGATCTAATACACCGTGGTGACGAGGAAAAAACAAAGGGCAGAGAGCAGAGCCCAATGGCCAGACGCGCTTGTCGATTGGTTCATCGAGCGAAAGCACGCTGGGAAAGATCTCCGAGCCTGTCGTATTCAGACTCAGAGAGATCATCGCGAGAAGGTAGTGTTGAACTCTGTTGGGATCTGGGAGACATCGGTGATGAAGAACTACCACGGACAATGAGAAACAGGAGGAAGTTCCGACGGAAACGACAGAATACTCTGGTTGCTGAGGAACGTCTAAGGAGAAAGTCTGAACCAAACCTATCATCGTCTGACGGTTCACCTGCAAAGCATATGCTCAGTGATACCTCAGATTCAAAGGGAGATAACTTGCAGGAAGAAAATGCACCACAGCCAGGCTTAAGTCCTACTAGAGGTAAGTCATCTTTCTGAATTCAAACTCATTACTTTTGTGACTTGATTTATACTTGGATACATGTATCATTAATTCTCACCTCTTTGAAAGTACCCCTCATAGCTTTGCTGAAAATTATTGTTTACAAGTGTCTGTGTATCATTGAAGTTTCTTCAGATTGAAGAATAAGTTGAATATAAGGTTTGTAATGAAGGAACCTGTGTAGTTGAAAGAAGATAACGTATTCATATATGTTATCGGTAATATACTCTTAGAACATATTGGGTAAAAATATCTTACACTTCAGCTGCTGGATCAATTAATATCCAAACTTTCGTTGTGGCCAATTAACTGGAATCGTTTACAAATTCAGGGTTTGACTAAAGAAGTGTCTCCAAATATTTTAGGACGAACTTAGATATCTGTTGGAAGACGTTTGTAATAATGATTTCAAAATAAATTATTTTGTATCTGTTCACTTAGACAAACCGCCAGGCAGATTAAAAAACATCGGGGAGAGTGTGGTTATACAGGACTATGCAGAGCGAGAGTGGAAGGGAGAGACTCCGAGAGCCAACACAATCAGAGAGGTAGGTGCCGGAAAATATTTAAATGTTTGTTAGAATTGTAATCTTTACCATAATGGATGCCCTTTAAATGAAGAAACATTACAACTTCAGTCTCTTGTAGTTTTCGTCTTCATATATAGGATAACAACAAACATCCAAGTGTTACGCTAACCAATAATCGAATGGGGTGCTTGTCAGATGTCAAAATATTTCATAACATTTGGTTTGACATATACAAAGTTTGAGCGTGTATGGTCTCTCTCAAGTATATAATTCAATTCATATATCAAATTATTCCTATTTAGGGACGATGCTATGTTTTTCAAGATTCATTGATACAGATGATCAACTCTTTCAGGCATACGCTGCAATCCCTAACAAGATGAACTGCCAACATCTCAAGCAAATAAGGGGAGATAACTATTGTGCAGTGAGGGGCTGCTTATATCAAGTGCTGAGTCAGGGCCTGCAGGTAACTAAAGGCTGGCCAGGTATCGTGGATACTATCAACAAGCTCCATCAGTTGTACAGGGAGCCAGCTTCAGGGCTGCAGAACTGGACCTTCGCAGATCGTCTTCCAGCAACGGACGAAAACCGTCTGGCTCGCATGTGTGAATGCGTTCTCTCCTTGTACTCAACGGTAGGTGTTGGGTTACTTCTCACACACTTAGCTTATGATCTAATTAGAGTCAATCCATTCAGAGTGGCAAATTTACAGGAATGCCAAAACAGTGTAATTTTCTGGCAACTGCAGGTAAAGCATTAAGATTTATAGTATGATATTTTAGTACCGGTAAGAAGAATTAATCCCAAACCTGTGGGTCTCATAATATTTTAGGTTTTTACAAAATTAGTGCCGGTAGTTAGATCTAGATGGTCTCCTTGCTTTATGATTCTGATTCCTTTAGTTTAACTTAGTAGGAATGGCTGCATCCTCGATTACCCAGGGTTTTATATATGGTCAGTTACCCGGGACACTCCATCAGAGAAATCTGTGCTCAAATTACCCGCCCTTGGCCGACGTGAGCCAATCAAACTGCTACGCAGTTGCCAAGCACACACCTCCTAGGCACGGTCATTTTGTAAGCCATCAGTCACCGGTTATCTCCCTTGACCATTTCTGTCTTTTTTCATTAGTTAACTGATTTCGTCACGCCGGCCAAGTGTGAGTAATTGAGTACACATTTCTCTGATAGAGTGTCCCAGGGGTGATGTAGTGGAGAGTAGCAGAGCATATATAAAACCCTGGGTAACCAAGGATGGAATGGCTGAGGTAAGGAAGTATTTATTTAAAATCTTAGAGGAGAGATCCCCCAAAACACGTGAAGTTATCCGCAGGAGGAGGAGCAGCAGCAGAATGTCAGACTTATTTAAAACTTTTCTTTTAAATCTCATTATTTTAAATTCTTTCATTTTTAAACTCATGTGTTTCAGATTGATGAAATATGCAAAATACCATCATACGAAGAGAGGGCCCAATATACATCTGACCTGCTGAACTCTGACCCCACTACTGACCTTGAACTGATGGAAGGGGTCAAGCTGTTGATGGCCTTGACCTCTATTGAACTCCGACACGCGAGTGAACAAGGGGAGGATGTGCCGATATTTGTGTGGCTCATGTTCGCTAGAGACTCTTGTCAAACTGTCGAGGACTTCATCAAGAACCATCTCAATGGTGTCGGAAATACAGCAGGGTTAGAACAGGTTCGTTGGTGTACACTTCTCTTCAATACTTGTGTCATTTTAGAAGTGTTGACTGTGTGATAAGTTAGACCCACCTTCCGTCAACCCCTTATTAAAGTTCTTCAAGCTGATGATGTATAAAACCTTTATGAGTGGCCCATTTACAACTCATTAATAAAAACAATTGTAATTGTAATTTCACACTGATTAACGATGGAATATCTTCTTTATTGCAATAGATGCAAAGTTTCCGTGCAAATATTAGCATCGTTCTCAAACGAGGTGCTAGTGTCTGCATCGAAACGTCGCATCGTCTCTTATGACGTCACATAGTTACTGTAGTGACGCGGTCTTCCTAGTGGCCGCTCGAATGAAAACGCTGTTGGGGCATAATTTAAAGGATTACATAATATAATGAATAGAATATCTGTCAATTCTTGACAAATACCATGTATTTAATAACAAATATGAATAAACACAAGAATGTCCCCTAAAATTTTCTTTACACCAAAAATACCCTCCTTGTTAGTTCACCCGTGTTTACACGCCAGCGTCTGTGTTGCAGGTAGAGATGTGTCTGCTCAGCTACACCCTTCATACAGTCGTACAGGTCGGGAGGCTCCAGAACTTCTCCCAGGAAGACTTCCTCTGTCGCTTCATCGACGACGCTCCCGACACCTGGCCCACGATAAACCTCCTCGCCGAGGACGACCGCCACTATAATGTGCCTACCCCATAATGCACTGGGACCAAATCATGGACCCCATCTTTAGTTTCTGCCTAGATGCGACCTGCCAGACAGCCTGCCCTAGTGAATTATCCCTCAGAGATTGTCGATATTTGTACTCAGTGTCAAAACTTTGTGATTCCTTGATGCAGATATGTCTCTGAATTTATCTGGTTTTACAACATGAAATTAAGGATAAATATCATTCATTACTGTTTGGTGCTCTCCGTACAAGACAAATTCTGGCGACAATTTAATGTTTTATATTTTATTATAAACACCAGTTGTAAATAAAATATTTATCAAGGATATCCAGAGTTTTGATACTGAGATTTGAAATATTTTCTGATTTCGAGGAATAAATTGCAAATACAATGTCTGTGATGTGTAAAAATGGATGAAACCTTTCATGTTGGCCAAAATTGTTGAAATGTTTTGTTTTTCTTTTTGCCATTAACAAGTGTGTCTTCTTTTTAAATCTTTCGACAAAGTTTTCTGTTATTTTCTTAAGTTATTAAGTTTCTTATGAGTCAAAGATAATCATGTTTAATTAGAAAAACTGCATAATCAGAACAAGTATTAATTTGGTTATGATAATAATTGTAATTTTGAAGAAAACATTTTCCAATCTATGAAATAATGTTCATGGTTGCAACTTTTTTCATTTTATGAATTTCAATTTTCAATCCATAATATTGTATTTATTGTTTCATTGGGTTTGACCCCTCTTAATTTTGTTGTTCATTTCCTAAGTGATAATGACAGTAGATCAACACACAATGCCCATTTGGTTGAAAATTTATATGGAAAACTCTGTTGGTTAGATAAAATATTCTAGCCGTTGTTTTCATTAATTCATTTAATATGATATTTTATAGTTATTTCCAAAACGAAATTTTGAAATATGACTTAAAAACTGATATTTGTCATTATATGAAAAGTAAATATTTAGGATAAATTTTGTATTGAGAAATTGTTAATTTAAAAGTATTAATAAAAATATTGTTAATCAATGGGAAATTAACTTTGATGAATTCTCCTATTCTAAAATGATTTGGCAGATATGTAAGAATTTTCTTTATACGTGTAGACTAGTCTAACTGAATGTTGGTGTTGGGTCACAAAGATAAACAGTTGTTTTCTTTGGATTATGTACAGTGTTGATTAATGTTTTGTTCAGACTTTTCATGATTTCGTATTCTGCCTTTTAATGTTGTTGTAGTTACTATTTTTAGAATGTTGACATTACTCTCATTTGTAGAAAGAGGTTTTAAAAACACGTTTTTAGATTTTAAAACATTGAACATAATAAAATAAATTTGAATTAAAAATCAAATATTGACAAACAGAAATCAAATTCACCTTTTTATCCATAAATTTGTAGTTTAAGTAGTTATTAGTTAGTCATTGAAGCTTTTAATGAAAATATATAAAATGTTTAGTAAAAATGAGTTAGGATAAAAATATGATATTTGAAAAATGTTTATGCATTGTAGTATGTTTAGAAAAGAACTAGCTTATATAATAGAAAGGCACATGTATTATTGACTCTTGCAACCCTTTTGAATGACAACTTCTAATATAAGATGTCACACCTTGACCTCTGGTTTCAATGATGTATCAAAGAAACAGAGGTTATTTTCGTGGCCCTCGGGCAACTTTCGTGGTAAGAGAATCACATGAAGAGTCCAGTCCATCGCCTGACATTTTCACTAATATCATACTCAATTATCGTCGTTTCACTTGTTTTGAAATAATTCATCAAATCTATTTGAAACCTCTTGTTTTTCATTATTTTCCAACCATAAATTCAACCAAACCCTAAGTATTTTATACTGGAGAAATTATTCTGCCCCATAATGTCAAATGCAGGCATTTCAAGTTATTGATTTTGTCTGGCTGAAAAGATGTAAGATAAAAATGAACACATAGTATAGATGAAATCTGACTTTTCAACCAAACATTTTGTGAAAGGTAATGAAAAACAAAATCATTCAAAGATTTTAAGACTAACCAAGTGTGTTGAGTATAAAACTAGATTTTCTACATCGATTGTTTCTATTGCACTTGAGTGAAGATACTGCTTATGAACTTTTTAAATAGTCTTTTGTTTTTTTATCAAACATTTGAGACTTAAATGTGTTAAATTTTTCTGTAATGAAATATACATCTTACCGCTATGTAAGTACATTTAATTGTATGTCTTTCAAAGCTGTATTCACCTAAAGTTTGATAATTAATCATTTAAAGCCATAAATCTTAATATTTCCAAGTCATATAAAAAGAAGTTTAACATGGTACATATATGTCCCTGCTTTTGAATTCCTTTTTGATACTCTATTTTATCAATACTCAATTTTCAACTGATATTTCACATGGAAACAAAACAAATAAATGTATTATATATTTGTTTGATTCTTTCAAGTGAAATACATTAAAAAAATCTAAACATGGATGAACATTCAGCAAGATATTTAAGTCCAAAGTAGAATCTCAAGTCAATTAAAACTATGAATTTCATTATGATCGAAAATAACAAAATATTCCATTTCCAAATGAATCATCTGCTGTTTTTTATGGAAAAGCTTGATTTTGAAGGTATCCTTTTACACATTTGTATCTTCTTAACTTTTATGTTGTACATTTGATGTTTAGATTAGTAACAGATTAGATTTTGATTATCTGGTACTTATTTCTTTGATAATCTAATATTGTTAAACTTATCTTAGATGATTTTACCTTTTTATAAGAACTGTGTATTCATGTGTTCATAATACAAAGAGTGTCTGCAATGGAAACTACTTAATCAAGTCAAAGTGATATTATTTTACAAATGCTAAAAGTACAAGCTTTTTGCATTGATATTCCTAAAAGTAATGATGAATTTGATAAAATGAAACAAATCTTTACTAACATATGTGAATATTATTTTCCAAGATGAAGTAAATGTTATTGGCAATCATATATAATAATACATAATGTTCTATTGTCACCCAGTAATTGTTCAATTATTATGCAAGTAGAATTCAATCACATGGTCATTTAGTAGATAAACCTATTGTGTTTTTAATTCTTTGTGATTCGAACTTAAATTCAATACCTGTTGATATCATTTGGAACCGAACACGTCAAAGGATGCAATCTCATTTTACATTATGCTGACGATGAAAGTGTAGTAACTCATGTTTCTGAAACTTTCTCCCTGTAAATATGAAGATAACCAAGGAAAGAAACTGCTTATCGACTGCAGTTGTAATGTACCATGGAAGATTCTGGTGTTGTCTAGGGGCAGGTTGCTAGATCAGGTGCTTATATACGCTAATTTGCCACTAGTGCTTCCCTTCCGTTGATTCAATACCTCGTATACATGATTATGTCATGGTCTCCTGTGTTATCGTCAGAATCTAGTCAGTAAATTGACGATCGAATGTTTGTCACTTGAACGAGAATTTATATAATTTTATTATTTGTATTTGTATTTGTGTATGTAAAGTGGGTGATCATACTTGATTCTGAAATTTCATAAATTTATTTTGATTGTTGATTTAATATGTATTTTTAAATGATTTGTTTAAAATTAAATTAATTTTAAAGAATTTCTTCATGCATTTTGATAGTTTGATAAAATATGAATGTGATACTTTCATGCAAAAGTAATATAGGCTTCGAAATAAAAAATGAATCTTCTCTTTCAATTTCTGACCTTCTGAAAACATAAAATCGATCGTGACATATCTTATCAATCAGTCTTCAGTCGAGCTGGCATTGATAGCTTATTTAAAAAAATTTTTATCCAATAATGGTATATGTTCTTGAATAACTATGATCACGCACTTGATAAATGTTTTAGCTGAAAGACATGATTTTTCATAGAATATTGGAAAGTTTTTATGTATATAGTGTATATAGATATGTATATGTATTCATTTTAGACTTCATAGATGTTGAGGTCAAATGGTAATTCAAATGTGTCAAACTGTTATTGGCCGAATATAAGAACTTAATTCGATGATTTGTTACTGATTTTAATTTTGGAAGAATGTTTTATGTAAATTGTTATAAATGAATTTTCTATGATGAAGTCGTAGCGTGAAAGCTACTAAATGTGTATGCTAGCTTTTAACTTGGAGAGTAGAAAGCAACGTATTATTTCTTATCTTAGTTGTATAAATGTAAAATAAATATTTCACTGTTGAACGTAAGGGACACAAATGTTAATAATTGAAGAATGTGATAAAAAAATTAAGTTGAAGTCCTCTTCGTCCAGGATTTGTGTCAAACATTTAAATGAAAGAGCAAAATTTAAAATAATTTTCAAACAGTAATTTGTTTATGCACATGCATAAATAGGTATATTCAAATACTTATAAAGCCCTTTGTGTCTGAAAAATGTCACTTCAGTTTGCAGGGAATTTAGTGTCATGCTTACCTGCTGTATGAAGAAATGAACAGATACAATGTTTCAATGTTTAAATGTTTGACATGTGTCCTGGAGGAAAGTTAGACGACCTCAAGAAGCCAAGTTTGACCTGCGTTAGACGTGTTGCGACTGAAGTGCCTGTGTGACAGCTTGTTAGACAGACGGACAGACTTGTGGATAGAGGTCTGACTGGCAGTCTGTAGATAGTCTCTCACTCACTCTCTCTCTCTCACTGATCGTGGGATACTCGGGAATGGGAATAAATCTCATTTTTACCTGATCAATGTCTTCTTGTTATTTGTGAATACCACGACTATATGAGGGGTCAGAAAATGTGGCACTCGATGTCTGATGGCATGGGCCTTTGTATCTTTGTAAGGGTTCATCAAAAGTGATATCTTTATTAAACAAAATTCAGATGACCCCTGACTTAAAATGTTATCTGAACAATGAATTATGACAAGCTCGGCTGTTAAGGTGTACCCCACTCATGATATTGGTGATCGTCATACCGTCATCACCTGTTTACAATTTAAACTTTCTGGACAAGTTAATGCAATGTTAGCGTAATGTTGTTCTAAATCTGCAAACCAGTTCGCAGTGCACTGAAATAGCCAGCCTTGTCATAACATTTATTGTTCTGGGCCTATTTTGAAGCTTTGTAGGCAAATGACCGTTGAAAATTTAAATAAAAATCAATCAACATTTTCTGGAGACTGTTCATGGAATCTTCAAAGGTGTCAACTTTTCCCAGAAACTGTCAGAGAAAGCAAAACCAACTTTGATGACATAGATATATTGTTGGAGTTCCAAAATAAGAAGCACACTTGTAGATTAGGAGAAAGTTGGGAGTTTTGATGAGAAAGAATATGGCAGAGGATGTCTTTTTAGTCTTGTTCTAAGACTAATTAAAAATCGATCTTGTTCCGAGGAATCAAATTTGCAATAAAAAGCGTCTACCGAGATACGGACAGGTTCTGTAGATTCCTCTCCATGAAGTCGGAGAACACCCTGAATAGGCGTATGTTCTGTTCCAGTTTAGTGCAGACAGAACCTAGTCACATATCTGACCAATCACATCATGTTTTTTAAACACTAGCCTTTTTGAAAACATTCTGAATCATTAATTAATACGTTCTTCATACAAAATATGGCTGTTGGGAGTCACTTGCCCCTAGCTTCTTGTATAGAAAACTTATGTTGGACGTTCTGTGATTGGCTACGGAAAAGCGTCAGAACATGGGAGCCTACAAGCTTTTATCAGCTGTTTGGCGAGGAAACCTGATGAGTTCGTATCCCGGTACTATTTCAGAACTTTTATTCCTCGAGAACGGTCCATTTTAATCAGACTGTGCCATGTAGGGTAGTATGTGCCATAATGCTCTGATTGACTATAGGCAAGCTATGTCTGCATGGGGTGACATGTGGCATAAAGAGCTACCATACTTTAATGATATTGTCATTTCATCAACAAGTGACTAAATTTGATCAACGTCAACTCCAAATGCATCTCATAATTGTACATCTTATTAACAATAAAAAATCAAAATGCATCTACAAACATTGTATTATTTGAATGTTCTTCCTGTGAACCTTTGCTTTGGGAATTTCTTTGTAACTTGTAGTAGAGATTGAGGCACAGGTTTTCATTAGAAATATGGCAAGATGATGGTCGCATAATTAATAATAAATAATAGTACATATGTATAGTGCATCTATGCATAGACATTGCATACTCAAAGCGCTTGTTGACATATTACCCCTGGCCAACGAGTATAGAACACTCACTGAGGTTGTCTGTCAGGCCCCCATGGTTCAAATTCAGACGACCGTTGTATCATACCAGGTACCCATTTTACTGCTGGGGGGACAGAGGCATAATTCGAACTAGGTCACTTATCAAGGGGGAAACAACAAGTCTTTAAAGTCAAGTCACAGTTTGGGGCAGGACATCTAGCTAGCAATGAAACGGATAACCACAAATCAAGTGAGCCACCTCCATTTTGCTGAACTTCACAAATAGCAGATAAGCACAGGACCATGTGCCACTACTGGCGTGCATCTATTAACAGTACCTTAGAAGTGGGAAGATGCTTGACTGGATTGTCAGTCAAAACAAATCTGTCAGTTTTAAAAGTAATTCAAGAACACAAGAGTACAAAACTTTTAACTGCACACTTGGTATTGTGCCACTCCTATTGCACTCGCAATCTTCCATGATGGTTATTTGCCTTGTAAAGCCCTTAGTTGAGTGTGGCAATAATATTTATATCAAGTACCGGGTAAATAAAATGCATACTAAGAAGTCATTAATATAAGGGTAAATAAGAACACCCAGCTGATAGCTGATTAGCAAGGTTGGTCATAATTTGTACTCGCCGCTAATGGCTGCGGTACTGCCGAAGCGGTGTTAAACAATAACTCACTCACTCACTCATAATTTGTACCTTTAATTTATAGGTTTATCCAATTAGGATTTTATGGCTCTTCAAAACTAGTGAAGTAAATATGCTGTAAACATATGTAGCAACCCCAACCCAGTCCCTACCATCCCATCATACATTTAAGCGAGTCCAGATTTAAAGGTACATCCATTGTGTTGTTGTGGGTCAAATATGCCAAACGTTATAAATAGTCTTATTTTATCGAGAAGTACCAACTGTTACCGAAAACTACCATTTTGATGATACTCGACTTAGTATATTGACGATATGAAGGTAAAAGTATAGATTTCTGATCGAAAACCGGACAATGCATCGCGTGTGGTGCGCGCCAATGAGTCAAACGTAATTTTGGAATCTTATTTAAACCAGACAAACTAACAGATTTGGGTTGATAATGTTCAATAGGTCATATAACTACTTTGCATGTAAATAGGACGTGCACTTTCGGTTTCTGCACATGCATATTGATATTACTCGATTTTAATTGGAAACTAGTAATTATGATATGTTTGGCGATTCGGGATGAATATGCAAACTGAGTGAATTTGTATGTATTGTAAACACCAAATATGGTGTGTTGGAACGTCTTTAAGCCAAATAAAATTTTATGAAACACAATGGATGCACCTTTAACCCCTCATTTATTATTGAGGATTTTATGACACTTCAAACTTGCAAAAATATATGCAGTGAAAGTCTTTAAAAATTTCAAAATTGTAACAAATTGAAAATAGAATAAAAAGGAGCCTCTGAGATGTGTTCACCTTAAACTGTGTACTTGTTGTAGACTTGCCTGAGCTCTTTAAAAATTAAAGGGTCTAGGTTACTAACTATGTCAACTCCTCTAGATATATATATGTTACTGCAAATATTCCATCCACATCCACATATGCACCAAATGTGCATGTGTTGTCCACTGCTTTACATATTATTGCATTGAATATGAATGACACTGGTATACTAACACAGTTATGATATAATGTTACTACTCGCTTACTTCAAAGCATCACATTCTTTATATTGAAAAGGAGGGGGGAGGGGTCTGTAGTTACTAGCAAAAGTACAAAACTAATTCTTGTGTTTCGTATCTTGATTGATACAAAACTATTTCATCACTCCAGCTATAATCATATGTCAGCATCACATCAATGTACACCAGTTTATGATACATCTCCCATATATATACATATCCCACAGAGGTTGCTCCCTTCAGATTTCCGATCCTAACCGCTGTTGTTTTACTCTTGAAATCAGGGACAGAAATGGAGTGTCCTGATTGGTTGGAATTGAATCTAGTTGTGCAATCAGCGACGCCGTTGTAAAAGTGACATTTGCCAATGACAAGTCATAATGATAAAATAAATGTAAGACCAACGTTTTCTCGTTTTATGTGTTTTCCTCAAAATATGCTGTTTGATTTTGCGAAACTATTGATCATAAACATGCTTACCAGTATAAATAAATAAAGACAAAATCAGAGCCAAATACCAAAAACAATTCATTTGCATTATTTACATCAGACATATTCGAATGACATATGCTAATGAGCAAGACCCTTCAGAGTAAAATGTCTAGATCTTTGAAGTCACTCGGTCGACATGGCCACTGAAAGCTGATTTTTCATTGGTTAAGAAGCAGGGATACTGTATGAGATTTCGCTTTCCACCGCTCGGGGACTTTGCTTCTGTTTGCGATTTCAAGCGAAAAACAACAGAGGTTAGGATCTGTGGGAAGAGAATCAGTTCAAGTCAAAATGAAACAGAAATCCACAAAACAAAGGAACACATTATACACCCAAACAAAACTGCTAATTTAGTTATCCCGCAAGAGAATCGGCCCGAAAAAGTACAAGAATTTGTACTATTGAAGGTAGTATTATCCAAATGTAACCGTGTTATATTTGTTCACTATCTAAATTGCATGCATTTCTTATTCTTATTTTACAAGTTTATTTTTTAAAATTAAAATATCAAAAGCAATGAAAATAATGTTAAAATAATGTTGTTGGTAAAATACTAAATGGTAAAAGTTGAAAAAGAGCATTGTTTCTGATTAAGCTGTGATTCGAACACGTAAGACTCGACGAAGAATCAACTCATTTTGAATGAAAATATAAACAACGAATTACCTCCCTTCAAGTGCGGACAAGGCGGCGCTTTGCTAAATTTGCGTTACACGCATTGTGGTGACGTTGTGGACATATTTGGGGAACACTGACCCCTCTATTCATCTGTCAAATTTGATCACCTAAACAATCATTGTGGAGACCACGGTGGGTCAACGTATTCTGTAATATTATTCGATTCTTCATCTTTCAGAAAATACACGAAAACATTGGATAATTTTCGCGAAAATGCGACAAAATCTATGACAAGTGTTCAACCCTGCCGCCATCTTCTTCGCAATGTTTTCGTTAAACTATGATGTGTGATCATTGTGTTTACACCATCAATCTTGGCATCAACTCCGATGTGTTTGACAGATTTCCTGCTATATGCAGTTCATCTTATCTATTTACAACCTTTGATATATATTTTAAAAACAAAGGTAACATTGTTTGTGTACGAGTTGAATGATTGCACGTCTCTCCTAAATTTCCACATGACTCATCTGATGTTGATTTTATTCATGTCAAACATCGTTTGATTCAAGCTTTATGTTTATTTCGCTCTCCTTCCATCAACTCCTTGTAGAACAACCACATGGTTATGTGATACACTGCACGACAGACGTAGATAACAAGTCTTATCACACTGTCTAAAGCCCGGTCAAGGTCATCACAATCCTGTTCCCATCCTTCCATTCCAGTTTGCTGGTGTTTGATAACATAATGAATAATAACAACATTTCAATATATTGTTTATATAATTAGTTTTATTCAAGTAGACTTTTTTTTAATTAAATTTGAAAGTAAATTATATTATAAAATAGGATATTATAGGAATATTATGATCAGTCCCTCTTCCATTCACAGGAACTCGATATTGTAATAAAACATAGGTAAAACGTAGGTAAAAAAATCTACCCCCCTATATTACATAGAGTAAAGGAGTAAGGGCAGCCATGTTGCAGATCTAAGTGTCCATTCAACATTAGGTAAAAAGTTACGCTAAGAATTGGTGACATTCACAAATGAACACACGTACCTATCAATTATACATTTCTCCGCAAAACCTGGCTGATTTAATATAATGAAATGCCGATGTACTTCGGTTTCAAAGACTTTACCCTCTTGATTAGCGCATGTCACTGAATAATTCACTGATTTTACTGTCTAGCATTCTATGTAATTTACAATATAGAAAACAATAACTAGGCTTTTAAAGGCTGTGTCAATTGCACAGTCACTTTGGCAACGCACATACAAACGCATCTATTAGACTGTCTTCATGCTGCAAGTTGCTATTGTCATTCATTCCTGATTGTGATGAGAGTAAGTTCTGCTCGACCATAGAGATATTACATCATTGAATAGTAAGAAATATGAAGTATATTACATCACCTATTTCTGATCAGTATCAGACAAGTAACTAATATAATATTCTCCTATGTAGTTGTTAGCACTGTTCAAGAACACAGTTTTACTGTCTCTGTCATGTGCTTGATTTATTATCTTGAACTCTGCACTGTGTGTTCTGTAATGAAAATTTTATGTGATATCTTTATTGTTAAATCAGGACTTCCTGGTACCTATTAAACATCTGTGTCAAAGCACTATAATTGTAATCATGTATGCCTTGGGCCATTTCATAGTTGAATAGATTTAAGTGTCTATTGTGATGATAAATAGTGATTAATAAAGTAGATTTAAAAAGGAAGTCAAGGAAAAACCTGAAGCCTAAAAAAGGTAATTTTTGTGATAGTTCAAATAATTATTTTAACATATTTTAACTTTTCCCAGCGTAGACTTAAAAAAAACAAGAGGAGAATATGACTATTTATTACTTTATGATCAATTAAGAATGAATCAGTTTTATCTAAGATATGAAATTAATGTTCAACCCAAAATATGTTTCAGATCATATGAATCTAATTATCCCCTGCAACAATGTTGGTATTCACAAATCAATTTGATATTTCAGAATTTCTCTTATGTTCGGCTAGGGATCAATAGTTCCTAGGTTCAAATCCCAAAATGTGCTCTGCAACTTTGTCTGTTGTAAAGAACAGTTCTATATGCAATTAGGTTTTGGTGCAATGCTACACTGAATGACAGGACAGTATCACCCATGTTTCTCTAGTTTCAACCATTGCTCACAGGTTTCACCGCAAGAGCTTAGACATAGCCACATTGGTGTTCTGAGCTTTGTCCCTGCAAAAATACTAGCTTCTGTGATATAAGTGAAATGCTCTTGGAGACTGTGTTAAATCCTATTTTCTGGTGATCATGCAGTTTAATATGAAGAAAGAAAAACATATATTGTAAACAAACGACAAAAATGCTTATTATTGGATTAAGTAGACTCTCACTGTGAGTCAGAAAACTAATGAACTAATCTCATCTCCCTGATATATAACATTATTTCGGGTTTGAATAGAAAATCAGGCCTCAATTCATTGATGTTCTCATTAAGAAAAAAGCCCATGACTGTTTATTTTACTCTTGAAAGCGGCATTAAACCCCAACTCGCCTCACCTATTATTATAATTATGAAGAGTATTAAATAATATGAATATTTTGTGTTTCAGGTTGAGAGCGTGATGATGAGCAGGCAGCCTGCGTCCGGTGGTAAGGGACGTGGTCTAGCCCCGCCATGTAAGTATGATGACACCAGATGGTGCACTTCCTTCACTCTACATATTACATAATACATGAAATATGTTTGAAAACCAATCTCATTCAAATAAGATCTTGCTTAGCACTCTTGTCTTAACTTACTATGTTAAGATCTGGTCCCTATTTGTCAAGGGTTATGTGTCGTGTCCTTCCACTCCAACCAATCGGCAACAAGGCCAGGAAATTTCTGGCAGAATTCGACTTGAATGTGGGCAATTGATTGGTTATGTTTATGGAAGGTGAAGGTCATAGAAACAGACATAAGATATGTCTAGCAAAGGTCAGATCTTAACAAAGTTAGGTACAGGTGTTAGATAAGATTGAAAAGAAAAGTCTCCAACAGTTTCAAGCACTGATCAAAAGTTGCAAGGTTACGGTGTGGTGGGCAATCCTTGTTTTCATACTTCTGTAAATGTTTATATAAGGTAAACCTAAAGTCTCACCAATTTGGTCTGGCCTACGATGAGGCATCCTCGGTTACCCATGGTTTTATATATGCTCCGTTACTCTCCACTATATAACCAATGGGAAACCTTATCAGGGGAATCTGTTCTCAAATTACCCGCCCTTGGCCAGCGTGACGAAGTCAGTAACCAAAGAAAATGCTTAATGGGATAAGACGGAATGGCCAAGGGAGATAACTGGTAACGGAGGGCTAACACAATGACCTCGCGTGCTTTGCAGCGAAGTGATATGAATTGTCATTGGCTCGCAGGTCCAAGCTGCGTAGCGGTTTGATTGGCTCACGCCGGCCAAGGGCGGGTAATTTGAGTACAGATTTCTCTGATGAAATTTCCCATGGGTGATATAGTGGAGAGTAACGGAGCATATATAAAACCATGGGTAACCGAGGATAACGATGAGGCTGTGATCAGAATTTTGAGCAGACAAAGTGAATGAATAATTATGAATTAACAAATGATATAATTTCATATTTCCCGCTTCTTTGGTATGCTTCTGGTTTTCCTCACCAAATTGCCAACAGGTGCAAGAAGTGGATTTGAGTGCCAATTAATACTTTCCCTGTTCAGAATCGAGTATTTGGAAGGATAAGGGCCTTATGGCATATTAATAACTTGCAAGATATTTTTTGGGTCAAAATTGTTATTTTACGGTAATTCTAAATTGAGCTATCTCAAATACTACGGTATGTGATCAAATACTATGGTATGTGATAAACTAATGTTACCCTATACCGGTAATAACGTGACGAAGACAAGGATTTTATGGCTGATCAACTTCTTTATTAACAATTGCAACATTTCGGTACAGAATAGATCCATGGAGATATATTTATATAGGGGTAACCCTGTTTATCAATCCCCCTTTTCATGTACCATCTCGAAAATAAATACCGTTTAAATTAGAATAGATCCATTTACTATTATCAAGCATATGTGGAAAACTGATAGTACAGCAATTTTTAAGATAGTCATCATACATGTTGGTATGTCATGATAATGAGATCACTGTGACATGAATGCATGATAACTGTGAAGCTGTATGAATAAGATCTGAAGGATTACCATGATTGTTATTGATTGGTAAGTTAATTAGCAAGGGATCAGGGGGTGAGAGGTGAGGAATACCTAATATTACGAATTATGGATCAATAAGGGAAAGTTGAAAGGACTAAATGTTTATTGTAGTTTAGTTGGTTGTAAGCTGATGTGATAAAACCATCTTGATCCTAGAGGTTTGACGATACATATATTTCGTGATACGATACGTATCACATTATTTCAGAACGATACGATTCGATCCAATACGTATCATAATATGAAATTATTTAGCGTTTCTTGATAAAAAAAATAATTCACTTTTGACAAAAACCTTTTTAGTGAAAATTCTAAATTCACAATACATAATATAGACAATGTATCATCGATACTATGATATATCATCACACTTCAACATGATCCTTGTTTTTGAGGGATTGTGCCTATTTATTTGTAATGCTTCAGCACATACAGAATAATAAAGAAGTTGGTCATCTATAAAATCCTTACCTTCTCCTTTATACCAACTTCCAGAATGTCTCACAAAAAGTTTATAATAATGTAAGTCAAATAATAAGGACACGGATAAGGTGAGAACGACCCTGTGACAGTTTAACCTTGCACATGCACTATATCCGTGAGTTATCAGTTGATGTTTCCTCTTGTTGATAAAGTGTAATTAGTGTTAATGTGCTTATGCAGTCTGACCACACTTCCTTGTAGGAAGTTAATCATCTTGTGACCGTGCAGTCAAATGGAGGTTTAGACAATTAGTTACTTGCTGAGTTCACATTTGATCTAGAGAGGTGCTTTTATTGTGTAATGGAAGATGAAGATGATTTGTTCAATGAAATTGATTGTAAGTATTTGATTTCCTTGTGTTCTGTCACCATTAGTTTTCCTTTCGTTTCTTTGATAAAGCGAGAAGGAAATGACTTAACAATTCAATTTTAAAAAAAAGATGTCATCTTAAGCAAAACAGTTAATATAAACTTGAACTCTGTGTAGTCTGATAAGTGAGATCACTCAGTATCCTTTAAAAAAAAGTTAGGTTTGAAAGGTCCAGACATGTAAACCACTGTCCCAGTCTCAAGTTGAAATATTTGTTGCCATACAGCTTATTGAATTGTTGGAATATTGCTGTATCCAAACTTTTGATGTATGCCTTACTCTCTTGAGGCAGTAATAGACAGCGAAATATTTGCCATATGGCAAATTCACATTCTTGATAATTATTTCTTATCAATGTTGATTCAATGATAACTGTTTAGGTCTTGCACTGGTGTTGAAAACAAACTGTACAATCAGCCATAAAATCTAATTTTGTCAAAATAAATGAAAAGATTATGTTAACTAAACAGAAGCAAAGGTTCCAAACCCTATTGAAAGTTAAGTGTTGTAGTGAACTGTTGGTGTTGGACAGCTATTATTTCTTACGCCGACACACACCCTCTCAGGCAGTTTCAAAGTGTAATGTTAACAATATAAATATTCAGGCTGTTGGGATGACTTATATTTCGGACATAGCTGAAAATAGAATGACGATATTTAAAGTGTAGCAAAGATGTTAATGAGTGTATATTTTATTTCAGTAGTCCCCAACTCAAGCAATAATGACCTTGCCAGCTACTTCGAATGCCCTGTGTGCTTCGACTATGCCCTTCCTCCCATCATGCAATGCCAGAGCGGCCATATTGTCTGCCAAACATGTCGACAGAAACTGGCATCATGTCCTACATGCAGGGGTCCTCTTGGTAAGTCTTCGTCATTAAACCATTTCTGCTACCAATCTTTTCGGTTGTAAAAGTTTAAACTAAATTTCAAGAAAAGAAACAAATCTTTGTAATTCTATTTGAAATTTGTATTAGCTGGTTCTTTGGTACTCAGTTTAAAATCTACCTGTGCAAGTTTCATTGTATGTTCGCAATTGTTTTGTATGCTTTCTTCTTTGAACACTTCTTATTACCAGATATAAGTAAATAATTCCTTGGTTATCCCGTTTAAACCCAAATTATCTTGAAAAGTATATAAACAAATTCATTTTGATGGTTCTCCCCTTTGGTTTACGTATTTACTGATGTACATCCTGGTTCACCATCGCAGCGGGCTTTCTCCCTGCCATAATACTAGCAGCCGCAATATAAGTGAAATACTCTTGAAAGCGGCGTTAAACCCCATCTCACTCACTCACTCACTCACCATCGCAGCATACGTGAGTAGTTCCGGACGTCAAGCATTTTTCGTTTTTGTTCATGATATATCTTTTGATAAACAGGAAACATTCGGAATCTAGCGATGGAGAAGGTTGCGTCCACTGTGAGTTTTCCTTGCAAGTATTCCAACAATGGTTGCCCTGTCACATTGGTTCACACAGATAAAACAGATCACGAGGAGACTTGTGAACACAGGTGAGTGATCTGCAAGCTTAAGTACTTTTAGCAAAATAAGAAAATAAACAAAACTTCCCAGTACTTGAAAAGCGCCTTTGCAATTGTATTTGAAGAAATAAACTAGTCCCTTGAAACAACTATAACATTTAATACATCCACTACTCATTTCAGACTCAATGTAGTGCTATGGCATACAGGTGTCACACTAAAATATTTTGAGATGCATGTTGTTTTGTTGCTTTGTGCCTGTGAGCTACGCAAGTACAGTCGTTACATCGTGTTGACAGTTATACTTGATGTTGAAATCTTACTTATTCCTACTCCCATTCTTGAAAATTACACTTAGGTATATAACCTTAGTGACTCCTAATCACGACAGACGTTAAAAGGTAGGAGTTGTTGCTTCCTTGCTTGACACTCAGCATTGTAAGGACAGAAACACTCTTTTACTGGCGGTGAACTGTGACTGTCAGGTTCAAAATGCATAAAACAAATTTCCATTGTTCACTGTATGCAAACAATAAAGAGTTAATATTATTATAAGTGTTTATCTGTTTGTTGCAGACCGTACACATGTCCGTGTCCGGGTGCATCGTGCAAGTGGCAGGGGAACCTGGACAATGTGATGCCTCACCTCATGCAATCTCACAAGAGTATAACCACATTACAGGGTAGGCTCCTCTCTTCACTACCATCTCTCGCTTCTTTTCCTTCATGTTTTAGTATCGGCTTTAATTTGTTGTAAATTTTTTAAAGCTGGTCATTCAGGAATGTATTATTAACCCCTGATTTAAAGCATTTGTGACCTTACAGAAACAAATCAAGGGATCATTTATGATGTTTAAACTATTTTCTGTCACCTGCCTGCTGTATGGGAAACTTTTGGTGGTCCTCTGACCCAGTCAAATTCAGGAATCTGTGTCTCTAATGTCGCCCCTGCTGTTCATGATGTGATTCGATGATAAAACTGTTGAAAAGGATGATGATGATGATGATGTTGATGATATTAATTGCAATGATGACAAAGATGTTGATGATGATGACTCTTTTCAGGTGAAGATATCGTGTTCTTGGCGACAGACATCAACCTCCCTGGTGCGGTGGACTGGGTGATGATGCAGTCGTGTTTTGGCCAAAACTTCATGCTTGTTCTGGAGAAGCAGGAGAAGATAGATGGTCTTCAGATGTTCTACGCTATTGTGCAGTTGATAGGTACACGGCAGAGAGCAGAGAACTTTGCATACAGGTCAGTCCTATATACATATAAAGCCAGGAGCAGAGTACTTGAATCATCTGCCATTAGAACAGCAAGACGTTTTGGATAAATCTGTGAATGTTTTCAAGCATTTTCTTACCCTTTATGTATTACACTTCTCATTGTTCGTGAAAGTTTGTGGGTTGCAATCTTATCTAATGAAGAACAAATTGAAGGCAAACTAAAAATCACTGGATAATGCACTGCAGCTCCCCCTTCTTTATCCACCACTGTTTCACCTTTAATTAACAAGAACAATTTCATCCACAGGTTAGAGTTGAACGGTCATCGAAGAAGGTTAACATGGGAGGCAACTCCGCGAAGCATCCACGACGGTATTCAATCCGCTATCATGAGCAGCGACTGCTTAGTTTTCGACACAAATATTGCACAGCTTTTCGCAGACCATGGGAATCTGGGCATTAATGTGACAATATCGGTGTGTGAGAGGTAGACTGACTGACTGACAAGTGGTGGACTTGTGTAAATAGCCCTGTATGACAGAATTGTACATTTCAAATAGACGTCCGAGAGCAGGCCAAGTGATTACATCAAGATTTGGTGAACATACTTTGCATTCTCATCAGGAAGACTTTGGATGTTGATGGTGTTGTCGTGGATGAATTCAGTTCATCTTTATCCAAAATTTGAATTGATTTCATGGTTGGATGAGTGAATCAGAAACTATGGAAGAGACATCAGATTGAAAAGTACCCAGTCCATAAGTGTGACTTGGTTAATTTGATCAGCAAATTTATACAAAAAGCTAAGACTGCTGACATGAAGCGCAAGTTCCCAAATGAACAGCGGTTGGACGAAAATTTTCTAATTAAACACTGATAGGAGATTGAGATATTGATGAAATCTACCTTTAATGGATCCAAGTTGTCAACTTCAAGGATATTGAAAATAAGGATGAAAGCGCTGTAATTGGCCAAAAGAAAATTTTAGAAGCGTTTGTCTGATATAATGTTAATATTAATGTTGTATTTTAGAAACCTTGCAACATTGAAATTGTGGCATTTGATGAATGCAGTTAACTTTGTAACAATTATTTTTCTATAGATGAGTCACTATGTACATCAGAAATGTAAGAAATGGACTGTCAGTTATGTTTTTAACATTTCTTGCATTATCACAGATATGTTTGACAGATAATGATTAAGAAAACATATCTTGCTTTTCATATTTATTCTAATTGCCCTTCAAAAATGTGAAGTACCAACTTTTTCTTATATACATATTACAGCTATCAATAAGAGGGTAATTCTCAGAAGAAATAACTTTGATATTAATCATCCAAAGAAGAAACTATTTGATATTAATGGAAGTGTGTGATATAAAGTAGTCAACTGAGGCTATACTTCGCACTCTTGATTGTTGAAACACATGATTTGTGTGATGTTTGGCAATTATGTTCGGTCTGTCCAGGCCCAACATTCATATCCAGGATTGTTAACGTATGTGTATGTTGTGCACATATGATTTGGGCTTTATTCTCTCCATTTCCACTCATTAAAGCCAGGCAAAATTGATTACTTGGTTTACAGATTTTTTTAGCAGAGCCGAGCAGAAAGACAAGTTGTTTAAATAAAAACATTTTTCACTATTTGTTCAGTGATAAATTTACAATATGACCTGCACAGTCCAGGAACTCACTACCACAAGCTACTGTGAATCCCAGCAGATATAAGCAGGTCTCTCAAGACGTAAGCAAATGCTACATTTGTGTTGCGGGGAGTTGTTTCCAAATTTTATGAGTATTTGATGAAGGACTCAGGGGTACGTTTATCACTGTATTTTTTGGAGGGAACAATTTTAAACATTTTTATTTGGGAGGGATTCTGAGTTGGATTTATTCAAAATCATGGGAGGAGAATCTGTAAGCCAACGAAATAAAAACAAATTCGCCTGACAAATGTTTTCAGCACTTTATGAACATTTAAAGGCACAACGCAAAACCATTTTTTGGGAGGGGAGTTTGTTTACGGGGGATATTGTTTGCCTGCAAGGACAACTGTTTTGTACTTTACTGTCAATATTGAGATGTATCGCGACACTAAAGACTAATTTTGCCTTGCAGCTTCTTTGGTAATTATCGTTCCCTTTTCTTTAATATTTCATCAGCTGCTCAACTGCTGTGTCAAGCAACGTTATAAGAAATACATAATCTGTCTCCAATTTGCAGCAAATTTCTTATAAGAGTTAAGGATTTTGCACTTGTATATTTTCAACAATTCACATCTATCAATGAAATAGATATAGTCTTTAATAGTTTACATTCTTCATCTGTTAAATGATCGTGTCAAGTCTGTTACTTGCGCTGTCTCTTGTATTACCATTCTAGGAAGTGCACATTTTTGGTTGTATTGGTGCATGTATAGTTACTATGAATTGATTTCTTCTGAATTAATTATCTTATTATGCGTTGTTTTTTCCTTGTATTCATTGTTTAAAAACGTGATTGCAAAAATGAACACAATGAGACAGAGAATTTGGAAAATAACTAACCTCTGAAATACTGTAGTTCATGTCTAAAAGTGAAACTACTGTCAATATAAAATGTCTATTTATGAATTTATAAATGATATTCATACAGTGATATGTAATAGAAGTATCTTTGCGGTAGTTATGGCGGCTGTTTTTAGTTTCAAGATTTGGTTGCAATGTTTGTGTGTATTTAATATAACAATGCATTCATTGGATTTAATGATCGAAAAATTAATAAATATCCTCTCAGAAATCTTTGATGAAAAAGTTGCAGTATTTTATGTTTGAAGCCAAGTGGACTTGTGATATCTGTTGTTAAGGAATTTATAGTTGTGTTTACAGTTGTGGTCATTTTCTTGGAAAACAACAATTTGCCATCCAGGAAGATTTGTTGTGATTCGAAGAATTCATTAGGCTCTCAAAATACATATTTATGTCCTGATGATGATGAGTTTTGATGCCAAATGAAATTATGACTGTTTTGATTTGTGTGCATTCACAAATTGATTATATATTGTACCTGATGATTCAAATTTTTTAATTGAAGAACATTTTGATTTGTCTCTTAGTTATATTAGATTTTATGTCTTTCTTTCATCTGTTTTACTTTGTCAACTACACCATCATTGTAACTACTTCAGAATATGTCACCCTTAATACAAAAACCTTATTAATTGCCTATTGTATAAATCTTCAAACTTTGACTATTGCTACATTTGTATATGTCAAGTGTTGATATGGAAATTGTTCAAATTCTAGCAATGAAAATGTCGAAATGAACACATGCAGGGTTTGAAAATGACATCCTACCGGTAATAAGGAATTGATTGAGCATATCTTACAAATAAATTATGTTTAACATTGGCAGAGATTTACATAAGCATGTTTATGATGATTTAATTGACCAAGTCTTGAGTATAAGCTGAAATTAAGATGTTGCTTTGAAAGTCGTTTGTCCATGTGAAATATCAATAGTTTTCATAATATGCCTTTGATAACTGCTAAGATTTGTTCCTCTTTATAATAGTTCATGAATACTTTTCGTATGTTTATTTCTATGTTTGAACATGCGCTTTGTTAAAATGACACCCCCACGAAATGGGTTAAAGGGCTTAGTTTTTATTAAATTTTGGTACTAAATTAATATATCATTATGTTCATATCATTATTTTCAGTTTGATCACTTACATCCGATTCTAATATCATTCTTACGTTGAATAATGCTTTGGTTTATTTCAAAAATCGTTTTGTAGTGTTGCTTTTTGTCATTTCACTATATTTAATAATCACTTGCAATATGATGTTTTGTTTGCATGGCTTGGATTGGTGAGACTGTTTTTGTTTCGTACTGACTTTAGCTCTTTTTTGTTACAGTAAAATCTGCATATTTGTTAGTGGTCACTGTTTTTGATATTTTGTATCTGGCTTCAATATTTAATTGTATTGATTAGAAGTGACATGAAATTTTGCTTGAGATATAGTAACAACAGTACCTACTGAATTCTTGTGATGATGTCACTTGTTTTTGTGCACATGTTTTGATGACACCATCAGAGTTCATCTTTTCATGTATCTATAAGTTCTTTTTTCTCTGTGTAGAAATGATCATGGTACACAGAAAGATTATCATAGGTTATCTTAAAGGGGCAGTAGCACGTTTTTTGCAAAATTTATTTTTTCAAATTTCCCATTTATAATGATAGTTTATGTCATTTAAACTAACTTTAGAGGGTAAAACATCTTATTACACAAACCAATTATCTGTAGTGGTAAACACTATGTTGCGTATAAAGCAAAAATTGCATGGCGGCAATTTTATTGTGAACACAATTTATTATTTTGTATTACAAAAACGATTCCCATGGCTTTACCTAAACATGTACACTCATTTTAAACTTTATTTTCCGAAGAGATAAGGATGTTTTACTATTGGTGAAATTATTTTTCAAATACATTTCATCAACTTATTTGAGCGAAAAAACGTGCTACTGCCCCTTTAATACTTCAGTTCTCGCTCATCATCATTTCATTTTGAAGATTATTCAGTATAAAGAATAATATTACTTTAATTATTATTTCAAAGTACTTTTCAACAACAAAATTAAGCTAAATGTTTTAGTTAATTTAATATTTTTACACATTAAAATTATTTTTTGTAAGCGCAATTTAAAGGAGACAGTGTTTTTTTACATTGGAAGTTTCTTGTAGTTTAATTTAACAAAGTTAGACAGCATTGATGTTTTGGTGATATTGATAATAGCAGGTTCTATTAGCCACATGATATTTACATGTATGTTCAGTGTGCATACTTTTTCAATAATGTATATGTCAACTGTAAATTGTTAGATGTTAACAACAAACAGTTTAAGAAATTTCAAGTTTTTCAGAAGTATTTCAAGGATAATCCTGTAGTTGGCAACAAAAGAAATTTTGGCATGACAAGAAATCTTGTTCTAGTGTCGTCTCAGTTGAAGACTTTATTTTCATGTCATTTTGATAAATTGTTCAAAATGTAACTCTTGTTTCGAAACTGAATGTAAGATGTGAAAAATGTATATCTCTGTTGCCGATGTATATTTAAGCAGTTTTAAGTTTGCTTTAAGTTGAAGTATGAACATTGTGCTGGTTTACATTGAGCAAGAGAGTATGACAAAGAAGACTAAATGTGAGTGTGTGGCTGGCTCTATGCAAGTGATGGGTGTCATTTAACTCTGCAAAGGCCTCTCCATCTTAGGCTTAAAAATAACAAGTACCGGTAAGGGGTCAAATAGCTTACAAAAGTAACCATCCCAGAAATCTAATTATATTTTCAGTCTTAAAGCGAGTCGCCGTCAGCTTTTTCCAAGGGACCCATATTTATATATAAACCCTGCAATCTCAGCAGTGAATCTAAGCTTGGCTTGTTAGCAGGCAGACTATTCAGCCCGGGTCTATAATAATTCCCTTGCTTTTAGGTCTGTTCTTCAAGAACACTGAAAGCACAACAATCAATCTATGAGTCCGAATGTTTTAGAATTCATCTCTTGATGGAATGTTACCCTATATAGGCAAACAATGATTACACCTTGAAGGCTTGCTATTCTTTTGTTACCGTTAAATTGTGATATTGACTCTGAGACCAAAATTTTTTGTATTCACAAAAGTTAATCTAAGGATGTTGATGTTTCATGGATGTTAATTACCTGTGATTAAGGTGGGTCCCAGAGCAGTACTACAACCGTTCGATTCCACCCTACACCTTTTTGCTTCAGTGAATCTTTTGGGGGGAAATATGCTCGCCGCTAATGGCTGCAATACTGCCGAAGCGGCGTTAAACAATAACTCACTCACTCACTTGGGGGGAAATAATCTAAGTTAGATTCAAGAATTGGAGAAGAAATGAAATGTGTGTGTGTGTGTGTATGTGTTGAGTGGATGCATTGTGAAGAGTGGGTGGGACAGGGTACCATTCTTTGTCCTTCACTGTGCCATTGTCATTTGTAATGTAACTATGTACAGCAAATATTTTGTCAAAGACAAACATAAATAAATTATTCTATTTCCGTTTAGGAATGAGAAGCATTTATGTGTAGATAGATATTGAGATATGCTTAGCTGTACATATGTTAGCTATGCAATAAATGATATAAAACTACCCATTGAGTTCAGTTTTAGATTTTCTTTACTATTTTCCTTTCTTTGAAAACAACTACTTTTGAGACATACTGTACAAGGTTGGATCCGGTGAAGGATTTTCGGCAAGGCAGATGTGTTTCTGAAACCTTTTTCCAAAGGATCACCCAATGATGCCATCATATGTGACTACAGTTATGACTGGAGTACGATAATTAGGATAATAATAATATACAGTTAAACGCCTAATATCTAATGCAAGCACTGTTCACTGGCGGTACATTATTACCCTGACGGAATTGTACTCTCAGTGCCGCCACTTATCCATACTTCCAGTGCTCAGGTACCCATTTAAACAGCTGGGTGGACTGAGTGCAATGTGGATGAAGTGCTTTGCCCAGGGACACAACACAGTATGAGACCCAGGTCACAAGTTGTTATTATTATACCTCTATTCAATTTGTAAGAATATCATTGGCCAGTTCACACCACGTGATCGAAAAATGTTTTTGTTCATTGACTCCCAATTCCAGTGATGAGGTCAGTTTTGTGACAGAAATTTCTGTCACTGACCTGAGATATTGACTCGTCACGTGACTGTTTGTTTTTACGTTTGCTTTCAAGATGGCGTAAGCTGATGGGTTCCCTGGTTTGACAAATAAGAAAATACATATTATAGCCTGAAGCAAAAAACGAATTTCGGTATAATGAAACACTTAATTACAGTGAGGTCATTATGTGAAATACAGGGACTCTCGGACCTGACTCCCTCGGCGGTCTGACCTGACCACCTCGGGAGTCAGGTCTCGAGTCCTTTTATTTCACATAATGACCTCACCATGAGTAATTAAGTGTATAGTGTCTCAACCAGGATTCGAATCTGGGCCTTTGGGGGCAGAGGCCAACATGCTAACCACTACACCACTGTCTTCCTCTTCTGTGTCTTAGGATACTCATGAAAGCAGCGTTAAACCCCAACTCACCTCACCTCACCTCTGTGTCTTAGGACATGATGGAATCCTCTTACAAATTATTACAAATTATTACAAATTCCCTATTAATGACAGAATGCCCAGAAATGATAGTAAAGCTCATTTTGCATTCCATGGAAAGGCATCCTTATGAAAATGTTTACCTTCTCAATTCCCAATATGTAAGAAACCTATGCCTGAGTTGTAAGTAAACTGATACAATACAGTACATTGCTGAGAAAACTAAATGACTTTGAAATTATTAGTTATATAGATACCTCAGCACTAACAAATTATTGTTTTACCACGTAGTTAATTATCCATCGTTGCTTGTTTGGCGCTAAGCTGTGTAGTACTAATTGGAGTAACTCTCTATTACTATCCACTGGATATTTTTCTTTTCATATACGTATGTTCACCATAGGGTAAGTAATGTTCCTACAAAGTTTTACACATAGCTTCTCTTAGGGAAGACAAAGGGCTGGTTTTATTTTGGTGTCATTTGCATTATTCTCAAGGTCACAGCGAAACTTTTAGTTTCAAATGCTTGTCAGCCGAGTATCTCGAGAACCGTTCGCTGGAATTTCATGGTATCTAACACGAAGACGAAGGACTGATTAGATATTGGTAACCTTGACATTATTGTGTCTGTTGTATTACAACTTTGACTCACGAAGCTCTCTTACGGGTTAGATAGACGTAAAGTAGTGTCGATACATGGAGAAAATACGTATTGGCTCGTCCCGAATTAATAGCATTACACATTTTCGTGATGTAAGCCATGTTTTGCCAATTTGTTGTGGTATTGCTTCTTCAACTCGCATTGGCATGGTGACTGATACATAGATATCTTTGCAAGATGAGCGTTTCGAAAATCTTACCCTCAAAATCATAGAATAATCCAGGTTCCTTCCCAAGTTATAACCAGGGACTTTATATACTCCTTTAGAGTGTGGCTGTTTATCACTGGTTATTTCAATCAATATTCTTCTGCGTGGATATAGGCAATAAACTGCCTATGCATGATCATAAAAATATTAAAAGAACAGTTCCCCGAACTCGTATTACGCATTACATTGGAGACTACTAACGACTTCGGAGTTCTCTTTAGAATAAAATGTACGTTATCTTCTTTATCATTTTGTTACTTAATGGACGTCAGATTCTTTATCATTTTGTTACTTAATGGACGTCATCTTCTTTGTCATTTTACTACTTAATGAATGTCATCTTCTTTGTCATTTTGTTACTTAATGGATGTCATCTTCTTTATCATTTTACTACTTAATGGACGTCATCATCTTTATCATTTTGCTACTTAATGAACGTCATCTTCTTTATCATTTTGCTTCTTAATGGACGTCGTCTTCTTTATCATTTTGCTACTTAATGAACGTCATCTTCTTTATCATTTTGCTTCTTAATGGACGTCGTCTTCTTTATCATTTTACTACTTAATGGACGTCATCTTCTTTATCATTTTGTTACTTAATGGACGTCATCTTCTTTATAATTTTTCTACTTAATGGATGTCATATTCTTTATCATTTTGTTACTTATTGGACGTCATCTTCTTTGTCATTTTGCTTCTTAATGTACGTCATCTTCTTTATCATTTTTCTACTTAATGGATGTCATATTCTTTGTCATTTTGCTACTTAATGGACGTCATCTTCTTTATCATTTTGTTACTTAATGGACGTCATCTTCTTTATCATTTTGTTCCTAAATGGACGTCATCTTCTTTATAATTTTTCTACTTAATGTACGTCATCTTCTTTATCATTTTTCTACTTAATGGACGTCATCTTCTTTATTATTTTTCTACTTAATGGATGTCATATTCTTTATCATTTTGTTACTTATTGGACGTCATCTTCTTTGTCATTTTGCTTCTTAATGTACGTCATCTTCTTTGTCATTTTGCTACTTAATTGACGTCATCTTCTTTATCATTTTGTTACTTAATGAACGTCATCTTCTTTATCATTTTGTTACTTAATGAACGTCATCTTCTTTATCATTTTGTTACTTAACTGACGTCATCTTCTTTGTCATTTTGTTACTTAATGGACGTCATCTTCTTTATAATTTTTCTACTTAATGGATGTCATATTCTTTATCATTTTGTTACTTATTGGACGTCATCTTCTTTGTCATTTTGCTTCTTAATGTACGTCATCTTCTTTATCATTTTTCTACTTAATGGGTGTCATCTTCTTTATCATTTTTTTACTTAATGTACGTCATCTTCTTTATCATTGTGTTACTTAATGGACGTCATCTTCTTTATCAGTTTGTTACTTAATGGACGTCATCTTCTTTATAATTTTTCTACTTAATGGACGTCATCTTCTTTATCATTTTGCTACTTAATGGACGTCATCTTCTTTATCATTTTGTTACTTATTGGACGTCATCTTCTTTGTCATTTTGCTTCTTAATGTACGTCATCTTCTTTATCATTTTTCTACTTAATGGATGTCATATTCTTTATCATTTTGTTACTTATTGGACGTCATCTTCTTTATCATTTTGTTACTTATTGGACGTCATCTTCTTTATCATTTTGTTACTTAATGGACGTCATCTTCTTTATCATTTTGCTACTTAATGGACGTCATCTTCTTTATCATTTTGTTACTTATTGGACGTCATCTTCTTTGTCATTTTGTTACTTAATGGATGTCATATTCTTTATCATTTTGTTACTTATTGGACGTCATCTTCTTTATCATTTTGTTACTTAATGGACGTCATCTTCTTTATCATTTTGCTACTTAATGGACGTCATCTTCTTTATCATTTTGTTACTTATTGGACGTCATCTTCTTTGTCATTTTGCTTCTTAATGGGTGTCATCTTCTTTATCATTTTTCTACTTAATGGATGTCATATTCTTTATCATTTTGTTACTTATTGGACGTCATCTTCTTTATCATTTTGTTACTTAATGGACGTCATCTTCTTTATCATTTTGCTACTTAATGTACGTCATCTTCTTTATCATTGTGTTACTTAATGGACGTCATCCTCCATATCAGTTTGTTACTTAATGGACGTCATCTTCTTTATAATTTTTCTACTTAATGGACGTCATCTTCTTTATCATTTTGCTACTTAATGGACGTCATCTTCTTTATCATTTTGCTTCTTAATGGACGTCATCTTCTTTATCATTTTACTACTTAATGGACGTCATATTCTTTATCATTTTGCTCCTTAATGGATGTCATCTTCTTTGTCATTTTGCTAATCAATGAATGTCATCTTCTTTGTCATTTTGTTACTTAATGGACGTCATCTTCTTTATCATTTTGCTTCTTAATGAACGTCATCTTCTTTATCAGTTTATTACTTAATGGGTGTCATCTTTACTAATTTGTTACTTAATGAATGTCATCTTTACGAATTTGCTACTTAATGGACGTCATCTTCTTTATCAGTTTGTTACTTAATGGGCGTCATCTTCTTTATCATTTTGCTTCTTAATGAACGTCATCTTCTTTATCAGTTTATTACTTAATGGACGTCATCTTCTTTATCAGTTTGTTACTTAATGGACGTCATCTTCTTTACCAATTTGTTACTTAATGGACGTCATCTTCTTCATCATTTAGCTACTTAATGGACGTCATCTTCTTTATAATTTTATTATCCAATCTTCTACAATCATCTTCTTTGTCATAATGTTACTCAACGGAAGGCGTCATCATCTGTATATCCTTTTGGGTTCAAAGTTCCAGAGAGCCCGTGTTTCAATGCAAAAAGATATATTTATGAAAATAAAGAATCCTTTCGTCATATTGTCTACCACCTCTATACGTCTGAATTTAAAATATAACAAACTATGTATTCAATAAGCGGTGTACTTAAAGAGCCATCACGGATGTTAGTGTTTCAATTTTTTTGAAAATATACTTATAGCGTCATTCGCCAGAGAAATCTTTTATCTACAATATGGCATATGTTAAATACTTTTCATATCAGGACAATGTATTGCAATTTGGTTTCAAAGAGAAGTATCACTTCGACTAGCGCGCGCTACGGGTATCTGACGTATATAAACAGAGTGCCCTTTTTTGCGTCATACGTACTACACAAACAGCAAGCGCTTCCGAAGCGTGAAGGCTCGTCTCTAGCGCAAGTCGCCATAACAACCCATGTGCTGCACGTGCTGCACGTGCTGCACGTGTCTCTTTTGCAAAGTACCCTTGTCACACATTACTGAATGTGACGATTGCTTTACAAACTATGTTTCTAAATGTCCTGAGAATATACAAATTATTTCCTGTTTAATGTTCTTTTTATTGAAATAAGACCAGCAAATTATGACAAATTTTTACTCTCATTAATTATAAAATTCAAGTAAAATACCTAGTTGGGTAAAACAATTATTCCAATATCTGTAGCAAATACATAATTAAATGAAATGGTAAATAAATAACCATCAACAAATTACATGTATATATTTCGATTTCTTTTATTGCTCATATTTTTTGTTATTCTTTCGTGTCTTTGTTTACTTTGTGTGAGCTAGACCATAATGCTTTGCGCTTGAAAATAATAGACTGGATCTATATTTAGACTGGAAAACACCTTTACTAATTAATGCAATTTCTCGGCTTATTTTAAGTTGGGAAAATTAGGGAAAAATTAAGTGTATTTATTTCACGGAGATAGATTTTTGGAAAAATTTTGATATTTTCATCAACATCCGTGATGGCTCTTTAAGATATTGCTGTTCATTAAAAATGTCAGTTCAAGTTATATATAAGTGTCATTCAAATTTTAAAAATTGGGACTGAGTTAAAGATTGGCTTTGTCTTAATCTGATAACTCAATGTGTATTTTCTCATAACATCATTAGGATTTTATACTAGATTGACAACGTTTGAGTGTTTATCATGTATGTCTCCTTTAAGTTAGATTAGGGTTAACTCTCTGAAATACACAATTCGAATAAAAAGTGAAAAATCGAGCAAATGTAAACCATGCAATAATAATACATAGACAAGACAGAAACCCATATAATTATTCCTGAACGTAAAACCTTATTAAATGCTTTTGATAATGATATAAATATGCTAACCATTATAAGCTAACAACATATCGATTTGAGTATTAACGAGCTCGTGGTGTTGATCACAGCCCCATGACTTCAATTAATCTCATGGGGTACTTTGTGAAGCCAGGCCCTCCCATAATCTCAATATCTCATTGAGGCCCATGAGCGCACAACATTATGCAACATATTTCAATCAAGCATTAGTTGAGTGCTTATAGTTGCTTATAAGTGAACATATGGCTCGATGAACAGTAGGTGATTTACCTTAATTCAACAATATACAATTACATCATAGGTAATGAGACGTAACTGATTAATGACTTCTCTTCCGTGTGTCAACCTGTGAGGAAATGTATGAGACGACGTTTATTATCAACAAACGTGTCGGGGCTAGTACTATTTCGGCTTAGAGTTTTTATTCGTCCATATCACAGTTTATTTGTCGGCCATAATTTGTGATAAGGCGTGTTATGTTACAAGCAGACACTATTAACAATAATATTGAGCATACGCCACAACTTGTTTAGAACCATATATGTTGATGGAGACTAAATGAATATGAAGGTTTTATGTTAACCAAGTATATCAAGTTTAATTTTCCACTTGTTACTGATAGATCATTACTGTCGGTGACATAGAGTTTTGACTCAACCTTTTATTTTATTCACATAATAGCAGACATTTACAGTTCATGTTATGAATACAATATTGTCTGTATTTAAACCTAATTATGATATTGCAATTTATTGATTTATTGATGTTCACTCACGTAGTAAAGTGTGTGTATTTTATGCTAATGATCTACGTGAAACGTACACATCGACCAATCAGAGTTGTCATCTCTGTGACGTCACAATGAGATTGCATCGTCCATTGCCCACATTTGGTTTGCGTGGTCTATTTATAACCTGCCACATGACGAGACGGGACTGATGTTTACTGTGAAACGGGTCTGGACAAACATCCTCGATATTTCCTTGTGAGCTCATCCATTGCAAGATTTGTGTTTTATTGGACTTGTGGAAGGATAGGAGAGCGGACCTCAGGATGTTTCGCTTCCTAAACGCAATACGGAATCGAGGAAATGTTGAAGAAATAGAAAAACTACGTCAGTTGAGCACGGCCGAGTTCGAGGTGGAAACAGGGACAGGAAATATTTACCCTCCCCTTGAAGCACTCCGGTTCTCAGTAATGTACAGTCATGTAGACTACGCTCGCTACATCATGCGCACATATGGAGACGCCGTTTTGAGAGTAAGTCTATGCTGCCCCTTGCTTCTACTCGCTGTCCGGCTGAACGATGAAGACATGCTCAAAGTGCTATGCGAAGAGAGTTCGAAGATAGACCGAAAAGCCAAAATAAATTATGTCAATGCAAAAGGTTGTGAACTCATGGAGAACGGTAAGACGGCTTTACACACTGCTGCGGAGCTTGGATATGTCAACTGCACAAGAATTCTTCTTCAGCACGGCGCCGACCCAACTCTCAAAGACTCAACTCATATGACACCCATTGAAAAAGCTGCTAAAAAGTACAGGGCGTCGTTGAACAATCTCCGATGTTGCGTTGAATTACTGAAGTGTGACAAACAGATACAACCGGACTTAGTACCTGCCTTAGTAGCGCTACACAACCGTGTTCACGTGGAATATATATGTGATGTTTGTGAACACGTACCATCTATTGTTCAGCCCAGTCGGCTGGAACACCTGTGCAGGTGCGAAATACGCGACACGTTGAGTAATCAACTCATGGAATCAGTGGGAAAATTACCTGTCCCGTCTTTATTCAAGAGTTCCATTTCTCTCCAGAACTGTGATAAAATTGAAGATACTAGTGCCAAAAATTAAATAACCCCTGGGCATTGAAATTAGCTGTCTATATGTAATCATCTTTGCAGTCTTAGTAAACTTACTCACTGTTTGTCATCAGCCATTCACTGCTCATATTACGTTGACCGAACCACGTAACGCTTCACTGTTTTGCTATTGTTGTCACGAATATATGTATTTCCCCTTTGTGTACATTTTGTCTCACACTTTTACCCAAACTATATACCTTTGTTTTTATTTATTTACCTATTGTCCCACTTCCCTTGTTTTTTTTACCTGTGTGTGTACATATGATGAGCGCATGCCATTGTTATGACTAAATCCCTTTGTTATCTTTTGGTGTCGAGTGCGAACTATTTTATTTACATGTGACCAAAATGTATTCATATAATATATTTATTCATTTTGATTTATCTAAACATTTTAGAATGAGAGATCTCTATGCCCGGTAATCTACAACTTGATGTTTTACCACATATCAGGTTTTTCCTGCTTTATGCTCTTATTATATCTCACATTTATTTTTACCACATATCATTTCCCCTGCATTGTACCCCTATTTCACATTATTTACCACATACCAGATGTTAATCGAACTATATCCTTTTTTCACATTTTACCCCCCATTACATCAGGCTTTTCCTGAAGGAATATCCACACTCTTTGTTCAGTCTATATAGGGAACAGCTTTACGTGGTTATCATTTGATCAGATATATAGGGAAGGTTTTTTAAATTAATAAATTCCTACACCTCCAACTCGCATATTGAAACGCCACAGCTGTTAAATGTTGAACGATTACATATTCATATCACTAAATCATCTGACATACGTTTTGCATTTTAATGCATACATGTCATATATTTGATATCTGTCTTTATGAAGTTGGTGTATTTAAATGAGATAGACGGTTGACATAGCTCTATCTAACTGTGACACGTCTTTGTTTTTATTGATATTGTGGGAAAATGCTTTGTTATTTTGTTCATATGGCGTGCTTTTTTCTCCAGTTCTTCGTTGTTGATAGTGTAACCATGCTTTGTTATATTTATGTCATTTAAGTTTATTTTAATCACTTAGATGACATTTTTATTGACTACAATGAATTTTAATCAAATTATATATTATTCACATTAATTTATTCGCTGTGTCATTTATTCTGTCAATTATTTACAATGTTTGTTAAATGTACATATCATTTACATTATATGTGATGAAAGATAATGGAATGTTAGATATTTGAGTGTTTCATGAAGAAATAAAAGAAAAATATCCTTATTTCAGTGTTTGTCGATGTTTGTGATTCTATGAAGAAGCTGCTAAGAGCCTCGAATGCGTTGAATGCTCAGTATTTGATTCTATAACATGTGACCCTGCTAAAAGAAATTAATAAACAACCATTATTACTTCCTATTGTGTCCAAAGGATGTGTAAAGTACCTTAACCAGCAAATAGCTGTAATTAAATATTAGATTAGGAGAGTATTGGTATATATCGATTTTTATAGACCACGATAACCTAACATAATAAACTGAAGCCAAAGTTATATTGCAGATAACAGTACACGTTATTTCATGCCGAATGAAGCGTTTCTATTGGTTCAAATATTATTCCATATTGGAAGAACGTGCATTGCTCATTGGCACCTCAGAAAAGGTCAGAAGGTTAGATCGTGAGGTAAATGGAAAAATAATAATCAGTTCTGACTAAATAAACAGATAAAGCGTTATGGTTTGGTTTGGAAATGGACATTGGCAGACATCAGCAAAACTTGTAGAAGCTACTTTCATTTTTCAAAGGCAATGGTTTCCAAAGTCAAACATAATACTAATATGATGATCATCGCTACAGTATTTATGAACTAAAAACACTAAGATTAAAGTTTTTGGACATAACCTCAACAAATCGCATTCGCACATATGCTGACTAAATCAGAAGTGTACATTAAGAGGGTCATGAACCAAATTTACATTAAACGTTAAACTGTGGTGCATGACTTACTTCATGTGAAAGCACTATAGAATCAGGTAATGATTACACAATAAAGTGCTGACAGTCTATCAAATAAGTTGTGAACTAACCATCGCCAATGGGATCAAGATCTTCAAGGTACAAACAGTTCAATATTGATTTCAAAACGTAAAGCTATACCGCAGGAAGGGAGGTGGGGATAAGGACAGCATTGTGATAGTTGGGGCTTTGGCGCATCATTTGACATTGAACATGCATATTTAGAGTACAACGCCGTTTTACCACTTTTCGGAAACCAGTAAAATATATTTCCGTACAGCAAAGAGTGAAGTACGCTTGACAGTTATGTCAATGACAGATGCACAGCTTGTCATTGAACTGCAGTTGTCAACGTTGCAATTATGATTACTGAATTAATTTGCTGGTTAAGTGGCAGGGTTCATTTATCGTGTTTTGTCTCTGTTTATATATTGGGATACAACTACCCGTGCTATGTGGACAGTGGATTCAGGGGCGGATACAAAATGGCCATTGAAGCTTTAGTGCCCTCCCTCCCCGGAAATGTGAACCCCTCTTTCTAAAACCAACACTGCATCTCCCTCTGTAACTGATCACACGCACAGCATAATTTCGTCAAAGCGTTCAACTGTCTCATAAGGTGTTTTTTTTTTAAAAGTAAAGTAAGAAAAGTATCGTAATTGTTTAAGGAGGCTGTATATTGTATCGATTTTAAGATATTTCCATTCCGATAAAAAGAAAAGCATAATCGTTTTTTTTTCTTTTTGAATTAAAAATAAAGCATTAGAGTGTCCCTTTTCAAAACTGATATCTGAGATCTACCACTACCACATCAGAACATGTTTAATAACAGGATGGATATATGGATAGTTATAAGAAATTTCACATTAGCAATAAGCAGTAAAAGTCTGTAATTGACCAGCCCTCTAAAAACCATCCTCGGTTACCCATGGTTTTATACATGCTCCGTTACTCTCCACTATATGGGGAGAAACGGAGCATATATAAAACCCTGGGTAACTGAGGATGTCTAAAAACATACCGTCAAGAAATAAGCTTACTGGCGATTTATTCTTTTTGGATGGGATGTCAGTAACATGTCAGTATTTGAATGCTCTGACTAGTTTTCATAGGAAATGCGTAAAAGAAGAGTATTTTTACTTAATCCAGCCACTAGGCCTTTTTTAGCTTCCATTCTCTCAGCGACTCTCTAATCAGAATATTGATTCCCTGATTCTCGCTAGCGAAAAATAAAATACATCTGTATACCGAGTGAGAGATTACATTGTGATATGAAGGAAAATGAGTTAAATCAATACATATAACATTCATAACAAAAATACATACCAGTGAAATGACTTCACAATGGAATTAAACAATATTATTGTTAATATCTTCAAGCACATCAAAATACTGATACAACTGATAAAGTCCATCTAATAATTATTGTTTAAGAAATAATCATTTAATTGAATGACACATAATGTTATTCGCAAACAGTTTAGCAGGCACAAAAGAACGGTTACAAACAGCGGCATTTACATTCATACGGGGATACGAACATGTCTGTACATGTCAAAATACACACACTATATTTGGCTAGAACCAACAATATTCCGAGTTATCGTTCTTGATCTGTAGGTGGCGCAAGGTCTGCCAGCGTGAAAGAGCTTGAGTGTACAGACTTGAGATCGTTGACTCAACACACAATTATTTGTTGTATTAAGTGAGAAGGACATCGAAACAAAGGTATGGAATTTGTTTATTCTTATGTTGATGTTATTAGCATTTTATGAAGTAAATTAAGAAACTACATAGCTGAAATTCAACGATTTCTTGTCGTCTGAACCTCCTTGCCAACAAATATGGCGTCATGTTTTGATTTTAGAGAATGATCTCATGTCATATACACATTGTCTGTCCAATCGGTAATCCCTTATTTGAAAGGATTTTGTAACCGACAATCTATGTAAGTTTAGATTTTGTTGTCGTAAGCTATCTTTGTCGGAATGTATTAAAAATAAGAAATGATATAATACCAATAAATGTTTTGGTTACTTGGTAATAAAACTTGATTTCCATGACACTGCACTTGTGTATCAGCAGAATTACAAACACAGATAATATACTATTCTATAATCAAGGTATATAGTTAAATAAGCATGTGTACTCAAAGTAAAAACCTTGATCTCTACACAAACGTGACAATGTGTAAATTATGAATAATAATGTTGAACAGGCTGGGACACTGATCAGGAACTGTGTCTGTCACATTCCAATTCACTATTGAAGTGTTTGTTTCAGTTTGTAAATGCATGATGATTGGAGCACAGGTGAAGTTTAGCGCAAATATGTTGCGCAACAGAAATGAACGACCAGTTTTCCCTATGTGCGAACGAAGTGAGCAAAGGTTGGCAACGTATTTCTCTCGACTCGAATCGAAATAATTTTCAACTGACAAAATTCATTGTCCCAAAAATTCAAACTCGACACCCATTTGAACACAGGGTCGAGCTCTCTTAATCCCAACCCCATATGTTACATTTACTCACATAAAACATATACAATTAATTATTTTAAGCGCCAAGAGAGGCTTCTAAATTCGTTCTTCGGCACCATTCTCACTCGCAAACTTCCGCTATACGGAGCGAATGAAAAGGAATATTTTACATTAAGAAGAATTATAATATAACCCCATTTTGCATTAAACTTTTGAATCTTTATTTATGGGATGTTTTGTCGTATTCCCTGATTTTTTTAGAATTTTAAAAGACGTTTATTGAAATATTGAAAACCAAGGGAAATAACTCTGTAATTAGCAGTGCAACTTTTCGATAGATTGGGTATTTGAGCGTCTGTAGAGATCGAGTAATTTTGGAGTTTTTGAACATTTTTCGATATTCAATCGCTGATGTTAGATTTGTACTTTTCTGACTCGATTGATTATTTATCATTGTATCTTTTAATAATATCGTTGGTTCTTAGCACTTAGTTGTCAGATTCAGAGAGGTATTGTAGCCACATATCCTTGTAGCCTTAAGGTGCATTTCAAGCAACAGTGTTCGTCATGCACATTAGAAATTTTAATAACTGTCTAGAAATATGATGATAAAACCATTTTATTATAATTGTGCAATATAGTATTTGTTTTATGATACAGAAATAATTTTTTTTAGTTTGCTCTATAAACTTTTTAAAGTGAAAAAGGTCGTGTCGTACTAACAGTATTAGGAGTTAATTCCCCTGGTAATTCATTCGCTCCATATAATGGAAGTTTGCGAGTGAGAATGGTGCCGAAGAACGAATTTAGAAGCCTCTCTGGGCGCTTAAAATAATTAATTGTATATGTTTTACGTGAGTAAATGTAACATATGGGGTTGGGATTAAGAGAGCTCGACCCTGTGTTCAAATGGGTGTCGAGTTTAAATTTTTGGGACAATGAATTTTGTCAGTTGAAAATTATTTCGATTCGAGTCGAGAGAAATACGTTGCCAACCTTTGCTCACTTCGTTCGCACATAGGGAAAACTGGTCGTTCATCTCTGTTGCGCAACATATTTGCGCTAAACTTCACCTGTGATTGGAGTTAATGATCATTATATGAATCATTCTTATGTCGTTGAATGTAGAATGTTAGAATCGAATGTGTTAAAGAGTGTGAGTAGTGTTCGCGATCAAATCTAAAATCATTGTCAACTCTTTTTAATGTTGTCCAATTTCAACATACCTAGAAAGAAGTACATATATCAATAATTATGCATGCAATACCACAATGAGAACAGTAGAGGTACATATGACACAGGTTATTTATGTAAGTGACCGAGGTTATTCACTCACTAATGTTTACTTGGGGTCATGACCTCTTCACTAAGATCAAAACCTTGCATGTTTTCAGAAAGTAATCAGATTTTCTTTTCACAGTGTATTTGTCAATTTGCTTGTTACTTGTTTAATGGCATTACCGTATTACTATTAGTTTAATCCTTGTGTTACACATATTAACATGACCTATACTGTGGCATTGCAAAGTAGTTTATAGTTGTGGGTTTTAATGTGAACATGTTTTCTTCCTCCCAGATGCCTAACATAAAACTACAGAGTTCTGATGGGGAGATATTCGAGGTGGATGTCGAAATTGCAAAACAGTCTATCACAATCAAAACTATGTTGGAAGGTAAGCTCCTGAACAATTTGTTAAAATACATCTACTAATTTCTGTTTTGTAATAATTTTATTAGTTCTTTCATTTGTGAAATATGTTTTACATATTTAAACTTTTGTTTCACTATTAATCAATATTTCATGTTTTAATCAATGACGTAGTTTGAACAACCAAACTTGCTCTTCTCAAACTTTGAAAGGCAACATATAGAAACTAGGCTTATTGAAAATCTCTAAACCCAGACTGGCTTGTTGACCATTTGTGCAACTGTCTCCATCTGGTGGATGGAGAGACAGCTCTTTTGAACACTTCCACCAAAATTGTCTTTGATGAAATATATCAGGATTGTTCTTACATATTATACTGTACTACCAGTATCTGTTTCCCCTGTGTTTCTAATTAGTCATTAATGACTCAATATATCATCACAGACCTTGCCAGAAGGGTTTCCGAAACTTTATCTGGTGTCAAGAACTGCCTGCATATAGCTTGGTTTAAGGTTACTATGTAATTTAGTGCTGGCCACTCATGGTTTGCTAGATCAAGATGTTCACACTGTTTTCACTACATTATATAGCTACAGTGATTGTCTGGGCTTTCTTTCTCTCACAATACTAATACAGCAACATGATATAGTGACGAGCTGCCCAAAAATCACTTTGACTCAACTTAATCATTACCTTCAATGACATCATTATTGGTCCATTTAAAGTTCGTAGTGTAATCAAGAAATATAGCCTCCAAAAAGTGATTTTGTCAATCGAAATGGCAACATTAAACAAATGATAAAAAATACAAATTTCATGGCTCACAGACTGAGTTTATTTCCAAAGCTAATGTTTCCATCCTTTGATACTGTAGTGAAATTAGGGTTTGTAATTAGCCCCTGGCAATACGGCTAGTTAACATTAAGTAACAAAATCGAATATGGAATTGGTTTTGGCTTGTGCTTTCCGAAATCACTTGTGAATGGTAAGTGCTTTGATAAGGTGAATTTCATGTTTGGAGCAATGTCTTCTTGTAAATGATGCCTCATACTGTGTGATACTGCCGACAGATCTGGGAATGGACGAAGATGAGGAGGAGCCAGTCCCTCTACCGAATGTGAATGCAGCCATCCTGAAGAAAGTAGTGCAGTGGTGTACGTACCACAAGGACGACCCCCCACCCCCCGAAGATGATGAGAACAAGGAGAAAAGGACGGACGATATCTGCTCATGGGATGCAGAGTTCCTTAAAGTAGACCAGGGAACACTTTTCGAACTCATTCTGGTAAGCATTTTATAATATATATCCCACCAGAGCACCCTAAATAAAGAGCAGTCTAATTTTCAATATTTTAGTTTTTTTAGTATGATTTATGTATTTCTGTAATATACCCCCAAAAAAATAAAAAATTATCTGTTAATTTTGTTGTATGTTTACAGGCAGCCAACTACTTAGATATCAAGGGCTTACTAGACGTGACCTGCAAAACTGTAGCAAATATGATCAAAGGCAAATCTCCAGAAGAGATCAGGAAGACGTTTAACATTAAGAATGATTTCACACCCGCAGAGGAGGAACAGGTAAACTCATTGTATATTTCAATATAGTTGATTTCATTCACATTTTGTTACAAGTGAAGAGTGACTGAAAGAAAAGATATTGTACCTCTGATCAATTTGACCCTGACCAAACACGATCCCGCAAGGTTTCGAAATTAGCACTTGTCCGGTAGCCTAGGCTAGTGAATAGTTGCTGTGCTAGTGAAGTGTTTTGACTGGTAGTCCAAAAGGAAAGTTACATTTAATGATATTAAATGTGATCCTTGAGATCCATTTGGCGAGCTGAAATGGCTTTGGTCTAGTACTGTAGGAAATGAACTAGTCGAATGGCTGGTGCTTTGATAAGGTTAATTTTGACCACTCCTGGACAAAAACATTAAGAACTTAATTGGCTTGACTTCCATACAGATCTTTATAACGTAAGTAAGTTGATTTTGACACTAAAAAGATTTGTTGTCCCCTTGACTAACCGACTTGCATACTTAAGCCTAATGCAGGGTGTCAACTACAATACGCTTGCTGTCGTTCCACTAACCGATCTTAGCCCTAAGATCAATCGTAAGCCCATTCTTTGGGCTGCAATTTTGCGCAAGTGGCGTTAAACAATAACTTGCTCACTTTGAGTCTATCCAATCTTGTACTCATGTTAATCTGAACTGTTGATCTGCTCACAGGTACGCAAGGAGAACGAGTGGTGTGAGGAGAAGTGAGGTGGTGAGCTACTCCCAGCTGGTTGGTGTCACAGTCCCGTCAGATGTCAGCCTGGTGTTACAATCTACATCTCCTACCAATATTTATCTGACTCCCTGTCCATCACTCCGCAGTGGCATTTAACATGTGAATCTTGTGTCAGGCTTTGTGCGTTGACATTCAATATGATGTAATGATATCTGATGTTTATTTAAAACCTCATACTTATCTTCTGATATCTATCTAATGTTATATTTGATGATGTCTGATATTTGTACAAACCAATATCTGATGAGTATTAAAACTGAATGTCTTGAAGCAGTTATCCATATGAAAATGTTGACATATGTGAAATTCTTAGGATCAGCCCAAATTTCTATCTAAAGTATTCACAACATTGCTTCAATGCTTGCATATATTTATGATCTTGCACCCATTATCTTGCACCCTTGAGTGAGATTGTGACCAGGGTATAATGGAAATCGGTTGTCATTCCATCTGAGAACATTTTTAGTTTCTATTGAAGCTGAAGGCTTGACCACACAAGTAACATATTTCATGATATTATTGACTCAAGGAAAACCTTGATTTGATTGACAGGTTGTTGTCAGTTGCCATGGTAACCAGCTGTGGATTTTGTGATACTGACATTGCCACCATTGTGGTCATGTACATATATCTCAATGTGGAATTCAGGCTGTGTTGTTGATTCCGGTTGCTGCGATTTCTCAAACTGGAATCTGTACACCTTGAATTCTGCTTCGTATATCCCATGTCCTTTGTAATTCAGTGTTTTAATTTTGTTTACCGTTTTATCAGACAAGAAGTGTGAATTGTCCTTGCTTAGCTGTGTGAAATGAACTGTCAGAACTAAAAGGTCAGCGTCTGCCGTAAACAGTTTGAGCTGATCTCGAGATTTTAATCATTTCAAGCATTAGATGTTATTTAAATATTACCACTTTCTATGTGATTTAGTTCTCATGTTTAAGCGACTTTGCAGATTTGAACCTTTAATTGTAAACACAGTGTTCCTTTCTTTTGTACAAAGTAATTAATAACACATTAGTGCGGTAATAAAAACTCTAATGTTTTACTCCTGTCTTTTGTTGTCGATACCGAACTGCAATTTTTAGCTCATCTGGCCTGAAAGAGCTGATGGGCTTATGGCATGGCATGGTGTCCATCCGTAAACTTTGCTTTTTTGCTCATCTGGCCTTTCAGGCCCGATGGGCTTATGGCATTGCATGGAGTCCGGTGTCCGGTGTCCGGCTGTAAACTTTTCGCATTTTCGTCTTCTTCTCCACAACCACTTGGTCTAGAGAGCTGAAAAGTTGTGTTCAGACTCCTTGGCTAATGGGGATTCTAAATTGTAGATTTCGTGACTCCAATTGGGGTCACAGGGGTCACAGGGGTCACAACCTTAAAAACCTATTTTCATCTTCTTCTGCAGTACCAAAAGGTCTAGAAAACTGAAAAGTTATGAACAGACTCCTTTGCTGATGGGGATTCTAAATTGTAAATTTGGTTACCCCATGACCCAAAATAGGGTAAAAAAATCACGACCCTACTTCATCTTCTCCTTGAGGACCAAAAGGTCTAGAGAGCTGAAATGTTGTATGCAGACTATTTTGCCAATGAGGATTCTAAATTGTAAATTTGGTGACCCCAAATAGGGTCAAAACAGTCACAACTTAAAAAATATTTTCTTCTTTATCTCAAGTGCTTCAAATTTGTTATACCTGTAATAAATTCTTCTGGAAAATTTACATTTTGAAATTTATTTAGTTTAATGTTTAAAGCCTGATGAGTCGATAGCTCTATTTTTTTTTAGTTCTGAAGTGTTAACTTGATGTTATCTAATATCAGTACATAAGACTTTTGTGATAATTCTTATTAATAGCTTGGTAATAACATGAAACTACGAAAGATTCTATATCTGATTATTGGTTGCGCATTTACAGATTCTAAAATCCTCTGCAAAATGCAAATCAATGTATGACTAATGATAAACATTTATTATTGGCCAACCATTTTGAGAGGCTTATATTATATGCAGGTTTTAATATATCCAAACTACTCAACAAAGGAAATTATCTGGGATTGACCAATGGCTAAATATCATTCTCTGCCTTGTAGTTACTTAATGTCTTCCCAAGTAACCTCCGCTACAAGTTCCAGCAACAATCATACTGCAAATTTATTCTACTCTCTATCCAACTGACAATGTGTGACATCATGTGTCTTTGCCACTATTTTCATTTTGGATTTGATCTTCTATATTTATCAGCATGTTAATTGTTAAATTTGGTCACAAATTGAATCGGTATACATTAAATATCTCAAAAATAGAACCTAGCTATAGATCAGACCATTCAGTGATATCTTTACATATTGAATTCACATCACTCGAAAAAGGAAAGGGGTTCTGGAAATTTAACAACAGTTTACTTCATGATCCGGAATATGTGCGAGAAACTAAAGCTATCATCAAGGAGACTGTTGAGCAGTACCATTCACGAGATACAGACGGACATAAAGTGTTAAAGATAAATGAACAATTGTTTTTTGAAGTGTTATTGTGCAACATCCGAGGCAACATAATAAAATATTCATCTCGGAAGAAGAAAGAAAGGTTAAAATTAGAAGATGAATACAACGAAACACTTAAAAACCTAGAAGTAAAATTAGATAACTCTGACAGTGAAGAGACCAAAACTAAATTGCTAGAAGAAATAAATGTCATAAAAGATCACCAACTTGAATTGAATAATTATAAGACAGAAGGCATTATAATGAGGTCAAAAGCAAAATGGCATGAAAAAGGAGAAAAACCAACCAAATTTTTTCTGTCCCTCGAAAAGCAAAATTTCCTAAACAAAGCTATAACTAATTAGAAACAGATGATGGATATATAAGCGAAACAAAGGATATCATCAATCATGCAAAGACATATTTTGAAACTTTATATACCAGTAAAAAAGTCGAAGACGTAGACCTAGAAGAGTTATTCAGAGATAATGAAATTCCTAGATTATCTTGCAGTGAAACACTCTCTCTAGAGGGAGAATTACAATATGATGAAGTACTTTCAGCATTAAAGAATATGAAAAATGAAAAAAGTCCTGGTTCATCCGGTTTCACATCTGAATTTTATAAATTCTTCTGGGTTGATATCAATAAGTACCTCATCGATTCACTAAATGAAGCCTATAGGACCGGGGAACTTTCTATAAGTCAAAAACAAGGTCTCATAACATGCATTCCGAAAAAGGATAAATCTAAGGAACATATGAAAAATTATAGACCAATCTCACTACTAAATATTTCGTATAAACTAACTTCAGCCGTAATATCAGCACGTATTAAAAATATTCTTCCAAATATTATCAGCGGAGACCAGAAGGGTTTTATGAAAGGCAGATATATTGGAGAATGTACAAGACTTGTTAACGACATTATGGACTATACAGAATATATGAATAAACCTGGACTTTTGATATTGATAGATTTCGAAAAAGCATTTGATTCAGTAGAGTGGTCTTTTATCGAGAAATGTTTAGACTTCTTTAATTTCGGACCATCTATCAAACTTTGGTTAAAAACATTATACAATAATATAATTTCCAGTGTTCTTGTAAATGGATTCCCATCAGACTTCTTCCAAATCACGCGTGGATGTAGGCAAGATGACCCCCTTTCTCCGTACATATTCCTTATAGTAGCCGAAATTCTTGCTCACATGTTACGGCATAATAAGAAGATAAAAGGAATAACAATGGTAGATTTAGAATATTTACTAACGCAATTTGCAGATGATACAACAATTATTTTAGACGGATCGGAACGCTCCTTTAGAGAAACATTACGTGTTCTCGAATCATACGCATCATTCTCTGGACTCAAAATAAACATAGACAAAACTAAAGTTGTTTGGATAGGTTCTAAACAATTTTCAAGCACGCAATATTGCAGAGATTATCTATTAGATTGGACTCAAAAGCCATTTCTACTTTTAGGCATTCTATTTCAACACAATAAAGCAGAAATGGTAGAGAAAAATTATAAAGATAAAGATAAACTAAAGAAAATCGACAAAACAATGAAAATTTGGTCTCTGAGAGATCTAACACCTTTAGGGAGAATAACTGTGTTAAAGAGTTTGATATTGCCAACTCTTAATCATTTATTTACCTCACTAGCAAATCCAAAATTAGAAACTATAAAGAATCTTCAAAAAAAATGTTTCTCCTTCATTTGGAAAGGCAAACCTGATAGAATAAAACGATGTTTGATAACAAAAACATATGAAGAAGGCGGTCTAAAAGTACCGGCCATACTAGAAACAATTAAGTCTCAGAAAATATCATGGATAAGAAGATTATATGTACATAACTCTAAATTAAGTAACCTGGTTTTTACGACACACCAAGTGAGTAAATTAAACCCTATAGAAATGGGACCTTCGTATCTGAAGACACAGTATATTCCCAATCTTATCAGCCCATTCTGGAAAGACGTATTTGATGCTTGGTCTGATTTACAAGAAAACTGTAAATATGAAATCAATTTCAGCAGACAGTTTATATGGGCAAATGACAATATAATAATAGGGAAAAAACCTATAATATACGATCATTATCTGCAATCCAATATTAAATTCATTAATGACTTTCTAAACGAGGACAGCACATTTCTACCCTATAACGACTTCGTGGGTCTATACGATGTTAAGACAAATTTTATTGAATATGCGAGCTTATTAGCTTCTCTAAAATCCTATTCAAAACGGGGTTCGGTCAAGTTCAGTAAAGAGAAGGATTTGCCCTTTATTCCCCCCAATTTGGAAATACTTTATAAAGCTAAAAAGGGATGTAGTATATTCTACAACAAACTTTTACACAAAGACAACACAACCCAAAAACATCTTTACCAAATTAAGTGGGAAAAGGAATTGAATACAGATTTTGATTTAAATCAATGGAAAATATACAATCTCATACCATTCAGAGCAGCCTTTAGCGCAAAACACAGATGGTTCCAATATCGTGTTCTCCATAGAATTCTTATTACATGTAAAGATTTATACAATTATAAACTTATAGAATCGCCACTGTGTACATTCTGTGATGCTGAAATAGAATCGCTCATTCACTTACTATATGAATGCAGATTTGTCAAAAGGTTGTGGCAGGATCTACTAGAATGGATACAAAATGAAACCGACACCGAATTGAAATTAAATGCAGAAACAGTTATTTTTGGATTCAAAGAAAGAAGGAACGATGTCCTGAATTTCCTCTATATTTTAACGAAAGAATTCATTTATTCAAAAAAATTGGCAAACAGACTACCTACTCTAGCGGGTTTGAAACCAAAATTACACTACAATTATCAACTATATAAATCAAATGCATATACACAATGCAAATATGACTCTTTTGTCACATTTTGGTCATCATGCCACAACCTATTCAATTAGATATTAATATTTGACTTGCTGTGTTTACTTCATCTATATATGAAAATGCTGTACCCATATCAAAAAGAAATAAAGTGATAAAAAAAAAAAACCATTAAATATCACACATTAAAAGAGATAGGTTTAGAGGAATAGGTTTTAGACTGTGACTCACAGTTGTCTGTACATAAAATTTCAGCTCTCTGGAGCTTTTTGTACTGGAGAAGAAGATGAAAATAGGTTTTTAGGTCATGACGCCTATCACCAACATTTGACGTCATAAGGTCACCAAAACTACAATCCTCAGAATCCTCATTGACCAAGGAGTCACAAAATTTCAGCTCCCGAAGTGGTTCTGGAGAAGAAGACTAAAATGCAAAAAGTTTACGGACAGACGGACGCCGGACACCATGCCAAGCCATAAGCCCATCGGGCCTTTGAGGCCAGATGAGCTAAAAATAGGGCTGTGCAATATTATCGATATACCTGTATATATCAGTACAAAGTGTGTATTGCAATACAGTCAACTCGCGATAATCCGGCCTCCGATAATCCGAATCTCGCAGTGTCCGAACGGTAGCAAGCTGTAACCAAACTAATCTCTATATAAACTCATTAAATGTGGATTCATTAATCCGTTGCTTCCGTTTCCGAATCCGAACGCTAATTAGCTGTAACGGATTAGTTAATTACTACTGTTACTGTTTCATTAATCCGACGGTTCATCAAAGCGTTCGGCTAATCCCCGTTCGGCACCACACTGATTGAATCGGTAAACATCAATGACAGTGGATTCACAAGGGAGTTGAACGCGTCAGTAGTTTGTGATTGTAATAAATTTAAATATCTCATTTTGTGAGATAGTTATAAATATCCACGTCACGATGGCAAGTCCCGCCCCTAAGCGTAAACGTTTCGAAATTACTGCCGCACAAAAAAGAGAAATGTGTAGATTAAGCAGGAAAATGTAAAGGCCAGTTTTGATTTCATTAGCAAACATTTTGGACATTCTATCGGCAAAAGCACAATTTCGGACATTTGGCGTAGTAAAGATAAATGGTTAAATATTTCTGAAGATTCTGCTTCACTAACAAGGGCAAGAAATGCCAAACATCAAAAACTAGAGGAAGCACTTTATGTTTGGACAAATGAAATGACCAGTAAAAATGCTGTCGTCAGTGATGATATTTTGTTAGTAAAGGCAAAGGAATTTGGTGATAAAAATGGAAATTAATGATTTTGGCTATTCTCGCGGTTGGTTTCCGCTTCTAAATATTCTTAATACGTTGTCTTTTGTATGTAGATTCAAAGGGGAGTAACTCCATCTTGTTTGGTTCATTTCAGCAGTCCGAACGTTTCACTATCCGAACGTTTTTGATGAAAAACGGAAGTGTTCGGATTATCGAGGTCTGACTGTAATTGCAATATGATTTGTGATATCGCAATATATCTCACCAATGCATTTCAAGTAAAAAAATAGAGCCATGGGCTCTGTAGCTCATCAAGGTTTCATTGATTATTATCTAAGGTTGACTATCTAAGTTAAGTAATACATTGTTATCAAGAAAAAAAAAGGTTTTTTAGACCATGACTCCTGTGACCCAACTTTGGAGTCACAGGGTCACCAATCCTACAATTACAATTTCACCTTTCTACAGCTTTACGTACTAAAGATAAAGATGAAAATATTTGGGTCATGACCCGTGACCTAGATTGGGGTCACAGGGTCACAAAATCTACAATTTTGAATCCCCATTGGACAAGGAGTCTGCACACAACTTTTCAGCTCTCTAGACTTTTTGGAACTGGAGAAGAAGATAAAAATAGGTTTTTAAGGATGTGACCCCTGTGACCCCATTTGGGGTCATGGGGTCACGGAATCTACAAGTTAGTATCCCCATTGGCCAAGGAGTCTGTACACAACTTTTCAGCTCTCTAGACCTTTTGGAACTGGAGAAGAAGATGAAAATAGGTTTTTAAGGATGTGACCCCTGTGACCCCATTTGGGGTCATGGGGTCATGAAATCTACAATTTAGTATCCCCATTGGCCAAGGAGTCTGCACACAACTTTTCAGCTCTCTTGACCTTTTGGAACCGGAGAAGAAGATGTAAATAGGTTTTTAAGGCTGTGACCCCGGTAACCCCATTTGGGGTCATGGGGTCACGAAATCTACAATTTAGAATCCCCATTGGCCAAGGAGTCTGCACATAAAATTTTAGCTCTGTGGAGTCATTGGTTCTGGAGAAGAAGTCGAAAATGTGCAAAGTTTACGGACGGATGGACGCCGGACGCCATGCCATGCCATAAGCCCATCGGGCCTTTCAGGCCTGATGAGCTAAAAACTTGCTTTTAGGCACAGACACATGGTTTTAATTCCACAGGCTGGGGAGGAAAATATAGATATTTACCTACACTATATATATAACAAGGTTTATCAACTGGAATTTTAAACTCCGATATAAATGTTGTTTTAAAAGTTACCATTAAATGACATTGGTAACAAGTGTAGAAGCGAGCAAAGCTCACATACCCCCGCTTCCCGCAAATTATAAATCTGTGGCTATTGGTTAACATATCAATACAGTTTGATGAAGTGGATCACATAGCTTCAGATGTTTCTACATAACATTTGAAGATGTAAGCTATATAATTAAGGTCCAGTTGTCAAAAGGCACATCTAGGGATCATGGTTGACATATGTTTCAAGTTTGGTGGTGCTTTCAAATGTAGTACAGGAGATTAGCTTAGGACAAACTGACTTCTACATAGTAACTGTTGAAGTCATGTTTCCATAGCAACCATCCAAAAATAGCATTTGCATATTGGTCTTACCCTCAAAAGACTCATCTAGGGATCATGGTTAACCTCTGTATCAAGTTAAGTGAAGCTGACATGCATAGTATGGGAGATATGGTCCGGACAACAAGACTTCTCTATAAGAGTCCCTGTTTATGTCACGTTTCCATGGAAACCGCAAAAACTAAAATTCAGATATAGGTCTAACCCTCAAAAGGCACAACTAGAGATCCTGTTTGACATGTGTATCAAGTTTGATGAAGCTAGCATGCATAGTTTTGGAGATTTGCTCCGCACAAAATGCCTTCCTCAAAGAGTCGCTTTTTAGTCACGTTTCCATGGAAACCGCAAAAATTAAAATTCAGAAATAGTTCTAACCCTCAAAAGGCACAACTAGGGATCATGGTTGACATTTGATGAAGCTAGCATGCATAGTTTTGGAGATCTGCTCCGCACAAAGTTTTGGGACGGACGGAAAGAATGAACGCTATATACCCCCGCTTACGCTGTAAGGCGGGGGTATAATTATCGCTGAACACGTGTTCCCTAATACATTATCTATCATCAACATCGGTCTTACCTCTATGTCACCTCCTCAATTAGAGCTACATCACTTAAATTATGCCAGGCAATAATTACGGCATTTCGATAAGACGGCAGTGACATATCTAGGTCAACAGTTTCGCACGGAAGGCGACCTCTCGTTGGTCCATTTCACGACCACAACAAACGCACGTGTTACACGGATGGAATTTCGAATACAGAGTTCTAAAATCTGTTTTTCTCACAGTAAAAATTTAAACTTTCAGATTGTGGTCTCCATCATACAAAGATGATATTTACCAAAACTTCCTAGTTTTTATAGTTCCTGGAATGAAATTTTACATACACAATTTTAACACCCTGCCACGCCCATATTTTAGAAGTGATATTTACCAAATGAACAAACTTGAATCAACATGTAATAAAGATGTTATTCTGAAAATTTTAACTAACTATGTCAACTAGTTTTGAGAAGAAGTTGTTTATCAAGTTTTCATGGGTAATGCCTGCCACGCCTATATTTTAGGGGGGCAAGTTTATTTAAATGAACAAACATTGATCCCCTAGGTGCAAGGTACATCCCCACAAAATTTCATCTTTGGGGGGTGTAGCAGTTCTGGAGATGAAGTAAAAAATGTCAAAGGTTTACGGACATCAGAAGACCATGTCATAACCACATCTGGCCTTTCAGGTCTGATGAGCGTTGCCCTTAGGCATCAAGAAAATACAAGCAACACAGTAGCACTGTAAATTGTTTCCAGTTTACTCATGACAAAAAGTTTGAGACAGAACATGGTCAAAGCAGTGTGCACAGAACAGGATATTCAAAGCAAATAAAATGTTACCTCCCTATATTCAATGGTCAATACTGGGGAATGAACACATATGCCTACCACTGTTGTACATGTGTTTAGGAATACTAACGCCATCTAGTGATATGCAACGATGTCCACAACTGCTCAATCAAGGGAGACATTCCTTACAGTGGCTTTTGCACAATTTCAGATCACTAACATATACACAAAATGATTCGACATTTTGTATGATTTTCTGCGTCACAACCTTGTATCTTTAACAGAAAAATTTAGTCTATTTATGAAGGTAGCCACTCAAAGCGTTCCAGTTATGCATATCCTTGCACTATGAATACATATCAGCTATGTACAAATGATTTCCTAAACACATGTACCAGAGAAAACAGTAAGTTCATTGTGAGCTTTAATTCATTCATTCAAGTGGACGCGAGTCCTATGTTTTTCTAATCCTCTAACTAAATTCTGCTATCCTTAATTCAGCAAGTCACAATGGTTTTGACTGGTTATGGAATTCACATTTTATAACAAATTTTTCAGATAAAAATAGAACAATGTCAATTACGAATAGACAATGGACATGATTGTCACCTGTCAGTGAAGGCATGGGGTATGAAATCTACAGAAATAAAATGAAACATCGTCTATAACAGGATTCAAACTTTGGTCGCGTTTACATGAGATCAATCTACAATTACTGACAAAACATGGAACTTCTTCATGAATCGCACACCTTACCGAATATGCCTACATAATCACTCAGATTACTATAACTAAAACATGACTAAATCGATGACAATGGTAACAAAGAAAATGACAAACAGTTCATGATGCAGTCTCTTGATAATAAAATAAGTTTCGATGACCTCACCCATGCCAGCATGACATATTGGTAAACAATTTTCAGAACAAGAAAATTAAATGATTAAGTATGTAACACAAAAATATTAGCACATTTTAATATAATGGTAGTGCTTTCAGAAAAGCATCAAAATGGGCTAAACAGACAACCATGCTTGCTCATTTAGATGCTTGGTGGCTGTACTATATTTAATAACAAGCTCCTATGTTCTGTGTGTTATACGCCTTCCTTATAAAAACTTAGACAAATATTGCACATAACGCAAGCTTTAGTTCCCACACAGCGAATACTATTCAGTGAGCTTGGAAGGTGTACTGTAGATCCTTAATTAGAAGCCTGTCTTGAAAAGAAGCCCTTTCACTGAGCTTTCTGAAATAAGTAAACGCCTGCCTTAAACAGTTTACACATGTAAATTCTACAATCGCTGCTTTCAATCTGTCTATACATGTGATGGGGTGAGTTAGTGTTTAATGCCGCTTGGGCAATTTCGCAGCCACAAGCCTTATTACGAAATAAAGACTGCCTTGAATAGGGCATATGGTGAAGACGGTTTGAAAAAAAAGAAGCCCGAGGTCTAATTAAGGATTTACAGTATCTTCTATGTATACCTGTGCAGCTTGCTTGCAGATAACAATGACTAGTTATGAATATCAGGAAACACTCAACATTATTATTACATGGATCTCTCTGAATATATATTTTCTTCCACTCATATATTTGATACTCTATGTAGGATTCTACTGTACATCCTCATACCACTGATTAATGAATCGGATATGTCATGTGATATGTCCATTTCAATCTAGCGACTCTAACACTCTAAATGTCTTAACTTGTCAATATCTAATAAATAAGTGAGAACAAGGATATAGTATTATCATGTTTATTACATGTGACACTGCGACATAAGTTAGTATATACAATCTTTACAATTGCTGGTGTCTTTGTTACCATTATCATCGGTCAGCCATGATGGTCTCTGTATAAATATTCACAATAACAATTACTCATGAACAAGACTGGTTGGGTGGGGTGGGGAAGGGAGGCTAGCCATTAGGCTACGGTTCAGCAAAGTACAGAAGGGTTTACGACTATAACAAGACTAAGTCCAGCCTGAGGATACAAGTCTAAGATCCGCTTGTACAGAACAGAGTTCATTTATCACAGATAAAAAATATCTTTAAATTAACAACAAAAAGATCAATGTTATTGGATCATCTATGGATCAAACTGAATTGGGCAATGAACATGAAAGAATGCAATGTTATGTATATGCCTAATGAGTCAATCATGATTGTTTAAAAACACCCAGATCAACAACTATGCACAAATATACATACGCCATACATAGACATAATGACAACAACTACCAAGGCCAGGACCCGACCGTGAGTCCATGTGACTTGATCCACGACTTGATCCATGACCCAGATCTCGAGTTCACGTGGCCTCAAACTCCATGTTCTTGTGACCCCTGACCTCGAGTCCAAGAGTCCTCTGACCTCTCGTCCATGATACTGTAAGCTGTCGGTGGCTCCAGGGTGAGTCAGTGGCAGCCACAAAGGAGGAGTATAAAAGTAACAAGCGTTAACAACATTTAGCAACAACCTGCTAGAACCAGACCAGCCCTACAGTCTTGGGTCTCCCTACTGGCCGACCGACCAACCGACTGACTGACAGACAGACAGACCAGCCGCATGACTAACCAATGACCAATAAACAGTTGAGTTAAGGCAATATCGAAACACCAACCAGAGCTAGCTGGCCGTACACAATGTCAGCACTTTGTTATGCGTAATTGGAGCAGAATATATAACACTTCTACACAAGTGTCCGACAGACACCAAATATGAACACAAACAGTGTTTTTCTGTGTATTATGCCTTGCACTTTCCAATGTGGGGGGCACAGAGTCCAGACGGCCAACACGTCAATATTCATCCGTTACACCAATGTCTAATGATGACTGTTGTCCAATGCCTGATGCCTGACTCCAATGGGAGGAGAGTCCAGACAGACACAGATCCGTCAGACCCGACCGTGATGCACGTGAGGAGACGGCACAGTTGTCGGATGCGTGCCCGTCGCAACTCTAGATGCCAGTGTGATAACGTCCAGACAGACACGAGTCAGGTCACACCTCGTCACCGCCGTGGAAGAAGAAGCTGTACTGCTCAATGAGGATCTGCATGATGTGCACGAGGTAGACAGAGTACTGGCCCATCTGCTCGTATGACGTGATCTCCACTCGCATCAGCGTTGGCCACCAGCACCGTGCCAGGTTAGAGCTGTCCATGCTGTTGTGCTCGCTGTGTTCGGAGACTCTGCAATAGGAGAGGGAGTGTAAGTGTGTGATTCCATGCTTGCTTCTACGAAAGACAGTTGATGGACAGTTTTTATGAATCTTAGCACAATTCTGCTGAATCCTTTAACACCTAACCCTACTGTAAGAATTAGTCCGTAATGAAGCAGACAAGATTAACTGAGTCAAAAGTTTATTTTGTTAGATTGTCCATACCTGTGAAGATGAGTGATGAGATATTTGAGCACTTCAAAGTTTTGTTTGTACTTCTGGTCGGGTAACTTCTTGAAAACCCCTCGTAACGCCAGCAGTCGGCTACTCTTGTCTCGCACTCCTGTTGCAGAGAAAAAGAAACATTGTAATTCAGTATATACACATTGAAATATTGTAAAACAAGATATCACATTGTAACACTGTACAGACACATATTAACTTCACATTTTACATTGTAATTGTGAACAGATACATAGCCCTACAACGTAACACGAAACAGATACAATGTTTCCCTTTAAAATACATTAAGTAAGGTTTGAAATCACCATGTATTAAAATGTATGCTAAACATTTTCAGGGGAAACGTAATCTCATATTTCAAAGGCAGAATTTTCACACTTACTAATTATCAGATTTCTATTTCTGTCTTCTCCCTTCAATTCTACATCATCAGTTTATTATTACATCAGATATACAAACTAACACTTATTACAACCGATGCATCTGTCAGAGTGCAAGTTTGTCTATCCATGCCTTCATGCATGATAGGATCTTTATATAATAGCTTGCAAACTATTTAAACTCAAAATTTAATAAAATCAAATTAAACTGAGTCAAAGAGATTATTCAATTTTCATTTTAAATAGGCAAAAATTATTTTGAAATTAACAATTAACACAAAATCTAATCCTGAGTCATCTTAACAAATAAAGGGTAGAATAGACTGGACACACCCAGACAAAAACCAGATTTAGAAGGTAAAATGAAACCTAGATTAGTAGACTGTAAGCCGCTGTAAGACCAAAGCCAGCTTTGTGAATACCGGTCCTCTAGACATAAGTTATAAGCAAATCTAGTGTTTGTTCTTCCGTCTTAAATGCAGAGATGTTTCCTACAGCAAAGATTAGTAGTGCTGCAAATACTTCCATTTTAAAAATGAAAATAAAAAGTGAAGATTTTAAAGCTTTTCACAAGATTTTACCTTTCGCCTTTCTTCCATCTAAAGGTAGAGAAAACATTAATGAACTGAAAACCCTTTTATTTGCAGTCATATTCATACTGAAACGGGTATATTTTTGTGTGTAAGTTTGCCTGTAAAAAGGTTAGATAACCAAATAGATTTCTCAGCCTTCAACACCCTTCTTCATTAAAGAAACAAGTTAATCATGTCCCTATTGAGATATCATTGTTGTACTAAGAGAATGATACTCAAACTCAGAACTAGAGTAGTTTCATTGGATCATATATTCATGGCAAGTCAGCATCTGAAGAAAAGGTTATGTTTTACCATAATCTGCTTTTACAACAAAAACCAAGACAAACGTACCTGCTGCCAGAATGAGCTCATCGTAGAGCGGTACAGGGACTAGAGGCTCCGTGAGGTCGATGAAGAACTGTTTCATGACGGTGGCCACTGCGTTAACCTGAATATCTAGTTGATGGATGTCCGTGTTGATGTCTGAAAGTAATGGTTCAGTGTTAGTGAGTACATACTTCAAATTTTTATTAACTGTTCAATGTTAATAATTACTGAAACAATACCAAACATATTTGTATACACTCCGATTAGGAAGGGCATTAAATAATTCAGGAACTTACTGATGTGTCTAAATTCATAATAATGTTTTAAAATCTGGATTCTGAATGCATCAGTATTGAAATTCACATATACACATATTACCCTTACAATAACTTTGAGTAATAATATATCAAGGAGAAAGCCTGCTATACCAACGTGGTTATGCATTGCAGTGAAACTTTGGAAAGTCAACTGAACCAAACCTCACTTTATGTGGAAGAGTTCTCTACAGCAAAGTTACCAAGCCAATGGTTCGATTTGAACTCCGACCTCCTTGATTAGAAGACTAACATCTGCACTATGATATGAATGCACATGTAGCCTGGAGAAGAGGTTAAGGGAAAAGAAAGTAGTTGCTCACCTTCATTGAATTTGGATGAGAGGAGATCCACCTGACCCTTGTTTCCTGGTATCCTGTAGATGCCTTCAGCATGTAAACCTGGAAGAAAACATCATTGTATCAATAAATGAGAATTTTTAAATTTTAGTTTGTGCAACAACAGGCATATATTTTATTTTACTTATTAATAATCCTTTTGATGCTCATTCCTTAGTGTATTTCATTTTATATTTACCATTATGTTTTCGTTTTTTTGTATCATCATTTTATCATATCCCTTGGGGGCTCTCGGTATGTTACCTCGTTTTGGGCAATCAGCTATTCCAAACCTTATAGCTTTTCCCCCCAAGGCATATCCTTATTTCCTTAAGGTCATCACGGCCATATCACAATCACATTAAATCTTATTCACCCAAGCTTAAAATATTATTCTTAGCATCTGAGTCAGCCCCCAATGATATGTTCTTCACATATTAGCTCCAATAAATTTTTTGTATCAACACCCTTGTTCTCGTTGTTTGTTGCACACATCAGTATTTTTTATTCAGCAAAAATAATGTTAGGGTTTTTTCCTCAACATTATTGTGTGTAATGCAGCAGCTTGTATTGCAGAAGTATAACATCTAGAAACTCATGGCTATAATGAACACATGTCTCGTGATTATTTAAATTCTTACCTAAATAGATAGTTTTATGTCAGAAAAGTCCTGCAATACTATTTTGGCCATGAATGGGATCAAGACACTAATGACGAAAATACAGTATTTACCAAAACAAAATGTGCACAACATGTCTATTACATACCTTCTTGTTCTATGTAAGTGACACACTTCTCAACAAAGAGGGGGATGAGGGGGTTGTCAGCGGAGGTGGGGAAGTCTTCGAGACAGCAGCCGCTCTGAGACGGCCCCGAACTCTTACTGGAGTTCTTCTTCATCTTCCTCTGTTCCTCCTTCAGACGTTTCTCCTGCAGACCAGAGACAAGGATATTAGCTAACAGATATACATTTCATCTGCTTTATAAATTAGTGTCATTCTTGGTGGTCAATTTAGAGGTACTGTGCATAGCTCTGTCAACCGCTATCAGGGAAGTTGGGCAACAAAGGGCAAGGTTCAGCACATGGTGGGTTAACTACTTCATTGCTGAATTAACTGAGAGTTTGAGGTGATTCACTGCCCCAAACTGAGACATGAGTTGGCTTAAGGTGTCACCCTTGGTAAGTTTTCAATTATTTTAATCATAACTCTGGGTTTGCCACTAGCTTGGAAGTGACCCACAGATTAAAGGGTTAAACAAATTTACTTCACATCTCTACTTCAAATCATTACGTTGTTATCCAGAAATCTACCTTGTCTTCCTCCCCAGTCTCCTCATTGTTATCCTCCTCGTCGGGGAGTTTGACATAACCGGTGGTACCGACAGAGTTACATACAGAAGCAGAGCAGCCCATTATAAACTAAACTCTCCTGTCTTATACAAGATCAAATCAATTGCGTCTTTGTTATCTCCAATATTTACTTCGGCACACTGTTGATTCATGACTTAGTTTCTCACAACTTGTAAAACTATATGATCATTAACCACAATCTTGATCCCTGTTGATTAGTATCCAAATATTTCAGGAACTGATCTTAAGCTGATTATGTCATGATATGTAACAATCTTATCGTAAACGTCAATTGAACTAACTATTATGAATGACATGGGTGTGTATAGCACACAGTTAGACCTGTTGATTCATTGAAGACTGTCGAGGCCTGGTTACCCCTAGCAACCACAACAACACTTGGCTGTATTGATTATTGTTCTTCCTGCCTCGTTATAACACTACATGGGCGGAACACCTCATTATAACACACCTTATGACCACCTAAGTATACGACATCCTCATTATAACACTACTTTGGTGTAATACTACCTAAATATAAGACATCCTCATTATAACACTTCCTCAGTAGGAGATATCCTCATTATAACACTACCTCACTGTAAGATATAATAAAGCTTACAATACTTATCAAATTAAAAAGAAATCATCTGAACTGAACTCAATTCTAACATAAAACCACCTCAATATAAAATATTGTCCTAACATCCCTATCAGAGTAAAAAATCTTCATTATAACACTTCCTCAGTATAACAGTTTCATCTGTCTGCTCCCCATGTCTAACATGATTTTAATCACAAGGAATTGCTGTTATCTTTACTAGTTCTTTTCCAGATAATGATCAATGAAGTGCTCACCTCCTCCTTCTGGCGCTTCCGCTCGTCTTCCCTCTGTTTCTTCTCCTCCTTCTTCCTCTGTTTCTCCGGGTCTCTCATCGTGCGCGACCTCAGCTTCGTCAGAAACTGGTTCCCCTGGTTGTCATACTCATTTTCCTCACCCTGAAACTGATGAAACAAATCTTTTTAATTTTGTCAAATTACAGTTGAAATTTGCATACAGTTAGTTATTCTCTCAGATTTACAATTTTCTTAAATCTATTCTTCCTCTAACCTACGGATACTGTTGAATCAATTAGTGTCAAACCCTTCTCTGTTGGAACGACAACTTGTTAACAAATGGAATAATACAAGATGATCCACTGGCTAAAGAAGGATAGTCCCTGGAATATTCTAAGATGTAAAAGGTTAACGCCTGGGTTTGAGCATTTTCATAGGATTAAAAGATGCACCAACTGCACTGATCCACACTCCAATCTTTGTATTTTTAGTAAGTCCTTGTGACTTTCAGCTATTTAGAACTATCTTAGATATGTTACATGCCGCTGATTTTTATGAACAAATATAACCTTACTCTTTAACCAGAAATCAGATGTATCCCATTTTGCTCTTATTTATTGAAAGCAGTTCACCTTGTAGTGTGGGAATGAACAATACATTTGACACTATATTAAGAAAATATGAGAAAATCCTTCAAAGAAATGCTTGCCACATAAGTGGCTAGTTAACTGACCTTGTGATGTGGGAGTGTTGAGTAGGTGTGGACGATCTCGTACTGGTTCTCTTCCTCAAACTGAGGTCGACCTGCAAACAATAACATTCATACAAACATGGAGTGTGCAATTTGCTGAATTTCATAGAAAGTGCACAACATTACAAATTGTTTGGCATCATTGTTTCTTTTTTCTCCATAAAAGATAATTTCATCAATTGCATCCAAAAGATCCTCTATATATTTATTTTCAAATTACTTGACAATTTCCTGACAGAACTTCACGCATGTGGATTATTCCTGTTAAAACCTAATTGGGATACAAGACCTTTTGAATAATCAGTCCATGTTTACTAACTCAGTTCTACAGCTTCACATGAATTCACCTTGTGATACGATATATTGAACAGTAAAACATTATCTCTTGTTGACCTAACCTAACTATGCTACCTCTATCCTGGCAGTCTGCACGTACCTGGTGGTGAACCGATGATGTGGTCGCTGTCTGACATGGGTGGACTGATGGCTCTACCAGGACTCTGGTACGGTCCCTTCTGTCTGCGGAACGAGCGGCGCTTCTTCTCCTTCCTCCGCCCCTGGAGCTCATCTCCTGTACCCTCGCTTCCTTCTGATGGAGAGTTGCTGCGGACTGCTGGCAGAAAGGTACACCTCAGATACATGCATGACAATATATTGTATACTCGGATATCGGGATTCTTATGATTGATAATTCATCATTAGATCAATGAATTAATAAATCGGTTTTGATAATTTTCGAAATTTCCAAATATTCCTAACTACTTGTACAGTATAGTTATCTTCAGTTGTAATCAATGCTAATCCAAAGTAAAAAAACGTATGCTATCAGTAGCATTCATATAATTGAAAAAAAAGAATAATGATATGGACAGACAAAATTTCTTGTGCTATGTAAGTAAATGAAATATTTTGGAAAATCAAGATGGATGTCAGTTCTAAATATTTACAAGTGTTATCTTAGCGCTGAGGAAACTTCAAGATATCAGCTCTGGTTTTGATAATAAGCACTTACATTTGCCCCCGAAGGTGGTTCCCCTGGAGAGGGGTGCGGGTTTTGACTTGGGTACAGCTCCGTCCTGAGATCGCTGCTTGCCCTTCTTCCTGTACGGAGTCGGGCGGCGGTTCACTCTACTAACGGGCTCTTCTCCACGCTCACGCTCCAGCGAACTGAACTCCGAGTCTTCTGAATCTGAACCTGGACATGAGAATAAAGGCATTGTAAGATGTTTAGGGAGATATTCTTAGTTAATGAAGGTCTAGTTGTGTGATCAACATCTACAAAGGCTTTATGAAGTTAGATGATTAGAGTAGAAATACTTTAGTGTATAAATGACTGCAGGAAAACTGTCAAGAGGGGAAGATTACTCAGAGCATCATTTTAAGATTTTGTGTGTTGTGTGATGTTTCTGTGTTGTAATGTTAAAATTCAATTTTTGTGAATGAGAGTACATACCTTTCTCCTTCTTGCCCGATGACTTTACCCTGTGGAGTTTGCCTCGCGGCAGGGCGTCCTGCACAGTACCATAGTCATTCTCTACATTCTCAAATCTACTCACAGCATCCTGAAGAACAAGAAAAATAACATGTATTATGTACAATTTTTGGAGTTTATGATTTTTTTCCAAATAAAATTTTAATTTGACTCTTTCGACAACCACATCAGTTTGTTCAATATCTCACATTGAGATAGATTTGACAATTTAGCACTTGTACATTTATCTATTATTTAAGCACATGGAACAATATGAAGACAGTGCAGTGTACCTTGACAGTGCAGTAGTCAGCAATTTCGATGGGTTCGGGCTGTGCTAGAGGGGCTTGTACTCGGTTGCCGGACGTCTTCTGCTGGCTTCCACGAGACTACAAACAATAACTTACGTTACAACCAGGTCAACTATTACAATAGCATTTATAAGATGTTCATGGAATTACACATAAATGAAGTTAGGGTTCAACAAATCAATATCAACCATCATTTATTTATATTTTTAGTATTTAGTTGCGATATCGCAGGCCCTGAAAATTTTCCAATCTTAAATGCAAAATGTGACTAATTAACAATCATTGATAAAGATGGGGCTCACCTGAGATCTGCGATGGCCGTACTGCCATGGGTCTTGTGATGCATACAAATCATTATCAGCCCAGACTACATCCTCGGGTGAGACGGGTCCGTATCTTGACGGGTGTCGCACCTCCATGCTCTCCGACATCGTGTGTGCGTACATGTCGTTATCCACCCATCCACTCTCCCGTGCACTGTCGTACAGGCTGTTGTCCACCCATCCTGCAAACAGATACACCTGGGTTAAGTATTGCATGTTAACAGTTGAGGCCTGTTCTCACTGAACGTTTTGTGGTATCAGCCCATGGCAGCATCTATATGAAATTTAGTTTGCTGATGTTTTCATGGTGCAAAAATTTAAACTTACAAGTCATTAATGCAAAAAATACTGCCATAATGATCTTTTTGTCAACTTTATTGAATAATAAATTAAGAGAAATCTACTCCTTTTAAGAGGTAACAAGATACTGTTATTGGAATTTGGACTTTTGAACATGGCAAATTAGCAGTAAAAACAAAGTAATGGATTAAGTTATACAGATATACTAGAACTCATTGGTTATCATTATCAGTTTTACATAGTTTTTTTGTGTCTAAACACTACTCTGGGCACATAATAAATATACAAAACATTTAAACCATTCGTTCTTTTGTAATTATTCTGGGAAATATTTTTCGGATTTGCAGGAGTTAAAGTACTACTGACAACACATAGCATGTTCCTAACCCATGCCTTTTCCTACAATAAGTTTGAATATGAACCAGCTTGTAACATTAACGACAACAGACAGCAAGTCACAACACACAAACATGCCAGTGACGCAGTGAGTGATCAATGAGTCTTGTGTTGCTGAAATATTAAAATTAAATTAAATTGTTACATAAAACAAAACATTCATTGTGAGAAAAAAACAAAAAACACTTTTCATGTATTTTATTTCAAACAAATATCTATCTAGCTGGTTAGTTAAAAATCCAATCGAGTCAAAACACTATGAAAATATATACAAATAAAATAAAAATTTCAAATTGCAAAATCTAGTATTGTGTGAAATGTTCATGCATTACTACAACCAAAACACTTCAATCAATTTCTGATGATCAGAAATAAGATATCAAAATCTGTTCGACAAATGAGAATCATAACAGTTTGTAAGAACCACCATGTAACAGAACAAGTCTTAGAAAATATCTCAGAAAATTGTCTTGCTTCAGGAAGTGACGGATAGAACCATAAATACAAATTTAGACTAAACCCTTTGTTACATCAAAGAGTGAGTTATTGCTTAACGCCACTTCGGCAATATCGCAGACATTAGCGGCGAGTACATCAAAGAGGGAAAGGCATAGGACATTACAATTCACCCTTTTCAAATACTAAGATTGTGTGAAATACTCAGCGTGTAATACTAACCACTTTTCACTTTCATCTTCTTGTAAGGGTGGTAGTACCCACTGCATAGTAAAACACTGTCCAGAAACATCCTGTATGTCTGAATCTATCACAACACTGGCTGCATCTACTGAACTGCTATCCAACCCAATCTTACTGTCCAACTGATTATAACAATTGTATTTGTTCAACTGCTGACTCCTGTACCTCTCTCAAGCAAAACTTCAAGTTATGACACTCAGTGGTACCAACCTGCCATTATATGCACTTGTAAATCTTCTACAATAACACAGCTAGCCCTGTCAGAGACCAAGCTCCACCCCCTGCCTGTTTATTTAGTGAAACCAGCAGGTACAATACAGGGCAGGAGTCAGGGGTGTGTGACAGCAATTAATCTCCTCATTAATTACAAGTATCAATTATCTTTGAGCAGATTAGCGTGCATCACTGCACGAAGCTGTGACTGAGATTGCAAACTGGAGTCGGTCAAATGCATCCAGCATGGTCTGACGATTTCATTGTTCAAAGCAAAGCGTTGAATTAACAGATAAACAAACAAAACAGTAGCCAGATTAGCAATTAAGACGTGTAATTGTTACTTCAACAGATTTTTAATCCCTGCTCGACACTTTCACCTAGCCTCAGGTTTGCTTGTTTTAAATTAATGTCAGAACCCTAAAGACAATGGATTAGAAGACACGGGCAACACTTTCAAACAAATATTGGTTTTTGTGAGCAGAGTTCAGCGATGAAACCATGGATTAATCTTTACTGTTGACCCAGGTACAGAAAGCCTGAAAGATTAAAGATTGGATTTGGGGGATGCTGGGTAAATATTGTCCTGCCAGGAGTTTACAAACTCTTTCCAACACAGTAAAAGTCATATTAATCTGTTGCATATTTTGGTAAGAAGTTAGCTGAAATTGCAATTATTATGGTGAACTTTTATTTCATCCCTTCTCAAACACAAGCTAGTAATGTTTATTTAACAAGGAATTAACAAGAACAGGCTTGAGTGTTGATGTCCAACAATATGACTCTTCACAAAATAGAGATTAAAAGAATTGTATATCCACAATTTAGTTTTTATTCTACTCGCATTATTTTCCTCACATTCATAAGCTGTTCCAAGCAATGCAACAAAATAATAGACGTTATTACTTTTTTAAAAATTTCATAATTGATTCTATTTCATCCACCCTGAGAGTAATCAGTGATTTCTGTAAAAACTGAATTTCACGTTATTTCATGTACATATGTCATATTTGTATATTGGTATAAATTTGTATTGGTGAGGTATTCATAAAAATCACATGGCCTGTTTACAAATCCTGTTCAAATAAAATATGTTTAAACACACATTTTTGAAATGGAAATGCCTCTCTCTTGTACAGTAGCCTCAATGAAATTCTAAAACTGTATGCTTCTTTTTGGATTTAT